>CAWUFW010000313.1:2690000-3890000 GCA_963921515.1 Calotriton arnoldi | reverse complement strand
CACCTAATATAAAATATTTATATTGATTTATTATGTATTAAAAGTTACTGAAAGGTATTTATAGAATTATTTTAAATTCATTATTCATATTATTTTCAAGTTACATTTATGTTTAAATTGGAAAAAGGTCATTAAATTAATTTTAATAAAATATTAAAATGTATTTTTAATTTATAATGTAAATGTTATTTTATTTTTTAACATTAAAATAAATGTAAACATATATTTCAAATTTTTAAATACATGGCTTCATTTTAACATTATTTTCTATGGGGTTTGAGTCCTTACCTCCATTATTTTCTGCAAGAGGGTGTTGCAGTGCCTGAGAGCGGCCATGGATGGTGGTGGACTTTCTCCAGATCTGAGCTGGAGCATTTATGACTGTTTTGTGTCTTTTTTTGCTGTAGAAAAATTAGAAGTGCAGTTTATGAATAGCAATGGGCTTATTCTATTGTAGGTGGGTACACGTGCCTACTTAAACCCCACCTTTACTCCTCCGTAGTCCTCACTAAACCCTCCCCTTTAGTAGTGAATATTCCCCATTTTCCAGGCACTTTCCCATCCCGCTTCCATTTACTCCGAATACAAAGGCGTTTGAGTGCAGAGATCTCCGCAGTCGGGGTGGAGGTCTCCTCACATAAAAGCTCGGAGAGGCAGAGGGGTAGATGTCTGCACATTGGTTAGTGAATAGCATTGTGTAAAACGTTAAAAGTACCGCTAACAAAATGCAGCTAGTGAATAGGTCCCTCAGATCTTACATGCAACATACAACATTGCCCACTGGGCACAATCAAAACTCAAGTGCTCCTTTGTTTATCACACATGAACACAACCATTCATTCATGGTTGTGTTGTGTTCTTAATCAACTTCTGTTTACAATATAAACAAAATTGGAAACCAGAAAGCTATATCTAAAAGAGCATTGCAATAGCTGTACTGCTCTGCTAGGACAGAAATATTTATACTATTTTAACCATATTTCTAGTTTTCTTTTACTTTTTTTCTAACAAAAAAACATATTTTTCATCTAGTCACAGAGTCAGGGAGGCATGGGGGAATGGGTGGTGCAGCGGGCTCGCAATTTAGTAAAAATAAGCTAGCTGTTATTTTTTAATGTATATAGCTGCACTGTCCCTATTATTGACCAGGGTGGTGCTTGAAAGGTAAGGGCCCTGGGCAGTTGCCCGCTTTGCCCATGCCTTAAAACGTTTATCACAGAAAGGCCTTCAAGATTTCTCTGTTTCTTCGACTTTTAGCCTGGCTCATGAATTTTGGTCAATGTAATGATGTATAAGTGAGTCTGATTTCATGAAATCAAATCTATGACTAGAGTTAATTGAAGTAAATGAAAACAAAATGTTCTGTGCTCCTTTTACTAATCAAGTTTAAACTGTTTGCTACAACAATTAAAGCGATAAATCCAATTAAAACCTTTGTGAGCATTGGGAGGGTTAGTGGATGGCAGCGCATTGTGCCTGGGTGTGCGGCTCAAAACAAACTATTAATCCGAAAAGGAAAAAAATAAACTTCAGAAAAACAAATCCTAAAAAATAGAACTTATTCGCATGATATCTCGGATTTCAGTGCAACCAGCATCAATTGGAAACTTGCAAGATTTCCAGATGACTCTAGCTCTGGAAACTAAATCTCAAATTATACAGAATAAAACCAGAATTAATACTAATCAGCCTCCATCTGTAGAGAGCCACCCGGGCCCTCTACTAGATTGTTGCAACCTTCACGCATCCCCACACCCCTTGGGGCGGGCTCGCCGCGAGGGGATAAATAAACGGCCGGGGACCGCTCGGGGTCTTCCGGCCACGATAGTGAAAGCAACTGTGTCGTGCCTTTCTTTGCGCTGCCGCGGCCTAGCTACCCCAGGCCCCGCCGCGCCGCGCTACAGGCCCCGCCGGTCGCACCTCACGCGTGCCCACCTACCTGCCTGGTCCACGCTGGGAGCTCGCGGAGCCCACCCGCACCGCTCCACGTCAACCGGAGCCCGCTGCTCGCCGGAGCCCCAGCTGCCCGCGACCTCCGCAGGCGCCTGCCTGCGCTGCTGCCTCCGCCCATCGGTTTGCGCCCGCCCACACGTCTCCCTGTCAAGTGGGAGCGTGTTCAGCTGGCGGCGCTTGTGGCGGCAGTCGACAAGTCGGGGTAAGTGCCCGCCGCGCGAGTGCGTAGTCAGCGTGCGCCTTGCTGCGGCCGGGCGCCCCTGTCTGCACACCACGGAGCAAGGCCCTGAGACACGCCTGCTCCCATCCCGTCTGCCTCAGCGTTACCGCGCGAAAAAAAAAAAATCACCAGCGCTATACGCGGCCCTCCCTTGCCTGCAACTCAAGTGAAAAGCCCCGGATTTGGGCGGCGCGATTGACTGCCTGCGCACAAGGGGCACGGACTTTCCCCACTTCAGGCTGCTAGGCTCGCCAGTGACACCTCACAGTGGAGAGTCCAACCATACGTCATCCGGAGTGTGCTTGCCCCGGGAGGTAGCTGGCTCTGCGGCAGGCCCCCCTCTCCCCCCCCGAATCAGGTGGATCGAAAGGGCTGCATGTGGACACTCTTAAGAAAGACACAAGAGGGAGACATCAGACTAACAATCACACGAGATAGACAGAAGCCTGGCACGTGCACCCTTCTGCCCCACCAGTCTGCGCAAAGGGGCATATCGCATCCCTCCACGCACGTGGAGCCACCGAACGGCCCGCACCATGAGGCCACGCGCTGACGCACACGCCCAGGTGCAGATTGCCAGCGCACAGGCCACGCCCTTGCGCCTACGCACCGTCGCAAGGCCACCATGAACACCCAACCGGCGGCTGGAGCTGCTGCACAGCAAGACGGAGGTGCCAATCCGCCTCCCCCAGGACACAGCCACACGATGGTCGCACCTCAGACCCTGCCACTGCCGCGCCAAGATGGAAGAAGTGGGTCGGGCGGCTCAACCATTACTTCAAGGGGACACGGGAGACCGATGGCACGGTGAAACGGTCTCTCCTCACCTACTATGGGGGCGGAGAAATTTATGACCTCTTCGAGATGCTCCCCAACACGGGAGATGACGACGACTACGAGGCAGCGGTTGCCGCGCTCAACAGGCACTTTGATCCCCAGCTCAACCCTGACTTTGAGAAGTTCAAGTTCAAGAGGGCGTGGCAGATGGACTCAGAGTCTGTCGATATGTTCTATGCACGGCTACGCCGGCTGGCTAGCACGTGCCCGTTCACCGACCAACGGGAGGAGATACGGGACCAAATCATCCTGGGTTGCCGCTCCAAACTCCTGCGGAAGCTGATCCTTCGTCAACCGGGAATTTCGCTGGACGAGATCCTGGTACTGGCCCGCTCTCACGAGCTGTCGGACGTCAGGGCAGAGGAAATGGAAGCCGCCCTACACACACCGGTTGCCGCCTCACATGCGCCCAGACACCCGCCGATCAAGGAGGAAAAGGTGGACGTAATCCAGAGACGCCCCACCGCACCTCGCCAGGCGCCCAGACCGCCACCAGGTGGACCATGTGGATACTGCGGCGAGGATCACCCCGTGACGGCCGTCTGCGGGGCGAAGGGGAAGACATGCTCCCGCTGCGGCAAGCTGAACCACTATGCCAAAGTGTGCCGAGGTGGGCGATTCAGACAAACATCATCAAGACCCAGAAGCATGCCCCAACGGGTTCGCCAGGTCTCTCTCGATGACTCGTCGCATATAGGGGAAGACCAGCCACAGGACCGACGCCCAATGTATGTGGATGAGGACGAGGAAGTGTTTGTGGTGTCATACATCAGCAGAACAGGCACTCGTCGAAGGCCACCTCCCATGTGCTCTGTCTCCGTCTAAGGCACTGATGTACAAGCCCTCATTGACACTGGCGCATCCGTCAATGTGATGGACTCGAAGCAGTATGACCGCCTGTCGCCACGACCCCCACTTGCAACTTCCACAGCCCGAATCTACACGTATGGAGGGGCGGACCCACTCCCTCTCCGTGGCGTCATCGAGACCACCGCCACCAGCGGAAGTTACTCCACCGAAGCGAGGTTCCACATCACAGAGGGTAGAAAGGGGACCCTGCTCAGCTGCCACACGGCCGAGGACCTAGGACTTGTCTTCTTCGCCAATCAGATTCATGACTCCCATGCTGAAGCGATGCTGAAGGAGTTCCCGGCTCTCTTCAAAGGACTAGGGAAGCTCAAGGGCAGGAAGTTCAAGCTCCACATTGACCCTTCGGTACGACCCGTGGCCCTCAGGCACCGGCGGGTGCCGTTCAACCTACGCCCGCAAGTTGAGGAGGAGCTGAGAAAGCTCGAAGATCTGGATGTGATCGAAAGGTCTCTGGCCCCACCCCGTGGGTGTCCCCGCTGGTCGTGGCGCCCAAACCCAAACAGCCAGGAGCCATTCGTCTCTGTGTCGATATGAGGCTGCCAAATACCGCTGTGAAGAGAGAACGTCACATCACCCCCACAATGGACGACATCGTGGCGGACCTAAATGGGGCGAAATGGTTCTCCAAGCTAGACCTGAACGCCGGCTACCACCAGCTGGAACTGGAGCCCGAGAGCAGGTATATCACCACCTTCTCGACACACGTTGGCCTCCGAAGGTACAAGAGGCTCAGCTTCGGAGTATCCTCAGCCGCCGAGGTCTTCCAAAATGCCATCCGGGAAGCGCTGTCGGGGCTGCAAGGGGTGATCAATCTCAGTGATGATATACTTGTATTCTCACACACGCTCGAGGAACACCACTCTCACCTCCGAGCCACCCTGAAGAGGTTGACAGACTGCGGGCTGACCCTGCACAAATCCAAGTGCTCGTTTTATCAGGAAAGCGTTGACTTCTTTGGATACACGTTCACCCGAGAGGGGCTCCTGGTGGACCCAACGAAGGCCGAAGCCATCCGAGCGGCCAGCACGCCACGAAACCCCACCGAAGTGAGGAGCTTCCTCGGCATGGCCATGTATTGTGGGCATTTCATCCCCAACCTCGCAGCCATGTCAGAGCCGCTGCGGGTCTTAACACGACACGATCATAAGTGGGAGTGGACACCGGCGGCCAACAAGGCGTTCCAGGACATTAAAGCGGGCTGCTGGACAAGACAGTGATGGCCTACTTTCACCCGAGACGACGCACGGAGCTGGTCGTCGACGCCAGCCCTGTGGGCCTAGGAGCGGTCCTCCTTCAAGAACACGGCCCGGAAGGTTGGAAGCCAGTCGCCTACGCCAGTAAAACCCTCTCTGACACTGAGACCAGATACGCTCAAATCGAGAGGGAGGCGTTGGCCATCAAATGGGCGTGCCAACACTTCCACCTGTATCTGTGCGGCCAGGAGTTCCACGTCGTGACCGATCACAAGCCGCTACTCCCACTGTTTGCAGGCTCATCCCGGCTGGCGCCCCCGAGGATCAGACGATGGGCAGTGCAGTTGCAGGCATACAACTTCAAAGTGATCTATCGTCCAGGGGCCCACAACCCTGCCGACTATCTGTCTCGTCACCCGGAGTCCACAATGCCATCGGACCCATCGGCGGACGCCTGCAACACCGAAGCTTTCGTTAACATGGTGTCACAAGGGGCGTGTCCCACAGCCATGACCCTAGAAGAGATTGGCCGGGCCACCCAGGAAGACCACACTCTCCCCCGAGTGAGAGGAGCACTGGAGAACAACGGATGGGCCCATTTCATGGATGGAGCCCGCGTCCTCTGGCCGGAGGTCAGCCATGCCCGCCAACAACTATGGCAGGTCCGTAACGAACTCAGTGTGGGGGTAGAAGGGGTCATCTTGAGAGGACACCTGATAGTGGTCCCGGAGAGTTTGCAGAAACGGATCCTCACACTAGCACACGTCGGCCATCAGGGAATGGCGAAGACCAAGGCCAGGTTGCGGGACAAGGTCTGGTTCCCGGCGATGGACTCCATGGTGGAGGAGATGGTTCGACAGTGCCAAGCATGTACGATCACCGGAGGAGACCCAGCGCCAGCACCTGTGATCACGGAGGTACCAAGCAAGACTCCCTGGACACACCTCAGCCTGGACTTTGGGAGCTTCCCAGATGGACGTCACATGCTGGTCATGGTTGACTCGTTCTCGAAGTTCCCCATCGTCGAGGTGGTGTCGTCGACAGCCTTTCCCCAGGTGAAGAGGGTCCTGGACAGAACCTTCGCAATGATGGGACTACCGGAAGAGGACAAGTCCGACAACGGACCCCCGTTCCAGGGCCGAGAGTTTCAGGACTACCTCGAGAGTCAGGCGATTCGACATCGGAAGATCACCCCGCTATGGCCCCAAGCAAACGGGGAAGTAGAACGCCTAATGAGGACACTGAACCGCGCGTTGCGCATCGCAGTCGATAGTGGAGAAGACGCTGAAACAGCTCTCGACCAATTTCTTGGTGTGTATCGACAGACCCCTCATAGCACCACCAAGTGTGCTCCGGCTCATCTACTGTTCAAGCGGGCTCCACGAGACAGTATCCCGTCAGACCCGACGTGGGTGCCCGTGGAGCGGGATGATGCCGCCGTCCAAGCAAGGAGGGAGACAATGAATCGAAAGGCCAGCGAAGCCCGGAGAGCACAAGAACCTCAGCTAAGAGTGGGAGACCGGGTGGTGATCAAAGACCGACACCCCGGGTGGAAGTTCCGGACGCCCTACGAGTCAGAAGTATGGATCGTTGTAGGTGTTCAAGGGACCATGGTCACTGCTCAAAAGGGACAGCAATCCGTAACGAGGAATGTGTACAGTTTCAAGAAGACCGCTGAGAGGGCGCTGGATCCAGAAGCGTCGGACGATCAAGACTCTCTTCCAAGTTTCTCCCCTCCTTCCTCACCCAGCATGGGGAGTACCCCACCAGAGGTACCCCGGCAAGTCAGCCAGGGCTGGGCTGATCCTACACGGCCGTCGGGTCAGGACCCCGCTGCTGAATCGTCTGGGAGTGTCCCGTCCAGTGCGTCGGCTGGTTACAGGGTCCGGAGCCAGAGGTATGGTCTCCGGCCGAATCCGGCGCCAAGTCAGCAACTGACAGACTTTGTATATACTTCTCCATGAA
Organism: Calotriton arnoldi; assembly: GCA_963921515.1. Classification (NCBI taxonomy): domain Eukaryota; kingdom Metazoa; phylum Chordata; class Amphibia; order Caudata; family Salamandridae; genus Calotriton; species Calotriton arnoldi. Next base: position 3,882,962 of record CAWUFW010000313.1, on the reverse strand, counting down.
CTGGGAGGACTTGATGGTCCAGAACCAAAAGAAAGGAGGGATGTAGAGAGCCACCCGGGCCCTTTACTAGATTGTTGCAACCTTCACGCATCCCCACACCTCTTGGGGCGGGCTCGCCCCGAGGGGATAAATAAACGGCCGGGGACCGCTCGGGGTCTTCCAGCCACGATAGTGAAAGCAACTGTGTCGTGCCTTTCTTTGCGCTGCCGCGGCCTAGCTACCCCAGGCCCCGCCGCGCTACACCATCCAGCTCCCAAAACTCCGTACTGGCCACAAACAATCAATAAATGTATTATTTAAAAATGATCAGAACCCTTGGAATACTGCCAATCAAACACACAACTTTCATTCTTAAGAACTAATAATCATTTAGAAACTCAGGAACTTTCCTCTAGTATTTACATTTTTCTCTGATTTGCCGATCCTTTCTGCCCAAGATATGCAGCGCGGAAAGTGAAACAGCATTTCTCGCTGGAGCCTGCCCATTTGCTAACAAAGGCCACAGCTGTCGAGGACTTTTCTTGTTATTTGAAATGAAATGAAATTTGTACTTGTAAAGCGCACTTATACCCCCAAAGGGGTGTCCTGGCGCTGTACGCATACCGCTGTGGAACCCTTCCTGGCTTTTCCCTGTGAAATGTCCACTCCTGGGCACCCCCAGGGTGAAGCCAGGCATCCCAGCGCTGTTGGGGCCGTTGTGGAGATTAAGCAAGCTATTGCCCAGAGTTGCAGAGTGGGACCCATGATTAGAATAGGCACCGAGGCGAGAATTATCAGGTCCGAGGAAATTGAGCCCAAGACCCGCCGAGGCGGGAATTGAACCCTGGTCCCAGGCCAGATCTCTGCATCAGGGTCTGCCGCTCTAACCATTGAGCCACACTTCTCCACTATTATTTAGCACCACGTCGATGGGGATCCCTGAACCTGTTACCACCATGCCCTGCCCTACCGGAGCACAAGCACCAATTTTATCATGGAGCAATAATGGGGCAAGCACAACATTGGCCAATCACTTCATTACAGAAAAACACACCAGTAGTGATGTACTGGACAGTCTTGGAACAGGTGGTTCCGGGTGGCCCCACTAAAAACCTCAACCGAATTCCCTTGAGAAGAGAACAACAGTGGGTGTACCGTCTAAAGACCCACCTATTCTGCATGAATTATGACATCCCATGGTCCTCTTTTGGTTAACTCTCTCAAGGCATTAGTAGCAGGACCGCCTTTTAAAAAAAAAAAATGTATATATACATAGTGTTTTATAAAGCGCTAACATGACCAACATGGTATCAGAGCGCTGTACAAAGAGAAAGCTGAATGAGGGTTAAAGTACAGTAGAGCATCAGTCTCTTAGATTCGCTGTACATAGAAGTCAAAAAGCAAGATACAAAAATAGTAGGATACAATATAAACTAGGGCGAATGACAGTTTTAAAAAAGTTTTCCAGTAGTAAGGCTTTGACTTCCTCTTGAATAGCCTGAATGGGGTAATTGTTCTTGTTGAGGGCAGTAGAGAGCTCCATATTTTTGGAGTAGGTCCGTCGAAAGTGCAGCTGTGTTTTCCTTTTTTTTAATCTGGCTGTTTCAAGTATGAGGGATTTAGCATTTCTAGAATCTCTTCCGTCGCCTGGGACTTTGATCCTATCCGCCATGTATTTTGGACCGGCATTTTTTAGAGCTTTGTGTGTTAAGCAGGGAATCTTCAGTTGTATCCTAGCTTCAACTGGGAGCCTGTTGAGGGCTCTGAGTGATGGGTAAATGGGATCATACCGACGTGTGCCCGCTAAATTTCTTGCTGCTGCATTTATTGTCACTTTTATTGGGGCTAGGCTGGCTGTAGGTAGACCTTTGAGTGTGGCATTCCCATAGTCCAGAGCAGTAGAGAATTAACCACTGTTTTGAGGTCTTCTAGCAGTATGAAGGGTTTTAGTTTTCTTAGAGGTGCAGATGTGGGTTAGCGCTTCTGGTTGCAGCTTGTATGTGAGCTCGCATGTTTAGATTTGAGTCCAGTGTGATGCCTAGTGATTTTACAGAGTTGCAAATGGTTGGCGTGGAGTTTAGCGAATTGAGGTTATGTGACCACGGTTGAGGTTGTTGGGATCTAAGGGGTGGGGAGAAAAGAAGGAATTTGGTTTTCAGTGGATTTAGTTTTAGATAGTTGTGTGCCAGCCAGTCCTGTGTTTTCCTCAAGGTGTCACCCAGTCTCTGGATATTCTCTTGAGAGGAGAGTTTGAGGTAGAGCTGCGTATCATCAGCATACATGTGATACGAGATTTTTGATTGTTTAAGGATTTCGTGAGTGGTTCCATGTATATACTGAAGAGCATTGGTGAAATTGTAGATCTTTGCGGAACGTCCCTGTCAATGTCTGCTACATCAGATAGGGTGTTCCCCATTTTGACTCTCTGTTGTCGGTTCTGTAAGAAGGAGGTGAAACAGTTAAGGACAGCTAGTGAAAGGCCCATTTTGAATTCAAGAGTTTCTCTGAGGCGTTTGTAGCTGACTGTGTCGAACGCCGCTGATAAATCCAAAAGTATTAGTAGACAGGATTTGTTTTGGTAAAGTGAAGTTTGTATATCATCTATCATGTTTAGAATGGCAAACTCAGTAAAGTGTTCTGGCCTGAAACCTGATTGGAGTTTGTCTAATAGGTCAAAGTTCTTGATGTGTTCACTTAGTTGATTGTGTGCGCATTTTTCTACCAATTTCACCCGGAAAGGCAGATTGGATACAGATCAGAAGTTGTTTAAGTCTTTCTGGTCAGTGCCCGGTTTTTTAGTAGGGGAGATACTTGGCCCATCTTTAGGCATTCTGGGAGGCATCCTTGTTGGGGAGATGCGCTCACAATTTTTCTTCCATAGGGGAGTGACCGATTGGTGGATCTCTTTCAGTAGGTAAGACGGAATGGGATCGTCTAAGAGTGTGGTAGGTTTCATAGACTGAATGGTTTTCACGATTTCTTCCTCAGACAGAGATTTGAAGCTGTTCTAGAAGGCTACGTTCTTTCTTGGGACAGCTGGGGTGTGATGTTCAGTGCTATTTCTGTGTGCTGTGGGAGTGGGGCTGATGGATTTCCCGGGTTGGGCATGAGCTTGGCTGGGAATGGAGTTGCTTAAGGTTGTGATTTTATCTTTAAAGAAAGTTGAGAAGGCGTTGCAGATGTCCATTGAGTTGTTTGCAATTGTGAGTTCTGACAGTGTTCTGATTGTTGTTTTATTATGTCAAAGAGTTTTCTAGGCCTATTCTTCGCTCTGTCTAGTTGTGATCTAATCGCTGTTGTTTTGGCTTTCGGGATAGCCTTTTTGTATGAAATTCTGTGCATTCTCAACTGTTCGAGATTGGTAATGTTTGGGTTCTTCCTCCAAAGTCGTTCCAGATATCTTAGTTGTCTTCTTTCATTGTTTATATTTTGGCTGAACCACAGTACTGAAGGTTTTTCCTTTTGCCTTTTTAGACATAACGGAGAAGCCTTCTGAACTATGTAGGACATTCTTCTGTTGTAGAGATGCGTCATTTCTTGAACCGATGATTGGTCAGTCCGAGGTGCCAGGGAGGTTTGGCACAGACCCATCAGTTCTGTTCTGTTTACGCGGCTGTAATCCCTCACCCAACTTTTTTCCCTTCTCGTTTGACCCTTGATTTTAGTTTCTTGTACGGATATTTGAAAAAGAATTTGATGGTGGTCTGACCAATCTGTTGGGGTGATGTCTAGCATGTTTACTGCTCCCGGTTTAGCGATAATGAGGTCAAGTGTAGCCCCTTTGTTATGAGTTGGTCCCTTGCGTGCTTGCATTAAGTTGAGGTCTTGAAGCAGGCTGCTGAGTGCAGCCGTGTGGGGTCTTTGGCGTTGTTCCACTGCAGGTTGAAATCTCCTAATAATATTGTATTGTATAGTGAAGTAGAATCGATTGTGATCATTTCCAAAAGTTGCTCCAGGAAGACAGTGTTGTCATCAGGTAGATTGTAGTAAAGGAGGGACCACACTGGAGTGATGAAGTCAGTGTAGGTTTATTCAGGTAACAGGTAGGCAGGTAAACAGGTAGAACAAATCCAGGTATAATGCTACAGCAGCCCCACCGGGAGCAGCCTGCTAGCTGCTCAGCCCCATCCATCAACTGTCACCCCTCATTCAGTCACCCAAGCATTCCACTCATAGCCCACACACCAAACATTCCATTCAGAACACTCACACAGGCTGAGCAGCCAGGGACAGGGAAACATGGGAGAGGCAATCCATAACATCAGGATACTACATAGATGGTATAAAAGGAGTGTTTTCGCTAGCAGTTTCTTTTCAAGCTTAATTTCGGTTCCCATGAGTTCAAACGATGATGTGTCTTCTAGCGAGAGTGAGTTAAAGGTTAGAGAGTTTCTGTGAATTATACCTAGCTCTCCCCCCTGCTTCAATGTGCGGTCTAGGTTTAAGGTGGCAAAATCTGGGCATGGAATGTTTCGGGGTGATCTGCCAAGCAGGGATCCGAGATAAGGGGCAGGTAAAAAAAAAGCGTGTTTCCCATGCTAATTCCCATAGAGATTTTAGACAAGACTACAGCCCGCACCGCTGAATGTAATTACTCCACATTTGGCAGAAAGCTAGCTCTTGGTCCAGAAAGAACCCTTTTTGTTATTTGGTGTAAATCCATTCAGTAGTTTTGGAGATATTAAATGAAGACCAAATTTGTATATGTGGGCGGAGCCTAAGCGCAGATCTCATGGTGGGATCTGATTGGCTGCCAACACTTCAACGAGGAAGTATTGGCAGCCATCTTTGGACCAACATACACGATAGCACCCCATTGAAATGCATTTTAATGAATGGCAGGTTTTGAGTGTCACAAAAAGGAGAACGCATAAAGGGTGATAACAGATTTTAGTTACAATATTAATCATTTGTTGATGGTACCATACTAGTTTTAGGAATTGTGATGTGTTCTAAGGTGATTTTAACCTGTGAAAAAGCCTTCTACCGGGATTTCATGATTCATGTTTAAGGGAAAACTGTTTTCTCATGATTTTTCCATAGAGGTTATGGAAGGTGCTCCAGAAGCTAAATTGAGAGCATATTTTCTGTAAATTCACACGATCTTTCTCAGCCATATGAGAATGAAGTCTGACATTCTCAATAAATCATGTACTTCCAACAGGAGCAGCCTGTCAGCTGATTCCCTTGTGTTCTACTGCAGCCTCCCAGAGTGTTCTAAAGAACAACTAGAGCGCTAACCTCGACCAAGGCCACACCAATGCCCTCATCCTACTTCCTCGACCAAGGCCACACCGCAGCCCTAATCCTACTAGACCTCCCTCGCAGCCTTCGACACCGTCTCCCACCGCACTCTCGCAGCCAGACTCCACGACGCTGGCATACAGGGAACCGCCCTCGACTGGCTCCGCTCCTTCCTCGCCGGCAGAATCCAAAGGATCAGACTCCTGCCTTTCCTCTCCGAACCCACAGAGATCAACTGCGGAGTACCCCAAGGATCGTCACTCAGTCCCACACTCTTCAACACCTACATGGCCCCCCTTGCCGCCATCGTCAGACAGCATGGACTCAGCATAGTATCCTGCGCCGACGACACCCAGCTCATTCTCTCCCTCACGAAGGACCCCGAAGCCACCAGACTCAGCTTCCAGGAAGGAATGAAAGACGTCGCAGCTTAGATGAGCAGCAGCTGTCTGAAGCTCAACTCGGAGAAGACAGAAGTCCTCGTCCTTGGACCCACCCCCTCAGCTTGGGACAACACCTGGTGGCCCACTGCCCTCGGCAACCCCCCCACCCTCACGGACCACGGCCGGAACCTCAGCATCATATTCGACTCCTCCCCCACCAAGACCCGCCAGATCAACGCCGTCGCCTCCTACTGCTTCAACACCCTCCGCATCCTATGCAAGACATTCAAGTGGATCCCCCCGAAACCAGAAAGACCGTCTCCCATGCACGCATAACAAGCAGACTGGACTACGGAAACGCCCTCTACGCTGGAATCAACAAATCCCTGCTACGCAAACTCCAGACCATCCAGAACACCGTGGCCAGACTCGTTCTCGGCATCCCACGACATGAGCACATCACCCAACACCTGTGAGGCCTCAACTGGCTCCCTGTCGAGAAGAGAGTAACCTTCAAGCTACTCACCCACGCCTACAAATCTCTCCACAACACCGGACCCAAATACCTCAACGAAAGAGTCTCCTTCCACGTACCCAAAAGAATCCTCCCCTCCGCCAACCTCGCCCTAGCAGAAACCCTGCGCATTCGCAGAACCAGAGCGGGTGGAAGAGCCTTCTCTTACGTCACGGCTAAGGCCTGGAACAAGCTCCCGGTCAACATCAGATGCTCCCCTACTCTGCACACCTTCAGGAAGAGCCTCAAGACCTGGATTTTCGGCTGACTCGGAGCTGCACCCCCCTCCCCCCAGCGCCTTGAGACCCTCACGGGTGAGTAGCACGCTTCACAATTCTCTGAATGATTAATTGAACAGTGTTACTTATGACAAAAGTGTGGCACACCTGAAGCCATCTTGATTGAATCAAACTGGTAAAACTTAAAAAATGTAATCTAGAAGGGAACAAAATGAGGGGGTTCAGTTTGTCATAGAAATTATGGTTAGTGTTGCAGAAAGAAAAATTAGGACACATTTTAAGTGAGTTCTCAAATATCTTCCTTTTCTATTTCATTAAAACATTCTGACATGCAGACTGAAACATGCCCTTTCAACACCAGCAGCAAACTGTCAGTTAACTCGCTGGTAATCAGCAGCTTTACTATAGTGTTCTAATGAGCAACTAGAGTGCTAACATTCTGAATTTATGCCAAAAGTGTGGCACATCTGAACGCCATCTTGATGGAATCGAAGTGGAAAATTTAGGGCATTTTCTACTGAGGATACTGCAGTAAATGAGAAAATGACGGTGCTTCGTAACAAGTATGTCTCCCAAGATGGCCACCAGAGGAAAAAAGAGCCCAAATATAACAAAAAAATCACCCAATTGTAGCCAAAGTATAGCCCATTGGCAGAAGTGTGCAAAACACTTAATGTTTTTGTTTGTTTTTTTGCAGTCTTATATAGCACAGAGCTGACCTGAAGGTATTGGAGTGCTTTACATGCGCATCACTTACATTACACAAGGAAACATTCATTTTGGTTTTAGGCATCGGGAGATTAAGTGATTTGCCCAGAATCACAGGATGTTGAGGTGATGCTGAAACTCGAACCTGGTTGCCCATGGCAAAGTCTGCAGCTCTGGCCGAAAACACCACATCCTCTCCCTTAAGTGTAATATATAATCAAGTGATCAAATGGATAAAAAAAAAATTAAGATAGCAAATTATTTAAAAATGCTTTGTCGCTATTTGAGAACTCAGAAAATATGTGCTCATTTTAGTTGTTTAGAGCACTAGCCATAATTTCTATGGGATAAGACCCTCGCATGGAGGAGGGTGCAGAGGCAACACGTTGACCACGATGGGCAGGGGGAGGGACAGTGGCAGCACAACGGACCATGGAGGGCAGGGGAAAGGGGGGCAGGGGCAACAAACCAACCATGCAGGACAGGCAAGAGAGGCTATGGCAATATAAAAGACCATTGAGGGCAGAAGGAAGAAGCAGTGGAAGTACAACCATACATGCCAACAGACCCAACTCAGGCAGGAGACTCCAAATGTTTTTAAGCCCAAAAGACCTTTATTTCATCTGTCTCCTGCTTAAAATCTCCTCTTTTTCAATGTAAGTCAATTGGGAAATTCAATTCCCTAGGTTTTTTTTCAAACTTTCCCCTTACCAAGTTCAAAATATTGGCAAGTAAGTTACATTGGATCACAGAGGGCAGGAGAAATGGGGTAGGGACATGGACTCGGATAACAGAGGGTAGGAGGAAGATGGGCAGGGGCACCAAACTGACCTTACAGGGCAGGCATCACGTGTTGCAGCAGCACAATACACCACAGAGGGCAAGCGGGACGCCAGTGCAGCATAACGTACCATGGAAAGCAATAGGGAGTGGACAGGGCCATGTACATGGACAACAGAGAGCAGAGGGGAAGAGGCAAGGGCAGCAAGCTGACCATACCGGCAGACAGGAGAGACAGTTGCAGCATAACGGACCATGAAGGGCACGAGGGAGGGGGCAGGGGCACGACAATGGACAGGACAAGGCAGGAGGGAGGGGATATGGGTCTGCACATGGAACACGGAGAGCAGGGGGCAAGGGGGCAGGGTAGGAGCAGCAAGTTGACCATGGAGAGCAGCAGTGATGGGCACTGGAAGCACAACACACCATGGAGGACAACAGTGAGACTATACAGGCATACACACAGGCAACGAAGGGAAGGTGGGAGGGGGTCAGGGGCAGTAAGCTGATCACACACTGCAGGTGGGAGAGGCTGTGGCAGCACAGAAGACCATGCATGGCAAGCAGGGTGGGTTAGTGGCAGCATATCGGCCATGGTGGGGGGGGGGGCAGGGGCATGCAAAAAGACCGTGGAGGACAAAAGGGAGGGGTATGGGCTGGAGACAGACAAAAGAGGGATGGGGAAGGGGTTTCACAATAGACCACGCAGGGCAGACAGGAGGTACAGTTGCAGCACAACAGAGCATGGAGGGCAGCAAAATGGACCATGGAGGACAGGAGGGAAGGGATAGGGACATGGAACTTGGACAAGCAGGGTGGAGCTTGCCACAGCCATCTGACCATGCTAGGCAGGTGGGAGGGGCATTAGCAGCTCAACAGAACACTCAGGGCCTCATTTACAAGAGGCTTGCGTTGCCGGAGTGTAACTTTTTATGACAATCCGGTGGCGCAGGCCTCTCAATCATATCTATGAGGCAACACAAAGCTACCCTGAAAGAGTAAAAACAAAAACAAGTGTGCTAACAATGCAGACACCCTTGCACCATGGTGCAAGGGTGCCTACCTTGGTGCTAGGCACCAATTTGTGCGCCGGCGCAGACAGAAACGACAGGAATGCAATGCATCTCGTAAATACGGTGCATTCCTGCCCTTTCAAATTGACGTAGGGCTGCGCAGCAAAAAGATGTGTGGTGCTGTCCTACGCCAATTTTTTTGTAAATGAGGCCCTCAGAGTAGATAGGAGGGGCAGTGGCAGGTCCATGGAATATGGTGGGCAAAAAGGAGGGAGCCGGGGCATGCACACAGACATCGGAGGGCAGGGGCAAGGAGAGTAGGGGCAGCAAGCTAAGCACAGAGGCTAAGCAGGAGGGCAAGGATGGGGCATATGATTGGACAACGGAGGGTAGGAGGAGTGGGCAGGGGCAGCAAGCTAAGTGGAGGAGAGTGGCAGCATATCAGGCCATACAGGGCAGGAGTGAGGGGCTGGTGCATGGACTTGGACAACAGAGAGTATGGAGGAGGTGGATGGGGCAGCAAGCTAACTGTTTAGGGCAGGTGAGAAGGGCAGTGGCAGAACAACGGTCACACACGGCTGTAATGAAGGAGCAGGGCAATGGACTTAGACAATGGATGGCAAAGATGAGGGGGGCAGGAGCAGCAAGCTTGGGTGGGGTCAGCACAATGTCAGGCCAGGCCCTGCGTTCAACCATCGTGCATTGTGATGGGCATCTTACTTAACGTTAAAAAATACCGTAGAAATTCACTGAAAAAACAAAGGTTACAGGGACGTTATAGTTAGGAAACAGAATTTAAAAAACCTTAGACATTCACTGAAAAAAAAGGTTATAGGCACTTTATAGTTAGGCTCAGATTTCACTCGTACAAAACCAGTGAAATTGAGCAGTTATAGCTACCTGAGCTAACTATAACGTACGCCCCTGCAATGCACTGCTTATATTACATCACTCATGACATAGTCAGTGACATCACTCATGACATCATCCACAGAACCACTCACACCCACTCACACACCCATACAACCACTCACACCCACTCACTGATCCACAGAGCTAACCAACCACCCACTCACTTACCCATACAGCCTCTTAACAGAGCCACTCACTCACCAATACAACCACTCAAACACCCTCTTACACACCCATACAAGTACTAACACATGTACTCACTCACCCATACAGCCACTCACACAACCAATCAATTAGCCAAACACCCACTCAAACAGCCACTCAGTCACTCACACAGCCACTTTCAGACCTATACAGCCACTCACAAAGCCACTCACCCACACAGCCACTCATTCACCCCCACTCACTCACCAATGCAGACACTCACACACCCACTCACTCATGCATACAGCCACTCACTCACCTGCTCACGTACTCACCCATACTGCCACTCACACAGCCACTCACTCACCCACACAGCCACTCCCACATTCATACAGTTACACACCCACATATTCACTCATACAGCCACTCACACACCCACACCTATACAACCACTCAGACATCCACTCACACATAGAAACACACAGTCACACAGCCACTCACATAATATATGTTAGAAATAGTATCACTTGGGGCGTGGCCAGGCAAGATGGCCAGGTGGACGTGATCAACATTGGCTCCGCCGCCACAGTGCTGTTTTTTTGGTGAAAACAAAGCACATCTCTACAGCTAAGGCCAGAAGCAGAGCCGTCGTGACCTGGGGAGAAGAGAGCACACAGTGTCGGACCCCGATGCCAAAGACATCCGGTGGATTCGAAGTGTTTGGGGAGCCCCAGGCGCCAGCTAAGATGGCGGCAGTGGGCCCGGTAAACGAGATTTGAAACGGATTGATCACTGTGGAGGACCGACAGTCTCGACAGCTCGAGCGGTCCAGTGGAGGAAACTACGCCGTAATGGACACCCCTGCGGGCGGCGACTTACCAGATCCCAGCGCTCCCCAAATACAGCGACAACAGAGAGGTGCTGAGCTGGGCACATTGAGAATCAGACAGCGGTTGCGGCAATCCTAGGGACCTCAGCGAAGAGAGTGCGGGGCACTGACCAGAATTTTGAGTGCTCGCTGGTGAGTTGTGGCAGAGGCCCGCTGCAGCACTTGACGTTGCACAAGGTAGGAGACATAAGGGACAGCAGTCGGCATCCATGCCTGATCTTAAAATGGCGGATTTTCTGCACAGGCCCCAGTAGCCACAGGTGGGATCCTGCGAGTCCCCCCAGCCATTATCGAGGAGACATCTGTGAAGGATGTGGCCCGAGGGAGGAAGGTTAATGGGCCGTGCCTAATATTCCGGCGATACGCATCCAGGACACTTCACTCTGCCTGACCCTGACATGTCTGACGACGCAGAGGATGAGTGACTAGGGCCCAAGAACTCGATCCTTGTCTGTAACCCGCTGGGGGGAGCAGCATGCGGTGAAGCTCAGGAGTCGGGCAGCCAACTAATCCCTCCGAATGTACTGGTGCCAACGGCAACAGTATCCCTGAATCCAGCAGCCTCGAAGGGGAAAGCAAGGAATAGTTTTGAAGCGAAAGCTGCTCCGAGTCCACATGAGGCTGGTCTGGATGTGACGATTGTGAAGACAGCCTCCACGTCGAGTTGGCTGAATCTCCCGGTGGGGAGGGAGGTGACGGAGACCGGCGAACAGGAGACGCACTGAGGGGAGGCGAACCGCCTCTATGCCACAGAAAAAGCTTTCCAATAGAGTGTCCAGTTACTTTACTCCAGAAGAGAAGAAGGATACCCATGAGTGCCAGGACACGGAGAGCAACACGGCGCTCACCAAAGATGATCTGCTGGTCTCCCTCAGAGACTTTAAAAAGGAACTCCGCTCGGAGATTAAGATAGATATGGCTGCCTCTTTGGAACAGCTGAAAGCGGACCTCTCTGACCGCATGGCATCCATCCAACAGGATGTGGACTCAATAGGCACTAGAATGTTGGACGTTGAGGCCAAAACTCAAGAGCTCTACAAACACACGTCAGACACCAGGTAGGTAGTGCAGGAACTCCGGGCTCAACTGCAAACAGCCCTCCTGAAAGGTGAAGTCTTAGAAAATAGATCTAGGTGGGACAACATAAGGATTCAAGACCTAGAGGAAGGGGCAGAGGGGCCTGACCTGGAGGCATTTATTACAGCCCTGTTTGCGGAGATCCTGGGGGCAGGTCAAACAAAAATCAAGATTGAGAGAGCTCACTGAGTGGAGAGACCAGCTTCTGGAGATCGTAGGTGCACTCGAGATGTCCTAGTCAAACTACATTTGTTTAAGGTAAAAGAGGCCAATCTTCAGGCGGCCCGGAAAAAAGACACAATATCCTTCAAAGGTTTCTCCTGCACCCTCTATCAGGACCTGGCGCGGTCCACCCTATTACGCCGCCAGCAATTCAGGTCAGTGACTGACAAATTAAGACAAGATCACATCAGATACCATTGGACCTACCCATTTGGCCTAGCCTTCGAGCTCAACAATAAACTGTGCCATGTCACTGAGTTGGCAGAGGCTATGTATATTTTGGGTCAGCCACATCAAGATTCAATGGACAATCGAGACCCCTTACAAAGGGACACCGCTGAACAGGGGAAGGGTCTCCAGTGACGAACCCAATGTAGAGAGCGGAACCTAAAGAAGTGAAGTGAAGGAACGGTGTTACGCTCAGCTCACGCTCTAGACTTTACTCTGAAAGACCCTCGAGAGGCGGGATGTTCATAGTGTGAGGGAATGCCCTCCTTGCGGGCCGGTGGGGAGGTCTTGGGACAACCAAGGTCTCAACGGGACATTACGCTCTGCTCGCACTCTCCAATTTGTTATTTGAGGAGTTGTGCTTTAACATGCTACTGATGTTATCTTGCTGTGGCGGCGGGTTCTGACCGAGTCGCCCCTCGCAATGTCTCCTCTCCAGGTTAGATACACTGGAGTTGGAATAGTGATCCCACAACTACTATTTGGGGCTTGTTTCGGTTTCATGTTTTCGGGGTTTTTCTTTTCTTGGGGGTGGGGGGGGTGGCTCTTTTTTCACATGCCAGGGAGGGCTGCAGGGAATCATGCGGTTGGGCTACAGGGAGAGGAGGGGGGAGGAGGGGGGAGGCAAGGGGGAAAGGCTTACAACAAAGCAATGGGGGCTCAGAGGAGATCCAAAGAGGCTTAGGCAGATTTGAGGGCTAAGTGATGATGATTACTACAGCCTCTTGGAACGTGAAAGGTCTAAATTCACAGCTTTAGCTCCAAAAGGTTTAGAAATATTTGCTAGATCATCAGTTTGATGTTGTGACGCTACAAGAGACCCATCTTAAAAGAAACGAAAATCATAGGTTGAAACACAGAAGTTACCCCCTGATCTACCAATCTTCGTCAGGTACAAAACAGAAAGGCGTGGCACTATTGTTTCACTCCGTCACAAAATTCCAGCCAGAGGGCGTCAAGACGGATAGAGATGGGAGAGTGGTATTGGTGAAGGGAAGACTGAAGGGGAAACTCGGCACATTTGTTTCGGCATACGTGCCTAACACGGGCCAACTCGCCTTTGTTACCACATTACTAGACTTGGTGGGAGGGTTTGCAGAGGGTCCGGTAATATTCATGGGAGACTTTAATTTAACATGGCACTCAGGTCTCGATAGCACCCACCCACATCGTGGCCCCACTAGTAGCTTTTCTAAGGGTCTTAAACAGGCTATACAGGACATGGGGTTGAGAGACGCTTGGAGAACCCTATACCCAACCACGGAGGATTACTTCTTTTTCTCCCACGTGCACCAGACCTATTCACGCCTAGACTATATCTTTCTCAGTCAGGGCCTCTTGGGCACCTTACAAGAAACAAAGATCCACTCCATCACCATCTCTGATCACGCCCCGGTGTCTGTCTGTCTCAATTGGGGCGCCCACTCACCCAGGTTCTCGCGTTGGTTCTTTCCTGCATCCCTTGTTCGCGATAGGCTACTACGTGATGAGTTGCATGTGGCAATCAAGGAATACTTCCAATTGAATCTACCACAAGATACCACTCCTTCAAATAATTGGGAATCTTTTAAAGCGGTGTTGAGGGGTAAGTGTCTGGAACTCAATTCAGCCTTAAACAAGCAGAGAGCGAAGGAGCGGGCTACTTTAGAATTGGACTTAAGGGAGGTAGAACAGACACATAAAATAATGCCCACACGTGTATTGCAACGGAAACTGACTGCTTTAAAGGGGAAATTCAACGTGATATATAAAAAAAGAGCAGAACTTAACACTCCTACAACGTGTCTCCTACAGACAGGGGAATAAGGTAGGGGCGCATTTAGCACAGCAACTCAAGGTGAAGAGAGAGAAAAGGAATATATAGGAGAGATCAGCGACACTAGGGGACACCTTCAAAACTCTGACAAAGGTAAAGCAAGGCTTTTTGGGGAATTTTATGATGAATTATATTGAGCTGACAACACAGGCAACGCGGCCCAAAATGCATATCTTGATTCGATTACTCTCCCCCAATTTACACCCATTCAGAATTAGTTCTTGGGAGCTCCCATAACTGAACAGGAAGTGCAGGTAGCGATCACGGCGCTGAAACCCCATAAATCCCTGGGACCTGACGGTCTAACAGCTCACTTTTATAAAACCTTTGCATCAGAGATCATACCGCATCTGGCCTACCTTTTTAATTACATAGCCGCAGGGACATCAGTAACCCCTTCTATGAGTGAAGCTCTGATTCTGGTCATACCAAAGTCAGGGAAGAATTTGCAGTTTTGCTCCTCCTATAGACTGATAGCGTTATTGAACCTAGATGCCAAGTTGCATTCTAAGATAATAGCAACTAGATTGGAAGATGTGATGCCAGAAGTACTCCACCTTGACCAGTCGAGCTTCATAAAAGGTAGACAAACTCACGACAATGTCCGACGGGTGATTCGCCTGATCGAAAAGGTAACAAAATATTGAATCCCAGCAATTTTGTAGGGACTAGATGTGGAGGAGTTCGACAGATGGACCGGCCCTTTCTCTTTCAAGCACTACAACGATTCGGATTTAGTGAAGCCTTTATTAAAATGATAAAAGCTAATTGTATCCAATCGCGGTCCAGAGTGGTAGTCAATGGGGTTAGCTCAACCACATTCCCCTTGGGTAGGGGGACAAGACATTTGTTTGCTCTAAGCATAGAGCCATTGGTGGCTCGGATCAGAGCAACACAGGAGATAAATGGGATCTGGTTTGGATCAGTAGAGCACAAGATATCGCTGTTTGCGGATGATATCTTGTTGATGCTTTCTTCGCCTCGGTCCTCCTTGACAGCCATTCAGGAAGAGCTTCGAACGTTTGAAGAGATAGCAGGTTTGGGGGTTTACTTGTCCAAGTCTTTCTTACCAAATCTCACTCTCCCAGAAAAGAAGCGAGCCTCATTAGTCACTGATTTCCCGTTCCAGTGGGCTAAGCACAACCTTATGTACCTGGGTATAAAGATCACAGCCAGTATGGATGGGTTAATCAGGACAAACTATCCTCCCTTACATCACCAGTTGCAGCATGAACTTGACCGGTGGAAGCCATTGTACATATTGTGGCTAGGCCGCATCCATGCCGTCAAAATGAGGGTCCTTCCAAAATTATTTTATCTATTCCAGGCCCTCCCCATAGGCCTAGATCACGACTTCCTTCCCAAATTACGCACATTAATTACCCATTACGTATGGCAGAATGGGAGGGCAGGGCTGCCCTTTACACTTCTTAGACGACCCAAGAAGGAGGGAGGCATGGCCCTGCCTTACTTTGATCTATATTACAAGGCTGCACAGCTGAGGGTGATTGAGGAATGGTCTTTAAGAGAACCAGACAAGCACTGGCTACACATGGACATGGCGATAGTGGGAAGGACTATTTGGGATGTGCTCTGGAAACCAAGGAAAGACCGACCCCGGAATGCATATCTGAGTACCCCCATCCAGACTACCCTCAAAGTATCGGACGCGGTTACAGGAGCTGCTGAGCGGACGACGTTTCCCTCCCCTTATACGCCGATTCATTTTAACCGGCGTTCCCACTGGCAGCTCAGCCAGGACCTTTCGACGTCTGGAGGGATGGAGGCTGTCTGACTCTGTACGATCTCTTCCATAACTATGACATACTAACCTTCGAGCATTGTCAGTGCAACTTTCACCTCCCCTCCTCTAGTACTTCTGCTACCTCCAGCTCAAACACTGGGCTCTACATCCCGTGGCTAGGGAAGCGGCCACCCGTGAATTAACACCTATAGAAAGCTTTGTATGGAGAGTGGGGTCCTCGAAAGGGGTGTCTCCTTTTTAGGTTGAGCCTGGGCAGCGCATGCGCTGCTGCGAGGCATGCAGTAGTGGAGTATGGATTTGAAGCTCCGCCCACTCTTCGCCCATATTTTTTATTGGCTTGTGTCATTGTCCTTCGTAAACGCTGGCTTCCGAATCGTTATTAGGCTTGTTAGTCCCTCCTTGGTACCGCCTTGTCTGCATTTGTTACCTCCCATAACGACTGGACCTTTTACTGGTCTTCTTACATGGTCTGCTTTATAAGCACTATTTTATTTAATGCTCTTCCCCTATTCCACCCACTACCTCGCAGCATGCCGCCCACTTTTATTTGAATTTTAAAAGCGGTCCACTTTTACTATAGCGGCCGCGTTTTTTTAATCTATTTATTTTAGCAGCGCGGTTCGCATCTAGCGGCTGCGCTTACTTATTTATTTATTTTAGTCCTCATTTAGCAATATTTCAGAGTTGGAGGTGTCGGGGACCCGCTGACCCTTCTGTTCCATCTATAGGGATTTCTCCTGGGTAAACACATCGTATGCGTGGAGAATTTCCTCGTTCCCTTTTTATTCGAGCCCCTTTTTGTCCAATTCTGGCGCAAATCGAATCTGGGTGGAGCTAGTCACTCTGACTACTCCTTCAAGTTCCCACTTGAAAGCTTTATTGCATTGCCTAATCATTGGACAATACATTTTATACCTCTTTCTTTAATTTGTTTGGTTATATTTTTCCCAAATGTTCCAAAATTTGTGCCTTTTACCCGTATTCCCATTTCTATCTAATTTGTTTATTCTGTGTATGGAAGCCAACCATTCACTATGTGTTGGTGGAATAGTTATTTATTTTGTTTTACTAGCGCCCAAGCAGCGCTTTCACATTCATAGAGGCTGCGCCCCTTTCTTTATGCAAACCGCGTCTAAAGAAAGGTACGCGGCCGACATTAAAGTGAAAGAGCGGCATGGCCGCTTTTACCAAAAAAACCATCTTGACAAACAGATGCTTCTTTTTTGTGAAAGCCCCCATGCTGCGGTTTTACTTTAATGTCGGACACGCCCCTTTCTTTAGATGCGGCTTGTCTAAAGAAAGGTGCGCGGCCTTCATGAATGTGAAAGCGCCGCATGGGCGCTAGTAAAACAAATATTTGCAATGCAATAGGTCTCGCATTTGCAAGAGTTTAAGCTATTGCATTGCCAATAGCTTAACCTCTCGTTAATGCGAGACCTATTGCATTGCAAATGCTTGTTATATGTACTATTGCTCTTCAAGCTGTACTCCCCACGGCCGCGGCAATGGGCTTCTGGGAGCATACACTAGGGATTGAGATTACAGAGGAGCAGTGGGAGACTCAATGGAGGGATATAGGTAAGAATAACCACTCCCTGAGTATGAGGGAAGCACATTACAAGATACTTTATGATTGGTATCTCTACCCCACAAGGCTGAAAACATTTTTCCCAGAGTCCTCCGATCTGTGCTGGAGGGGGTGTGGCCTGCTGGGGGACTTTCAACACATTTGGTGGGACTCTCTAGCGATACGTCCCTTTTCGACTGAGATCTTGGCACAAATCAAATATATAGTGGGATATCCTGTGCCCACCACACCCGACTTTGCACTGTTGGGCCTTAGCGACTCCTGTTTAAAATCCCAGACAAAAGGAGACAGAGCAATAATGTGGACATGTCTAGGGGCTGCTAAACTGGCAATTGAAGAAGAAAGGCACACCCACCCTGACTCAATGGCATGCACGCCTTTGGAGGGCACTCACGATGGAGCGGATGGCAGATCTCTTTAGGGACAACTTTAAAAACTTTGAATACTGGTGGGGACCATTGGTGTCTTATCTTTCCCGGGGCGTTCCCATGACAGCATGCCTCCCAAACATCAGAGCCCTGCCCCTCTTCCAATTCTGAATTCCGAAAGTAGCACGCAGCAGGACACCACCAATAGACCACACATATCAGCCAATGTAGTCTTCCCGATGTTACTACATTCCACTTTGAAGAGCCATCCGGGTTTCTTTTTTCCTTCCCATTTGGTTACTGTTAATTAAGTGGGGAGAGAGATAGTGTGGGAGGGGGGAGGAGGGGAGTTTTAATGTTTTAAATATACTATTGCCTTTGTATAAATCTGAAATGCGCATGTATTCCACACAGTATTTCTCCGATAGATGAGCAGCTGTGTTACTTTTAGTGTTTTGATATGGCTATTGGGAAATGTCATGATGTGCAAATGCCATAAGCTGTCATTGAAAATATTCAATAAAAAGAAATTTGAGAAGAAAAATGAAAAAGTATCACTCATTAGTAGTACACAAAGTATAGTAATGTAACTTTTGTAGTACCTTAGTATATATGTTTAACACTCATAAACATTTAGAAAACAGTCACAATCACTAGATGATGTCATCAGTGGTGTCATTTGAGATGTCATCATTGGTGTCATGAATGATGTCACTGACATGTCATCAGTGATGTAATATGTGAGGTCATAAGCAGTGCATTGCGGAGGTGTAAGTTACAGTTAGCTCAGGTAACTAGAACTGCTGAATTTCACTGGTTTTGTACGAATAAAATCTGAGCCTAACCATAACCTCCCTATAAGCTTTGGCTTTTTCAATGAATATGTATGTATGTATGTATATATATGTATATGTATATATATATATTCAAAGAGGAGCCATGTCCTTCTCACGCCCAAATGGAAAGCACACACAGGAGCCGTGTTCAGTCAAAGTGCTTTATTGTGCAGACCCCCTGAACGAGAAGGAGCGGCGGCTTCCTGTTGTTGTGTGTGTGTGTGTGTGTGTATATATATATATATATATATATATATATATATATATATATGGTAACAAGCATATTGCTGTTTTCATCTTAGCCTTCTGACACAATGGGCAGTATTTCATTAGGACTGACACATGCTATTACGTAAAGTAGGCTAGCATTCTACTCTTTTTCATGCCGCCATCTTGGGATTTGGCTACACTCCATGCACTCACAAGCTCACTTGAGGCACTCCGCCCCCCTCCTGGTTATTTACGAGATCTTTAGTGCTGCATCTCCCTCAACATTTGGAGATGCGGGCTGAAGCTAGGCGTACTGCGCTATGGTTCTCTTGATGAAGTGAGTACTTCTGAAGTGTGGATGAATATTTTCAGCTGTGGCCTGCTATTTCTCCTCGCTTCTAATGAGTGCATGTCATTCTGTCCAGTGTGTGACACAGAGACTGAGGCCCGCATACTCTCTTGGTTGTATGACTGCGACTCCGTAAGGAGTATGTCCCACATCTAAGTAACCCCTTATACCAAAGGCCACGACTTGGGAATGCTTGCGATGAAACATGTTTATCACAGTTATTTGATGAGGTTACAAGTACAACAGGGATTTTTTATAACGAATAATTGATGGCAGAATGTAATTAATAATTCTTTTTATGTTTTTTTTGGCATTTTAATGTGAGAAGAGGACAACAAAGGTATCCCTCATTTATACAGGGACGGGGCCCAACATAGGCATCAGGCAATTTGTGGTTACAGAATGCACCATAACATTGCTCTAAACATGCCAAATTGAGAATACATAGGTTCCGCCCCCCCAGGCCTGCCCAGACTCTGCGACCCTCAACTTGCAGAGAGTAGTCCCCCCTTTACAGTGTCCCACTTCTGGAATACAGTTCATGTCTATTCAGCAAAGCCCCAGGCATCCCGGTGCCAACTGCCCATTAAGGGGTTATGTATAACGCCCTAAGGTATGGAACCTCACTGCATCCTTAGTGAAAGAGACCCAGGGCTCTCCAGCGCGGCAGGAGAGTTAGATTGGGTGGGCCCCTACTAAGCTGCTCGTAAGACGGTTTCCTTTGAGATCAAACATTAAATGAGTGCCATTCATGTTGCTCATCAGACATTCCATGGCCAATAGAATCCATAGCCTATGGTAGCACTGAGAGTTTAGCGGCTCCAGGCACTGGAGGCAAAAGTGCCATTCGTGGTTCATCATTGATTTCAGATTAGTGGGCTTGAGGCCCAGGAGCATCACTTCTGGCGTGGAGGGGACTGGGTATGTCAGCACCTTATGTAGCAGTTTGGAGACCTCTTTACGGAAGGCCCACCAAATATGAAGCACATCACCAAGGGCACGCCACCCGCACCAACAATGAGGAGAGGCATTTTGGTACATTCGGTGTAGTTTTGGGGGTGTGTAGTGCCAGTTGTACCAGAACTTGTAGGGAATTTCTCTCCCTAGCATGGAAGACTTGTGTATATCCCTGCTTAATCTGACCCAAATGTTTAGCTGTGACCAGTATGCCTAGAGATTGCTCCCAACACTGAATGTGTTCCGGCCCTATGAGAAGTCTGTATAACACTGAGATTGTATGCCAGTACCTATGAGCATGGGAAATATATTTTCAAATGTTGTTTAAGATCTAATGGCTCTAGCGTGGTCGGAGGGTTGTGTTACCCCAGTGTCAGGTCTGAGCATAGCGGAGCCTTTCAGACTTCGGGAGTGCAATAGAGAGAGTATGCACTGGGAGAAAGATTTTAGGGCGTTATTTTCATACATATCGGAAATCATTAGGTAGTCTCCCTCCCCCCAGTTGTGGAAGGCTCGTCCCTCCAGGGCAGGGATGAAGGCTGGATTGTTGTGAATAGGTGTATCGGGGCATGGGAATTGCATCTGTCCACTCGCTTTGACATATTGATCCCAGGCCTTGAGGGTAGTGGACACTGGGGTGCTGAGATATGCGTTGGGCACTCTACTGCGTTTATTCAACCAGACTAAGTCCCAGAGGAGCCTGCACACTAATATATGTAATTTATTTTTATGGCATTTTTTCATGCGAGCAATATAATGAGTGTTGTGAGTCCATGGGTTAATGCTCCTAAATAAGGTACAAGTGTTGAGAAAAGACTAATGAGGAGAATGTTGCTCTTTCTTTGTCGAGTATGTCTTCCTTTTAGGTTCCTAAATGAGGACACCCACAGGAATATAGGACTACGGGACAACCCCGAATAGCGTGGTTCCGTATAAAAATTTTCCTAATGTGTATTCGCATATTTTTACACAGTGTGAGAGGCTAGGTGTAGGATCTTAGGCGGGCCTGAAGAAATCCAAGCATGGACGTTTTTTGGATGAAACAAGTCGACAATGAGACACCGGCCCCATAATGATGAGTTTGCATCACCCTTGATTTTAATCATACCATAGGGACCCCATAATAAAGTATTGTTATAGGGTACCCTATGGGTATTTCTAGCATAGTTAGGTTCTAAGATCTACTCAGTCAGCACAGTTAATATCAAAGAGCTCCCTCCATTGTGAGGTCGAATCCATCTGGAGTCGATTCTCTCTCCAGACGCGGGTCCGATGATGAAGCAGGCCACATGATTAGCATGTGGGTGAGGGCCCTTCTAGACACAAGGGTGTCCTTGTGATACAAGCCGTGAAGACTTTTTGAGAGATTTTGTCTCTCTTCTTTGGACCGTCCCTCTCTTTATGATTCGTAACTATTGTGGACAACGCCAATACTTACAGTGGGCTTCAGGCCGGCAGACTGCTGACCACAGGTTGCCTTTCTGGTCATTCTCATTTGTTTGCTTTCCTACCTCTTTTTGTGCATGTCCCTTCCCAGGAGCACAGAGTCTTTACCATCCTTTTGATTGAATGACTCATAGGCTTCTACTGCTCACATTCAGGGACCTACTTTTCTCTTTTTTGTTTCAGAATGCTATGGGAGTGCATGAGTTTTCTTGCTACCTCTCCTCGTGTGCTGCTTCCCCCCTCAAACACCTGCCCCCTGCATACGCCTCTATGCGGCCCTGTACTGCCTTCCACATACTTCAATGCTGCCCGCACCCCTGCCTGGCTTTTTTTAGATTTTTATTTATTTTTTAATTCGCCCTGCTGAGATCCTTCACTATACCCCACTACCCATGCACCCAGTTGGTCATATTAGAGTTACATTTTCCCACACCCTCTGCTCTGTTGCTTCCCACGTCGTTCATGTCACAAACTTTTTAAAAATGTTTTGGAAGCCCAGCAGCACAATTTGCCGCTCTTTTATAAACTGAGCTTCCATGCACATTTTATTTTATTTATTGCACTAAGACTGGTGTCTGTCACCTCGGAACAATAAATAAAAAAATAAGCAAAATGGTAGTTGCCGTATGTGAGCGCATTTGTGGTGACGCATGGGTGCGCACATGTCAACACACTGGTCCACTGCAGCATTATGATGCATAGGCGACCATGTGGGATGGAGCATGCACCCTTACATGACTTTGAGCTTTTTTTTTGCCAATGATGTACAGCATAGGCAAAAAACATTTCTTTAAGCCGATGCTGGACAGCAGAGTCAAGAGTTATGCACTTGCAGCCTGGCTTTGAAAATGATTGTTTTTGATTGCAGCCTCTGTCTCTTAACGGGAAAGGTGGAGCATTAAGAAATAAAAGGGGTGTGGCTGCAGTCAAGACTCATGAATGTGCTTCCTCACTGAGCTCATTAGCCGCGGACTATTCACAGACGAATCAGCAGTCAAAATGAACATTGGAGAAAGGCAGTGTTAACACCCTGCAAGAGAACATGAAGACTATATAAAGACAAACTCTGACCGATGTTAGCAGCACTGAGAACATTAAAACCTTGGGTTTGCATGCCACCGGTCCCTACCGATGAGAGCAGATGTGCAGAGCATTCAAGATGGCCGATCTGCAGAGCTGTATCTGTGGACAAGTGTGTGCCATGTTTGCTGCCGGATGCTAGCACTTGGCCCTGGAGCTGTAGACCTGGGACAAAGGTGAGTCCACGCTGGACTGCCTGAGACACCACTTGTGGTTGCAACAGTGAGGGGTGACTCAGCAGATCTCGCTGAATGATTGCCTCCTGAACACCCTCCTCCAGGATGCATGAAGCAGTGGGACTCATCTGTGTGGTACGACGCTAGCCCTGTCCTTCTTAAGATGAGTAAGAGGGGTGGCCAGTGATTCAGATCCCTCCCCGGTGGGATGGACCCTTTGAGAAAGGGTGACACCTACGCTGGTATTGGATTCTCCCCCTGTACTCTCCTACCACATTTAGCAACAGTGCTGTGCAATCGCCAACAAAGCTGTAAGTGCTGGAAGGTGCATGGACTGATGGCATAGAAGACTGATCATGAGGAAATGCAACAGCCAGAATTCCCATAATGACCAGGATGGGACCCATCTAGGTCTAAGGTATGGACCCAAAGTGCAAGCTATCATCAGGGCACAAAGCCGAAATAACCTGCATTTCAGAGAATTATAAGGATGCCTACTGCCTCGCTCTTTAAGCGTGAGTCCATGGAACCTTCCTAGGCCTTGAAACTGCCCATGCTCTACCCTGCCCATGCTCAATCCTGAACACAACAAGATACTAGACTCGTCTGCTGGGACTCCATATCCCCTGGAGCTGAGAGAAAATGTAGATAACCATCTAGAGGTAAATATACTCTCCCCTCTAGTTTCAAGTGATGCTGCCTATCCAGCAGAGTAACGAGCTGAGATATGTCTTCGGGGTGTGGGTCAGCAGGAGAACACGTCCAGCCATCCAAGTTTCGTATTTCAACTGAATCTCTCCTAGAAGGTCTAACCGATCATGTCTATGACCAGAAAGAGAGATCTGACACTGGAGTTCGGGGAAGAAATGGGAGCATTATCCCAAGGGTACACCAAAACTGTCTCAGGCCTTGACAACAAAAAACAGGCAGCTGAGAGCAGGGTGGGCCAACTAGATACAGTGATGGTAGAAGGGGCCAATAAGAGTCAAGATCTGGAAATCAGAGCTGAAGAACTCAAAAAGAGACACACATTTTTCAAGGATAAGTTGGACAATGGGGAAACCAACAGAGGTGTAATAACCTATGTATTAGCGGCATAACCTACTGATTGATCAAACTTCAGAATTGGAGAGCAACATCCAGGGCCTTTGAAGCAAGATGCTAAAATGCCCAGATGATTCAAACACAGAACTGGACTGTACGCATGGGGTTTTCACACTCTATCACATACAGAACAATCTGACCCCAGGTGTTCTGACGCATGTCCATTTGTTTAAGTTAAAAGAAGAGATTCTGAAGGTGGGTGGAAAAGTTGCTGACTATATTTAGAGAGGCCCCAAATCTTACTGTTTCAAGATCTCTCACCTGCAACTCTCATCAAACGAAAATCCTTCGAAGGTGCTGCGATCTACATTAAATCCAAACAAATCCAGTGTAGATGGGACACCCTTTCCTACTAATCTTCTCTATGAGTGGCAAACAATAATCTGTGGCATCCAAAGAGGAAGCAATCAAGCTGATGGATCTAGCCAATGCTCTAAGAGGGCCAAGAGGAGGGCAAGGAATAAAAGACGACATAACTCCAGTCTGGACATTGAAACGGACCCAGAGACTAACTGAATACCCAAGAAGCAGGGGTCTCTAACTGCCATCATTATGTTGCGGGAGATGTGAAGGTAGATAAAAGGTTAGCATTCTGTGCATAGCATTGTTGGAGCTTGCAGAGCCCCTTTGCCCGCTGCCTGCTCCCACTAAGCCGACAGACCACTTTCACAAAGTGAAAGCTGACCCTCTTAAAAATCTTTAGCTTTGCAAATAGATACCGTTCCTTTCTGGGAGTCGGAATCCGATCAATGCATTGTAACCACAATTGCCAGAGCGCACTATTGATACATGACATTGCGAACCAGAAGACAGACAAGGGCAGTATTTTCACACCCTCCCCAACTTACAATTCAAAATGAGAAGCAATATGTACTTTACAAGTCAAAAATCCATTTCCTATTCACAAAATACCCTTTGTGCATTGCAACTTAGGGCTTTGTGGCAACTGCAAAACGGATGTGTAAATTTGGCCCTGCTGTGCCTTTGTGTCGTAAAAGTTCTCCTTTGAACCAATCAAAGTCTCTGTAGAACGTGATTTTAACAACATCACGTAGGGCTGAGGGCCCAACTGTGTACCAAATATTTAGACTTCATACATTTACTTAACACTCTCAAATAAAGCGAGTTCAAAAGATAAAATATAAATTCAGAAATAATATCTCTAAATAACGAGATTAAAATACATTTGTAAGAAGAAAAAGATAAATGCAAAAATGAATTGAAAATTGATTCTCTTCTTGAACCTGTGGCTAGAGAGATCTTTTCGTGCTTGGAATACGCAATCCTCTTGGCTTTTTTCATGTATTCAAATGTTGCTAGGTGGCAGACAATAGTAGACAAAATATGCAATTTAAGGATATTGACATTCTTAAACCATTCAGTGATTGTTGTGTGTCCTCAATGTACACCGATGCAATAAACCTGCCTTCAGAAAAAGTGAGTCAGCACTTCAACCCAACAGGTGCCCCCAAAGAGAGGAACCTGCAAGCAGGCAGCCAATGGTGCGCTGACCGCTAAATAACAAACAGGAAATGAGCCTGAGCCGTCCATGAGTCAGAGATTTACTTTAGCCTGGAGTCTCGGCTTTAGATTTGTGAACCTTGAATTACAGGGGACTTCTCAGTGACGTACACAGAGAGAAAAAAAGAGTGAGATGTGACTCCTTCACTCCAGGAGACCAGGGCCGGACTGGCCGGACTGGGCATCGGGCGTTTCCCCGGGAGGCTGGAAGGGTGGGGCCGGTTTTGGAGCTGTGGGGCAGTTTTGTTACTGGGGGCTGGTTTTGCAGCAGTGCTGCAATATCGCCCCCCCATAACAAAAGCAGCAAGCGTTTCTAGCCTCCCGGAGCCAGGCAGCTCTTCCCCAGGGGATGGTCTGAGAAAACTGCCAGGGCTGCTTTAGGTTCCCAGTCCGGCCCTGCAGGAGACCAACTGTCTTATTGTCACTGTCACCTCCAATACAGGGTGCCAATCCCTAGTCACCACATGGCCCTGGTCAATGGGATCATTAAATAATGACGTCATGAATGAGTATGTGGGCTCATTGGTCAGCATGTCTTGATCTGATAGTTCTCGCCTATACTTACAGGTACGGCGCTAGTAAGACCAATGTTAAAAACTGGATCAGGTGACGATGGGTTTTTCAGATGAAGACTTACATGGAAGAAGTAAGACACACGATGGTCGGCCATCTTTAGATTTCATAGTACAGTAATAAGAATACGGCACATATAAAGGAATGCTGCACTCATGCTTTAAACACTTAACAAGAGGGCGTAAACGAATCAGTGTTATAACCAGTCCTGAATTTGTATATGTGGTTGCAGATAGTCTGCACCGACACACTTTTGGGAACTGGAACTTATTTTTCATCATCAGAATTTCATCCAGAGCAATGCAAGAAGGAAGAAAAGGGAGAAAATAGAAGGAGGAAAAAGATAGGAAAACAAAAAGGAAGTAGGAAGGGATGATAACAAAACGACCTGCAAGAGTGTAGAAAAGAAACAAGAGGTGTAGGGTGGTGGAAGATAGAGGCATGAAGTGGGTTACAATTTAGGCGTCCTTGAGAGTCAACAACCCCAGCGTTGGTTTTCTGATAATAAATAAATTAAGCACTGGTTACAACACAGTCACCTTAGGGGTCGGAGAATGGAGAAGACACAAATTGGACATTTTATGGGGTGGGTAAGACCCATTCATACTTAGTGTTTCACATCTGTTTCATGTACAATTATTCTTACACAATTGTGATTCCTCTTCGTTCACGCACCGTCTGCACCAGGCTTTTCAATACTTCATGATGGACACGGAGTTGCACAAAAAGTAGACTACAGGGCGCACTGCGATGGAAGGAGAGAGAGGGACTAGTTTGAAATCAGTCTATATTGGTCTTGTACAAAGCCATTACCTCAGCACCTGTCTTCCATGCCACAGTCACTAAACTTGCCCACATGTGAGGAGCGCTAAAAAAGTGTGATGACATTACTAGAACCTTCTGTTTTATTTTCTTTCTCCTCTGTTAATGGCTGTCTAGTGAAGGCCTCCTGTTGAGAAGAATCAATAGATCATGCAGACATGCGTAGTTTTGGTAGGGCAGATGCCCATTGTTGTGTTAGGTATTCTCATTCGGGGGTAATAGGCATGGAACATGTGCTGGACCTGCAGCTTGTATTCAAAGGCACATGCGCAGGCCTGCTGTAAATCCTTGTCCACCGTGTCAGTGCTTGAGACTGGGCACTTATAAGGCAGCTTTAATCAGTTAACCTTGTGCATATGTTGCAGGATTGAGGATGGCCCTTCATTAGGAGCGCCTCACCGATCACTGGTAAGGGGATGGATGTCTACTACTAGATTTGCTCTTGTCTTTTATTTCCTGGCCGGTGATCACCATGAGTAGCCCTCACCCACATAACCAAGCAGCCAAGTGCAATCATGTACCTTCAAGACATCACTCTTCCCCTTCGGAATCCACTCTAGGGGTGTGACAAATCTGAGTAATTTCCTTTTGCGTGATTATACAAAAAATGGAAAAGTCGGGGTCTGGAGAGAAAATGCAGGATCTCAATGAGTGCTGAAATGCCTTGATGACTAAAAGTAACTTTGATACAGCTTATGTGTTTTGCGGAGGGAGAGATAACAACATAATTGCTATTGAAGAATTGATGACATTGACAGCAAACGATTATTTGGGAAATGCTGTAACCAGAGACCTGAAGTTTTATGAAATTTAAAAAAAAAAAAACAACATATTTAAAAAAACGCCACTATGTTGACCAAGTTGTCAGATGTGCCAGAGATTGTTTATCAACAGCACAGGATCTACCATCTCACTGTACCGCGCTGATGTGATGCACACTGGGGGCTCCTGCCTGAAAGTTCAAACTGCACTGCACCCTTCCAGTTTTCAGAACGTTCCTCCCAACATTTTTATCATCCACTAAAACGGACTCTGATTTCACCCACAGCCTGCAAACAGTTCAGTTTGCAGAGTGAAATGTCTAATAAATTCTATGCACTCACTGATGGTGATCAAACATTACTCTGCCAGACATCTTAGCATCCTCCATTGACCACTTGCTATTGCCAAACCTTTACGTTTCAGAAGAGTGTCAGAAGACTCGGAGGCTTGCTTTTGCAACATAAAAATACTAGGGGGCAGATTTACAAGCCCCTTGCGCCACTTTTGCGTCACTTTTCCCATGTTAAAAATGACGCAAAAGTGGCACAAGGGGCTTGTAAATCTGCCCCTAGGTGCGTCCAATACAGAGCTTCTTCTGGTGGTTGCAGGTGAGGGAAAAAGAGAAAGATCAGAAAATAGTGATTGGTGAAATATCTACAAAAATAGGATAAGGAGACACTAAGAGCCGGGTTCGCAAAGGTAAACTTACACTTTTGAGTGAGTTTAAGATTGTTTGCTATTCACAAAGGGATTTACGAGTACTATCTTTGCCTTTGTGAATAGCAAACAACTGTAAGCTTACACAAAAGTGTAAGTTTACCTTTGTGAATCAGGCCCTGAGTGTAGGATGGTGTAAGAGGGTTTGAGGTGGAATCCACTGGGTAACGCTCTTCCTCAGAGAATTCTTGAGGCCGTGCACTTTTCAAAAAAATGTATATTTTACAAATCAAGCACTGCATGCCTTAACTCATGCCGCTATTGTACGCCCGTTTAAGTATGACAGCGTAAAAGTGTCAAACTATCATATAAACAATGTTCTCAATGAGATTCTGCCATGCGTTCATCGAGCCTCCACTGATAAACATGTTAATGTTGGGCCATGAAGCTCTCCGTAAGCCTCAGCAGTGGAAACCGTCTGGATGAATAGTCTAATTTGACACACAGGGCCGCAGGTGCATCAAACTAATAGCTTGATATGTTTAGGGTGCTTAATTGCTTCCTTACATGTGGGCCCACAGCCAGCCTAAGAAGGTTACACAAGAAAGAAGCAAAACAGAATTAACCCAACTAACGATGCGGAACAGTAACCTATTTTCTTCTTTAAATTAGATATATTAAACAATGTTTTCCAGTTGAAAGAGCTGTTTTTATTGGTGAGAATAAACTGCCAGGAATAATTTTCCGAGCCTGTTGACACAATCGGAGACTGCTTCCCCTGCTGTCAGTCTGTGCGTGCACCCTGGTATCTGATAAGGCATGTCCAGAGATTTAACATCTTGGGACTACCATTAGCGGGAACCAGCAGTGCAGTGAAGCGGCCCTAATGCCCCGCAGTCCAGGCATAATGGGAAACTATGCTTCTTCCCACAGCACTAGAACGCTCACTTCCTGCCTACTTTTCATTTCCAATTACTTTGTTCCATTGGTATCTAAATGCGGAACCAACGCCTTTTTCCCTCTTTACCCCGTGAGCAAGACATTTATTTGTGTCCACTGTTTCTTATCTGTACCTTTTCATTTGAAACAAAGGGAGGGGCACGTACTGTTTGCCACAGCTCGGTGCTAACACAGAACACGGTGCCACGCGTGTCCCTTCTTGAAAACAAAGTTTACCTCCTTATCTAACTAACGATTATAGTCTATTAAAGAAAAGGTTGCAGAGCAAAGTTGCTGGACCCCAGCAGAGAAAAACACATGTTCTAGGAATTAGTACAACGCTGAATTTGGTGACCTTATGAGAAGTTATTTTTCACTTCTTCAAGTTGGTAACTACAACATGTGAGCTGGTTTATTGGCACAGATTTGTGCAGAATTTGTTGGTCACAAGTTAAAATCTCAAATGTGCAGTTTCAGTCCGTCATCCTTCCATAGTTGATAATGTTAGTGCTTTTGCTCAGATAACTCACCGGTAATGTTCATTACTCCGAGTCCTAGTCTTCCTCATCACAGTTCTTACAAAAGAGGCTCCAGCCGCAGGCAAAGACCATTTAAATTCCCAAAAAACAAAGTGAACCCTGGGCTACAATAAGGGCATCAGAGCCCTGGCCTCAATTCGTTGATAACAAGCATTTGCAATGCAATAGGTCTCGCATTTACCCGAGTTTAAGTTATTGGCATTGTAAATGACAATGCCTTTTATTTATGTTTTATAAACCAAAATATAAATAAAAGGCATTGTCATTTACAATGCCAATAGCTCAAACTCGCGTAAATGCAAGACCTATTGCATTGCAAATGCTTGTTACGTTTCCAAGCGATGAGTATAAAGACAAATTATTATTTCCACAAGGCGACCTTGAAATTATTAAATCTAGAGTTAAAAATAAAAACTACAAAAAATGTACAGTGGACCATTGGATGCCAACTTGCCGGAAGCTAAATTAGGTGTGTCCTTAGCTCCAAAACCATTCAAAATAAATACGAAGAACAGCAAAAATGTAAATAACATGGTTTGATCATCCCACAAAGGGAATAAAACCAATACCAACACACCCCAAGACACAAACAGGCAACAAACGTTCTCTTCAACAAATCCTCTCATTTGTTTTAAACTGCATTTCTTGTTGACAGTGCAACTGGGGGATGCCTAATGAAATTAGATGCTTCTGAAAAAACCTTCTTGGGACAAATTGTCCTTTTAAAGGGAACACTTGTAGAAAGTAAGGTCTTGCAGAGCCTAGAAGCCCTACAGACAAATACCACATCCTCTGAAGTATTTTGACAGAACTCTGTTCAAGGCTGCACATGGCTTGAACCTCCCAAACTGACAGCAACGGCAGATATTATTTCAACTATAGTGCACAGATATAAGGAGAGGTGTAAGCTGTCAACACAGAAGACGGCGGCCCATGTTCACAGCAGAAGATGCTGCTATCGATCATACAAATGGCTCCTGTAAATGTCTTGTTATGAAAAACAACTCGCTGTAGGACTCACATTCGGCCCCACACATGAAATACCAGCTAGGCCTTGCCGCTTCCTTGTGATTCCTTAATGTCAAACATGATTAATTAGCAAGGGTAGCATCTGTCTAAGGGGCAGCCATGCCACACTCTCTCGAACTATATGGAACACAATTCAGAAGAAATTGAATTCGCATGCGTTAGAAAATAAAGCCTTTACGCAAACTGATCACAAAGTTTTGTGTTTAGGGTTTTAGCATTCTCTCACAGAAAACGTGGTGCACTGTTAAACTTTAAGGGAAATAATGATAAAACTAAAGGGGAATAGGAAGAGTATACATGTATGTATATTAAAGGTGTTTAAAAGCCACATAGAAAGTAAACCTCTCAATTGAACACGTATTAGAATAGTTTTTTTAAACCCATGATGCAGTTGGACATCTTATCAGAATGAACAAAAAATTCACACACCCGATGATTACATCAGCGTCATCTAGCATTAGATGCATCTATGCTCCTAATGTATTGCATTCTTCTTTTTATGATGTGCAGTCCGGGCAAAGCAAACGCCAGAACCTGAGCAGGAAACACTAATGTCGAGCACAGTGCTTCATTTAGCAGCGTTTCCGAAAAGCAGGTTTTAAAAAATAGGTACTAGATAAAGACTACGAAATTATCCTGCCATTATGTATGCTCTACATGAACATTACAACAACTTTCTGGATGCTTCAAGAGTAAAATGTGTAATTTACAAAACTTCTTGTGACAAGACTTGCTCGGTCATACTGCAAGATCATAAATGCACGTTTTGAATGTTCTTCGTCTTTCTTCTACAAAACATTCGTACACCCTATAAACTATAGGCTTATCAATAAACTGGGCAAATCAGTAACCTCAAGCTAACGCACGG
This sequence comes from Calotriton arnoldi, assembly GCA_963921515.1. NCBI lineage: Eukaryota > Metazoa > Chordata > Amphibia > Caudata > Salamandridae > Calotriton > Calotriton arnoldi. Next base: position 3,851,225 of record CAWUFW010000313.1, on the reverse strand, counting down.
TGATACAACAATAGGAAGGAAACAACAAGCGCTTTACAAAAAAAAAAAAAAAGTGAAGTACAGCTATGGAAAGCGAGAGGAAAGCCAGATGGCGCCTCATCGCATGCTGTAAGGGTGCCGAGGAAAGCCAGATGGCGGCTGTGCGCGTGCCCGCGCGCGTAACCGCAAGCTTGAGGCCAGCAAAAGCGTGTGGTCGGACTTTTAAAAGCCTTACTAAATGTCTCAGCCAGAGCAGCGCATGGCTGGCTCAGGCGAGACCTAAAAATGGGGGACCAACCCTCTTCCACCAGGGTTGGATTGGGATCAAAGATCGGCCCGGGCACACCCAAAAAAAGTGGCCCACATTTGCGTATTGCCTTTCCGCAAAACACTGCTTCAGCGAAGTTTTATGAAAAGAAAGGGGGTGGGGGGCATGTTTTATTAACTTCACTTAGATTAAAAAATGCACAGATTAGTTCACACTGCTGAGCCACACATGAATGCAAGTGAGACCACTTCTGCTCAGGCCACCTGCCCCCCCTCAATCAGCATACATTAATGGGCCAGCCCAGCGAGAGAAAGGGAGTGATACCTCCACCCATCTGCCTCTAGAAAGGTCGCTCAGGCACCTACTGGGCCGCTGGCGGCATCCTAACCGCACAGACAGCCCCCAGGCTGCCCAAAAAAGCAGCCCACAGCTAGAACTCGGCTACCGGCCCTTCTGCCATTTCCCGAGTGCTCGCGTTACCAATCCAACCCTGTCTTCCACATCCTGTTATATCAAAGCTTTAGAAAGAACAAAGGGAGGGAGAGAACACTGGACGGTGATGAGGAAGACTACAACTCGGAGTAATTAAAATATTGGTAAGTAATCCAAGCATTACCTCCTCCTTTGACTTCCTCATCTCAATCTTTACAAATGAGGTACCCAAGCTATCATTCCTTTACACAGTAAACACATCAGTAATAAATAGAAGCACTGAATATAAATTATGCTACACTCTTGTGCTTTACTTACAATTTTGATACTTTTTAAAAAAATGTCTTTATTTGGTTTTTTGTTGTTGCATACGCAATACCGTCGAACAATAAATGAGGGCGCAAACATGCACCCGAGAACAAACACAAAACAGTAGAGAAGGTACGACTACACCCACAATCCTGGTAGAACATTCAGTGACAAGGTATAGCACTGAATATGATGAAATATCATAATGGAGAAGACAGGCATATCCTGCGGCATCAGCTACTCGCACACAGCCGAGAGACGAAAGAGAATGGCCGAAGGCAGAAAGGAGGCCAAAAAAGGACGATACTGAACCAGGAAGACAGCCGGAGAAAGTCAGGCCATCTTGTCCGAGGCCACGACACGGCCACCCAAGAACAGCCAACTGCTGCAACTTCACCTCAGCGCCTTGTGCCAGGAAGAGAACAGCACACGGGCCCCAGCGTGAAAGCCCCCGCAGTAACTGAGGGATTTCGGGGTCAAAAGCGCTAGGCCACCAACACGCAATCAGAATGCGCAGCCTCATCCACTCGCGGTCTCCCTAATAGACGGGGCTCAGACGGCAAGCGGATGCATGCGGCAGGCCCGCAACCCTCACACGGCCCGCTCATAAAGTGGAAACCAGAAGACCACCCGCACCCCCTGAAAGGTACTCCTGCAGCTTGGGCGGCCTGAGAGGGGTCTCTCCCATCCCTGCCCCGGGGCAACTGCATTGGGAGCGCACCCTGGGGCCTACCTCAACACCTATTGGTGTGCGGCACACAGCCACCTAAAGACAGGAGGACCCAGCGGAGACCGGACAACATGATCCCTCCAGTGAAGCCTTGCGACCAGTCAGCTGGCTCCCCCCATCGCGCCTACCTACACAGAGGGCAGGACAGGCTCTCACACACAGCGTGTGGTGGCCCTCACCGACTTGTGGTCAGCACGCGGGCCCTACATCAACGTAGGCCTCCTTCAAACACTGGACACCTACCCTCCCGGGAGACCTACCCTGCACCTACCACAGAGACACTCTAACAGGGGAGGGGCCCTGAGGGCTGTGAAGTGCCCACTATATCGTTCCCATCACCAAGGCGTAACAAAATGCCCACACCATCACTTATGGCACAACACAGCGGGAGCGCATCCATCTCACAACTGACTGCACAGCCCACCGGCAATTAACACTAGGAAGTGCCCACCCCCCAGACCACCTCTGGGAGCTCAACTAGCAAGCTGCCGACACATGATGATGGACTTAAGCGGAAGACTATTGCATGCATAGCGGGACTTGGGGGGGGGGGGAGACCAGGCCACATAAGAATCTGCTGCAATGAGGAGAGGGCACCTACCCTCACTCTCCCTCAAGGCTCTCGCTGCTCTTACTCGGCCTGCCACCACCACAGTAAGCACCCTGAAAAGCAGAAGGGTGGTCGAATAAAGCCCTGACTGATCCGCAGACACCTGCACACAGGAAGGCACCACGTGCCGGGAAAAAAGATCCACGAATCCGAGTGAACCATGTGGCCCATCCCAAAAGGATCGAACCATCCCCAGAGGCCAACGATCCTTAAAACAATATAACACAAAGAAGACAAACACCCACTTGCCAATCCGCTCTGCCCCTGCTATATATCCAGGCAACCGGTTGCAACAAATCTTCCTCAATATCCTCACTGCACACAGCCTGACGAGACGCGTGGCACACAGCACTTGGTCCAGATCACGAAGGATCTTCAGGACCTGTGAAACCGGCCACCATGGGCACACAGAAGTCGACCAAGAATCAGTCCCAACCGCCCTCACTGGTGCACCACTCTCCCACCCACCCAAAGGAGGGGGACTCTCCGTCCCAACAACTCAAGGACTCCTGCACCGAATAGAAAAGATTCAGGGGGAATTTGGCCTCCTTCTGGAAGATCAGAGGAAACTTGCCTCCAGAGTCACAGAAACTGAGCGCAACATCGCAGACATGCAACCACAACTGGCGGCCCAGGCGAGAACCACTCGGGACCGACTCAATAGGGTACAACAGCTGGAACATCAAGCGGAGGACGCGGAAGGGAGAGCGCGCCGGAATAATATCCGCATGGTGGGACTACCGGAGGGGTCAGAAGGAACCTGCTCGATGATTGTGTTCCATGAAGGAGTGGGTCAAGTCTTTCACAGCAAACACAAGGAGATGATGGACGGATTGCTGAAACTTTTCAGACACTCAACCCCAGTCACAGATCAGGGTTGAATCCATCATCATTCTTCAGCTCACTTTGCGACCTCAGTTCAGACCCAGCCATATGCAAATCAGTCTTGACCCTGTGCCTCATGGGAACAGTCCAGCCCGAACTGCCAAGCCAGGTCTTCCCTGAACCGGAAACAAGCATCCTGAGACCGGTTTCGGGGTAACACCCCTCTTCAGCCAGACTAGCTTGAATCCAGTGGCAAAGTGAGCAAGGGACCCACGTCTGGGCATACCCTGCCAACTTAGGGCGAACAAAGCAAACACAAGGAGATGATGGACGGGGTGCTGAAACTTTTCAGACACTCACCCCCAGACACAGATCTGGGTTGAATCCATCATTGTTCTTTAGCTCACTTTGCCACCTCAGTTCAGACCCAGCCATATGCAAATCAGTCTTGACCCTGTGCCTCATGGGAACAGTCCAGCCCAAACTGCCAAGCCAGGTCTTCCCTGAACCGGAAACAAGCATCCTGGGACCGGTTTCGGGGTAACACCCCTCTTCAGCCAGGCTAGCTTGAATCCAGTGGCAAAGTGAGCAAGAGACCCACGTCTGGGCATACCCTGCCAACTAGTCTTTCACACCAGCACAATCCCATTTCTCCATGGAGAGTGCACACCGGGTACTGGCCCGCTGGCCCCCGCCGGGTGCACCCCCTTGCCCACTGGTTGCAAACCTGCCCCATTACAGGTGGCCACACAAGCGACCACTCTCAAATACGAGAAACGGTCATATTTCAGTATTCCCAGATTATACAATGCTGACTCAGCATCAATGCTCCTCCTTTCTGGCAGTGAAACGTCGCCTCAGAGTACTCCCTGTTATTTCCTGCGAAGTTGAAGATAATACATAACCAACAAACCCACTTCTTCACAGAACCAGACTCAGCCTGGGACTGGGTGGAAGCACACTTCAAGGGGAGTCGCCGTCCCCCGGCATCCCAAAACAGTGCACCTTATCCTGGTAAAAGTAGGGCCGGAAGAGGAACAAAGTCAGGGGTTTTGTCAGGCCCCCTCCCCACAAGAACTGAGACAAGGCCAACAGTCAACCATTGACGCAGCAATTGCACTCTGACAGTCCTCACCCCCCCAACATATGGACTCCAGCCTGGTCGTGAGTGATGAGGGTGCGGCCTCCGAGGACTCTTGACATGCAGGTCTACTGGCCGGTCCCATGGTAACGCCGCAATCAGTAAATGACCTACTCGAACCTCCTAAATCCCGGCCACTGCAATCACTCCTCAGAGGGACAGAACAGGGACAAAATTCACAGACCTACCATTAACACGGGGATAGAGAATAAGACCATCCCCCAGCATGTCCCATCTCCATTTCTCCCCTCACCTCAATGCCCCCTGTTCACTTTCAACTATTAGACCTTCTGAAGAATCGAGGAAGAATAGCCTGCCCTGCTGGGACATGACTACGATTGCATGCCTGCCACCTCGCAGTCCCCATCTTTGCTTCTCACCTGTACTCTGCCTCCACCTCCCCCCACATGTTCTGGCTTTTGAGCATATGTTTGGGCATGCAGCTCCCAACCACAAGTCCCGGTTTTGGTTACAGCATTGTTGTTTATTGTTCGCATCCCCGTAGCACGGGCAACACCCCTTTCCCTTTATTGTGGACTGGAGCAAGCGGCAAGTGTAGGTGATCACCACACGCCGTTCCCCCCCTTACCCACATCCACTTACTACCACCATATGGCTAAAAGACGGACCACTAGATTTCTCACACTAAACAAAGAGGGGATGCACACGGCGCACCACCGGTATTCAGTCTGCACCTACATCAAGAGACAGCAAGAACACATCGGCCTTCTAGACAAGACACATCTCACCGTAAGTGAACTCCAGTGCCCCAGTAGACGCTGGCGAAGCACAGTCTATGGCAAGTCACACTCCGCATATGCCCGAGGAGCCCTACTCTGGATCCATCCAGGAACCCCCCTTTCAAGTTCACAACACAGCAATTGGTAAGGAGGGGAGATATGTGTTCGCAGAAGGCCGACTAGATGGAGACCAAGTTCTCCTGGGTAGTATATATGCCCCTAATACGGACCAAGCATCATTCTGGGCCACACGCTCTGCGATGGGTAGTTCTCCCCTGGTACTAGGGGGTGGACTACAACAACGTGCGCAACCTCTCCCTTGACTGCTCCCACCCCCCACTACTCCAGGCACTACCCATCAACACTCGAGATAGTTTGCTCAGTGTGCCCAGCAGTGGCCTCTCCTTGACCCAACCTACATTTGTACCTTTAGTCCCACTACTCAGCCCATCATGACCTCCACGTCCGTCTGGACCGATTAATGATTTCCCCAGAATTGATCCCCCAGCTTACACACTCAGACTATCTGGACTGTGTACTGTTGGACCACACTACTCATGTATTGGACATTGAATGGGGCACAAACACCCTCCAGTCCCCACCTGGCAGGTGTCCAAGGACACACTGAATGACTGTTAGACCTGGCATCCTTGGCGTGGGTCTCCCTTCCATTCTTTTATGATGCCTCCAATGTTATTGATCTGTTTTTGCTGGTGTTAGATGCTTTGGGCACTGTGCCACTGCTATTCAGTGCCACAGTGCAAATGCTCCCTATGATAAATTGTGTTATGTATTAGTGACTCCCTGATTGGATGATTGGTTTACTTGTCAGTCCCTAGTACAGTGCACTGAGTGTGCCCAGGGCTTGTAAATCCAATGCTGCTGGTGGGCTTGCAGCACTGGTTGTGCCACCCACAGAAGCAGCCTGTAAAAGTGTGTCTAAGGCCTGCCATTGCAGAGCCTGTGTGCAGTCTGGTACTGTCATACTGACTGGGCAAGTGCACCCACTTGCCAGTCCCTAAACCTTCCCTTTTCTTCATGTCAGACACCCCTATGGTAGGCCCAAGGGCAGGGTGCATTGTAAGTATAAGGTAGGACATGCCCTGGTGTGTGTGTGGCATGTCCTAATAGTGAATTACAGCCATTTTCGTTTTTCACTATTGCAAGGCTACCTGTTCTCCATAGGCCAGAATGGGCAGTTTGATTATTACACCTTATAATCCTAACTGACCCAGGGAACATGGTAGAAAAACGAATTTAGTATGCCTGAACTCAGAATGATAAAATACATCTTTTAGTGAAGTTGGTTTTAACATTCTGTGTTTAAAATACCACTTTTAGAAAGTGGGTATTTTCTTGCCTAAACTTCCAAGCCTGCCTCTGCTAGGTTGTGTATTCATTGTCTGGGTTTGTGAGTGACAGGGGCTGGGGAAATTCCAGGAGACAGGGTGAGGCAGCCAGGGCTGAATAGAGAGATCTGCATCCAGAGTGGAGGGAGGAGTTGCACCTGGGTCTGAATAGGGCTGTGCCTGCCTTCCACAATGCTGGCTCCACCTCCTGCCGGGCGGCTGAGCACTCTGCCCCACATTCTGAAAGGAAGGAAGGAGTCCTGTAAACAAAGTGCTCCAGGACTGACCAGAACTGGTTTTGGACTAGGCAAAGGCCTCTCTGCCTTCAGAAAACAAAGAAAAACTGTGTATAAAAGGGGACCCAGACCCCTAGGAAATTAGATCACTTTGGGAAACAAGAAGAAACCTTTGCTGAGGAGAGGAACCAGAAGGAACTGAGGAGAGACTATCCCTAAGCTGAAGTGCTGCTTGGGGGATTGGCCTGCAGTGGTTGCCTGACTGCCAAAGAAAGGAGAAAAGGACTTTGTGTGCACTTTTATTCAACTTGTGAAGGATCTCCAAGGGCTTGAGAAAAGAGCTTGCCTCCTGCTGAAGTCTCAGGGACAGCAGACTTCAACCCCCAGCTCCCCAAGCGTTCTTTGGAAGTGCCTGCTGCTGTTTTGGGCCTTCTGAGGGACTGCGTGTCGCAAGGAGCTGGAAGCGCGACTCAAGAGGGAGAAGCGTGTCGCCGTCGCAGCCGCTGCCGTCGCATCGTGGATGTCGCCGCTGTAGCTGTCGCATTGCACCGCATCTCAAGAAACGTCCCGCAACCCCGAAGAAGCGTGTTGCCGTCGCAGCCGCTGCCGTCGCATCGTAGATGTCGCCGCTGTAGCTGTCGCATTGCACCGCATCAAGAGAAGCGTCTCGCCACGAGGAAGAAGCATGTCGCCGTCGCAGCCGCTGCCGTCGCATCATAGATGTTGCCGCTGTAGCTGTCGCATTGCACCGCATCAAGAGAAGCGCCTCGCATCCACGGAGAAGCGTGCCGCCGTCGGAGCTGCTGCCGTCGCATCACGGAACAAGGGTGTCGCCGCTGCAGTTGTCGCATCGAGCGGAAGCGTCTCGCAACGTCGGAGAAGAGTGTCGCCGCCAAAGCCGCTGTCGTCGCATCACGGAACAAGGGTGTCGCCGCTGCAGCTGACGCATCGAGCCGAGACTTCTCGCAACATCGGAGAAGCGTGCCCCATCAGGAAGAACTTGACGTCTTTATTTCTTTGCACCGGATCTTTGCCGCATCTCCATCTCTGCAACACTTTCGTTGTAGAAACGTGACGCATCGTAAGGTACATTGACTCAAAGTGTCGCATTTTAAGAACTGAAGAGAACTAAGCTAAACCTACCCTTTTAAGTACAGTATTGTGGATTTTTGTCGTTTATGGTCTTGTGTTAAATCTATATAAAGAATACTTATTTTTGATATAAAACTTGTATGGTGTCCATCTGTAGTGTTGTCACTGGATTACTGTATGTGTTCACAAATGCTTAACACACTGCCTCTGAGATAAGCCTGTCTGCTCGTGCCAAGTTACCAAGGGGGTGAGCAGGGGTTATTTTAGGAGTGTACCCCCTACCCTGACTAGAGGCGAGGGTCCCTATTTGTCACAAGTACCTACCTGTGCCAACTAGAGACCCCCAAATCTAACATTGGTGGTCAGCGGTGAGGATTCTGGACTTGCATTTGTGACTCATGTACAGTGATTGGTGAACACTACTAGTGAGTGCAGACCAAAACGCGACCACATACTTTTGGTAGATCTCTTTTTTCTGGGATTTTCTATTTTTGCCAAGTTCAACCATCATGAAACCAGCATCCATAGCATCTGTTGATTTTGATTGGGAAGAGGAGAAACTAGAATGCTACAATGTGAAACAGCTGAAGCACTTCTGCAAGAAATTTAACGTTGTAATTACCGGGCTCACCAAGAGGGATGAGTTCTACAAGGCGCTGAGGGCCTGGGTAGAAGCAAGGAAAACCCCTGAGAATGAGGAAGGGGATGAGAATGCAGGTATGCAGCTGGAAGGGCCACCGGGTCCAGGGGAAAGGAGAGCACCTTCCCCAGCAGGTAGCAGTGTTTCTGCCAAAGGTCTGTCCACAGAAGAGCTGGAGGACAGAGAGAGAAGTAGGATGCATGAGTTGGAGCTGGCCAAAATGAATGGGCAATTGGAGATTAGGAAAATGGCCCTGGAAGAAAAGAGGATGCAGCTTGAGCATGAGAAAAGTTTGAGGGAGTTGGATTTGAAAGCTAGGAGCTTAGAGATAACTCCCTCTGATGGCAGCACACCGTCAATGCCTGTTGAATCTAGGGTGTATATTCCTAAGGATGTGATCAGAGAGTTTTATAAGAATGATGACATTGGGCAGTAGTTCAAGGCCTATGAGGTAGCCATGTCTTCCCACCGGGTCCCTGAGAAGGATTGGGGAGCGGGGTTGTGGGGACGGTTCCTTAGTGAGGGGCAGGACACACTGCTAGATTTGCCTTCTGATGTCCATAATTCTTGTAGCCACATGAAAGATGCATTAATGTCCAGGTATGGTTTGACTCCTGAATTGTATAGACAGAGGTTCAGGGGTTACAAAAAGATAGAGAACAGTACCTGGGTTGAATATGTCACTTTGTTCTGCAGAGCATTGGATGGTTGGGTGAAGGGTAGCAAAGTTGATGATTTTCAGGGGCTTCTTGATTTGATTGCATGGGAGCACTTGTCAAGTAATTGTTTTCCTGAGCTACGCCAGCACCTGATTGATAGTAGGCTGACTAATCCTAGGAAGCTTGCTGAGGAGGCGGACCGCTGGTTCAGTACCAGGGTCCACAAGGGTCACGTGGGAGACTCAGCCAAGAGTGGGCAGTGTCCCCAGCAGAAGAGTGGGGGGGACAAGGGTAAACAGAGGGAGTTCCAAAGAAGGCCCCAAAGTAGTCCCCAAGGGAACCAAGGGAAAGGTTCCCAGCCTCCCCCCCAGAAACCATCAGGGGCCCCGACAGGTCCACCTGTTCAAGGGGGACCCCTGAGATGCTACAAATGTGGGTACCTGGGTCATAAGGCGAATGATCCCAGGTGCCGCCAGTTTGGAAAGACAGCACCCCCTGGTGCAGCCCCCCGACAGATGGCTAGTGTAGCCCTGGGTGAGGAGATGGGTGCCCAAGATGGGTGGGGTCCCGCAGAGATGACCCTTGTCTCATTAGGAGACTGTGAGGTGGTCCCCAGGACCCAGCTGCCTGATAACACTAAGAAATACAGGCAGTGGGTGACCATCAATGGCCATAGGGTGGAGGCTCTTAGAGATACTGGAGCCAGTGTGACAGCTGTCAAGTGTCACCTGGTGTCTCAAGAGCAGGTTGTCCCCCACGCATTCTATCCAGTTGTTGCCGCTGACAACACAGAGAGCCACTGCAAGGTGGCTCAGGTTCCCTTTGAGTGGGGGGGGTCTCTGGTACTCTTCAGGTAACTGTGAGGCCCGCCATGCCTGTTGACTGTTGGGAAACGACTTGGAGAGCTCACCTTGGGCGAAGGTGGAGCGAAGTGCTCATTTGGAGATGTTGGGTTTGCCTGACTGGGCGTGTGTGACCACCCGGTCCATGGCAGCAAGTAAAGGTGCTCAAGAGGACCTGGAGCCTGAGAGGGAGGCCCAGGTACCTGCCGTCACGAGGAGAGGCAGGGGGTGCGGGAAACCGGCCCCCGAAGTTCCCACGGTCCAGGAGGAGGCAGACCTTGAGGGGGATGCCCTGGAGCCTACAGGGGAACAGGTAGCTGAACTGGGGGACCTGCCTGAGCTGACCCATTGGCAGCAAGAAGGAGGACCCTCCAGGGAAGAATTCTGCAAGGAGCAGAAAGAATGCCCTTCTCTTGTGGGTCCGCGGCAACAGGCTGCAGACCAGGCCGCAGGTGATCAGTCTGGGTCACATTGGATTTACTGGGAGAATGATCTCCTGTATACTGAGCCTAAGGTTGCTGAGCCTGGGTCAGCCCGTGTGCTGGTGGTACCCCAGCGCTTCAGAGCCTTCCTACTGGGGCTGGCTCCTGATGTTCCATTGGCAGGACATTTGGGGCAAGACAAGACCTTTGAGAGGCTTGTCACCCACTTTTATTGGCCCCAAATGCGCAGGAGTTCAGACACTCACTGCAGGACATGTCAGACTTGCCAGGCAAGTGGAAAGAGTGGGAGGAAGCAAAAGGCTCCTCTCCAGCCATTCCCTGTAGTCAGCACCCCCTTTGAACGGGTGGGGATTGACATTGTGGGGCCACTGGACCCCAAGACAGCCATGGGCAACAGGTTCATCCTGGTCTTGGTGGACCATGCCACCCGGTACCCGGAAGCCATACCTCTGAGGACAGTGACGGCCCCCGTGGTGGGACGAGCACTGATGGGAATTTTCTCCAGAGTGGGATTCCCTCGCGAGGTAGTGTCTGACCGGGGGACCAACTTCATTTCCAAATATATGAAGTCCCTGTGGCAGGAGTGTGGGGTAACCTACAAGTTTACCACTCCTTACCACCCCCAAGGAAATGGGTTGGTTGAAAGGTTCAACCAAACCCTCAAAGGCATGATTATGGGTCTTGAGGAACCTATGAGGCGTAAGTGGGACGTCCTCTTACCATGCCTGCTCTTTGCTTACCGTGAGGTGCCACAGAAATCTCTAGGGTTCAGCCCCTTTGAGCTTCTCTATGGACACCCAGTGAGAGGACCTCTAAGTTTGGTCAAAGAAGGCTGGGAGCAATCTCCCAGGAAACCTCCCCAGGATGTATACAGTTACATGCTGGCCTTTAGGAACCAAACAGGGCGTTTCAGGCAACTCGCTGAGGCGAATCTGGAAGCCAGCCAGGAGGAGATGAAGCAGTGGTACGACCAGAATGCCACTCTGGTAGAGCTTCAGCCTGGTCAGAAAGTGTGGGTCATGGCCCCCGTGGAGCCCTGCGTGCACCAGGATAAGTGGACCGGACCCTTTGAGGTTGTAGAGCGCAAAAGTCCGGTTACCTACTTGGTGGACTTGCGGTCTCCCAGGAACCCCTTGAGGGTCCTGCATGTCAACCGCCTGAAGCCCCACTTGGAGAGGTCTCAAGTGGGCATGCTCTTAGCGACAGATGCTGGGATGGAGGAGGAGACCGAGCCTCTTCCTGACCTCCTGTCGGCGACAGAGCAAGATGGGTCAGTGGATGGTGTCAACCTCTCTTCCACCCTGACCCCTGAGCAACAGAATGACTGCCGCCAGCTGCTGGGACAGTTTTCTGACCTGTTCTCCCTGGTTCCCGGTGTCACAGATTGGTGCATCCATGACGTGGACTCTAGGGACAGTACACCTGTGAAGCACAAAATTTACAGGGTGACTGACAGGGTGAGAGCTTGCATCAAGGAGGAGGTCTCCAAAATGCTTGCGTTAGGGGTGATTGAGTCCTCTAACAGTCCTTGGGCCAGCCCAGTGGTCTTGGTCCCAAAGGCTGCCGCACCGGGTGCCACACCAGAACTCCGGTTCTGTGTGGACTACCGAGGGCTCAATTCAGTCACCAGGACTGACGCGCACCCCATCCCCAGAGCTGATGAGCTCATAGATCGGCTAGGGGCTGCACGGTACCTCAGCACGTTTGACTTAACGTCTGGGTACTGGCAGATCGCCTTGACTGATGGGGCAAGAGAGAGGTCAGCATTCTCCACACCAAATGGGCACTACCAGTTCCGGGTGATGCCCTTTGGGATGAAGAATGCCCCTGCCACCTTCCAGAGGTTGGTCAACCAGGTGTTGGCTGGACTGGACTCGTTCAGTGCCGCCTACCTGGATGACATCGCAGTGTTCAGCGCCAGTTGGGAAGAACATCTGCGCCACCTCTGGGAAGTGTTGATGGCGCTGCGGAGGGCAGGCCTCACGATCAAGGCGAGTAAGTGCCAGATCGGGCAGGGTTCCGTGGTGTACTTGGGACACCAGGTGGGGAGCGGCCAGGTGGCGCCCCTACAACCCAAAATTGAAACCATCCTGACTTGGGAACCCCCCAAAACCCAGACAGAGGTGAGAGCCTTTTTAGGACTCACGGGTTACTACAGGAGGTTTGTCAAGGGGTATGGCAACATTGTTGCACGCTTGACGGCGTTGACTTCCAGGAAGCAACCCAAGAAAGTGATTTGGACTGACACCTGTCAGAAAGCTTTTGAGGCCCTGAAAACTGCTATGTGCACGGCGCCCGTGCTCCTGGCACCCAACTTCTCCAAAGAGTTCGTAGTACAAACAGACGCTTCAGAGCATGGTTTGGGGGCTGTTCTGTCACAGATGAATGAGGAGGGCCTGGATCAACCCGTAGCCTTCATCAGTAGGAGGTTACTTCCACGGGAACAGAGGTGGAATGCTATTGAGCGTGAGGCATTTGCTGTGGTCTGGGCACTGAAGAAGCTGAGACCATACCTGTTTGGGACTCACTTCCGGGTTTAGACAGACCACAGGCCCCTCAGATGGTTGATGCAGATGAGGGGTGAGAATCCAAAGCTGTTGAGGTGGTCCATTTCCCTACAGGGGATGGATTTCACGGTGGAACACCGCCCTGGTACAGAACACGCCAATGCTGATGGTCTGTCCAGATTTTTCCGCCTTAGTGAAGAGAACTCCCATGAGGTAGGGTAGTTCTCCCCACATTTCAGCTGGAGGGGACACGTGTTAGCCCTGGCATCCTTGGCGTGGTTCTCCCTTCCATTCTTTTATGATGCCTCCAATGTTATTGATCTGTTTTTGCTGGTGTTAGATGCTTTGGGCACTGTGCCACTGCTATTTAGTGCCACAGTGCCAGTGCTCCCTATGATAAATTGTGTTATGTATTAGTGACTCCCTGATTGGATGATTGGTTTACTTGTCAGTCCCTAGTACAGTGCACTGAGTGTGCCCAGGGCTTGTAAATCCAATGCTGCTGGTGGGCTTGCAGCACTGGTTGTGCCACCCACAGAAGCTGCCTGTAAAAGTGTGTCTAAGGCCTGCCATTGCAGAGCCTGTGTGCAGTCTGGTACTGTCATACTGACTGGGCAAGTGCACCCACTTGCCAGTCCCTAAACCTTCCCTTTTCTTCATGTCAGACACCCCTATGGTAGGCCCAAGGGCAGGGTGCATTGTAAGTATAAGGTAGGACATGCCCTGGTGTGTGTGGCATGTCCTAATAGTGAATTACAGCCATTTTCGTTTTTCACTATTGCAAGGCTACCTGTTCTCCATAGGCCAGAATGGGCAGTTTGATTATTACACCTTATAATCCTAACTGACCCAGGGAACATGGTAGAAAAACGAATTTAGTATGCCTGAACTCAGAATGATAAAATACATCTTTTAGTGAAGTTGGTTTTAACATTCTGTGTTTGAAAATACCACTTTTAGAAAGTGGGTATTTTCTTGCCTAAACTTCCAAGCCTGCCTCTGCTAGGTTGTGTATTCATTGTCTGGGTTTGTGAGTGACAGGGGCTGGGGAAATTCCAGGAGACAGGGTGAGGCAGCCAGGGCTGAATAGAGAGATCTGCATCCAGAGTGGAGGGAGGAGTTGCACCTGGGTCTGAATAGGGCTGTGCCTGCCTTCCACAATGCTGGCTCCACCTCCTGCCGGGCGGCTGAGCACTCTGCCCCACATTCTGAAAGGAAGGAAGGAGTCCTGTAAACAAAGTGCTCCAGGACTGACCAGAACTGGTTTTGGACTAGGCAAAGGCCTCTCTGCCTTCAGAGAACAAATAAAAACTGTGTATAAAAAGGGGACCCAGACCCCTAGGAAATTAGATCACTTTGGGAAACAAGAAGAAACCTTTGCTGAGGAGAGGAACCAGAAGGAACTGAGGAGAGACTATCCCTAAGCTGAAGTGCTGCTTGGGGGATTGGCCTGCAGTGGTTGCCTGACTGCCAAAGAAAGGAGAAAAGGACTTTGTGTGCACTTTTATTCAACGTGTGAAGGATGTCCAAGGGCTTGAGAAAAGAGCTTGCCTCCTGCTGAAGTCTCAGGGACAACAGACTTCAACCCCCAGCTCCCCAAGAGTTCTTTGGAAGTGCCTGCTGCTATTTTGGGCCTTCTGAGGGACTGCGTGTCGCAAGGAGCTGGAAGCGCGACTCAAGAGGGAGAAGCGTGTCGCCGTCGCAGCCGTCGCATCGTGGATGTTGCCGCTGTAGCTGTCGCATTGCACCGCATCTCAAGAAACGTCCCGCAACCCCGAAGCGTGTCGCCGTTGCAGCCGCTGCCGTCGCATCGTAGATGTCGCCGCTGTAGCTGTCGCATTGCACCGCATCAAGAGAAGCGCCTCGCATCCACGGAGAAGCGTGCCACCGTCGGAGCTGCTGCCGTCGCATCACGGAACAAGGGTGTCGCCGCTGCAGCTGACGCATCGAGCCGAGACTTCTCGGAACATCGGAGAAGCGTGCCGCATCAGGAAGAACTTGACGTCTTTATTTCTTTGCACCGGATCTTTGCCGCATCTCCATCTCTGCAACACTTTCGTTGTAGAAACGTGACGCATCGTAAGGTACATTGACTCAAAGTGTCGCATTTTAAGAACTGAAGAGAACTAAGCTAAACCTACCCTTTTAAGTACAGTATTGTGGATTTTTGTCGTTTATGGTCTTGTGTTAAATCTATATAAAGAATACTTATTTTTGATATAAAACTTGTGTGGTGTCCATCTGTAGTGTTGTCACTGGATTACTGTATGTGTTCACAAATGCTTAACACACTGCCTCTGAGATAAGCCGGTCTGCTCGTGCCAAGCTACCAAGGGGGTGAGCAGGGGTTATTTTAGGAGTGTACCCCCCTACCCTGACTAGAGGCGAGGGTCCCTATTTGTCACAAGTACCTACCTGTGCCAACTAGAGACCCCCAAATCTAACAATGACCCAGTATTTTGTGATACACAACTGACTCACATTACTCAATACTTTGAAGTCAACCAAGGCACAGCCACCATCCGAGCAACGAATGGGATTCCTTGAGAGTAGTCACACAAGGCTTTTGTATTCAAAACACAGCCGGTGTGCATAGGGAACTAACCGGTGCTCTCCATAGAGCCGAGGCCACAGTGACAACACCCCTTCTAAGACGATGCCACATGTCAGGCCCTCACGGACCCCAAGGCGAACCACACTACCCTTTTAGAGCAGCTCCAATGTTTCAATTTTAAGGCATACACAGTCCGACTCCATGTCAAGGGTGACAAACCCGGACGACTCCTTGCATGGCTGGGCCATCAAGACACGCATGCTTCCCATAGCCATATTGCACACAGATTACAAGACACTGGGGAAGATACTAGCAGACCGGTATTTACAGATACTCCCTGCATTAGTCCATCCCGACCAGAATGATTTGATCCCGGGCCGCAACACGTCCAACAATATCAGGTGCCTTTTCCATATTATGGACCATGCGTTGCTGCGTAACCCTCAGGCGGCGTGCTTCATATTGGATCTCAAGAAGGCCTTTGATGCGCTCTCCTGGCATTACCTTCTCGACGTTCTTCGAGCGGTAGGATTAGGCCCAAGACTACTGACATAATCAAAACTTCTATACACAGGCCTGACTTCTTGGGTGAGTCCCTTGTATAGAAGTTACGTATATGCCAGTAGTCTTGGGCCTAATCCTACCGCTTGGAGAATGTCGTGGTTAACGCCAGTGCTGCCCCCTCTCCCTGATCCTCTTTGTCATCGTCAAGGGGCCACCAGCTCACCAACTCCGCATGGAGGGCCAGCAATGGGGCAGCCCCCTTGACGGGACCACACATGCTGTGTCACGCCAACAACGTCCTTCTATACCTACACGATGCGTCGGTGGAGGTGGTCTCCATTTTGGCGGCCTAGAGGTTGCCAGCCTCCATGTGTACTGGGGGAAATCATGTGTTTTTCCGTTTTACCGTGATGCAGCTCCACTGGACATACATCTAGGTGGATCACCACTCACGTGGATGGCGGCCATGGTCCACTGTCTGGGGGTCAGCTCTACCACTCTCACCAGGGTTTATTTGAAGGCAGCCTACAGCGGACATTCACACCCCTTAAATCCCAAATGTGATTTTGGCAGCGACCTCCTCTTGCCATCCTTCGAGACCTACCTGGCGGCACACGGAATTCCGATGGCTGGGGCAGAACCTATAAGATGAGCACAGGGGAAGGCCCACTTCCCCAACACATACTGTGCCAGCTTCTCCACCCCAGTATCAAGCAACACGATTCTGGTCTCTCCATGTAGAGGTCGCTAGGAAGTCCCTAGCCCGGATCTCCCAATTAACAAAACACATACTCTCCTATTCTCCAGTGATCACCCTTCAGGCCCTTGACTGCTGATCAGCTGACGGAATGGTATGACCACTCCCTGGATAGGGTGGGTAGCCTCTTCCAAAATGCCCAACTTCTCACATTCAACCAATTACATCAAGACCATGACATTCCCCGAGGACAGTTCCTCCTACACAGACGACTACTGGCAACGCCCCGGTCAATATGGGGCACAATGGACAACAAACCACCTACCCACGCGGTGATACATACATTATACATCATGGGGGGAGGGCGCCACTTAATAACATGGCTCTACAAAGCCATAAAGGAACACACTGGGTCTACACTGATACACCTTTAACAACTCTGGGAGAAAGATTAAGCAAGACCCCTTCACGACACAGAATGGTCTAGTGCCTTAGAGTCCCCCCAGTCCATTTCCAGAAATGCGCGCTCCAAAAATACCCAATACACGATACTAAACATCTTACGCCTTCCGAAGAACCGGATGTTTCCAACGGCCAACCTCACATGCCCCAGATGCCTGGCACAGATAGCTGACCTAAAACATATGCTCAAGTCCTGCCCGCTATAGCTAACTATTGGCAAGCCATTAAACAACACACTAGCTACTGTCACTGAACTAACGGCATTAAACACCTGGGAGGCAACTTCTCTGTGCATCTTTTGCAGGGGGAAAAAACACAAAGTCTGGACGCGTTGTGCTAACCTTGGTCTTTCATTGGCTAAACAACTGTTGACCTTACACTGGAGAGCCCAACACTCCTGACCCTACACAAATGGCACAGAGCATTGCTCCGTTGTGGAGCGGTGGAAAGTTCTGCATTACATTGGGAAGAGGCCCAGCGAATTCGCAGGTGCCCCAACGCATCTGCCTGGGACACCATACTCACACAGTTCAGGGACCTAACTACCGTGGACCCCCCGCCACCCTAGAGCACCTAGCCTCCATGCTTTTCATCTCCCGGAGATACAGCTGACATTAGCTGATCTATGACATAGATAGAAGAGCACACCCCAGGCCCAACCTCGCATTTGTGGGTCACTCTCTCAATACCCCGTCTCCTCCTCCCCACTCCCCGGGAGGCAATGCGAAAGACGAAGCGCCCTGACAACCATCCCTCCCCCATCCCACCCTTGCCTCCTTCAAGCACTCCTGTCCCCATATGAACACGAGTCCACTGCTCCCGCCAGTGCTACCCACCCCTCCCCCATTATTCTCTTGCCCCGACCTTCTCTCCAGTTTCTTGTACTTTCCTACAAGCTGCAGGAGGTTCTCTTCATCCCCCTTTCATAGATGTATTGTGCCTTAGTAGGGCTCTTGAGCTAATCCTGCTCAATTGGGACATTGGCTCGAGATGCACAATGACGTGGTCACTCTGATACAGCTCAAATTAAGCCATAGCGGCTTCCATCTGTGTAGGAATACTGTATTCTTGACTTTGTTTTCCAGTCTATGTCTTCGCGAATCTATAATTGATCCTAAATGTTTCACACAATATTGTTAAACAGCTACAAAGAGATGGTTGATCAATGCTTGCTCCTTTCTTGATAACTTTGTACCTGCAAAGGATGTAAAGCATAAAACCTCAATAAACATTATTGGAAAAAAATAATGGAGAAGACAACACCCCAGTACAAACAGCAATGATGGATCATGTCAAAAGTGTTGCAACATCTGATGGGAGATGTATGTTGTAGTGCCTCAGCCATCCCCCTCACACCTTATAAAATTTGCGTGGGCTGCCATATATAGGTCCATCCCCTTCCTCCATTCCAGCAGGGTCGGGCCTCTGGTGCCCCCCAGTGCAGTGCCACATTGTTCTCAGCCACCACTAGTCCCAGATTGCAGAAAAGGTGTTGTGCCCTGGGAACATTCACGTCTCCCGGTACACCCAGAAGAACTTATTTGGGTTCAGGAGGGATGGTCATACCTACCACCCAACCAAACTCCCTCACCACCCGCAACCAGTATGACTAAACGACCAGGCAACTCCAGAGCGTGTGAATAAAGGAGCCCCTCTTTTCCCCACATCGCAGACACTGCGGGGATACCGCCGTCCCCATGCGTTGTAAGCGTTCCCTGTCATAATAGACTCGATGTGAGATTTTGAGCTGAATGGCATATCATTATTAAGAGTCTTATATGTGAGGGAGATAGCCTTCCACAATTTTGATACGTAATCCAAGACTTCAGGATAATCCCCTGCATTTGGTTTATGGGTTCATGTCCTCCAAACTGAAGTCTATAACAGGAAACGTCTTTAGGAAACCCAGATAGCAACAGTCCAAATCTCTTTAAGAAAAACTCCTTTGCATGCTGTCCAGGGGAAGGATACTCCTTGCTGATTTACCATGAACCACTTCCTGTGGAAATGAGCCACTTAAGTTGTGTCTGTTTTACCTGTTCTAGTCAAGGTAGAGGAGGATGGAAAATGACCTTTGTTTGGGGGACCAAAGGTATGAATAGGAATTGTACCCTTCTGACTTCTGAAGTGCAAGTCTTATAGATCGATACAGCCCTATGAAAATCCAACAAACTTAGTAGATGTTCCTCCTCTGAGGAAGGAGAAGGGAAAAAACTGGCAACACAATATCCTCATTTAAATTGAGTGAAGAGGTTACTTTGGGTATAGATAGATGGATCAGTTAAAAAAACTACCTTCTCCTTAAAAAAATTTAAGTTATGGGTCATCAATCGAAAAACTCCAATCTCCACTTATTGCATTTTGGATGTAATAGCGACGTGGAAAAAAAGCTTAAAAGAATAAGAACTTTAGCTAATTACACTCCAAAGGTTCACAAGGGAAACCCTGTAAAGCTTTGACAACTAATGGTACAACCTCAACAGGAATAGGAGAATGAATAACAGCTCTTCTATTAGAGAAACTCTTTGGTAGTCTATTTACTAGATTTTCTATTTCCTGAACATTCTTCCCTCTGAAAGAATTAATAGCAGCCCACTGACTGTGTAAAGTGTAAATTGCCAGACCTAGTAAAAAGAATCCCCTTAGAGTAGGCACCTAAATACCTAGATTGCCACTTGCCTGTGGCATCCAGTTCCTACTGGTTCCAGACTAATCCAGTGACACCGCAGCTGCCTGGATTTTCCCGCTGGGGTTTTCCAACTCACTGTTCTTCCCGCCAACAGAAGCCCCGTCCACCCCAGGACCTATTTAATACAGGCCGCAGCGCGACCGTGCAGTGGATGCATGCAGCGGGCACTGTGCCGGCACGCAGCAGGCGCACCGAAGGCAAGCCAGTCTGCGCCCGTCTGCACCTGGACTGCGCACAGCGCCACAACCCTTGGCCCTCCCGCCCCTCTGAAGATACATCATTGCCGAGCTTTACACCCTCGACACTACAATAAACACTGCCACCGCGCCAACCCACGCTCCACGGTAGGACTTTTCACCTGCACACACTGCCACTTCACCTGCCCCGGCTCACACACCAGCCCACTGACTAGGCCCACTCCAAACACATCACAGACACCACCTGAACAAAAAAACACCAACTCTAATGTGCCCTTCTCAATACATGCTCACTATGCAAACATTCCACTAAATTATGGGACCTCATTGCCACCCTTGCACCAGACATCGTCTTCCTCACTCAGACCTGGCTCAACCCCACATCAGCCCTAGACATTGCCACAGCAATCCCCAACAGATATAAAATCACTCACCATGACTGCTCCAATAAGCCGGTAGGAAGAACAGCCAACATCCACAAAGAGACCATACAGTGTACCACCACCACCGACAACACCACCACCCCCATGGAACATCTCAACTTCAAGCTCCACAAGGACAAGACAACCATCAGAGGCATCCTTGCATACCGACCCCTAGGCCTGTGCTCCAGCTTCTGCAACACCATCGCAGACTTCATTGAGCCCCTAGCCTTAGACTCCAAGTACTACATCTTCCTCTGCGACCTAAATTTCCACATCGACGATCCCAATGACAAAAACACCACACACCTCCTCGACAGTATTAGCAGCCTCGGATTGACCCAGATTGTCCACAACCCTACACACACACCGCAGGACACACACTGGACCCAATTTGCACCTCCAGGAACCGCGTCAAATACAACCATGTCACAGAACTCACATGGACCGATCACTCCATCGTCCACTTCAGCATCTCCGCCCCCTACAATGCCACCCCCAAGATGACAACCCCCCCCCACCCCCACCGAATGTGGAACGAAATCTCTGAGACCAGCTATACAAACACCCTCAACACCTCCAACCCTGCCTCCACCACCAACCTCAAACAGGGAGTGAAAAACGTCAATGCCTGGATCACCAATTGTGCAGACAGCATTGTCCCCATCAAGAGCATCATCCAGACAAAATCCTCCAAAAAGGCCAGCTGGTACCCAAGAACTCAGAACAGCAAAACGGGACAGCAAACAGATGGAGAGGAGATGGCTCGCCAGCAAGGACACCTCAGACAGGGCAGCCTTCAAAACCTCTCTCAACCTCTACCACCGCCTGCTGAGGGCAACAAAGAAGACAGCCCTTGCCACACGCATCAAAACCAGCGCCAACAACACCAATGAACTTTTCAACATCGTTGAAGAATTCTCCAACCCGGCTGCCAGCAAAAACAACATCATACCCTCACAGGAGCTGTGCGACAACCTTGCCCACTTCTTCCACAACTATATCGCAACCATAAACAGAAACTTGGAACCCCAACCCACACCTACGGACTTCCTCGACAGATACGTCACCACCATAACTGACACAAACCACACACTGGAACATCCTCTCCACCCAGGACACCACCTCCACCATGCAATCTATCTACTCGGAGCTCCCACAGACCCATGCCTGCACCACATCTTCAACCTCGAAAACCAAAGGATCGTCCAGGATCTCACCACCCAACTCAGTACCTCTATCACCACCGCAACATTTCCCGATGACTGGAAACACACCGAAGTCAGACCACTAATAAAAAAAAATCCTCCACCGACCTCAGCAAACTCAAAAACTACCAGCCAATCTCCATGCTCCCATTCCTAGCAAAGGCACTGGAAAAGATCATCAACAATCAGCTAATGACACACCTGGAGCAGAACTAGCTACTCAATGCCTCCCAATCCGACTTCCGCAGCAATCACTATTTTAGAGAAACAAGAGCGACCCATATCTCCATGCGAACTGGGTATTAGCTATTACCTAGCAACAATTGTTCCCATGGAACTCATTTTTAAGTAAAATTATTTTTTCACAAGCTCTTACTTTCCGTTGGTTTAGTCATATGCAATCACAGCACCAAAACCACCCTGATCGCAGCCACCAACGACATCTGAACCCTCCTCAACCGAGGAGAAACAGCTGCTTTGATCCTCCTTGACCTCTCAGCAGCCTTCGACACCATATCCTACCACATGCTGAGCAAAAGACTCCACCACATCGGCATCCAAGGGGACACACTCAGATGGGTCACCTCCTTCCTCACCGGAAGAACCCAGAGGATCCACCTCCCATCTTTCACCTCTGAACCCAAAGAGATCACCTGCGGCGTCCCCCAGGGCTCATCCCTCAGCCCGCGCTCTTCAACGCATATATAATACCACTGGCCAACATCGTCAAATCCCATGGTCTCAACATAATTTCCTACGCAAACGACACCCAACTCATCCTCTCACTCACCGACGACCCCACCACAAGCAGAACTAACATCCACAGATGCAGAACTAACATCGCCGACTGGATTAGACCAACCGCCTGCAGCTCAACACAGAGAAGATGGAAGTACTGATCTTTGGCAACAGGAGCAATACATGGAACGACTCCTGGTGGCCATCAGACCTAGGACCCTCACCCACTCCCTCCAAGCATGCCAGAAACCTCAGACTCATCATTGACAACAAGCTCACTATGAAATCACAGATCAACACCATCTCCTCCGCCTGCTTCCTCACTCTACGCATACTATGTAAGATCTTCAAGTGGCTACCCCTACTCACGAGACACACCGTGACACTGGCGCTCATCACCAGTTGACTGGACTACGGCAATGCCCTCTACGTAGGATTCGCCGCACACCACCTACAGAGACTTCAGACAATACAGAACGCCGCAGCCAGACTCATCCTCGGCCTTCCCAGACGAACACACATCACACCCCACCTCAGGCAACTCCACTGGCTCCCCATACGGAAGAGATGACAATTCAAGCTGCTGACCCACGCACACAAGGCTCTACACAACCAAAGACCCGCATATGTTAACCACCGCCTGAATTTCCACCAACCGTCGAGAAGACTACTCTCCACCTCCCTTTCACATGCCCATACTCCCGCATCTACCGAAGCAGAAGTGGAGGACGCTCCTTCTCCCACATCGCAGCAAAGCCCTGGAACCACCTCCCCACGCACCTCCAGACCATCACCTCACTTCTGGAATTTCGAATAGCCCTCAAGACCTGCCTGTTCGAATAAGCCTCTGGGACCTGCAACCTGAGAACTAATGGAAACCAAAGTCTATAAGGCCAGTATTGAGTGAATAACAGGATCTGAGCCTTCGCCGGAATAAATTTCCCCAGTACTCTGGATAGTAAAAGGATTGGAGGAAAGGCATAAATCAGAACCTTCAGCCAAGGGACCGAAAGAGCATCTCGAGCCCAAGGCTTTTGAGACAGACATAGGGAGCAAAATCTGGTAAATAACGCATTCTTCTCTGTTGCAAACATTTCTACCCAGGGAAGACCAAATCTCCAAATGATTTGATGGAATATCACAGGAGCGATACTCATTGAGGCTGAAGATGGAAATATTCCGCTCAACTCGTCTGCAAGTCTATTCTCCTTCCCCAGAAGATGAACTGCTTCCAGAGAGAGGAGACTGGCCTCTGCCCAAACCCCCATCTCCTTTGCCAGGACAGCAAGCGGCCAAAGTCTTCTTCCTTCCTGATGACTCACAGAAGGCTTCGCCATCTTGTTGTCCATTCTTATTTTCACTTCTTTGTTCTGTATAAATGTAAGGAAAGCCTGGAGGGCATTAAAGACGCCTGACAGTTCCCTTCAATTCGATGATCTTTGAACTTTCATTTGGGACCAGAGACCCTGGACAGAAAGAGTGTCCATTGCAGCACCCCTCCCCCCGAGGCTGGCATAAGTTTTAGTGATCTTTGGACCTGGTACAATCTTGTCCACATTGCTCAGAATCAACCACCAACTCAATGATTGTCTTACTGTTTGAGTTATTGGAATGATTTAGTCATATTCCTGAGACCAAGGATTACAATATCTTAACAGATGCTGGACCGGTGGATACAAGTAAAGATGTGACCAAAGAATGATAGCTAAGCATGAAGACATCTCTCCCTGCACTCATAGCCACGCTCTTGCTTTTGCTGAATCTTTCACCAAAATATATGTCAGACGATGTCTTAACTTAGCCATTCTTGATGACATCACCCTTTATCTTCACGATCCCCGGGATAGTCTGAATGCTGTGCTCTGTGAATTTGTTCGCTTTGGGGGTCCGTCGGGAATCCAAATAAACTGGGCAAAGTCCATAATTTTTCGTTTAGCTGACTCCACCCAGAAGTTTCAGCCAGATTTCTCAATAAAGTTGTGTGACTCAACTCTTAGATATCTGGGCATGGAGGTGTCTAGAGATAAAGACAAGCTTATGTCCGCGTATTATGGCAAAGTCCGAACCTATGTAACGGACAGTATTACCCGCTGGCTGTCATTACTCTTGCCCCTTGCGGGATGAGATTCCCTTATGAAAATGGTCATACTGCCGAAGTGTGTCTCAATATTCCTTATTCACCGGGGTGACACTTCTTTACAATGCTTAGAACACAGCTGATACGCCTGACTTGGGGGGGGCAAACAAACCAGCATAAAATGGGAGATCCTTACTCTACCATTCGAGAGGAGAGGCTTTGAAGCCACAAATATGGAGCTTTACTTTCTATGTGCACACGCACATTACACAATATATTGGTATAAACCTGCTCCTTACATGCCGCATTTGATGATTGAACAGGGTTATATGGCCCCAATCCCTTCCACCACTTATTTGGGACCCCGAGTGTGCACAGCTGCCCCTACTGATTCTACTGTTGCATGCACCAATGTATCATGGTACAAACTCGCAAAAAGAGCAAATAAACCTCTATTATACTCACCTTCCCTCCCATTACTCTATCAGACATAAATTCCAGTCACTCAGGAACTTGCATGCCAAAACATGCTGCATTGGGCTAGCGCCAATACCTGGGGAGACCTATATAAAGATCTTGCGATATCTTGTTCGCTGACAAACAACCATCACCTTTAGATGTATTTTTATATCTCAGACTGCGACACGAAGTAAAAGCTGCTAGCCTGATTTTCCCCAGGAACTCTCCCTCCACCAGTGCTGGACTGGCCGTAGCGGGCACCGGGTGTTTTCCCTGTGGGCTGGAAGTGTGGGGGCCGGTTTTGGACTGGTAGGGGTCGTTTTTGTTACTGGGGGCCGCTTTTGCAGCAGTACTTCAAAATCGGACCCCTGTAACAAAAGCGCAGCGGCAGTGTTTTCCACCAGCCCCCCTAGTCCACCCCTCCGGCCGGTCCGACATAATTGCCAGGGCGGGTTTGTGTCCCCAGTCCGGCCCTGCCCTCCACCCTTAACACGTTACAATTGCTACTAAACTCCCAAGGGCAGAGACACTTAGTGTCCTTACTATACATCACACGGCACAGAAGGAGATGCCTGGCATAAGTGGAGGAGCACGGAAGAGCTGGGATCTGAAACTGGGAACGCCCCTCACTGATGCACAGTGGCTCTATTGCTGCCAACAGACAGGACGAATAGCATCAAGCAGTAGGCTATGTATTATCCACTATAAGTTCTTGCATAGGCTCTACTATACCGATTTAATCTCCGCCTTGATGACAGATGCGCAAGGTGAGGTATGGAGGGTGCGGGCTTCCTACATCTGGCATGATCGTGCCCCCAGATTCAGACTTACCGGAGGGAGATCGTGGAGGCACTAACACTTCTGACTGATCACCCTCACGCCACTGGTTCTGGTTGCAGTGTTGGGACACGCGGGACATGTAGAGGTGGGATAACGGAAACATGCATCAGTTTGTCTCCTCTCAGCTAAAAGGCGGGTTGCATGTAGGTGGGGAAGGGGCCAAGCACCGAAATTCAAAGACTGGTTGCAAGACATAATATACTGTAAGGATCAGCTAAACACATATGTCGAATTATTGCCCCCTAGCTCCAGACCCAGGAATATATGGAGACCATTGGAATCTTACCTTCTAAACCAGAAGTCAGCCACTACTGATAACATCACCCCGACTCAGTAGATCAGAGGACCCCCCCCACCCCCCCTTCGCATCTTCATTCCTGATGGCTTACACACTCTGCCAACCTTTGGTACGGCTCCTTCATCATTGTAAGTCTCCTTACGTTCACATGGGGAGAACCCAATTATTATAACTGCATAACTGTTATGAATGAAATGTATTTCACATTTGTATCTGCTGTTCGTTACTTTGCCTATGAATGCTATAATGTCCCTTGACGAGTCCATTGTGGGTAAATGAGGCTCTAACTCACGTCTATGGCTCTATATATGATGGTATGTAACTGTTGACAGTTATTCCTGGTTTATCTCTCTTTGTACTCCTCCTGGATAAATGTATCCTTTGTGATCTAAACCAAAACAACCAATAAAGAAATTATTTTAAAAATTTGGTGATTTGTGCAATTTACTTTCTTAATATCGACAACCACGATATATTTATATCACTTCTACTTGAAATGCCGAAATAGGAAGGTGCTTATATTTTTTGCTGGTATTTTAATGTTTTGTTGAATCCTCGTCTAAATAAGTCGACTAAACAAGGGATCCGTAAAATGATTAACATCAGAGGAACAGTGAGTGGCACAACTAGTCACAGCTTGGGGACTGTTAGACGTCGGGTGAGAGACAAAGGACACAGAGTCAAGATTCACCTTTTACTGTGCTCTTTGTTAAGTGTTCTTGCATATTGACATTATTTTCTGTTCAGTTTATTTGATTATTATCTTGTTTTTATTATCCTGTTTCCAAAGACAATCTTGGATCATAGCCCCTTCTCTTTTAAAATCCCTGGGTTGGAAAAATAAAAAGAAGGCAGAATTAGCAGGTGAATTTCAGTGCTCTCTTTTGAACAAACCAGCATATGAACAAGTTATCCTCCTCTAAATGACTACTTCAAGGATAATCTGTGTTCTTCCTCAGTGAATCGGCTGCCATTCAAGGGTCACTCTGACCTTTGCAATACAAAAACCGCAAGGCACTCAGAGTTGACCTAGATGATTTGTGTCAGCGAATTGTAAAGTTAGTAATTAAACACACCACTTTATTATGTGAATCCGCCCGTCCGGTACAGAAGACATACAAGATATACACAGAAATCATAGCAATAAAATCCTTGATTCAGAAGAAAGCCAAGGATAAAATGGCAGTAAATCTGTGTAAACACAGGGCATCAGTTTTGAATGCTCTCTCTTCCCGGATCTGGCCAGTGCTTTAAATGGGCCGGTACTCACAGGTACTGAGTACCGCCTCCTTATTTTTATCACTAGGAGTACCGGCACTTCTCTACTGCCGTGGAGAGTACCGGTACTCACGAAATGTTAGAAATGGGGGTCTCTAGTTGGCAGAGGTAGGTACCGTTGACCAAGTAGGGGCCCTTGCTTCTAGTCAGGATAAGGGGGCTACACTCCTAAAATAACCCCTGCTCACCCCCTTGGTAGCTTGGCACGAGCAGGCAGGCTTATCTCAGAGGCAGTGTGTAAAGCATTTGTGAACACATACAGTAATACAATGAAAACACTACAAATGGACACCACACCAGTTTAGAAAAATAAGTAATCTTTATCTAGATTCAACACAAGACCAAACGACAAAAATCCACAATACAGTACTCAAAAATATGACTTTCAAATGGTAGAAATAGCTTAGTTCAATGTAGATGGTAAATGCGACACTTTACTCTCAAAGTACCTTGGACGCGTAACGCAATATAAACAAAAGGGTCGCAGGGAAGGCGAGGCGTCAGTTCCTTGCTTCGGGGGAGGCGGCGCACCTGTTCCTTACTGCAGCGCAGGGGAGGCGATGCGTCTGTTCCTTACCGGAGAGGAGGCGAAGCGTCTGTTTCTTACTGCGTTCTGGTTACGATGCGACAAGATGGCGCCGCGATGCGACGATCCGGTGCGATGCGACAAAATGGCGTCTTTGATGCGATGCGACAACTTGGATGCGATGCGTGCACGCCCGATGGCCGTGCGGCGAAATCGATGGTTTCTTGAGCCGCGACAGGCCCTGCGATGCGCTTCTCTGGTGATGCGACGGCAACCTCTGCGGCGGCGGCACGCTTCTCCGGCGATGTGACACGCTTCTTCGGTGATGCGACGGCAACCGGCTGCGGCACGCTTCTTCGGCGATGCGACGGCAACAGCTGCTGCAGCGACACGCTTCTTCCTCGTTGCGTCGCGCTTCTAGCTCCCAGCGGCACGCAGTCTCTAGAGGGCCCAAAACAACAGCAGGCACCTCTCTGCAGGTAGAATTCCCAGCAAGGGAATTCAGGGGGAGCTGGTGGTGAAGTCTTTGTGTCCCTGAGACTTCAGAACAGGAGGCAAGCTCAGCTTCAAGCCCTTGGAGATCTTCCTCAAGATGATTAAAGTACACACAAAGTTCCTTTTCTCCTTTCCTTGGCAATAAGTAACCACTGCAGGCCAACCCCAAACAGTCACCAGCGTAGGGGCAGTCTCCTCCTTCAGCTTCCTTGGTTTCTCTCCTTGGCAAAGGTTCGTCTTGATTCCCAGAAGTGATCTAAAGTTCTGGGGTCTGGGCCCCAATATTTATACTCCAAAATCCTTTGTTCTCTGAAGGCAGAGAGTGTCTGTACCCAGCCCAAACCAGTTCTGTCCTCCCTGGTGCAGCTTCCTGGCAGGAGGTGGAGACAGCATTGTTGAAAGCAGACCTGGCCCAGGTAGCTGAAAAGAAATCTCCTCCCCCTACTCTCTATTCTATGTAGGCTCAGGCATGTGAAAGGAAATCTCCTCCCCCTACTCTCTATTCAACCCAGGTCCTATTCAGCCCAGCCCTGACTCATCAGACTGCTGGAGCCAAAGCCCTCTCCAGCCCCCTGTCACTCACAAAACAGACATGGAATACACAAACCAAGCAGAGGCATACTGGATGGTTAGGCAAGAAAATACCTACTTTCTAAAAACTGGTATTTTCAAACACAGAATGCAAAAATCACCCACACTAAAAGATGTATTTTAACATTCTGAGTTCAGGCATACTAAACTTTATCTTTCTATCTTGTTCCTAGGGTCAGTTATGTTTATAAGATGTTATAATCAAACTGCCCATTCTGGCCTATGGGAACAGATAGCCTTGCAATAGTGAAAAACGAAATTGGCTGTAATTCACTATCAGGACATGCCACACACATCAGGGCATGTCCTACCTTTCTCATACAATGCACCCTGCCCATAGGTGTACCTTGGGCCTACCTTCGGGGTGACTAACAGGTAGAAAAGGGAAGGTTTTGGGACTGGCAAGTGGGTGCACTTGCCAAGTCGACATGGCAGTCCCAGACTGCACACAGGCTCTGCAATGGCAGGCCTGAGCCATATTTTACAAGTTGCTTCTGTGGGTGGCACAATCAGTGCTGCAAGCCCACCAGCAGCATTTGATTTACAGGCCCTGGGCACTCATGGTGCACTGTACTAGGGTCTGACAAGTAAATCAAATAAGCCAATCATGGAGTCACCAATCCATTACAACAACTTACAATAGGGAGCACTTGCACTTTGGCACTGAACAGCAGTGGCAAAGTGCCCAAAGCATCTAGACCAGCAAAAACATAGCAAAAACATAGGAGGCACAGTGAAAAAATGGAAGGGAGACCCACGCCAATGGTGCCAGGTCTAACACGTGTCCCCTCCAGCTGAAATGTGGGGAGAACTACCCACCCTCTTGGGAATTCTCTTCACTAAGGCGGAAAAATCTGGACAGACCATCAGCGTTGGCGTGTTCTGTACCAGGGCGGTGTTCCACTGTGAAGTGCATCCCCTGTAGGGAAATGGACCACCTCAACAGCTTTGGATTCTCACCCCTCATCTGCATCAACCATCTGAGGGGCCTGTGGTCTGTCTGAACCCGGAAGTGAGTCCCAAACAAGTATGGTCTCAACTTCTTCAGTGCCCAGACCACAGCAAATGCCTCACGCTCAATTGCACTCCACCTCTGTTCCCGTGGAAGTAACCTCCTACTAATGAAGGCTACAGGTTGGTCTAGGCCCTCCTCATTCATCTGTGAAAGTACAGCCCCCACACCATGCTCTGAAGCGTCTGTCTGCACAATGAGTTCCTTTGAGAAGTTGGGCACCTGAAGCACGGGCGCCGTGCACACGGCAGTCTTCAGGGCGTCAAAAGCCTTCTGACAGGTGTCAGTCCAGTTCACTTTCTTGGGCTGCTTCCTGGAAGTCAGCTCTGTCAAGGAGGCAACAATGCTGCCATACCCCTTGACAAACCTCCTGTAGTACCCTGTGAGTCCTAAAAAGGCTCTCACCTCTGTCTGGGTCTTGGGGGGTTCCCAAGCCAGGATGGTATCAATCTTGGGCTGTAGGGGCGCCACCTGGCTGCTCCCAACCTGGTGTCCCAAGTACACCACGGAACCCTGACCGATCTGGCACTTACTTGCCTTGATCGTGAGGCCTGCCCTCCGCAGCGCCATCAACACTTCCCAGAGGTGGCGCAGATATTCTTCCCAACTGGCGCTGAACACTGCAATGTCATCCAGGTAGGCGGCACTGAAATCTTCCAGTCCAGCCAACACCTGGTTGACCAACCTCTGAAAGGTGGCAGGGGCATTCTTCATCCTAAAGGGCATAACCCTGAATTGGTAGTGCCCATCTGGTGTGGAGAATGCTGACCTCTCTCTTGCCCCATCAGTTAAGGCGATCTGCCAGTACCCAGACGTTAAGTCAAACGTACTGAGATACCAGGCAGCCCCTAACCGATCAATGAGCTCATCAGCTCTGGGGATGGGTTGCGCATCAGTCCTGGTGACTGAATTGAGTCCTCGGTAGTCCACACAGAACCGGAGTTCGGGGGGTGGCACCAGGCGCGGCAGCCTTTGGGACCAAGACCACTGGGCTGGCCCAAGGGCTGTTAGAGGACTCAATCACCCCTAACGCAAACATCTTGGAGACCTCCTCCTTGATACAAGCTCTCACCCTGTCAGTCACTCTGTAAGTTTTGTGTTTTACAGGAGGACTGTCCCCAGTGTCCACATCATGGACGCACCACTCAGTGACACCGGGAGTCAGGGAGAACAGATCAGGAAACTGTCCCAACAGTTGGCGACAGTCATCTTGCTGCTCAGGGGTCAAGGTGGAAGAGAGGTTCACACCGTCCACTGACCCATCTTGCTCTGTTGCAGACAGGAGGTCAGGAAGAGGCTCAGTTTCCTCCTCCATTCCATCATCTGTCGCTAGGAGCATGCCCACTTCGGACCTCTCCAAGTGGGGCTTCAGGCGGTTTACATGCAGGACCCGCAAAGGGTTCCTAGGAGACCGCAAGTCCACCAAGTAGGTGACATCACTCTTGCGCTCCACCACCTCAAATGGTCCGGTCCACTTATCCTGGAGCACACAAGGGTCCACGGGTGCCATGACCCACACTTTCTGTCCAGGCTGAAACTCGATCAGAGTGGCATTCGGATCATACCACCGTTTCATCTCCTCCTGGCTGGCTTCCAGATTTGCCTGAGCGAGTTGTCTGAAACGCCTAGTTTGGTTTCTGAAGGCCAGCATGTAGCTATATACATCCTGGGGAGGTTTACTGGGAGCTTTCTCCCAGCCATCCTTTACCAAACTCAGAGGTCCTCTTACAGGGTGACCATACAGCAGTTCAAAGGGACTGAACCCTAAGGACTTCTGTGGCACCTCTCTGTAAGCAAACAGAAGGCATGGCAAGAGGACATCCCACTTACGCCTCATGGGTTCCTCAAGACCCATAATCATGCCTTTTAGGGTCCGGTTGAATCTCTCAAACAGCCCATTACCTTGGGGGTGGTAAGGAGTGGTGAACTTGTAGGTTACACCACACTCCTGCCACAGGGACTTCATATACTTAGATATGAAGTTGGTACCACAGTCTGACACCACCTCTCTGGGGAACCCCACACGGGAGAAAATCCCCATCAACGCACGACCCACCACGGGGGCCGTCACAGTCCGGAAAGGGATGGCTTCCGGGTACCGGGTGGCATGGTCCACCAAGACCAGGATGAACCTGTTGCCCATGGCTGTCTTGGGATCCAGAGGCCCCACAATGTCAATGCCCACCCTTTCAAAGGGGGTGCTGACCACAGGGAACGGTTGGAGAGGAGCCTTTTGCTTCCTCCCACTCTTACCACTTGCCTGGCAAGTCTGACAGGCCTGCAATGAGTATCTGAACTCTTGCGCATTTGGGGCCAATAAAAGTGGGTGACAAGCCTTTCAAAGGTCTTGTCTTGCCCCAAATGTCCTGCTAAAGGCACATCATGAGCCAGACCCAATAGGAAGGCTCTGAAGCGCTGGGGTACCACCAGCACACGGGCTGACCCAGGCTCAGCAACCTTAGGCTCGCTATACAGGAGACCATTCTCCCAGTAGATTCAATGTGATCCAGACTGATCACCTGCTGCCTGGTTTGTGGCCTGTTGCCGCAAACCCACAAGAGAAGGGCACTTCTTCTGCTCCTCGCAGAACTCTTCCCTGGAGGGTCCTCCTTCCTGCTGCCAATGGGTCAGCTCAGGCAGGTCCCCCAGTTCAGCTACTTGCTCCCCTGTAGGTTCCAGGGCATCCCCCTCAAGGTCTGCCTCCTTCTGGACCGTGGGAACCTCGGGCCGGTTTCCCGCGCCCCCTGCCTCTTCTCTTTAAGGCAGGCACCTGGGCCACTCTTTCAGGCTCCAGGTCCTCTTGAACTCCCTTACTGGCTGCCATTGACCGAGTGGTCACACACACCCACTCAGGCAGACCCAACATCTCCAGATGAGCACTTCACTCCACCTTAGCCCAAGGGGAGCTTTCCAAATCATTGCCTAGCAGACAGTCAACAGGCATGGCTGGCCTCACAGCTACTTGAAAGGTACCTGAGACCCCCCCCACTCAAAGGGAACCTGGGCCACCTTGCAGTGGCTCTCTGAGTTGTCAGCGGCAACTACAGGGTAAAATGCATGGGGGATCACCTGCTCTTCAGACACCAGCCGACAACTGACAGCTGTCACACTGGCTCCGGTGTCTCTCAGAGCCTCCACCCTTTGGCCATTGATGGTCACCCACTGCCTGTATCTCTAAGTGTTATCAGGCAGCTGGGTCCTGGGGACCATCTCACTGTCTCCTAAAGAGACTAGGGACATCTCTGCGGGACCCCACCCACCTTGGGCACCCAACTCCTCCCCCAGGGCTACACTAGCCATCTGCCGGGGCGGTGCACCAGTGGGTGCTGCATTCGCTTTCATGGGACACTTAGGATCCCAGAAGCAGTGGCCCACCTGACCACAATTATAACATTTCCTGGGCCCCTTTTGAACAGACTTATCTGTCGGGGGCCCCTGACTTCTTCTCAGGGGGAGG
Source organism: Calotriton arnoldi (assembly GCA_963921515.1). Lineage (NCBI taxonomy): Eukaryota > Metazoa > Chordata > Amphibia > Caudata > Salamandridae > Calotriton > Calotriton arnoldi. The sequence goes on along the minus strand of CAWUFW010000313.1, from coordinate 3,817,919 downwards.
CTGGGAACCCTTCCCTTGGTTCCCTTGGGGATTACTTTGGGGCCCTTTCTGGAACTCCCTCTGTTTACCCTTGTCCCCCCCACTCTTCTGCTGGGGACCCAGCCCACCTTTGGCGAAGTCTCCCACATGATCCTTGCGGACCCGGGTACAAACCCAGCGGTCCGCCTCCTCAGCAAGCTTCCTAGGGTTAGTCAGCTTACTATCAATCAGGTGCTGGCGTAGCTCTGGAAAACAATTACTGGACAAGTGCTCCCATGCAATCAAATCATAGAGCGCCTCAAAATCATTCACTTTGCTACCCTTCACCCAACCATCCAATGCTCTGCCAAAAAAAAGACACATATTCCACCCAAGTACTCGACTCCAGTTTCTTACAATTTCTAAACCTTTGTCTATAAAGCTCTGGGGTCAACCCATACCTGGTCATTAAGGCTTCCTTCATGTGGACATAGGAATTCTGGTCCTCAGAGGGCAAGTCTAACAAGGTGTCCCGCCCGTCACTGAGAAACCGCCCCCACAACCCCGCTCCCCATTCCTTCTCAGGGACCCGGTGGGAGGTCATGGCCACTTCATAGGCCTTAAACCATTGCCCAATATCTTCATGCTCGTGGAACTCCTTAATTACATCTTTGGGGATGAATACTCTTGCTTCTACAGGCACGGATGGTGTGCTGCCACCAGAGGGAGTAATCTCTAAGCTCTTGGCTTTCAATTCCAACTCCCTCAACATTCTCTCGTGCTCTAAATGCATTATCTTTTCTTCCAAGGCTAACTTCTTGCTTTCTAATTCCATCTGACCACCCAGTTTGAGCTTGGCTTGCTCCATCTTATGCATCCTATCCCTCTCCCTGTCCTCCAGCTCTCCTGGGGACAGGCCCTTTGAAGAAACACTGCTGCCTGCCCTGGAAGGTACTTTCTCCCCGGTCAGGCCCAATGGCCCATCTAGCTGCCCATCTGTATTCTCTGCCTCCTCCCTCGGATCTTCAGGATGCTCAGTAGCATTCCTAGCTTCCAACCAGGCCCTCAGCGCCTTTTGGAACTCCTCCTTCTTGGTGAGGCCTTTCACAGAGATTTTAAATCTTTTACAGAGGGTTTTAAGCTGTGGCACAGTGAAGGTATCAATCCTCTCTTCTTCAAATTGGAGATCCATAGATGCGTTGGATGCTGCTTTGCTCATGGTACCAAGGATTGGCAGTTTTTAGCAAAAATAGAAGTCCCAAGGAAAAAAAATTCTACCAAAATGTATGTGGTTGCGTTATGGTCTGCACTCACTAGTAGTGTACACCAATCACTGTATATGAGTCACAAATGCAAGTCCAGAATCCTCACCGCTGACCACCAATGTTAGAAATGGGGGTCTCTAGTTGGCAGAGGTAGGTACCTTTGACCAAGTAGGGGCCTATGCTTCTAGTCAGGGTAAGGGGGCTACACTCCTAAAATAGCCCCTGCTCACCCCCTTGGTAGCTTGGCACGAGCAGGCAGGCTTATCTCAGAGGCAGTGTGTAAAGCATTTGTGAACACATACAGTAATACAGTGAAAACACTACAAATGTACACCACACCAGTTTAGAAAAATAAGTAATCTTTATCTAGATTTAACACAAGACCAAACGACAAAAATCCACAATACAGTACTCAAAAATATGACTTTCAAATGGTAGAAATAGCTTAGTTCAATCTAGATGGTAAATGCGACACTTTACTCTCAAAGTACCTTGGATGCGTAACGCAATATAAACAAAAGGGTCGCAGGGAAGGCAAGGCGTCAGTTCCTTGCTTCGGGGGAGGCGGCGCACCTGTTCCTTACTGCAGCGCAGGGGAGGCGATGCGTCTGTTCCTTACCGGAGAGGAGGCGAAGCGTCTGTTTCTTACTGCGTTCCGGTTACGATGCGACAAGATGGCGCCTCGATGCGACGATCCGGTGCGATGCGACAAAATGGCGTCTTTGATGCGATGCGACAACTTAGATGCGATGCGTGCACGCCAGACGGCGAAATCGATGGTTTCTTGAGCCGCGACAGACCCTGCGATGCGCTTCTCTGGTGATGGGACGCAACCTCTGCGGCGGCGGCATGCTTCTCCGGCGATGCGACACGCTTCTTCGGTGATGCGACGGCAACCGGCTGCGGCACGCTTCTTTGGCGATGCGACGGCAACAGCTGCAGCGGCGACACGCTTCTTCCTCGTTGCGTCGCGCTTCCAGCTCCCAGCGACACGCAGTCTCTAGAGGGCCCAAAACAACAGCAGGCACCTCTCTGCAGGTAGAATTCCCAGCAAGGGAATTCAGGGGGAGCTGGTGGTGAAGTCTTTGTGTCCCTGAGACTTCAGAACAGGAGGCAAGCTCAGCTTCAAGCCCTTGGAGACCTTCCTCAAGATGATTAAAGTACACACAAAGTTCCTTTTCTCCTTTCCTTGGCAATAAGTAACCACTGCAGGCCAACCCCAAACAGTCACCAGCGTAGGGGCAGTCTCCTCCTTCAGCTTCCTTGGTTTCTCTCCTTGGCAAAGGTTCGTCTTGATTCCCAGAAGTGATCTAAAGTTCTGGGGTCTGGGCCCCAATATTTAAACTCCAAAATCCTTTGTTCTCTGAAGGCAGAGAGTGTCTGTACCCAGCCCAAACCAGTTCAGTCCTCCCTTGTGCAGCTTCCTGGCAGGAGGTGGAGACAGCATTGTTGAAAGCAGACCTGGCCCAGGTAGCTGAAAAGAAATCTCCTCCCCCTACTCTCTATTCTATGTAGGCTCAAGCATGTGAAAGGAAATCTCCTCCCCCTACTCTCTATTCAACCCAGGTCCTATTCAGCCCAGCCCTGACTCATCAGACTGCTGGAGCCAAAGCCCTCTCCAGCCCCCTGTCACTCACAAACCAGACATGGAATACACAAACCTAGCAGAGGCATACTGGATGGTTAGGCAAGAAAATACCTACTTTCTAAAAACTGGTATTTTCAAACACAGAATGCAAAAATCACCAACACTAAAAGATGTATTTTAACATTCTGAGTTCAGGCATACTAAACTTTATCTTTCTATCTTGTTCCTAGGGTCAGTTATGTTTATAAGATGTTATAATCTAACTGCCCGTTCTGGCCTACGGGAACAGATAGCCTTGCAATAGTGAAAAAAGAAATTGGCTGTAATTCACTATCAGGACATGCCACACACATCAGGGCATGTCCTACCTTTCACATACAATGCACCCTGCCCATAGGTGTACCTTGGGCCTACCTTAGGGGCGACTAACAGGTAGAAAAGGGAAGGTTTAGGGACTGGCAAGTGGGTGCACTTGCCAAGTCGACATGGCAGTCCCAGACTGCACACAGGCTCTGCAATGGCAGGCCTGAGACATATTTTACAAGCTGCTTCTGTGGGTGGCACAATCAGTGCTGCAAGCCCACCAGCAGCATTTGATTTACGGGCCCTGGGCACTCATGGTGCACTAAACTAGGGTCTGACAAGTAAATCAAATAAGCCAATCATGGAGTCATTAATCCATTACAACAACTTACAATAGGGAGCACTTGCACTTTGGCACTGAACAGCAGTGGCAAAGTGCCCAAAGCATCTAGACCAGCAAAAACATAGCAACAACATAGGAGGCACAGTGAAAAAATGGAAGGGAGACCCACGCCAATGGTGCCAGGTCTAACACGAAAGGGTAGGCGCGCTGGTTGCTCGTGGTGGTAGCCTGTCTCATTGACAGCCAAAGCACTTTTATAGCCCTGAGCTGAGCCCCCACTGAACTGTCCAGAGTGGTTTCATTGGCATGATATCCGGGTGTTGACCATCATGCTGTGCTGCAAGGAACCGAGGCAGCCCAGTGACAGCGCAATGAAGAAAGCCATGGGAGGTAAGGAGGTTAAAAGGGCTTTAATCCGACCTGATTCTTTTGTGTGAGTTTCTGCTTATGTTTGTCTGTTTGCCCGCTTGTGTGAGCGCGTATTGGTGTGAGAGAAAAGCGAGAGAAATATTACAAAATAAGGAAATGTTAAAATATCACTGTGTTTGGCTTTCATTTTGTATAACGAATTCACCTGTTTTGTTTATAAAACAAATTTCTCATGTGTTTTGTTATGTGCTGCAACTAGTATAGAAGTCAATAAGCATCGGCATGTCTTGCCTTTAGCCCCGCCCCTAGGCCCGCCCACTCTCCACATTTAAATGAGTACCTGCACTATGTTTTTCTCCCCATTTAAAGCACTGGATCTGGCCATCCGACCTCCTCCACAACACGCCTCCGCAATGCGTGATGGGATACAACACATTATCGCCACTTTCTTTAAATTGAATCCCCTACCCCTCGTCGCCAGTGTTGTGATGCGGACAGAAAGATAAGCCCAGTTTTGGAGAATGTAAATTGCGTTTAATCCAGATACGAGGATTAAGGGACATTCACATCCAAAGCTCTGTTTCTCCTCTTAAGGTGGGCCTCCAACCACCTGACCCTCCAGTCTCTACCTCAGCTGAGAGGAAACATTTTGGAATCCCTATCACCCAGGAAGGAGACTTAAGCTGGACATAACCACCTACATTTAAACATTAGCAAAAGGATTACTGCCTATAGTTTTAACAATATTTGTGTGTTTATTAACCTTTACGTCCTGCAAAGACAATTTTTTAATAAATAACACACTGCACACACAGCCCTGTTAAATGTCACTCATCAGGCGTTAGACTAACGCATTCTGGGAATGTACACAATCCCTCCTGCCTACATACACTTCCCAGAAGCCTCCGCTGCTAAGAAGAGATCAGAACTTTGTTTTCCCGCCCAGGCGCCTTCTTATTCCAGCGCCGACTCCTGCATTGCGGGACTCTACCCGATCCCTCTCGCCTGCCTACACTTCCCTGGGCCAACTCCCTGTGCTGCCTGTTGCCCCTGCTCTGCACTGCCTGCTGTCCGTGCTCTGTCTACTGCCCCTGCGCTGCCTGTTGCCCCTGCGCTGCCTGCTGCCCCTGTGCTGCAACGCCTGCTGCGCCTGTGATACCTGCTGCCCCTGCGCTGCGCTGCCTGCGGTCCCTGCGCTGCCTGCTGTCCCTGCACTGCCTGTTGCCCCTGCTCTGCACAGCCTACTATCCGTGCTCTGCCTACTGCCCCTGTGCTGCCTGCTGCCCCTGCCGTACCTGCTGTCCCTGCACTCCCTGCTGCCCCTGCGCTGCGCTGCCTTCTGCCCCTGCGCTGCACTGCCTGCTGCCCCTGCGCTGCTCTGCCTGCTGCCCCTGCGCTGCACTGCCTGCTACCCCTGCGCTGCCTGCTGTCCCTGCGCTGCCTGCTGTCCCTGCGCTGCCTGCTGCCCCTACACTGCCTGCTGCCCCTGAGCTGCCTGTTGCCCCTGCGCTGCACTGCCTGCTGTCCCTCCACTGCGCTGCCTGCTGCCCCTGTGCTGCACTGCCTGCTGCCCCTGTGCTGCACTGCCTGCTGTCCCTGCGCTGCCTGCTGTTCCTGCCCTGCACTGCCTGGTGTACCTGCGCTTCCTGCTGCCCCTGCGCTGCCTGCTGCCTCTCCCCTGACTCCAGCCTGCCCATCCCAGGTCCTTGCCTGGTTCTTGACCGGCACACAGGACAACTAGAACCACACACCAGAACCACCAATGGAGACCGGAGCATGTGTTATATTCCATATAGGTACCCCAATATAGGCTCGGTTAGCATCCCGACCTTTCACCTATATTCATCCCTACAATACATACATAACGGACTGCTAGGACTGACCCTTTACCTAGTTACGGTACTGCTTACAGAACGTGGGGTTTTCCCTGAACAATAGCCTCATACATTATGCATGAGGATCCTTGGATTCTTGGAAACTCAGTAGGACTACCATCTCTTGCATAATAACTATGTACAAGGTTCATTCCTGACGTCATCCTAAGTCCGACAGGGGCACAGCAAGGTAGAACCCCTGGGGATACCTTCGGGTATATAAACATCACATCTTGCTGAGCTAGTCAGAGGAGATCAGTACTTCCATGCCGACACACTGACGCGAGACGCTGAAGCCCCTGCATGCAGATACTCCAGCTCGCAGTGGTCTGACATCCCTTGCGGGGTGTCCAACCCGAAACCAGGACGGGGTCCCACAGTTTCTCACTTCAGGTAATGGGGATTGACTCTATCCTAGAGGGATTCTTGGCTTAACACCTACACACAAGCTAGGTACATTTAGATACATCCAGTTAGGATTGCATCGTAGGAGTACGTATTTCATTATCATGTATTTTATGTACTTACCTATATTCATGGTTATAGGAAAATGGAAGAATGCTACCATCCTTTTACTTTCCTAGTGCTTCTAATCATCTATATCTGTTACTGTCTAATGATTGTTTCAGCACACCTATTTTACACTAGAATAACGACTGTTTAATAAATACTTATTGAAAACGTCCCTACTGTTGATTCTGTGTATCTCTCTGAGACTAAGTGAGCACGAGTGACTAAGCAAAAAGTAGTACACTGTTTCCACGATCCTGAGGGATCAGGGTTGTCATGTTCGATAGTTGCCAAGAACTATTCTCTCCTTGGTAAGAGGGGTTTCTAGTGGCACTGTGAGCTAGCTGGTACACAGGCCAACATACCCGGTGGGGGTGTCTAGAATCAGTCTGACACCAATCCTACAGTGTATGTTGTCTAAACGCGCAGATCATATATAGGTTTTATAGGAACTACACGACATGGCACCGCCAAGGTTGGTTGGGTACTTATTTAACGGTCAAATCTGAGTAGTTCAGTAGTGCTATTCTTAGAGACCCCTACTCACATTTCCCCAGAGACGTCTGGAGTGGGAGGGTACAAAATCCTAACACACAAAACCAGAGGAGAGGGTCCGAGGGAGATAATTTAAAGACCAGCGAGTAGAGTATCCCCTTTCACAGTACAATAATAACACCAAAAAACTACTCGGGTCTGTGCTAGCAAGAAGTCAGTTTCAACGAGGAAAAAGAAAGTGTCTCACTGAGAAAAGCCCCAAAGGGGAGCAATCCCTTTCAGGATGAATGCCCTCACCCACCATAGGTGGCATGCTTGATCATATGGGCTTCTCCTCCCAGTGGGAAACCTAGTCACCACTGAGGGCTACAACTCCCTCACTGTGAGGAAGGAGCTCTGGGATGTTTTTATGAGATGGTTATTTGAGGGTGCTATAAACCCATATGTTAGTTACTAGTGTAGTGAGGACGCAGCGCACAAAAAATATAGATAAGTGAGATAGAAAAGTGAGTTTAAAACTACCTAGTGGGGGCAAAAACTTCTTTATTCACTTGCTCGCACTGGTAGGGTGAGTATCAGGGCTTTCTTCAGGACCAGGAATAGGAAACAAAGCTGCTGCTATTAATGTGAAATAAAGAAAAAAAAAAAAATACAAAACCAGTAATCCACTGTAGTCCGGTTGCAGCTCGTGTACCACGACGGGGTAACGACGGAGAGAGCGGGGCCCCCTTCCCTGAGTTGTTGCCAGGTAGAGGTGGGGTTACTTATCCTAAAGTCTAGGATAAGCTCCAGTAATACCGAACTACAGTGGATTACTGGTTTTGTATTCTTTTTTCTTTATTTCACATTAATAGCAGCAGCTTTGTTTCCTACTCCTGGTCCTGAAGAAAGCCCTGATACTCACACAGATCGTTAAGGCTGAAACATGTTGACCGTATTTTATATCTAGCAGTTTGAATCTATACTGCTTTCTGCACTGCTTTTTAACCCTACCAGTGCGAGCAAGTGAATAAAGAAGTTTTTGCCCCCACTAGGTAGTTTTAAACTACTTTTCTATCTCACTTATCTATATTTTTTGTGCGCTGCGTCCTCACTACACTAGTAACTCACATATGGGTTTTTAGCACCCTCAAATAACCATCTCATAAAAACATCCCAGAGCTCCTTCCTCACAGTGAGGGAGTAGTAGCCCTCAGTGGTGACTAGGTTTCCCACTGGGAGGAGAAGCCCATATGATGAAGCATGCCACCTATGGTGGGTGAGGGCATTCATCCTGAAAGGGATTGCTCCCCTTTGGGGCTTTTCTCAGTGAGACACTTTCTTTTTCCTCGTTGAAACTGACTTCTTGCTAGCACAGACCCGAGTAGTTTTTTGGTGTCACAGCTGAGTAGGCAAAATCCTATGTATTGGCTGTTGGTTAATCAAGCTTGAAGGACACATTGTTCCTATTGTGCTTAAAACCTTATCAAAGTTCCCTTGAAAGGCTCTTCTTACTAAAAACAATGACTGTACAGGAAGATCCTGTGGTTCAATTACATCTCTCAGGAGAAGAAGAAGATGCAGATGCAATACACATTTCAGAAAATGTTAGAACTGCCATCACCCTAAAACTAGCCGCATACGGTTTAACATATAGGGGTGGGCAGGTAACATTTGTGATTGAGGCACACGAATCATTTAGGACAGAGGTATTCTATTCATGGGTTACATTCCCACAGGCGAATGCATTAACAAAGACATTTCATTACTACACAGAAGATGAAATACCGAACGAATATTGTTCGTACGAGGACACTGAAATTCCACTTACTTACCAGGAACATTTATACTGGTTTAAAGACGCCCTACCCCATACAAGAAATAGAATAAGACTCGGTCCACTCGGAAGAGACGGAGCAACATGGCCAGTATTAGCGGCCTACACACCACATCCTGACATTGACACAATGCCAGGAGGAGACTTACTTATACAGCATAAAGAATTAATAAAACTTTACAGAAACATGACACAGTTTGTGATGAGAACACTCACAGTTCAGCCAACACCGGCTACACAAGCAGGACCAGTCCAAACTTCTACAATTAAAATTACACCACAAACATTACACGCAGTGATGGGTAAAATGCCCACTAAACGTGAGCAAATGCCTTTCTGGATAGCTCAAAAAATAACACAGCTAGAGGCAGTATTTCCACACACTGGTCCACACGAAAAGCATAGAATGCTAACAATTTGCTTGCCAAAGGAGATAGCTCCCCCGATAGAGGATTGTACTTCTTGGGGGACAGTCTTCGCTGCAATATATACCAGGACTCATGGTATCCCTTCATTAGCAGTAATACCACACGTATTAAGACAAATACAGAACGAGTATGGAGCAGAACCTGCTCTGAACTTAGGAATGAAGTTATTAAATAACTTTGCCCAGGTATCAGCTATAATATTAGCAAACATTAAAGGGGAAGCAGCATCAGTGACAATACACCAACGCCTGAGAGATTTCACTCCTTTACAACAGGAGACAGAATTACCTAAAATAATTGAAACTGCTTATGCAGAATTAGGTAGAGATAGTTTGGGAGCTAGACCAGTAAAACCTCAACTGATGGGGAATCCTGAAAAGGATACCTTTAAGCAAGCACCTGCTTCTTCAAAGAAGAAATGGGACAACAACAAACAACAAAAGAATAAAGAAAATAGATCTCAATCCAGAGGTAGATCTCCTCAACAGGAGCCCTCCGAAAGGAGGTATAACCTTAGGAATAGGGACAACATTAGAAAACCTGACAAGTATCAGGACACTGATACACGTTCCTCTCGTTCCTTTCAGGGCTCATCGAAAAACTCTGAGAGAGAAGGACGGTCGGAACACAGACAGGAGGAGCGTACAAAGTCCAGGGAACAGAAGCGCTATCTAGAGCATGCCTCATTCCTCAGCAGATGATATTTCTAAATGAGACTGTGCAACAGACTTCCTGCCTTGGAATAGCCAAGAACAAGGATTTAAATACACCTCGAATTCCAACACCATCACAGGCCGAGGGCAATTTTACATTACTAAAAGGGGCTACATTGGATGACATTTTACAATACAATAGATCTGACCCCAATTGGAAGGAATGGTTGGTTTGGCCCACAGACACTAATAGATGTCAGGAAAGATTCAGGGGTACCACTGAAGGGTTCAGTATCCATAGGCCAAACCCACGCTACGTACAAAGAGAACATCCGGGGGTGGTGACATAATACAGTGTTGGGAAGTTATGCCTCGATTGGCTAAGAACCTCAACACTAACACAGGTGAAACAACACTTATCCTTACTAACAGACGATGTGGACCTAAGGGATTTTTTACTAGGTCCCAGAAAGCCACGTCAGAAACGTTTCTATTATGCCGTCTATAATGACATTTGGAAACTCTCCCAACAAGAAGAAGCGGAGAGACTACGAGAAATAGATAGGATCAAGTTAGAAAAGGCGTTAGCCGTAGTTGACAATGGTATGACTACGTTAACATCCAGGATTTATTCACTGTGCAACATTGTATCTTCTGCTATTGATGTACTAGAACAAGATTTGTCCATACTTCAGCACGGACAGTCACAATTACGTTCTATTATGGTATTGAGCTGGACGCTGCAAACATTGCGCGCAGGTTATGTGCCTTGGCGTTTTATCAAGAGTACGTCACTGTTTTCTGCATACAATCTGACGGAAAAGCAGATGAAAATGGCACAGCGAGGAGCGAAATATACAATGTTGCGGCTTGAAAAACTGGATAGATTACCTTTTACTGTGGCAGAATCACCCTCCACAGAAAGGTTGATCCATGGCCATATAACATTACCGGTCACAACTTTCCAGTTTCAGTACTGGCTAGAACAACAACAGGCAGGCAGGTATGAAGAAATGGGTAGGGAATATATCAAGGAATCTTGGGAATTACCTTACATATTTCGATGCAGGAGTGGGGAGCGAGAAGTGTTTCTAAGCGGTACAAACTGCGAGGGAGCTTTGAGTGGATCTCTCATATGCCAGGATATTATGTTGCATGGGGCCTGCAATGGTTCGGTAGCAAACCTATCCTGCCACTTGAGGGGTACCCCAGCAGCTGTGATTACTCCGGTATTCAAACTACTTTCGAATGGGAGTTACTTGATGCTGAACGATCAAGGTTGTTGTGGCATGCTTCCGGGCATCGCATATCTGGTGACCATGAGCTCCAGGGTTACTTGCTGTATGCAAGTATTTTTTCCACCGACACATGCAGTCAGGGAGGCGCCGTTATGGCCTTCACTAAATGTTTCTCTTATAAGGTTTGATACTCTGAGCAGAATGAAAGCAATGCTTCTACAGAAAACCGTGCCCTTAACCTCCGCCCGGGAGGCTTTTGATCTCTAGATCGCAAGGTCCTCGGCCGAGATACAAGCACTCATACGTACGAACTGCCCCTTCCATTTCGCAGAAATGGTGAATCGTATCTTTAACATGTCTGATACGACAGGTATAGTACACCTATGTAAGACCATAGGTTCGGGACTGTTAAGCACCTTTCAGACGGTCCTTGGAGTTATACCAAACTTTATACACTCCGTATTCTGAAGCATTTTTGGAGGCCTTCCGCTGAACCTGTTTCTAATAGCAGGTATCCCGATTGTAATTTTTCTGCTACGCAATGGACGTTCCAGTCATCAAAGAGATGGAAACAGTGCTCCTGAAGCGCAAATACCGTGATCGCATGGTACAACATCTGGGCACACCTCGCCTACGGGAACTGAGTGCATCTTGGTTCCTGTCATTTAGACCAGTCTGGATGGACTGCATCTTACCTGTTCTCTGATGACTGTTCTGCGGAGAAGAATGCGTATTGGATCTCTGTCTGACACTTCCATCAGTTGCGCAACCGGACATTGATGCACTATTGGACCCGATAACGGCCCATGTTCTGCAGTGTCCCCAGCGTATTCCAATGTTGATGGCGGCATTCTTAGAGCCTCCACAGGAAGTTTCTGCTCCTTTAGGAATGGATACCGGCTCCTCCACTGACAACAAGGCCTTGGATGGAGCACAGGCTTCCCCAGCATCAGCTGCAGGCAGTACGGAAGATCATCTGTGCTCGATTGACGTACTCTGCGAGGTGTTACAGGGACCGTCGTCTGTGGAGGCAGGCAACAGCAATGTTGCGTCTACCAGCCAGGACACATAAACATTTGGCTCACTGTGCGCTGGGAAAAAAATTGTTTTTTTAAAACAAGAACTAAATTTGGAACTCCAAAAAAATTGACATTTTTTATGACCTGCATGGCTTTCCGATGCTTGTAGTTGTTCGAACTATATATACGGACATATTAGAGCTATGGCTTGAGTGACAATTTTTTGTTTAGCACTTTTTAGAGTTTTTAAACATTTTTAGCAGAACTATGGTTTTTACTACATATGTTTGCCTACCAGTACCTAGATCGGTAGTAGTTTAGAATTAAATTATTTTGTCCAGTCGGATGAGGAGCGGGTGTTATATTCCATATAGGTACGCCAATATAGGCTCGGGTAGCATCCCAACCTGTCACCTATATTCATCCCTACACTACATACATAACGGGCTGTTAGGACGGACCCTTTGCCTAGTTACGGTACTGCTTACAGAACGTGGGGTTTTCCCTGAACAATAGCCTCATACATTATGCATGAGGATCCTTGGATTCTTGGAAACTCAGCAGGACTACCATCTCCTGCATAATAACTATGTACAAGGTTCATTCCCGACGTCATCCTAAGTCCGACAGTGGCACAGCAAGGTAGAACCCCTGGGGATACCTTCGGGTATATAAACATCACATCTTGCTGAGATAGTCAGAGGAGATCAGGACTTCGATGCCGACACACTGACGCGAGACGCTGAAGCCCCTGCATGCAGATACTCCAGCTCGCAGTGGTCTGACATCCCTTGCGGGGTGTCCAACACGAAACCAGGACGGGGTCCCACAGTTTCTCACTTCAGGTAATGGGGACCTGTATTCATGGTTATAGCAAAATGGTAGAACTCTACCATCCTTTTACTTTCCTAGTGCTTCTAATCATCTATATCTGTTACTGTCTAATGATTGTTTCAGCACACCTATTTTACACTAGAATAATGACTGTTCAATAAATACTTATTGAAAACGTCCCTACTGTGATTCTGTGTATCTCTCTGAGACTAAGTGAGCACGAGTGACTGAGCGAAAAGTAGTACACTGTTTTCACGGTCCTGAGGGATCAGGGTTGTCATGTTCGATAGTTGCCAAGTACTATTCTCTCCTTGGTAAGAGGGGTTCCTAGTGGCACTGTGAGCTAGCTGGTACACAGGCCAACATACCCGGTGGGGGTGTCTAGAATCATTCTGACACCAATCCTACAGTGTATGTTGTCTAAACGCGTAGATCCTTTATATGTTTTATAGGAACTACACGACACATGGCCACGCAGCGGACGTGCCGCCGACGCACCACCGGCTGGACTTCGCCAAGCGCCAGGATGCCTGGCCCTCCCCCCACCCTACGGTACTCTGCCAAGAAACTCCTGGACCTGAACCCCGGATGCCTAAACAACAGCTGCGTCTCCTCCTCCCCACGATCCACAAAGCGACCCTTCACCTGCTGACACTGCCACTTCTCCTGCAACAAGACCTGCAAAAGATCTTGCACCACTCCTGCCCACAAGATCAAGAACACCCAGTAAACACTCCACTGTATCCTGCTCAATCCCTCTGCAAACACACCACGGAAATCTGGGACACCTTCACCACCCTCTTCACGGACGCTGCCTTCATCAACGAAACGTGGCTCAACCCCTCGTTGAACCCCGATATCACCACCGCCACCCCAGAAGGCTACAAGATGATACAATGAGACCGCGCCGACAAACAAGGCAGAGGCGTTGCCATCATCTTCAAGGACACCCTCAGATGTACCATCACTAACAACGACCCCACGTCTCTCATGGAACACCTCAACTTCCTACTACATACTGACACAAAGACCATGATAAGAGGCACCCACGCCTACAGATCCCCGGGCCCCCGAGCAGCATTCTGCGATGCCATCCCTAATCTCATTGCCTCCAGCAATCGACTCTCACCACTACCTCCTACTCGGCGACCTCAACTTCCACATCGATGACCCCAACAATGCAAACTCCATCACCCTCCTGGAGAGCCTGAACAACATCAGCCTCACCCAACTGGTCACCGAGCCCACCCACAAAGCCAGACACACACTCAACCCCATTTTTATCTCCAGCAACAGAATCAAATTCAGCCACACCACAGAATTCACCTGGACTGACCACACTATTGTCCACTTCACCATCACCGATGCTCAGCACACCATCAACAGGCGTCAGATCCCCCCCATCGCAGCTGGAGCAAGGTCACGGAAACTCAGTGTTCACAGGCCCTCACCACCTTCCTAACCGAGGCCTCAAAAGACCTCAAGCAGGATGTCCAGAACTTCGCTGCCTGAATCACCACCTGCGCCGACAGAGTCGCACCACTGAAACCCACAAAATCCAACAAGACCACCAAACACGCCAGCTGGTACACCTCAGAACTCAGGAACACCTAGTGCAACTGCCACCAAATGGAGAAGTGATGGCGCGCCACTAAGCACCCCGGCGACAGAGCAGCCCACAAAACAGCCCTCAGCAATTATTACAGGCACATCAAGGAAGTCAAGAAAGTAGCCATTGCCAACTGCATCGACTTGGTGGCCAACCACACAAAGGAACTCTTCAAAATAGTCAAAGAATTCTCCAACCCAACAGCCATAGAGAACACCGTTCATCCCTCCCAAGAACTCTGCAACACCCTCTCAGACTACTTCAACAGCAAGATCACCAGCATCTACAATAATTTCAACCTCCAACCGCTGCCCTCAACCCCAACAACCTCAACCATCCAGCGAACATCAGCCAAACCATCACCACCTGGTCTCCGCTCACCGCCCTGACCACCTCATCCATTATGTCTTCCATCCACTCCGGGGCGCCCAACGACCACTGCCCCCACCAGCTCTACAGCCTTGCAACCACCCAATCAGCATGCAACTCACCAGCATCCTCAACACCTCCATCACCACTGCAACCTTCCCAGACAGATGGAAACACGCAGATGTCAGACCCCTCCTAAAGAAAACCTCCGCCCACCCCAGTGATCGCAAAAATTAACGCCGCTTTCCCTGCTCCCCTACCCGGCAAAAGTACTTGAGAAAGCCATCAACCAGCAGTTCACTGAATTCCTTGAACAAAACCACCTACTGGACACCTCACAATCAGGATTCCTGGCAAACCACACCACTGAGATAGCTTTGATTGCCGCCACCAATGACATCAGATCACTCCTCGACCGCAGAGAAAAGGCGGCCCTGATCCTCCTCGACCTCTCAGCGGCGTTCAACACCATCTCCCACAACACCCTCATCAACAGACTCCACAACATAGGCAGGGCTCAAAAAATACAATCGCCCACTCGCAAAAGCGAGACAGATTTAATCAGGACGAGCTATTGTTAGGGCCTACTCGCCCATTCTGGCAAGCTAACAAGAGGTGTTCTGCTTGCTCACAAAGTGAATGAGAAATAAAGATGCCTTTAAATCTTGTTATCTTGTCACATTTCTCCGCTTTCAGAGACAGAGGTCAAAAGTCAGTTTGTCTTCCTACATTTACTTTTCTTTCTGTGACTGAAGTTAGAGGATTTTGTAAAGTGAACTGTGTGACAATCGGGATGAGACCAGTTCATGGGTCAAGTACATTACAGTTAGGTCGAGTAGTGCATTCAAGTTACTAGACCTGCAGGTCTAGTAAACTTTTTATGATTTTTCGAGCCCTGACAGGCATACAGCAAGACTCCCTCAAGTGGATCGCCTCCTTCCTACACAGAACGCACACAGAGCATCTGACTGCCTCACTTCACCTCTGCACCCAAAAGACATCATATGAAGCGTACCTCAAGGATCATCCCTCAGCCCCACCCTGTTCAAAATCTACATGACCCCCCTCGCAGACGTCGTCAGATCCCACGGACTCAACATAATCTCCTATGCAGACGACACTCAATTGATTCTCTCGATTACCGAGGACCCTCCAACGCTAAAACCAACTTCTGCAACGCCATGACCAACGTAGCCAAATGGATGAGAGATAACTACCTCCAACTCAACTCCGACAAAACTGAAGTACTGATCTTCGGGAAGAACACCTCCGCATGGGACCACAGCAGGTGGCCTGCAGAACTCGGACCCACACCGACCGACCAATCTCGGCATCATCCTCGACAGCCAACTGACCATGAAACGGCAAGTCAATGCAGTTGCCTCCTCCTTCTTCCACACCTCGCATGCTCTGCAGAATCTGCAGATGGATTCCAACAAACACCAGAAAGAGCGTCACTCAGGCCCTCATCACCGGCCGCCTCGACTACGGCAACGCCCTCTACACTGGTATCCCCACCCAGCTCCTCAGAAGACACCAGGCCACGCAGAATGCCACAGCCAGACTCATTTTGGACCTCCCCAAACGAACCCACATCGCCCCCCCACCTTAAAGACCTCCACTGGCTCCCCATCCAGAAGAGATGGCAGTTCAAGATCATCACACATGCCTACAAAGTGCTCCACAACCTAGGACCTGCCTACATCGACCATCAACTGAGCTTTCACCAACCCTCCAGACACCTGTGCTCCTTCTCACTCGCCCTCGCACCCCCCCATCCGTCACAGCTGCAGCTGTGGCCGCTTCTTTTCACTACATTGCTGCCAAGACCTGGAACGAACATCCCCTCCAGCTCCATACAGCGCCCTCGCTGGCAGACTTCAGAAAGGTACTCAAGACCTGGATCTTCGACACAGTGAGCAGATACCCCCAGGGGTGACGGTGTGTGCTTTACAAATTCTTGATTGATTGATTCCTTGCATTGCAGCAGGGTCCCAGAATGCTCACGCAAATAAGCTGTTTCAGTTGACTAGTGTTTTCGGTCTCTCTGACTTCCGCCTCTTGCTGTTTTCCTTTGTTTACTGTCTTTCTGTGCCAGAGGCAGCCAATAGAGTGGCTGTTCGGAGCCACGTACGTGATTGGCCCCACACCCAAGTGTGTCTTAGATCTTAGTTGGATGCCAGGTTGCCTTGCTCCAATTGAGAAGCACTTTTGATTGGTGCCCCCTGACATACTGCGCAGCTAACGTAGATTCCTGCATTCTTTACACTGGCGGTTCGTGGTGAGGTCCGTGTCGCTGCTGTCCCGTACCATGGGAGTTGCTCATGACAGCTGGTTCTACGCCCATTGCAGTTTTTGACGGCTTACTTGAGACCCCACATCAGACCCATCAAAATCTGACAGTCCACAAGCCCGATGCCGGCGCTCAGAGGGAGAGATGCCTTTCTGGAATTGAGCTCTGTAGGTGTGATGTTTCCTGTCCTATCATCCTTCACAGAACATTTGGCCTTCTCTGCTAAGACCTCTGGTAAGCTGCTCGATGCAGGGACAAACTCACTAAGGATGAAAGGCAGAAGGGTGGTGCTGCTTTGTGTCTAGTGGTGTCAGAGCACAGAACACTTAAAACACAGAACCATTTAACCTCTGTTAAACGTTTATTTGCTCACACTTTCCATACTTTGGTTTGGCAAACTTAAAAATTGGCTCACAAAATGCTCTCTGGTCAGTGCCGCTTCAAATTATACCATTTCATCATATTACACATATGAACTGGAGTCACAAGTAGCGGGATAACAGAGAGAAAACAAAGGAGGGTGAAATGAAGACTGTGTGAATTTCAGCTTCCTGCTGGCAATTTTATTTTAATAGCAGGGAAATTAACAGTAAAACCAGGCTGAGCAGACCATAAAACAGGTCCACAAATATAAAAAAAACAGCCCAGACATTCACATGTCAGACTCGGGCACTGTCTGATTGCACTGCAGGCCAGTCTGATCCTGGGGGCGAGTGTAAAAGGTAGGAAGTGACGACAGAGAGAAAAGGACTTAGGGCTCAAGAGGGAGGGGAAGAGTTAGAGAGGGAAATAGAGGCAAATGAAGTAGGGTAAGAGGTGTAAAGAGAGGAGGGATACAAAAAGAAAGGGGTGAGATTGGTGGACAGGGTGAGAGAAAAAACAGGAAAGGTGTAGGAAAGGAGAGCAGTAGAGAGGGCGAGATGAAGGAAACGACAAGAGGGAGAAGTTGGATGAGAGTGAAGGGGTTGGAGTTTATGGGTAGATTAGGACTGGAAAATTGAGAGAGTGAAGGGTGGAGAGTGCGCTGGAGTGGGAGCGAGTGTGGGCAGCTTCAGCACTGACCACACATCAGGCATTAGACTAACTCATTATAATGTGGTGGTTGCATCACTGCATTCGAATGCATGATCACGCATTTTTAGCCCCGTGACCACCTGCACGCGCTGAGCATGGGTGAACTAAAGCAGGTAGTTACCGCGGTCGCACTGCAGCAGTGTGGTGTCCGAGACACTCACTGTGTGAGTCAATGTAAGGGCAGGCAGGGCTGGGGCAGAGCCGTGGTGGGGCTGCACAGGCAGCCAGCTCCGAGTCCTGTTCGGCTGTGGCAGGGCGGCTCTGGCAGGACTGACGAGCATTCCATGGGAGTGCGTCTGCACACAGCAGTGACTTGAGCAGAGCCCAGTGAGTCTGCCCCGAGAGCCGCAGCCTTTACATTTATTGCTGCTCCAGTCTCGCACCGACAGGCTGGGCATGATCATCTCGCTGCACAGGAGGGCGCTTAAAGCCACAGTAGTCACCCCAGCACTGCCGCTCCATCCACCCACCCAACCCCCGTCCCTACACTGACAGACTTGACTGTACAGCCACCCCTAGCGTGTACAGTACTGTCACAGACAGTGTCACTGTGCTGCTCAGCTCTGCTCAGCTCTGTGTGCCTGCTGTTGTGTGCAGAAGCCATCCGTTATAAGGTTAATTAATGTTAGAAGCTGCTGCGGTGCAGTGCAACCTGTCTTGCCGCAAATGGTCCACAAACATTTGAGAATATTTTGTACAGTTAATTTTTAAGTTGCTCAATGATCCAGAGTCACCCTCTCAGGCTCACATTCCCTCTTTGTTTCTCTCAGTGAAGCGCTTGATGAATATAAACATTTATCTGGACCCGCGGTACCGGCAGAGACTGTGCCCTCATGGGGATCCTGATGGCCGCACCTTGCTGTTGTTATTTTCCGGCAAAACGCTTGCCCGACTGTGTCCTGCAGTATCTCGTGGCCCGACAGAGCAGGCACTGAGGTGCCCTCCATTTCTGGTGCTTCTTAGAGTTTGTCGTTGCTCTAATGGGTGTAATTTCTGATATTTATGTTTTCCTCGTCTTCATTGCTTGATTTTGCTCGCGAGAAAGTGTCACTCAGTCGTTGAATGTCACTCTTAATTACACTGAAATTATGAAAATGTCACACATAAGCAATCTGAAACCTTGGCAGCTATGCACACATCCTCTGAGACAGCTCCCTCACATTTTTCTGCCTTCCCCACTGGGGAGGCGCCCCATATGTCTGAGACTGGCATGGGTATGTGGAAAGTCAACTTCCTGGTGCATGCTGTAAATCCAGCGAGAAAAAGCTCCCTATCCAACCTGAGCGCTCGGTTAGGGAAACCGCGGGTTCACCAGGTACAGGTGGAACCCACAGTGGACACGTTTTAAGCTGTAGATTACTTTTTGGAAAGAACCACTTGAAGACCCTTTACCTTAAATCCACCCCTGATGACAACAGATGATAACAATTTAATTACCCTAATAGCCTTTGCGCGGACACGCGGGAGCCCCGTCGCGTCAGGTCTGCCGTGCTGACCCCGAGCCCTGAGGTCATTAAACGTTCCGTGAGGTGGAATGAGCCGCCAAAATCAAAACACGGATTGCGCTTTCCGTACATGCTGCCATCAATCAAAGAAAAAGGCTTGCAGAGCGCGCACTTCACTCTCTTGCAACTGTGTCAACACTGCATATTCTGATGAAAGTGACCCGGGTTGTTATTTTTGCATTGGCTGTCAAGTGTGCCTGTCTATGCATAAGTGCATGTGGTTAAAAAACTCGAAGGGGGGGGGGGTTCGGGTCAGGTCCGCTGTGCAAAAGAGAATAAC
The DNA here is from genome assembly GCA_963921515.1 of Calotriton arnoldi. Taxonomy (NCBI): domain Eukaryota; kingdom Metazoa; phylum Chordata; class Amphibia; order Caudata; family Salamandridae; genus Calotriton; species Calotriton arnoldi. The sequence continues at coordinate 3,798,096 of CAWUFW010000313.1, read as the reverse complement.
GCTGTGATTACTTAATTAATAAATAAATAAATAGATATATAAATAAATAAGTGCACGGGCCCAACGTTCTTCCTAGAATGAAGCTGCTATTGCTGACAAATGCCAGTCCGCCTCATGCATCTTTCTTCCACCACTCTACACCTATAGTCTCTCTATAAAATTCTTTCGGATCCTTTTCGCCCCCTGATTTCTCTCCTTGTCACAGATTTCCCCTTTCTCCTTTCCTTCTCTTGCTCTCGGTCAAAGTCTGACCTGAAAACTCAGTCCCTGTCCCTAAAAATTAGCTCTGGTGCTTACTACCTGCAACCGCTGTAACGAACTAGCCATTATGAAAAATGGGGTTACCCAATAATGGTCTTGGACCTGGGTTCAATGTGGTACAAAAGACAATGGTCCTAGACCTCTCTTTTAAAGGATATGAATCAAACCTACAATAGTTGTTTGAAAAACAATTTCTTGAGCATGCACACTGTTAGCTCACAGTAGTCAATACAATCAATATACTGAAATGCAACAACCGAAATTTGTCCAAAATAACAAGGGTTTTATTCCATCATGACTAAACCAACAGTAGATTTCTTACTGCAAAGGACAAAAATAAGCAGAAAAAGGGGGAGGGAGGTTGCTCCAGGGGAACGTGAGGAAAGAGAGAGTGCTCTAGTGTTAAAGGAGTGAAAAAATATTACAGAAGGTGTTATAAGAAGAAAATTTACAATTATTCATAGATTGGACTGATAATCAAATCTCAGTCTTGTCTAGCCTGGCCACACTTAGTCAATAGGAATCCATTTACATTCAATTCGGAATACACAGATATATCCACTTGTGGCACGTTGGAGTTGGGGGCTTGTGATCCAGGCTAAGTAGGTATGGGCGTCGACGTTTCGACCCGTCTTGGGGCTCAGAGGGTGATTCGGGGCCTCGGCCTGTGGGTCTTCCTCAGGACAGGGTAGGGCAACCTGGGTGTGGGTGTGGTATCCGTGTTACACACCCGCAAGGTTTTGCGGAGCGTGGGGATAATTCCTCCGATCTAGTCTTTGCGATTAGCGTCCTCATCCGTCAGTGAAGGGTAATGCACACGCTTTAATTCAGAAGGGCAATCAATGCTGGCGCTTGATAACCAGACTGTCGGCGTCCGCGATCCGCACGGATTCTAATTAAAGCGTGTGCATTACCCTTCACTGACGGATGAGGACGCTAATCGCAAAGACTAGATCGGAGGAATTATCCCCGCGCTCCGCAAAACCTTGCGGGTGTGTAACACGGATACCACACCCACACCCAGGTTGCCCTACCCTGTCCTGAGGAAGACCCGCAGGCCGAGGCCCCGAATCACCCTCTGAGCCCCAAGACGGGTCGAAACTTGCTGCCAAATGTTGCAGCCCTCATGCCTGACCCGGGTTGCAAGTGCTGTGTGCACCCTCTGCTGACCCCATGCTGACCCGTGGCCTGCTCCCTGTGCCCCTGCTGTAAGGCATCCCAAGGACCCAGGTTAGAGCGGCTCCCCTTTAGCTATTGCTCTCCATCTGCTGTCCCTCTGTGCTGTTCCCACCACGCTGCCTGTGGTTTCTCGACCTCGGGCAGCTCCCAACGTGCTACCTGGGCCCGCTGAAGGGAGCCAGCTGTTGAGGCCGCTGATTCTGTACCATGGGCAGCGAGCTCGACTTCACGCCGCTGCCCGCTTCTTCCTCCGGCTTTTTCCCCGGCCAACGCGCTCAGCACACGCCGCTGCCCCGCCCTCCAGACTTCCTGCAATCGCAGGCAACGTGCTCCGCACACGCTGTTGCCCGCTCTGAATCTCCTCTACCATGCGGGCAGCATGGCCCCACTAAGCCCCAGCAATTGATTCACGCTGCTTCCCAGAAGGCCTCTCCTTCTGCTTCCTGGGCAGCGCACTCCGCCCCTCGCCGCTGCCCCAACGTCCACCAAGGCTCTGGCAATCGTGGGTAGTGTGCTCAGCTAACGCCACTGCCCGCATGCCACAGCAGACCAGTCCTGGGGACAGACTCGCCCTGTTGGTAATGGCAGCACGCTCCACTCACGCTGCTGCCCTCTCAGCTCCTCTCTCTTCCGCTCCAGCGAATCCAATGTGATGATCCAACGGCGCAGTCCCCACAGTTTAACGGCGAAGGCACATCTTCTTGGGGGCCCATGGGGCCCCTGCCTATTGGGCACTTTGAAACACACTGCCCAATCGGCACCTGGTGATTTCCTGGGCTTGGCTGCTGCACGCTCATCGTCCCGCCCCCCGGTAGGGGTTTGTTGCGGGCCCCTCATCAGTCCGGCTGCGCCTCCCCAGCCCGCGATCTTGCTGACTGGACTGAGTCCTTTTGCAGTGTATGGGGCAGGTAACCACTCTTCAGCTCCCATAGGGTCCCGAGATGTGGTGAAGACCTCCCAAGAGGTAGTCATATAGGAACTTCAGAAATTTCTTAAAAAGCATTCGTACCCATGCAGAGGAAGATTTAGACCTCGTCTTGGGATAAAGTTTTTCTTGGCTGTGTGGAATGATGCACTGAAGGATTCATACTTCAGCTGCTAATGGCTCATCTCCACTTAACGCCGGAAAAAAAAACATGGGAATGATGCTCAATGCTGAAACATCTATGACCCTAAGGATTAATGTTGTGACTCAGTTAGCAATCCAATCCACTTCATTTATACAAATGTATCCTGCTGTTAATCCTGAAGGTACATACATCTATTAACTCCCATCTGCTCGATACCAGTGATTCATATTTTGTGATGCATAGTTTTGACGTTCACTGCTATCAGAAAATGTGAAACACTGTTTTGTATCTAAAATTTGCAACTTGAGTACGACTGGCCATACCTCATCCACTCATAACTCCTTACACTACCTTACAGAAAAAGCCAAATAATTTTTGAAATTTTCTGTATCATTTTTAAATTTATCTAAACCCACACCTGACATATATCTGTTAACAGAATTCAACCTTACACCACACAAAAGCGAACAAGAGCGAATGAACAGCTTTCTCTAATAGTCTCCAACTTATATTTCACCAAAACAGACGACTGATAATTCAGTGCTTGAGGAAAACTAAATCTTGAAGCATTTATGATAATTGATCTTGTCAAGAATATCAAGCTAATGTGTGACAACAAGACCTAGCAAGTGGTGGTCCCAGGTCCAAGAGGCAGCAGACTAAGTGAAGTAAGCTTATCAATGTACCTCACTGATTCTCATTCAACCAATAGGCTGTAGAGAATGCTGGAGTGTGGTGGTATTTAACATAGAGGGTGATGCCATATATTCCTAGAGGGCCTTGTTGTCGGTCTGTTCAGCGTACCAAGTACTATGTATGATTATGAATGGGTTGTGTATTTCGTGACCATCGAGTGTTGGGTCGGGTTATTTTGCATGCAGATATAGAACTGATGTCACTACTCAACTTCCTCACTTGGAATGTCTGTAATACTGTGCAGTGCATACCGTGTCCAACACCACACCAATAATGATTTTGTGGACAGAACTAAAGTATCATACAAATCTTTATGTAGTCTCTGATACTTTATGGAGAATGGTATAATCTCAAATCTCTGAAAGACATTGTAGACTTCATGTAATTAAGTATTTGCGTTTTCTCTGCGTTGGAATAGAATCAATTAAATCCTTCAAAGGAGGCCCTTGCTTTTTAAATGTTTTATACCCATACTTATTGTTGCTTGTTACATTTTGGTCTAAGCTTCGTCCACCATGGAGTGACCCATCTTCATTTATCAGTCCAAATACAAACTGCAAATCCATTTTAGGCCTCAGCTACAGGCAGATGTAGCTGGCTGTAGGCAGGCCTATTGTTTTCAAAATATAACATATACTTAGAGTAGGCTTTGGGTCAAGCCCTTGCTCATGACTGAATGGCTTTGCTGTCTATTTCAGTTGTTTGCTCTTGATTCAAAGGCTTTCCTCTATTATTGCTATGTTAAAGACATTTATAACGCGCATAATCAACACTGGTTTCTTGGAGCTAGACCTTCGAGGGAAGGATGTGCTGGTGGGAATTTGGGAAGAAATAAAAGCTTGATGGAAAAGACACCTTTTTAGAGAATGTCTGAATGATAAAGGGCAGCTGCGTGCCAGACAGTCTCAAGCAAAGAGTTCGATAACTTGGACAAGCGTACTGTAAAGCTACCCGATCCTGGATTTGTTGAATGTTGTTACCATTAGTAACTTGGCTGTAGATGAACAAAGTATTTGTCCTGCCAAGGGCATTTCAGAGTCACAGTTTTCTGTCTGGGTAGGTTGTATTTTTCCACAAAAATCTTGAGGGTTTTTTAATTTAGTATTGAGCACTTTCTGAGAGTGCACTGATTTCCTTGCTTTCGCTCCATTTTACATCTTTATCACTCAAACTCCTGTTATCTCCCAAATGCTGGCCGACACATTGTCCATCCCGTTCCCCGTGTTAAATAGTATTTATATATATATATATATATATATATCCAAGCTCCAAAGTACCCAACGTACAAGGAGCACTCGAACGGCAACATGCTCATGAAGAGCCTTTATGGTATACAATCCGCCGACACAACAATAACTTTAAGCAGTTCAATTTGCCATGGATGCCTGACGCGTTTCGAAGTGTCCCCACTTCTCTTCAGAGGCTTTGGCAATTGAAGGCGCATAGGACACCGCCCTCATCATTTAAATGCTCCAATGCATGCCCTGGATGGGACGCTCTGCCGCGACTAGCAGAGCATTATGGGCCTTGTAGTGTCCTTTGTCTCTAGATGGAGCGCGAAATGTTGCTGCTGTAACATTCACAGCCCCCAGATGGGCCTCGGTGTGCCGGTGGAAATGCTAAATCCGTTGCTGCCCCACGAAGTCGGCCTGCTCGATAACAGACCGCGTGGCCCCCACATCCTGGGGTGGTGCTCCTTCGCGGCAGCGTGTGCCGCGTGTTCATCCAAGCTACAAAGTACCCAACGTACAAGGAGCACTCGAACGGCAACATGCTCATGAAGAGCCTTTATGGTATACAATCCGCCGGCACAACGATAACTTTAAGCAGTTCAATATGCCATGGATGCCTGACGCGTTTCGAAGTGTCCCCACTTCTCTTCAGAGGCTTTGGCAATTGAAGGCGCATAGGACGCCGCCATCATCATTTAAATGCTCCAATGCATGCCCTGGATGGGACGCTCTGCCGCGACTAGCAGAGCATTATGGGCCTTGTAGTGTCCTTTGTCTCCAGATGGAGCGCGCAATGTTGCTGCTGTAACATTCACAGCCCCCAGATGGGCCTCGGTGTGCCGGTGGAAATGCTAAATCCGTTGCTGCCCCACGAAGTTGGCCTGCTCGATAACAGACCGCGTGGCCCCCACATCATGGGGTGGTGCTCCTTCGCGGCAGGGTGTGCCGCATGTTTATCCAAGCTACAAAGTACCCAACGTACAAGGAGCACTCGAACGGCAACATGCTCATGAAGACCCTTTATGGTATACAATCCGCCGGCACAACGATAACTTTAAGCAGTTCAATTTGCCATGGATACCTGACGCGTTTCGAAGTGTCCCCACTTCTCTTCAGAGGCTTTGGCAATTGAAGGTGCATAGGACACCGCCCTCATCATTTAAATGCTCCAATGCATGCCCAGGATGGGACGCTATGCCGCGACTAGCAGAGCATTATGGGCCTTGTAGTGTCCTTTGTCTCCAGATGGAGCGCGCAATGTTGCTGCTGTAACATTCACAGCCCCCAGATGGGCCTCGGTGTGCCGGTGGAAATGCTAAATCCGTTGCTGCCCCACGAAGTCGGCCTGCTCGATAACAGACCGCGTGGCCCCCACATCCTGGGGTGGTGCTCCTTCGCGGCAGGGTGTGCCGCGTGTTTATCCAAGCTCCAAAGTACCCAACGAACAAGGAGCACTGATGGTCCAGTAGAAGGCTAGTGGAGCCGAAATGCGTAGACCGTCATGTTTGTTCACTTTTATGGTGTGAATAATAAATCACTTTTAAATTTACCCTGCTGTGGTGCCGTGACTTTTGCAGGGAGAGGACGCGAAGGAATTGAAGAGATATATATATATATATAAACACACTCCTTTTTGAGTTTTTTTGCATTTTAATTTATTGTTCTAACGCGAGTTCCCTTCATTTTAGAAAGCAAATTAAAATCTCCACTATATGTCATGGAACATGTGCATACACTCAAGAGCATGGATCATGACTCACAACGCATAGGTGCACATGCGTCATGACACATGCACATCAGCGGGCATCTTGGAATGTTTCTTTAACAGAAAAAATATTCCAAGATTGTCAGTTATACATGTGCTTGCTGTAGATGTATACATGGAATTGACAAAGATTGGCAAAGCCAATGTCAGGGCCTTTTAGAGCCAATACCATTTGGCTTTACAAAGGCGTATTTATTTAGAATGTAACATGGCTTCATAATGAGCTGCCAGTGTAAGGTGTGCTAGGATTCTGACAGTATCATGGTAACATCAAGTTCCCGGTCTCTGTTGTCACTCTTATACTTGTATTATCTTTGATCTCACAAATATTTTAACTGGTCCTGCGAAGTCCTGACGAGTCCATGGTCCAGGTACTAGGTCATCCAAGATTGGTCATTAACTGCACTTTTTCCCTCTTATGCTGCCACCAGGAAAGTCATCAAGAACAAAATCTCAAAGTCCTTGAAAACTTAATTCGGCGAGCACTTATACAGCCTAAAGTGGAAATTCTGGTTGAAAATAAAATCCATAACCGGGTACAGTTCTTGCGATTCCTGCCAAACAATACTAAGATACATCACAAGAGAGTGTTAAACGAAATCAAATGAATTCACTTTTCAGCCATATTCTTTCTATGTTTACTAATAAGCTTAAATTGGCATGTATGAGAATTTTACAATTAAAGTGGGCCAAGCATGTCATTAAAGCAGATCCCTCAAAACTACTGCCTCCACGATTGACCTTCAAGACACATGTTGTTTACATGCTAGGATTAAGTTAGGTTATGTCTTCCAACTACTCTCTGGTCAATGCAGATGGCCAATTGATGAATGTCCTAACAACAGACTTTGAAGTGTTTTTTCTAATGCTCTAGGACGTTAGCATCACAACAGAAGGTCCTGGGGAGGTTCTGAACTGCGTTCCAGGCCTTTGTATTCCTCCTTATGGTAGGAACAAGTCCTCTTCTCAGTGCCAATAATATAATATACACCTATTGTAAGAAATTGGGTTACTGGTTGAGGGGGGTGGTGAAATCCTACTCAAGCAGCAACCACAGTCCTTGTCAGGGTGAAGTCCCAAGCAAACCCCAAATTAAACTGTGCTCAACCTTCTGGTAGCTTGGCACAGAGCAGTCAGGCTTAACTTAGAGGCAATGTGTACAGTATTTGTACAACACTTCAAACAGTAATACATTGAAAACCCTACACAAAAAGGATCCCACAGCAAATTAGAAAAATAGAGCGCATGTTTATAAATAAAACAAGACCAAAATGACAAAAAGCCAATCAGTAGAACCATAGATATACACATTTAAAGATTTAAGTGAAAATAGCACCAGCAGAGAGCCCAATGCGCCACTCGCGGCTATCTGGTCGTGCTAGACAGGGAGAAAGTTACAAGTTCAGGCCTACCACGAATAGAGCGTGGGTCGGACACAGGGACATGGTTAGTCCAGCTGAAAAGTTATCTTCTCAGTCCAGCGAAAAGAGTCCTGTTCCTGGTGGAGGGGGCCGCGAGGAGCAAGGAAGCGTAGTGGACGGTCAGTTGCCACAGCAGCGCGAAGATCCTGTTGTTGTTGCGAACAGTCGTGCTGGAGCTTTGCGGTGGCACTCCCTGTGAGAAGTCGAAGCTGTAGCGCGATGGGTCAGGTGACTTTTGATTGGGAGCAGATAGGGAAGTCATGTTTGGTTTCTGAGAAGTTGTAATTTAAAATCCTCTTTAATGATAAAGTCAGATTTTAAGTCCCAATTTAAAACATGCCACTTTAAAAAGTTAAAATTTTCCTGCCCTATTTGGTGCCTGCAGCCTATTCCTTGGTCATGTGACTAGGTCCGAGTGGCAGTTGGCCTTTGTATATTCCTCCCAGACAGCCACACAGTATAGGGATTCGGTGTGCCTGGATGGGCCATCTCAGGCAGGATTGTGGGGTGGAGCTGAGCACAGCGCCACTTGCAATTGAATAGGTTGTGCCTGGCTCATACACAAAGGATTTCACACTAGACTATTGTGCCTGTAGCCAGGCTGGAGCCAGGGCAGGGAGGAGGGTAATTCCAAGCACTTCTAAAAGGGGGACTGCTAGAAACTTCTCCTACTTCAAAGAAGGCACCGGGTATAAAAAAGGGGCCCTGAGACCCACTCTTCAGTTCACTTTCTGGACCTGCGGACGGACTCTCAGAAGACTGTCAGCTGTGGTGACCTGCTGTGCACTTCAAGACTGCTTTGCTGCACCAAGAAGGACTGCTCTGGTGCCTGAAGTTTGCCTTGCACCCCAGAGGTCAGCCATGCTGCTTGAGCCCTGCACATCACCTTGAACCCAGGACTTCCAGAGTGACTCCAAGGGCTAGTTGGGTGGACTCCTGATCAAAGCCTATGGGACAGAAAAGGCTCCAACCATCTTGAACCCACACCCAGACCCAGCCTGAGTCCTGACCCTCTAAGTACTACCTCTCCAGTCCTGGACCCATGTAAATGGTGCTGAAGGTGCCCATATAGGTGCCCAAATCCAAAACGTGGTACTTAGAACATTTTGGTCCAAAAAGTGCTCAAAAAACTGAGAGAAGACCAGACCCAAACTGCTTGTTGAACCGCCAAAGGTGCATCACCGGTCGGCCTGACTTCATGGCAGTTCCCGCTACCTTCATCTCCGCAGTAGTAAATCTTGTTCAGTGCCTCCTCGCAGAAGCAATATCCAGCCTTGTGGAGCCCTCGTTGGCTACAGCCTTTCGCCCCGCTGGAGATCTTCGACTTGCAAAAAAGAGACTATGGGCCTGATTTAGATCCTGGCAAACGGGTTACTCCGTCACAACGGTGACAGATATTCCGTCAGCCGAAATATAAACCCCATTATATCCTATGGGATTTAAATTTCGGCGGACGGGATATCTATCACTGTTGTGACGGAGTAACCCGTTCGCCAAGATCTAAATCAGGCCCATAGTCCGAACGAAGGATTTTTCACAGCGACTTCGACCAGCAGCTCCCAGACGACGGCTTCCCAAAGACACAGCCAGCTGCCTTGCCCCGCTGAACTTTACCTTCTTAGACATTTTTCTTGTGCTGTGTTGTCATTTTATTACCGTTGAATTCTGCATAAATACTTTACACATTGAATCTAAGTTAGGCCTAACTGCTTTGCGCCAAGCTACCAGAGGGTTAAGCATGGGTTAAGTTAGTGGCTTTAGTGGTCCACCCAGACGGGGATTGTGGCGATTGCTTAGGCAGGGTTCCGCCACCCTCAACGAACAACCCAATTACTCACAGCTATTGATAAAATTACAGCCAGCTTAACTGTGCCACCACACCAGTAATCATTGTCCTAGTGGAGTCTGGCATTAACACTATTGATGTGTTAGTGTCCTTTAAATCCTTCCTCTGCATGTCAGAACTCTTACGGATGACTCCAAAGAATACCTTTCCCAGCTGTTGACAAAAATATTGCAGATGGCTTCATCCAAGGGAAATCTTATCTTGTCCCCATGAACTAAAATAATGGATTCCCAGTAGAAACTCTACAACTATTTACAAACTGCCAAATAGCGTAAAATTGGTCACAATGCAGGGATCGGCTGACCGATGTCGGTTTCTATGTGCATTCTGTGGTGTCTCATTGGTGCACGAAGGTTAATTGGTGTTAACTCTATGACATATGACAGGAACTGGTTCATCTAGTTCCTTTAAGAAAGGGAGGAGAGAGGGTAAAAAAGTATCTGTCTTTTTGCATCCTGCTGCACCCTGCACTTCCGCACACTGCAGTACAGAACATACGTCTGAATGATACATCATTTGAATGATGCAAAAGGATTTGTATACAACATTTTAAATCGTCTACTCTCAGGGGCATATTCTCAAGGACTTATCGCCGAGTCAGCGGCACTTTATCGCAGCCAAAGTGGTGATAAATTCATCGCACCATTCACAAGCTGGTGCTAACAGCCGACATCACCAGTATTCCTGCGATAGCAGCCGCAAAAAACATCGCCACGGATGACACCGGCAACTAAAGCTAATGAGATGCAGAGTAGGCGATCCTGTGCAAAAAGCCGCGGAAACACCACTTCGCAACATTCACAACGACCAGCCAGATCGGCGATAAGACCACAAAACATGCGATAAGGCGTGTTAGCAGCAGGGATTTAACTCCTGTTCCTACCTGGTGTTATGTTGGACGACAACCTGCACCATAAAAGGGAGCCCAGCCCACAGCCACACCAGAAGAACAACAGATGCCATGGAGCTACTGATCATGCAGCTCGGAGCTCCAAGAGGGCCACAACACCCACCGCCACCCCCCAGGACCCCCACCCCCCAGGACCCCGCCTCCCGGACTACCACAGACGCAGCGCAGACAAAGACACCGGAACTTCCGAATTCGCACCAGCCTGGGAGACTTAACGCCAGAGGAAGTCATTGCCCACTACAGGCTCAAAAGGACAACCATCCTACGCATCCTGACCATCATTGCCCACAGGCTGACGGTACCAACACAGCGGAGAACCAACATCCCTCCGCAGACAAAGCTGCTGGCCGTGCTGCACCTGTTGGCCTCTGGGACCTTCCAACCAACAACTGCCAGAGTTGGAGGAGTCTCACAGCCAGCCCTGTCAAAGTTCCTCACACCTGTCCTGGATGCCATCATCAGCTTGGTACCCCAGCAACTTTACTTCCCACACACTGCGCAGGAACAGCTGGAGATCAAGCAAGGCTTCTACGCCATAGCTGGCTTCCCGCATGTCTTGGGGGCAATCGACTGCACACATGTACTCCTCGTGCTCCCTGCCGCCACTGCACACAATTACCGCAACAGGAAACACAAGCATTCCATCAATGTGCAGGCAATAGTGGACCACCGGGGACTCTTCACCAATGTCGTCGCCAACTACCCAGGCAGTGTGCATGATTCCTTCATCTTCCGACAGTCCATCATCAACCAGCGCTTCCAGGATGCCACCTATGGGAATGCACTGCTCATCGGTAAGTACCAACGGAACACACCACACACCTCAACACCACATTCAGACAACTCACAACTCTGAGAATGCACACGTCACAAAATCACATACAACATGACAACCAACATCCCCACATTGCAAACACGACAACACTACTTACTGTGGCAACCTGGGCTTGCCATCTACACAAGCCAACAACGGCATGGCACCTCAGCCACACAATTGCAGAATGTGGGAAGAGGTGGGAACCCGGCATGTGCGAAGGAGGCAAGTGACCCATGAATAAGAATGCACATAATGCCAAGTGTGGAGTGGATGTGCTGGACAGACCGCAGTATGCAGACCACAGACACTTCCATGTCGACATACACTGCTGGTGTCTGGAGTGTACTGGACGCAACCATGTAACCGCAGCCAGCGGGGAACAATGCGGAAATGTAGCTTGTTACGTCCCCCCCTGTAAGCGTGCGCGGAGTGGGCTGGCCCGGCGTAGGGGTGTGAATAAAAAGCCCGTTACTCTGGGCGTGGTTCTCTTCCGGAATGGCCAACGTGTCTGCCAGGGCTGCGCCTCTCACCCTGCCACGAGGCCGACGCCGTGAGCGGCGGTGCCTGCGATCCTGTGCGCCTGCTGCACCCCAGGCCGCTGGTCCCAAAACGCGTCATGCCCGCCCCAGTGCAGCCAGGCCAAACTGCTCACCTGTCGACACCGGATAGTGTCAAAGAGGGCCCACCACGTGCCGGTGCAAGCTCCAAGCCCGAGGCCTGCGACCATGGCAGCCTCCTCAGACCATCACGGCCTCCGCGACACAGGCCCCCCATTACTCCTTTCTCATTGACGTACTCCACCGCTGCCTCTGGCCTAAACTGCGGTCCAGTAGGTCACACATTTGGAACTGAGTCTTGATTATTCAATGGCAGAGTACATACGTTTATTGCAGGGTTTATATCACCGTACTCCCTACGATGTGGTGCCACCGACTCTGGGCATAGCATTCCAACGACACGTGTCTGTGGGCCCATGCTGACTACTGCCTTCGGCCTACACTGCGGCCCTGCACCGCGGGGTCACCTGTGTACTGCCTACACTGCGGTCCAGCAGGCCTCACACAAATCCAATACAATCCGTACCAGGCAGGACACGGCATCGACGCAGGCTGCACACACGCACAGCTCTGGTGCCACTACCTCCGTCAACCACAAATCATCGCCACATGGCATTCCAACGTCGTGTGTGAGAGTACCAGGAGGAGCTGCCTGAACAGCCGTTGCCCCGCGCTGACCGCTGCCTCAGGCCTACACTGCGGTCAAGTAGGTCACACATTTGGAACGGAGTCTTGATTTTACAATGGCAGAGTCCGTATCATTGCACGCTAGGAGAGGAGGAAGACGCGATTCAGTCCGGATGACAAACAGGATCCTCGTTACGGAGGTGACCGAACACCACCAACAACTGCCCTGGTGCCACTGACTCTGTGCATCGCAAGCCAAGGACACGTGGCTGGGGGCCCCTGCTGACTGCTGCCTCCGGCCCACACTACGGTCAAGTAGGTTACACATTTGGAACTGAGCCTTGATTTATTTATCGCAGAGTTTATACCATTGTACAGGCCTCATCGCAGACTGCATTCCCTTTCAGCTCTGGTGCCACTAACTCTGTGCCCCAAAATTCATGGACACCCTCTGGTTGAACTTTGGTGGCGTCTCAGTCAATGGCCTGGGGGTTGTCTTCATCATCATGTGGCTGGTAATGACTTGGTGTTAAACATGAGTCTGTAGCATTCATCTCCTCCATATTGCATGTGTCTGCTTGGTACTGGCCTCTTTATCATGCCCTGGAAGAACACCTTCCACTGTCCCCCGAAACCCTCTGCGACATTCACCTTGGACATTGACGAGAACCCGCTCAGCTCTTGTGGCCCTACCTCAGTGCACCGGTAGTCACCGTCCCGTGGCGGTGTGCCTGTGCCGGCCGCAGTGCATCCGTGGCCACTAACTCTGTGCAGCTCAAGTCGTGAACCATTGCTGTTTGAACTGTGAAATTCTGATTATCTGATCACTGTTGTAGTTGTTGCCAGCGCCAACAACTCCCTGAGGGCTGGCTTACACTCACCCCACACCCATCCAGCACAGGCGTCACTGGACATGTGACCCTGGCAATAAAGGGTCCGGGCGCACGTGCCCATAGCCAGTTCCACAAACTATCTAAGTGTGTCCGTGTGGTCATTGTGTGTGCATGAGGGCCCCGGGCCCTACCACATTGCATTGTGCTGTGTACAGCGGATGCAACCATGTCACCTCAGGCAGTGGGGTAGACCTGGGACATGTAGCTGTGTCGTACCCCCCTGTAGGCGTTGCCGGAGTGGGCTGGCGTACGGCAGTCCAGTGTAGGGGTGTGGATGATCACCCCGGGGCTCTGGGCGTGGTTAAGTGTTGGGCTTGCCAATTTAGTACCTAATGCGTGTGTCTTTGTTGTGGTGTCGGCGCCACCCGTCCCGCAATGGACAAAGTTGCAATGTAACATGTCCCCGAGTGCGGGCTCGGACAAAGGGATTAATGAATGAGCGCAAGCCCGCTGGGGTTCTGGGATCATACATGCCAACTGTTGTGTGTGTCTCGCTATTACCGCAGCATGAGCCAAAGGTCTTGCCTCGACCGCATCGCGACTTTGGCCAGCCATGAACTCCACATCTGTGTCCGCCCTATCCTTACCATAGGCCCACACACACGTGGTCGCCCACCTTCAACGCACAACATCACAGTGTCGTTGTCAGGCTTGTGGACATGCGCAGACAGGCATGACAATGGTGTGCCTTAGGAGTGCAGGTGATGCAAGCGCGCAGCGCACACGAGGAAATAGGCTCGGGGGGAGGGAGGAGCAGCAGTGAGGCTACGTAATACACATTGATGGCGCTCATTTGCTACTAGCAGTACATGTCAGACCGGAATCACTATGACACACATAACACATGCCAATGAACTAGTGAGCCTGCCAACACATCATGCAGAACCAACTATTGACTCATGTCTCTCTGCACTGTCACAGGTGATCAGGGATATGCACTCTGCCCTTGGATGATGACACCCCTCCGAGCCCCGAACACACAGGCCCAGAGGCAGTACAATGCGGCCCACGCACGCACCAGGGGCATCGTGGAACGCACATTTGGCGTGTTGAAGTCACGTTTAAGGTGCCTGGACATCACAGGTGGGAGGCTCCTGTACAGCCCAGTCATCGTGTGCAAGATGATCGTTGCATGTTGTGTGTTGCACAACATATGTGTACGCACCAATGCCCCATGGTTACGAGTGCCAGATGCACCGGACGATGATGAGGAAGATGAGGCAGGTGGACCACACCCCACTGCAGCTGCAGCAGGAATAGCCCGTAGGAACAACATCATTGACAATTTCTTCACATGAGGACGTCACATTGTGTCAGTGCTTGGCAATCATGAGACAGTGCAAAATGACCACAGGCACAGCATGTGCAAATAAATTCAATGCAACACACATTCCCTGAGTTTCTGTATGTGTGCTGCTGTGTGGCACGGGGATCAGGGACATGTTCCAGAGTCATTGTGGGTGTGCAGTGTGCTGTACTTAATTGTGCATGTGTGCCATTGTGCCCATCTCCCCCGTCCCCCCAGTCCCTGGTCGGTACTCACCATGTTGATGTTGTGTCAGGTCATGTTGAGCAGTGTCCCGATCCCCAACTCCTGGCACCGTATCCCGACTGATGACTGTGGCCACCATTTTCTCACTGTCATCCAGCTCCTGGTGTGCCGCTGGTCCCCCACCTCCAATCTGCGTTGCTGCTTTCAAGGTGGCATAGAGTTTCTTCTTGGTTTTGCCCTTCACATCATTCCCGCGCCTCTTGACCTCTTCCATTGTCCTCCTCGACACTCCGACTGCATTCACGTTGTTCACAATGTACTGCCATGTTTCCGTTTGTGTTGCCGATGACACAGTGGAGGTGACGTACAGTTGTTGGTTGTGTTCTGTCTCCTCCGTGACGATGATCTGGTTTTCCTGCGGACTGAACCCCGTCTCCCTCTTCCTCTTCTCCTTGCCCTTCCCCGGCCCGGGGGTTCCTGGCTGGTCATCTGTGGGGCTTGTCGGGTTCGCTTTGTCCTGTGCACTCGGTCCGGGTGCGTCCATGGTGGTACGCAGTTGCATTTGTTTGTCTTTTTTTTTCTCTGCTTTTATAGTGCATTCTCACGCATGGCGCGTGGGAATCGCAGGCCTGTCGCTGGTTATCGCTGCTTTTTGATTCGCGATTTGGGACGTCGCAACTTTTTTCGCGTTGGGGTTTCGCATTTTTTCGGCGTCGCGTTGATTTTAATGCGAGCATTTGTCGCGTTATCGTGAGCCTATCGCATGGTGCCGCCGGGTTGTGAATGCTGCGTTAACACAGTGTTATTTTCCCGCGATGGACTGCGATGTGAGAAGTTGCGTTAAGCGATTTTGGCGATAGTTAACACGCGTTCTTGAGAATATCCCCCTCAGTATGTATTTTCTGCAGTTACCTAATAACGCCAGGAGTGCATCAATATACACAAAAATACCTCTGACACCATCAATCAATTATCCATTCTGCCACAATGGTTATCTGAATTAACCCTGGGCTACCATTTATTTATGGATTCATTTTATATTTTTCAAATGAAAAAAAGAGGTTGCCAACACATTATGTTTTATGACATAGGACCCCTTCTATTTGGAAACAAACAATACTTTAAACACAGGTACATAACGCATAAACGCTATTTACATTACAAACATGAATATGACCTAATACTTAGACAAAAGAACATACAGACAAACTTGTTCCAGGTTAGAACAATACTTTTGCACATTTCTTATTAACAAAAATGGTCAGTCCTACTTCATTATCATGTAATTGGGACTTTATTTCATTCAGTCCTCAATTATTTCCTTATTCAGGTCCTAGAGAGGTCAGGGACTTATTTACAAACTCTAATACAAAGCATCAACTATGCAGCTCGTATGTGCCTGATATGGAACGGTGTCTTTGAATTTGGTAGCTCTGAACCTCTCTTTTTAACAAGCCAACGCGTTTCGACCTTCAGTTGATAGGACCAAATACAAAATTTCAGACGAAGGTCTTCATCAGGGTGGGGCTTTAGTCTGGTAGGACTTTGGGTGCCATTTTGAGGCTCACGTGAAGGAATAACGTGGTAATCCTATGTTCCTTTGTGTGGCGTTTCAATCAAGATGATATTCATCAAATCTGATTTTGCTGGCACTATCTTCTTAGTGCTCTTCTTTTGCGGAATGCGGCTCCCGGCCTGAAGTTTCTTGAGGATTTTGGCCACTCGGTCCGTTGTATCTCCGTATCCGCGATGTGGCGTCTCTTCAGTATTGGCCTCCCGGTCCTATCAACTGAAGGTCGAAACGCGTTGGCTTGTTAAAAATCCATGAGCCAAGGCCCAACAATATGAAAGAGGCCACCAGAAGACTCTTATTGCCTCCCAGAGAGATTTCCAGTTCCTTTTGGCAGAGGTAGGAATACTCTTCACTTGGCTGAGTGTGAAACCTTCCGTAAGGGTCACATCAAGTCCTAGAAGGACCAGAAGCACTCACAGCCAGGCTCTCGGAGGCTCAATCAAGTTGCTTGGAATCCGGTTTCTTGCTCTCTTGAAAGTCCAGGGGAAATGGCCAATGTAAAAAGGAAGGAGCAAGTTACTCTCCTGGCCTATTTTAGCAGCAGTCTACCTGCCTAATCTTGAACAAGCATTGGTGCAAAGAAGAGCAAATCTTTGTAGTCATGCCATCATGACAATAACTGCAAGCATCATAGGGTTAAGAAGCCACCGCCGTTCCTACAAACCAAGATGGGGAAACTAAAAAGTAAAAGAGACAAAACAAATAGTTAGGAAGAACCTAATTTCGAAATTATTTAGTGGTAGCTCAAGGGAAGCAGCAGGAGAAGACAAAAAACAAAAAATGTACCTTAAACATTTGCGTCTCCAAAAAACTCTGTGGATGTAGTCACTAGTAAAGGCACAGGTCAAAAACTAGCCCACGAAAGCTCAACACACCCTAAATGTCCAGAGAAATTGAATAATAAAAAGGACATTTACAGAGGCTCTCAATGAACTTGACCAAAAAGGAAAATAAGTCTTTGTCTTTGCCAATAGTTGGAAAGAGGACTCTACCTCCAAAGGAAGTTGAGGCAGATAGAAAAGACGCACTAGTTAATATAAATTTGTGTTTCAAAGGACAACTCCCAATTGCAGGGAATTGTTCAAGAAACAAGAGAACTTCACAGACAAAAGAAGGAAACAGATGAGCTGTTCGAAATAAGACAGAGAAGATGAGCAAAGCAAGCACCCCTATGAGCACCCACAGGGCTTTAAGTGGGATGAAAAAACTGGGGGGTCTCTCAAAGGGGCGTAGCCAATGTACTAAAGGGCGTGGCTTATAAACACGTAAGCTAAAAATCTGTGCTTAGCATAGTGCGCCTCCCGACTTGTATTTTGCTGTTTCTGTCATTGCATCCAGATATATGATACAGCAAGTAACATCATACCTACAAGAAGTCAGGACTATTGGCTTTGTCAATGGTTGTTAGTTGCATAAGATAAATAAGCAGCAACTATGGCTTGTATATAATATTGAAAAAGCTTCCACTTAAAGCCCTGGTGACACCACAACAATGTTGCTGCTCCTGAGTTTCAAAAAGAGAAGGAAAATCCAGAGAGAAAATGGTTCTCTTTAAAGGATTTCCCTTCCCCTACAATGCTCACCTGGCATGACGTCATGCCGTAACTTCTCCACTAGTGAGAAGTGAGCAGTGTGAGCACGCGCACATCGAAGTGCCTGCTGTCACTGCAGTCCGGGGAAAAAACAGACCGCTTGTGCCCGGGGAAAAAACAGACCGCTTGTGCCAGGGCACAAAACAGTTTAGAGGCCTCCTTTAAAAAACTGCTGGTGCTCAGCACAGGTGAGACCCAGGGTCGGATTGGTAACGTGGGCACTCGGGAAATGGCCGAAGGGCCGGTAGCAGAGTTCTAGCTGTGGGCTGCTTTTTTGGGCAGCCTGGGGGCTGTCTGTACTGTTAGGATGCCGCCAGCGGCCCAGTGGTTCGAAGTGGCCTTCCTAGAGGCAGATGGGCGGAGGTGTCACTCCCTTTCTCTCGCTGGGCCGGCCCATTAATGTATGCTGATTGAGCGGGGGCAGGGGGCCTGAGCAGAAGTGGTCTCACTTGCATTCAAGTGTGGCTCAGCAATGTGAACTAATCTGTGCATTTTTTTTTTTTTTTACCTAAGTGAAGTTAATAAAACATGCCCCCACCCCCTTTCTTTTCATAAAACTTCGCTGAAGCAGTGTTTTACAGAAAGGCAATACGCAAATGTGGGCCACTTTTTTTGGTGTGCCCGGGCCGATCTTTGATCCCAATCCAACGCTGGTGAGACCCGGCCCACTTAAAGCCCTGAGCACCCATCTTAAAGAGTCGGACAGGTCACATGCACACACTCAATGACTCTACAATGATCTATTGCATTGAGAATCAATGAAGAGTTGGCTTCATCAACTAAGCGCCAGCGGAGGCCTCAAGTCATCCAGTATCTGTGGTATTCACTACTGCAGCACTCCATGTCCTGGTGAGTCACCACCAGGGTCCGTTTTCTACTTCACCGTATGCCCCACTGCCAGGACACAACTGGTGCATTATTAATTGCTACCATGGATGCCATTTGGTTTACATCGTTGTGCACGTTTAAGCAAGCATCCAATGGGCCAGTCAGTCAGTTAATAATCAAATGTTAACCCATTGGGTGCTGCCGGAGTGGCTGGGGGAAGGGGGTCGACAAAAGGTAGGCTCGTGAACATCAGCTGAAATTTAATCTGCCTTATTATACCTTCACAGAGCAGCAGCGCCTCTTTTGAAAGAAGGGCTTATTTAGCTCCAGCAAGCATGAAATCCAGCCAGAGGACAGCTTCTTCCACGATGGGTGTATCATGTTCCCCGGTTCGATGGTAATTTATGCTTTGGAAAAAAAAAATCTGAATCTTCAGGGAGGAGACTGTGTTTATGCTTCTCGGTGGCGAGCGAAAAGGCCAATAATAGCCAAGTACAGCTTGAACTTGATCTAATGCACGTAGAACAGTCTGCGGTTCGCGGAGCTAAAGAGAATCTTGTTTCTAGGGGGAAAACGCGCCTTGCCTTAATGCAGACAAGGTGTCCTGGTGCACGGCTCTTTGTGTTCCCGCGAGAACGCGCGCGCAAGCAGGAGTGTATGTACAGAGCATAAACTAAAAGCGAAGAAGACAAAAACAAAATGTATACACGCAAAGTGTCGGTTACACACGTTTCCGAAAAATATTTTAATTATACACTATTTTGCTAATATCTCACTGACTGTGTTACCGTTTCTTAATGTTAATCGTACGCAATCACATGGTTGCTCTGATTAGCATGTTCCCAGGAACCAGTTCAGTTGTTGCTGCGTCCTTCTCCAACCGAGGCAACTGCTTGGAAGCCTAAAACCAGCTTGGTTTATTACCACCGAGGTTGATGCTTAGATCCAGGCTCCATTACATCTTCGAAGGCTTCACCATCTTGTGTGCACACACACGGCTACTTGGTTTCAGTTGTAACTGACCTATACATTATGCTAGATACTGCTGGTTCGTTATATTGTTTCAAAGCGTGCCGAAACTGCCACCTCGGCTTCACAAAAACACTGAATAAAACTAAATCATCACGCCAAGACGAGAGCCGAGCTAAAGGCTTCTGCTGCAGACATTGATGCAGAAAAAAGTGCATACATCCAGGCATCTGGTCAGTGTCGTACTGGGCCAAAAAATATGCCCGGGCACCCAAATAAAAGTGGCCCTGATAGGAGAACCATATAGATAAATTAAAACAAGCATTGGCATAGCCAATAGGTCTCGCCTTTGGGACCTTATAAGTGTTTAGCCATGCAACAGTTGATGTTGTTGCACCAAGGATATTGTGCTGCATAACTAAATACTTATAAGGTCCCAAAGGCGAGACCTATTGGCTATGCCAATGCTTGTTTTTGTTTATATCCAGTTCGTTCAATAATTGTTAAAAGATAGCGAGTAATGATTGAATAACTATGCGTGATAACGAGCACATGTTTACGCACGCTATACAAGTCAATTCAACCTATATTTTCCCTGTCTAGTAGGATGCGAATAAAACCGAAATATACTACATTACGCTGCAACAGAAGATTCTCCTTTAGCTACGGCGACTCATATGCAGGAGGTTTCATCAAATTACTACATTATCCTGCAACAGAGAGCAAGTCGAGTCTAACGACAAAACCGTCATGTGCGCCCAAATTGTGCAAAGCGGTAGCAGATTTCCCAAAATGAAATCAACACAGAAGAGGGTTGACTAGTTTCCAGAATAAAGGCCAGATCATTATTTTTGCTATACAGAGCAATGTCCAGTAGGGAAAAGCGTGCCTAAAGAGGAAGAAACAGAGGCGCCAAGATGGAAAGGATAAGCAGAGGACTTAGAAAGTGTGCCCGCATACCACTTAGAAACAGACACGAGAAATGTAACGTCAATGGGGGATTACAAATACAGCAGAGGTAATGAGGCAGGCGTAACGGAGGGACATTTGCTACTGAGAAAAGTGCTCTTGTTCATCGCCTGGAGCGTGACCTTTGACCCGCAACCCACTTTACGTCCCAGGATACACACCCCGAACCAGAATCCCCCAAACCAAGGACCTGTGTGGTGCCTGTCAAGGAAGAGGCAGACAGACACCAGGCGTCATTGATGTATGCGACAGACCCGCGGGATTACCAGCCATTATTCAATTTACACGTACACATGAACCACAATGCGCCATTTAAATCCGCCCATTCTTAAACTCCAAAGTGATTGCCAGCCGGGCTCCGAAAGCACAGAGGTCAAATGAAAATATATTCATCGGCGGCCGGGGCTCCTGTCTGCGGCTTTGTGCGCCAAACAGCAATTTGCTCCTACAAGCCCCCTGTAAATGAAATCATAGGAGCGTCCTTAAGCCGTGGGCGTCAGACCAGCCGCCGCAAAGCGACTCTGTCAGGGCCACAAAGGAGCCGGGGCTGATAAGGAAGGCAGCGCAATAACAAAGGCAAACAAAACACCTCCCAGAAAGCGCGGGAAACAATGGCGTGTGTCCGGGAGGACGCTGTTCTCACACACAGGCAGGCGGGAGACTGCTCCGGGCTAGAGTGCATCTCGACATGATACGCTATCCACTGGGGAGTGGGAGGGGGGAGGAAAGACGCAGGGAGGGAGGAGGGGATGAACTAGAGACTAAAGAGGGGCGGACAGGAGCGTATAGAGGAAGGGAAGGAAGAACCGTAGCTAAGAAGGGATGAAATAGAAAGAGAATCCGTAGAACAAGTATAATGGAGAAAGCGATGAAGGCGAGAGGGAAGAAAGCAGCGAGGAGAAAGGAATTAAAGATGGAGGGAATACAGCTGATCCTCCATGAGGGAGAGGAGAGGTTGGAATAAGGAGGAACGGTAGGAAAAAAGGATGGAGTCAGGAAAAAAGTTATTAGAGGGTGAAAGGGTCCGAATGGAATGGAAACAAGCATTGGCCGCGCGGCCGTGAAAGTAACGCGGCCGCGCAGCCGTGAAAGCGAAAGTTATGGCAGGGACGCGCTCTGTGGTGGGGGAGGGGCAGAGCGAGGCGCTTGGGAGAGCAAGGCTTAATGAGCCATGAAAGCCACATGGGGGCTGCGCGTGTGCACGCGCTCGTGAACACAAGCTTGAGGCCAGGAAAACATTGTGGTAGCACTTTGAAAAGCCACTAACTAAATGTCTCGCAGAGCAGCGCATGCGCTGGCTCAGCGAGACCTAAAAAAGTGGGTCACATTAGCAAATCAGGCCGGTTCTGAGCTTGTAAAGACCCGCTGTATTTTGCAAGGTATGGGGAACTGCATGCATTTGTGTTTGTTGCAGGCAATGTTTGTAGTGATAGCTGGGAAATGAACAGTAAAAACCGTCCCAGCACATAAAACAGGCCCACAAAATGCGAACTCACCGGCCCACACACTGATCTATCAGACCAGTACATCGGGCATTGCCTGATTTCCCTATAGGCCGGTTCGACCCTCATCTGGTAGGCATAGGTGTGGACAAAGTAAGGAATACATGTCAACATTATGGGCCAGGAAAAACATCAGCAAACTAAAACAGCCACAAACCCACCACTTGATATTGGATTGATTTTCCCATGACAGTAATGATTAACGGTTTGCGCCAAGGTCCTCTAGATAGCCTGGAAGAACTTCCTTCCCTGATAGAGACTTGGAGAAAAAACTGAATGTGACAAGTGATATTCAATGAACATAAATAAACTCTTCAAAGTCACAGATACAAAACAGATTCAAACCTATGCCTGCAAACTAGGGCTGCCTTGATGGTAAGGAAGAGGAAGTTGTGTGGGATTCACGGAGGCAGTGGGTCTGCGGGTTTGATTATAGACCCGTCTCCAAGCTTTACCCCACACTTCTCGAGTTATAGTAGGTAGCTGATCAACTGGTAACTGTGCCAGATGTATTACTGTGGATACACATCATGCCAGGTTGCTCTCTGGTGGCAGGCACCACCAAAGACATCGAGCAGCAGACAAAAGTCAGTTATGCATACTATTTCCCTGTGTTATTCCCCAATTCCACAACTTTCAGTCACCAAACATAATTGCTAGTTCTATGATGTCTCTTTCACTAGGAACAAATCATATGTGCTTTTTTGTTGAGTGTGGACCTGCCCAAGTCAGGTGTCGGACAACTCTACTCAACGAAATAGTCCAAACAAAATAAACAGCACCTGAAGGTGGTAGGCGATGGGCGACGCATAATACAAGGTGCACACAATGAAGAGTGTGCACACAGGTAGTCTAGTGCAGAGAAAGAGAATACATTTAAAGATAAGACTTTATATTGGCGGAGCAATGAATAGTGCCTTCAGTAGTTGAATAGTGCTGAAAAGCTTGGCTTACAGATTCACAAGCATCAACAGTAATGCCAGTACACAACAACTAAGGAAAGTAATACGGTTTTCAAGTATATTGAAGCATTGTGGAGCTCACAGTCAATCCCTGCACCTAGGAAAACCCATAACGCAGTTCACTATGGAATGAAGATTCAGACAACTCTAAGAATCAGCAGCAAGGCCACTACATCCTACATGATGAGGTCAAACACATAGGAAATTAACAAGGGCTTGACTTGTAGAAAGTGATGGGACCACCTGACCTGAACTGTAGGAAGCGAGGGGCTCAAGCATGTCCATCTTCTTCCAAGGGAATGTGGGGAGGGCGATTCTCCACCGGAGACAATTTTTAAAAAGTAGTCAAATAGTGAATTTTGAAACTCGTACCTTAGCAAAAAAGGCATAAGCTCTGAAAAGGAGCTTATTAATTATTTAAGCTTTTCTTGACTAAGCCAATGAAGCTTAGCACTCAGCAATTTTTAATTTTTGTTGTGCTATGGGTGTGCGCTTATGTCAAGATTTACACCCACTGTGCCTGGGCCACAATTTTGTCATTTGTGCTTTTCATATGCCATAAAATAAGCCACTGTCAATGGTAAAAAATTGCCATGGGTACCATCCATATAACATGGGTGATCCTTATGTCAAAAATTACTTCTAATATGCCTGTACCAGCATTTTGTCATCGCTGCCTCTTTAGCCTTAGCCATGATTGTCCTACCCTATGCCAAAGATTACCTCCAACTTGCCAATGGCAACATTTTGTCATGGGCGCCTTATATGCTTCAAATTTCTTCTACCAGTACGCCACTTTTCTGTGAGGGCCACATATGGAAAGAATTACCTTTACTACACCAGTATAAGTTTTTTGCCACAGATGGTGTTATGCCAATAATTACTTCCAGTATGCTAGCACCAGCTTCTTGCCACGCGTGCATCTGTAAGCCAAGAATTGAGTACAGTATGCCAGAGCCAACAGCAAACACCACATTCCCACTATACACTCACTCATTCACCCACTCACTTATTCTCATTCACTCACAGTTACTGTTCTCTCACTTATGCACTCATTTATTCACATTCCAAAACTCTCACATTCACTCGATTCTCACTCATCCTTACTTTTGCTCGTCACACTCACTGTTACAACATGCATTCTCACTTTCTCACTCACACTCATATGCACTCACTCATTTATTCTCACACACTCTGAAATTCTCATTCAGCGGACGCGAGCAGCGGGTGCGCCGCTGGCGCGCCGATGGGGCACCAAAGGCAAGCCCGTCTGCGCCCGTCCGCGACCCGTCCGCGACCAGCACCAGGAACCCTGGACCTCCGAACCGCCAACGCTACAACCCAGCTGCACTCTACGCACTCAATCCAGGTCGCAACAACAACTGCAAGCTAGCTTCACCAGCCGACACCCACGGACCTTTCAGCTGTCACCGCTGCCACTACTCCTGTAGCACCGTCAAGACCACGGATCCAGCACAACCCGCACGCAACAACGCAACCGCAACAAAGACCCTGCAATGCATCCTCCTCAACGTCCGATCCCTCCACAAACACGCCACTGAAATCTGGGACCTCCTCGACAGCACCACCCCGGACATCGCGTTCCTCACTGAAACCTGGACCAACACCACCTTGGGACCCGCCATCGCCATTCCCCAAGGATACAAGATCTCACGGAACAACCGCCCCACCCGCCCTGGAGGGGGAAATCGCCATCGTCCACAAATCCACCCTCCGACTGAGCACACTTCCAGACGAGCCCACAGACCTGATGGAACACCTACACTTCAAGATACAGGCCAGCCCTACTACCACCCTCCGGGGAACCCTCATCTACCGACCCCCCGAGGACCATTCACCAACTCCATCACGGACAGCATCACCCGAATGGCCATCGCGTCCACCAACTACACCTTGCTGGGAGACCTCAACTTCCACCTCGACAGCCAACAAGACCCCAACACCACATCCCTCCTGGACAACCTCCACAACATAGGACTCCGCCAGATCGTGAGTGAACCCATGCACTCAGCAGGACACACCCTCGACCCCATCTTCACAACAGGAAACTCCATCACTTTCAGTCACACCACCGAACTCCCGTGGACAGACCATCGCTGCATCCATTTCACCTTCAGAACACCCACCATCCACAGAACCCAGCACCTGCTCCCACGAAGAAATTGGACCAAAATCACCGACGACCAGCTCACCACCTCACTCGGCAACTCCACCCCAACCATCACGGACAACGACGACCCCAACACCGCAGCCCAAACCCTGCACAGATGGATCTCCAACTGCGCCAACACCATAGCCCCCCTCATGAAGAACAACAACAAACACGCCAGGAAAGCCAGCTGGTTCACCACCGAACTCCGAGAGTCCAGACGCACATGCCGCCGCCTCGAAAAGGCCTGGAGAAACTCCAAATCTACAGAAGCCCACAACAACTTCAGAGCCGCCACCAACGCCCACCACCAACTCATCAGGAATACAAGAAAGAAAGCGATCGAAGACAGAATCTCCACGCACGCGCACAACAGCAAAGAACTCTTCAGCATCATCAAGGAATTCGCCCAACCCATCAGCGAGTCTACAGACATCCCTCCCTCACAAGACCTCTGCGACAAACTCAGCACCTTCTTCCACCACAAAATCAAGAACATTTACGACAATTTCGACGAAGACAGCCAACACACAGAACCCACAACAACCACCCCGACACCTTGAAGCCAACGATTGACAGCTGGACAGCCCTCACCACCCAAGACACACTGAAGACGATGAAGTCAATCCAGTCCGGGGCCCCCACGGTCCCCTGCCCCCACCACATCTTCAACAGAGCCGCCGCCCCCATCGCCCCCATGCTTCGCCACACCATCAGCCACTCCCTCGTGAACGCCTCCTTCCCCTACGACTGGAAGCACGCTGAGATCAAACCCCTCCTGAAGAAACCCTCGGCGGATCCCACCGACCTAAAAAACTACAGACCCATCTCCCTGCTCCCGTTCCCAGCGAAAGTCATCGAGAAAGCCAACAACAGCCAACTCGCCACCTTCATCGAAGAGCACAACATCCTTGACTCCTCCCAATCCGGCTTCAGAAAGAACCACAGCACGGAAACCGCCCTCCTCACCGCAACAGATGACATCCGCTCCCTCCTGGACAGAGAAGAGACAGTAGCCCTCATCCTCCTCGACCTTTCAGCGGCCTTCGACACATTCTCTCACCGCATCCTAACACGCAGACTTCACGACGCAGGGATCCGGGACAAGGCCCTCAACTGGACCCGCTCATTCCTCTCCGGCAGAATGCAGCGGGTCAGACTCCCTCCCTTCCTCTCGGACCCCACACCGACCACCTGCGAAGTCCCCCAAGGATCCTCCCTCAGCCCGAACATCTATATGGCTCCGCTACCCCCATCGTCAGAACTCACGGACTCAACATTGTTTCATACGCAGACGATACCCAACTCATCCTCTCCCTATCCAACGAACCCAACGCAGCCAAACACAACTTTCAAGAAGGCATGGAAGCAGTCGCCAAATGGATGAAGAGCAGCTGTCTACAACTCAACACGGACAAAACAGAAGTACTCATCATGGGCCCACACCCGACGCCTGGAACGACACCTGGTGGCCCCCCGCCCTCAGAAGCCCGCCCACCCCCACGGACCACGCACGCAACCTCGGAATCATCCTGGACTCTGAACTCAAAATGGACCGCCAGATCAACTCTGTCGCATCCTCCTGCTTCCACACCCTCCGCCTCCTACGCAAGACCTTCAAATGGATCCCCCTCGAACACAGAAAGACCGTCACACACGCCCTCGTCACCAGCAGACTTGACTACGGCAACACACTCTACGCTGGAATCAACAAAAACCTCACCCGCAAACTTCAAAACATCCAGAACGCCGCCGCAAGACTAGTCCTCAACCTGCCACGACACTGCCACATCATCCAGCACCTGCGCACACTCCACTGGCTCTCCATTGAGGCAAGAATCACCTTCAAGATTCTCACCCACGCACACAAAGCCCTCCACAACACCGGACCAGCATACCTGAATAGGCGACTCACATTCCACGCACCCCAAAGGACCCTACAATCAGCCCAGCTCTCCTACGCCGTGGTCCCTCGCACCAGGAAGTCCAGATCGGGAGGCCGCTCTTTCTCCTTCCTCGCGGCCAGAGCCTGGAACGCCCTCCCGCTCCACCTCAGACAGACGACATCACTCCCCAACTTCACGAGGGACCTCAAAACATGGCTCTTCGATAGACCTCCTCCTTGATGGACAAGACCCTGCGCCCCCCCTCCCCTAGCGCCTTGAGACCCTTACGGGTGAGTAGTTGCGCTTAACAAACCCATGATTGATTGATTCATTCACACTCACTTTTACTTTTGCATTTATGCACACTCACTCTCATGCACTCATTTTCACTTATCCTTTCACTCTCACACTCAGTTACACTCAATCACTGCCACTCACTCATTCTCACACGCCCTAACACTCATTCTTACTCATTCATTTTGGCTCACCTTCTCTTACCTGCAGTCATTCTTAATTTCACTCACTTTTTCTCATACTTGCTCACTGTCAGTCACTCATGCTCACTCATAGATTATTATCCACTATTAATATAATAAAAACAGAGCAGGAAACAAGTAGAGCAGAGGCTTGATGCCCATGAATGTATACAGCCCTAGCCTCGTATACCAAATTGATTCTACTGGTAAGTTTTAAACCTTGACCATAGCCCCATCAGTCCTTTTCCTCATTCTTCCCAAAATTACACTGTACATTAATTCTGAAATATGCTGCCCTCCACGTTATTGACTTTGAGATATTTTACGTTTAATAAAAAACAACAATGTAGAGAAGCAGTATTTATTCATAGCACACCGGCACAGGGCTGTGGCAGAAAAAACAGAAACAGAATGTACAGAAGCGCATACAATGCATTTTGAGCACAAGGCCACACATGATAATGTTTTAAGTGGAAGGGAAGCAATACAAAGGGAAACGTGGAAGCACAAAAATATAACTATACATTGTAGGAGAGTAGGATCTGCTTCTTATAGTTACCCCCACTTTTTGCTGATGTTTCACTGTTTTTCGACTTAGCCAGACTGAGGCCCTGCTAATCAGGACCCCAGTCTATCTGCTTTCTACTCTAAATTGACTGTATGTACTTTAGGTACACTCCAGATTGGATTCTGGGGTACCCTTGTGAGTCCCTAGTATATGGTATACTATGTACCCAGGGCATAGGTACCCCAGAGGCCTACTGCGTATCGTGAACTTGCTGTGTACGGGACCCCTTTATGAAGTCGAATCTTTGTCAATTCGTGTGGAGGTTGGTTCAATTCAATTCGTTTGATCCTTGATAAGTCGTTGCAGATTAACATTCCCCAAAAAAGTCGTGAGATCATCTTTGACTCTCTCACGAATGGTACGGTACCCTTTTGACAAGACGAGTCACTGATAACTCGTTAGTGTGAAGGTTGATGCCAATTTACTTGCATGAACCCTGGGAAGCAACTATAGAACCCCGACAAAGGCGTGAGACTATACCTGGCTTACTACATAAATCAAATTTACATAGTGGTCTTTTGTCACTATATCAATAGAGGAACCTATTCAAAAGGCTCTTTCTTCAACCCTATTATCCCATCAGTCTTTTTGGGTTTAGATAACTAAATAATTAATGTTAGAGGGACTTGTTTTATAAACATCTGTATGTCCTGAGGATGGTCTGACGGACGTTATTGCCATAACAGACCGAAACGTCGACTATTGCATCTATTTCCTCAACAACTAAGGCATCTGAGGCATTGTTTTTCTAATATAGTTGCTCTTTCCTCTATATGTATTGTCTTCGAATAGATGATTACACTTATGATTTGTAGGTTCATTTTTGTATCCTCCATCATAGTGTTTTATTGTTTTTGAATGTACCCCTCATAATTTTGTTTCACATTAAATTTGTATATTATTGATAGAAAGATATACCCGTGTTTTCCACTTGTTTTTTCAATTATTTTTCAATTGTTTTATTCAAATTGTGTTGTTAAATATTGATTTTGTGTATATTTCTATAGACGCATAGACTTTCGCTAAATTAAGCCACCAATTGGGACTTAAATAAGTAACAAATCTTTAAGGAATTTAACTAAGTTAAGCAAACGAAATCCCTTGTAGGTATCTTTACTTAAACATTTATACCAGGGGCTGCAGCATGTTTTGTGCCACCCCTGGGAAGCATTTTAAAATGACACAACATAGCTACCACTAGGATAGCTTTCAATAAAGGTTGTCTTTAAACCTATCATCAATAAAGGTCGTTTGGACTGGTGCAAGGTGCCCACTATAACTAGTGGACAGCATATACCAGGCCAACTTCTCACATTGGTGGCAGCGGTGGGATTCAAGCTTGCTATTGCTTTACCAGATAATCTCTTTGAAGTGACTAACTGAAAACCACTATAGGTACATATAAATCAAGTTTAGAATACAGTAAGTTCTACTGAACTTAGAGTTGTGTGTCAAGGGTCTAGCACACCCTTTCTACAACTCAAGAGAGTTTCAGTTCCCACTAGAGTAGGTAGGTGCTTACACCACACCACACTAGAATGTCTGCAAGGCCTGAAGTAAGTGACTCCTTGCCCACTAGGTATGACAATCTCTCATTCCAGTAATTGAGAAACATGTGTACCTCTAGGAGACTGAAAACAGGGAGACCTGCAAGCACTCAACGCCTCATAGAGGCTTTGCTGTTAGATGACCTCAGAAAGACACCAGGGTCTGATGAGGCAGGCAAGTTGGGTGGGGCAGTAGAAGAGAAAAGGCCAGGTAGTGAAAACTACTATGACCCAGACTCTGATGCTGGCCAGGGGGATCAACATGATTCCCCCCTGGAAAATCTAATTCTTCCTGAAGGAGAGGAAGGCCTCAGTGGCCCCCTCTTCACTCCCCCAGGAAGGGTTAATAGTCTACCAAGAAGATCAAGCTCTCCTTCTCAGGAGTCTAATCATTCTGGTACTTCTATAGGGTCCTCTGCTTCTCATAAAAGGGCATCCTCTTATGAGAAGAAGTGCCAACTGCTTGAGTTTGAGAGAGCTAAGCTCAGAATCAAGAGAGAGCAATTGGCCTTAGACAGGGCATCCCTGGAGCTTCAGAAAGCTTCACAAAAGTTGGGGCTAGAGCCCCATGGTGGCAGCAACAGTGTCCCTAGAGGTAGAGATCATACTCATGACCATAGGAACCTGAACAAGATTGTCCCTCCCTACCAGAGTGGGGATGACATCCACAAATGGATAACTGCACTGGAAAGGGCCTGTAAGGTACAGAGGGTCCCTCAGGAGCAGTGGGCAGCAATCTTGTGGCTCTCCTTTGCAGACAAAGGTAGAGACAAGCTCCTCACTGTAAGAGAAGAGGATGCTGACAATTACAAAGTCCTGAAGAGTGCTCTGATTGAAGGGTTTGGCCTAACCACTGAACAATACAGGTTAAAGTTCAGAGATACCCAAAAGGCACAGACTCAGGACTGGGTTGACTTTGTTGATTGTGCTACTAAGGCTCTGGAAGGCTGGTTACTTGGCAGTAAGGTGTGTGATTTCAAAGGATTGTATAATTTGATCATGAGAGAGCAGATCCTTAACAACTGTCAAAATCAACTGTTGCATCAGTACCTGGTGGACTCTGATCTGACCTCTCCCCAAGAATTGGGTCTGAAGGCAGACAAGTGGGTCAGAACCAGGGTGAGGCAGAAGGTTCAGAACCAAGGTGGTGACTCTAAGAAGCAAGATTCTAAGAACTCTGATAAGGGTGAGGAAAAGGGTAAAGACCAGAGGTCTTCTCAAGGGCCCCAAAAATCTGCATCTGGTGGGGAGTCCCAATCTAACAAAGGAAAAGGCCAAAAGAAACCATGGTGTAAAATCTGTAAGCAGAAAACCCATTGGACTAGTGATTGTACAAAGACCAAAAACTCAACTCCAGCCACCATTGCCCCTAAGGCAACTGGTTCCCCTAGTTCAGCTCCAAGTGGTGGTGTTCCAAATAAGGGTGTAGTAGGGTTAACCCTGGGATCTGAGATGGACTCTGGCCTAGTCAGAGTTCCAACTCAGGCTGTTCAGATCTGTGATGGAGACATAGATATGTCCTCCTATGTGAGTCCCAGTAATCTGGGCAAATACAGACAGCAGCCCTTAATTAATGGAAGAGAGGCTTTGGCATACAGGGACACAGGAGCAAGTGTCACAATGGTGACAAAAGATCTTGTGGCCCCTGAACAGATCATACTTGGTGAAATGTACCAAGTGATCAATGCTAGCAATGTCAGGACAGACCATCCCCTGGCAGTTGTTAATTTCTCCTGGGGAGGGGTAACTGGCCCTAAGAAGGTTGTGGTAAGTGCAGACCTCCCTGTTGAATGCTTGCTTGGAAATGATTTGGAAAGTTCAGCTTGGGCTGAAGTTGAACTCAGGACCCATGCAGAAATGTTGGGCATCCCTGCAGATGTGTTTGCTATGACCAGGTCACAGGCAAAAATGTCTAAAACTGAACAGGCCCTGGATTCTGGAAGAATGGACCAGGTGCCTCCCAAGAGGAGGAGCAGTAGGGTTAAAGCAGTGTCTTCCCCCCTGCCTCAGAAAGAAGATCAGTCTCTTGAGGGAGATGATCTCAGTCTTGAAGAAGGAACTGTCCCAGAGGAGCTTGAGCCTGATCAGGTTGAGTTCTTGGGGACAGGGGGCCCTTCCAGGGAAGATCTGAGCCAGGAGCAACTGAGCTGCCCCTCTCTTGAACCCCTCAGACAGCAAGCTGCTGCTGAGGCTGCTGGGAGTGCTAGGGGTACCCATAGGATCTATTGGGATGATGGACTCCTTTACTCAGAGTGTAGAGACCCCAAGCCTGGAGCCACCAGGAGCTTCCTATTGACCCTAGCACATGATATCCCATTGGCAGGTCACCTAGGCCAAAACAAGACTTGGGACAGAATTGTCCCTCACTTTCATTGGCCTCATATGTCTGAAGACACCAAGGAGTTTTGTCGCTCCTGTGTTACCTGTCAAGCCAGTGGTAAGGCAGGTACAAAGGCCCCCCTGATACCACTACCTGTGGTGGGGGTTCCCTTTGAGAGGGTAGGGATTGACATTGTTGGTCCCCTAGACCCCCAAACAGCATCTGGGCACAGATTTATCCTGGTGGTGGTGGACCATGCCACTAGGTACCCAGAAGCAATTCCCCTCGGGACCACCACAGCCCCTGTGGTGGCAAGGGCCCTCCTGGGAATCTTTTCCAGGGTGGGTTTTCCAAAGGAGGTAGTATCAGACAGAGATGCAAACTTCATGTCTAGTTACTTGACTGCTATGTGGAAGGAGTGTGGAGTAAATTACAAATTTACCACCCCTTATCACCCACAATGCAATGGTTTAGTTGAAAGGTTCAACAAAACCTTGAAGGGCATGATTAAAGGTCTCCCAGAAAAGCTTAGGCGCAGATGGGACATACTTTTGCCCTGCCTTCTCTTTGCCTACAGAGAGGTTCCACAGAAGGGGGTTGGTTACAGCCCATTTGAGCTTCTGTTTGGACATCCAGTTAGGGGTCCATTGTGTCTAGTGAAGGAGGGATGGGAATTACCTCTCAAACCCCTAAACAGGATATTGTGGACTATGTACTTGGTCTCCGCTCCCGGATGGCTGAGTACATGAAGAAGGCAACTAAAATCCTTGAGGCTAGCCAGGAATTACAAAAAGCCTGGCATGACCAAAAGGCTGTGTTGACTGTTTATCAGCCAGGACAGAAAGTATGGGTGTTGGAGCCTGTGGCCCCAGCAGCCCTCCAAGATAAGTGGAGTGGCCCCCATACCATTGTTGAACAGAAGGGAGAGGTTACCTATCTGGTAGACCTTGGAACTCCCAGGAGCCCCCACAGGGTGCTCCATGTCAACAGACTGAAACCATATGTTGACAGGGCAGACATGGGCTTGCTCATGGCTACTGATGAGGGACAGAAGGAAGAGAGTGATCCACTCCCTGACCTGCTCTCTCAGAACCCTGATGATGGATCAGTAGATGGTGTAGCCTTGGCAGGCAGCCTCACTGGCCAGCAGCACACTGATTGCAGAAAGGTTCTCAATCAGTTCAGACATATGTTCTCTCTGACTCCAAGTCAGACTACCTGGTGCACTCATGAAGTGGACACTGGGGACAGTCTGCCTGTTAAAAATAAGATTTACAGGCAACTTGACCATGTCAGGGACTGCATCAGGACTGAAGTCCAGAAGATGTTGGATTTGGGTGTGATTGAACCCTCAGATAGCCCTTGGGCTAGTCCAGTAGTCTTAGTGCCTAAACCTCACACCCAGGGTGGTAAGAGAGAGATGAGGTTTTGTGTAGACTACAGAGGTCTCAATGCAGTCACTAGGACTGATGCCCATCCCATACCAAGGGCAGATGAGCTCATAGACACTTTGGCCTCAGCCAAGTTTCTCAGCACATTTGACCTGACAGCTGGCTACTGGCAAATCAGATTAGCTGAGGATGCAAAAGCCAAAACAGCATTTTCTACCCCTAGTGGGCACTACCAATTTGTGGTGATGCCCTTTGGTTTGAAAAATGCACCTGCCACTTTTCAAAGGTTGGTGAACAAAGTCCTTACAGGCCTGGAAGCCTATAGTGCAGCATATCCAGATGATATTGCTGTCTTTAGCTCCACCTGGGAGGATCACCTGGTCCACCTGAGAAATGTTTTGGAGGCCCTGCAGAAAGCAGGCCTAACTATCAAGGCCACCAAGTGCCAGATAGGGCAGAGTCAGGTTGTGTACCTGGGCCACCTTGTGGGTGGAGGCCAGGTTCAACCATTGCAGAGCAAAATCCAGACCATCATGGACTGGGTTGCTCCAACCACCCAGACTCAGGTCAGAGCTTTCTTGGGCCTGACTGGGTACTATAGAAGATTTGTCAAAGGGTATGGATCCATAGTGACCCCTTTGAATGACTTAACTTCTAAAAGAATGCCAAAGAAAGTTCAGTGGACAGTTAGCTGTCAAAAGGCATTTGATGACCTGAAGCAGGCCAAGTGCACTGCTCCCATTCTACAAAGTCCTGATTACTCCAAGCAATTCATTGTCCAAACAGATGCATCTGAGTTGGGGGTAGGGGCTGTGTTATCACAATTGAATGATGAAGGTCAGGATCAGCCAGTAGCTTTTATTAGCAGAAGGTTGACCCCCAGAGAGAAACGTTGGTCAGCCATTGAGAGGGAGGCCTTTGCTGTGGTTTGGGCCTTGAAGAAGCTGAGGCCATACTTGTTTGGCACTCACTTCAATGTTCAGACAGACCACAAGCCCCTCTTATGGCTAAAACAGATGAAGGGTGAAAACCCCAAACTTTTGAGGTGGTCCATTTCCCTACAGGGGATGGACTATACAGTGGAACATAGACCTGGGAGTAACCATGCCAATGCAGATGGACTCTCCAGATATTTCCACTTAGAACATGAAGACTCAACTGGTCAAGGTTAGTTTAATGTCCTGACGTTTGGGGGGGTTGTGTAGGAGAGTAGGATCTGCTTCTTATAGTTACCCCCACTTTTTGCCGATGTTTCACTGTTTTTCGACTTAGCCAGACTGAGGCCCTGCTAATCAGGACCCCAGTCTATCTGCTTTCTACTCTAAATTGACTGTATGTACTTTAGGTACACTCCAGATTGGATTCTGGGGTACCCTTGTGAGTCCCTAGTATATGGTATACTATGTACCCAGGGCATAGGTACCCCAGAGGCCTACCAGGGGCTGCAGCATGTATTGTGCCACCCCTGGGAAGCCTTTTAAAATGACACAACAGGTCTGCTACAGCAGCTTGTGTAAGGTGGTGTATCCACCCCTTACTGAGCTATAGGTTCCCTAAATCTCTCCAAATCACTGCACATGTAAACCTATCAGTCACCCCTATGGCAGGCCTTAACAATCCTGAAGGCAGGGTGCTGGGTTTCATGTGAGAGGGTGCCCATGCATGAGCAGAGCCCCTCTGCAGCTTTCGGAATCTTCATTCCGGGGTTGTTTGTGATGCAGCCAGACCATATACTCTTAAGTGCATTATAACCAAACGGTAAATGCTAACTTTGGAGTGGCTGCATGGAAAACTGTTGTGTTTGGTGTCAAACACCTTGGAATCATACCCCCACACCAGTAACTGGTGTGTGAGTATGATCCCACCCTTCTAGAGGGAGAGACATGGCAGCACCGGTATACCCGGTACCAGCTAACACAGCCCTGGCATCACAAAATGGATGCTGCAGCCACAGACACGAGTCTGCCCTCCTGCTGCTGGACGAAACTCCGGCAGGGGAGGCCTGGACAATAGGTTTCCTGTCACAGGGAGGTGTGACCACCTCCCAGACAGGCTTTAGTGTATTGGGGCTGGGTGGGTGCACTCTCAGAGTGCTTTGAAGTCTGCACTGGGGGCACATTTGGTGTCCCTGTGCATAGTCCAGCTCAAACCGGTTGCAGGGGCACTCAGCCCCTGCTCTGGCGCGAAACTGGACAAAGGAAATGGGTGTGGCCACCCCTCTTTCCAGACCCTCCCATAGGTGGGTCCACAGAGTTTGTCCAACCCCTTCCTTGGGTATAAAGTAGGAACCCCTGGCTACAGGACTTTAGATTACACCTGGACTAAACTCTGATACCAGAAACCAAGTACTTCGACGATCTGCACAACGCTGGACGACTGAAGAATCTCCCTTGGAGTAAAGGAGTTACTCCCCTGCAAGGCAGGCACCTTTAAAGAAACTGACCGGTTGGCATCTCCGAGCTCCGACGGACTCCGAAGAATATTGCCACACAGGAGGTGGGTTTTCCTAGGTCTCTGAGGTCGATCTGTGCCCACAGCAAGTCTGAGGCCCGTATCCCTCGTGGAAGACCGTGCAACCCGAACCCCTGGACACCGCGACCATTTGCAGAAGCATCAGCTTTCCGGCAACCCCTGAGGCTGAGCTTTTGGTTACTTGTAGCCCTGACCCCGAGCAGTAATTGCACCGAAGATTGTCGGCCTACACTCAACGAGTGTTCCGTGGGCCGCCATTTTGTGATTCCTCTCGAGGTCCCTTCGCGATCCCTGGTCCGTTGACCTGTGGGTCCCCAAGAAGGCAACTCTAACTTTTATTGGGCTTCCCTGGTTGCTCCAGACGTGCCCTGACTCTCCATCGCTTGGGGAGTCCCCAGGACCTTAATGGTCCGCACAGAGCATCCTTTCTCTTCCTGCGTGGGTTGCTGTTGCCAAGGCTTGTTGTGGTCAATCCGATCACCGACACCCCAGCACTCGACATCCTTCGTGGGACAGCTCGAATCCGGCTCCTGGTCATCGTCGACGTCTCCGGGACCCCGTGGCTGCAGAGTCAAGCTTCACCTCTTCGCACCTGAAGCACCCGACATCGGTGGGCATTCGATTGCTCCGCTCCTGGTCACTGGCTAGTGACCCAGACTCTGTCCCCTCTGCTTTCAGGTTCTTCAAATCTTCGATCCAGGCTTGGATCACACCGGACACTTTTCTCCTTCACGGCAGCAGCACTTTGCAGCAGTTCGCCATTGAAAACGACGACAATTCCCGACACCTTTTGGCACCTATGCACCCGGCTTCTCTGGGTGAGGTAACTCGAGTACTCCGGTGCTCCCGTGGGTGTTGGCCCTAGAAACCCTTAAGTCTAAAGGGGTTTGCTCAAAGTCCTCTCCTAAGTGTCCTTTATCTTTAAAATTCCAACTGCGACTTTCCGCATTGAATCCTACGGCGCTCGCGGCTGTGTTCTCACACTGCACACGTCCCCCGTGGGTCTCCTGTGTCACTACCTTGGGTGGTTCCTTGGGGTCCCAGCGATTCTACGTGCTCTAGGCACTGTGTCTAGTCAAGTCGTGGTTCTTATACCACTTTCTTAGTATATGGTTTGGTCTCCCCCTGGAGCCCACTGTGTATTGTGCTATTTATTGTCGTTTTAATACTGTGATATTGTGTATCTTGAACTCTAATCTCATAAAGGGATTAGTAGTTAGTGTTTAGAAATAAATACATATATTTTATATATATCTTGTGTGGTTCTCCTTTCATTTAGTTATTCAAGAGGTTATAATCTGGTAAACCAAGCTGCTTTACACTCCTTCAAGACTTAGCCTGAAGGCTGCTCTCCATAGCTACCACTAGGATAGCTTTCAATAAAGGTTGTCTTTAAACCTATCATCAATAAAGGTTGTTTGGACTGGTGCAAGGTGCCCACTATAACTAGTGGACAGCATATACCAGGCCAACTTCTCACATACATCATACCCCTTTCTTTCAGAAGAAAAGGAAATGGAAGAAGAAGGAAAGGAAGAAGTAAGAGCAGGGATGAGGTAACAAAAGGGAAAGATATTATACAAAATCTTTAAGCCACAAAGAGTTTGGTTCCTTCCGATCAGTTGGACTCTTGAGGCAACAGTGTAAGTAAACAAGCAGCAAGGCCATTATCAACCGTGTCAGCAGATGGAAGAACAAGTCCATTTACACCAAACACTTAATACCGTGTGTGCCTCCAAAATTTAATGAATGGGCACTCAGTTGAGCTTGAGAACCTCACCAACTCTCACTACAAATTCTTCCAGAGAACTGCCACCAATGGAAGGAAGCTCTCCATTCAACCTAGCCACATGCCTAATATTCCAAATATTCCTGTTCTAGGTCACTCTACTAAGGGGAGTTACTTTTACTACTTTAAACATCTTACCAAATTTCAAACTACTTTTGGTCGTATGACCCACTTTCAATACTCTCACCCACTTTAAAATCAGGAAGACACACACCATTCCAGGACCATGCCTTGTTTTTGCTTTTGTATGATTCAATCAGCAACTCTGCTCCTAGACACAGCAGACTCCCGCATGTCCCTACATTTCTTCTTGAACCACCACAGACAAACTCTGGATGCAGGTTTTCTCGCTTTTAATAGTTTAATTGGGCTCACCTCAGTAGTGCTATGGGGTGTGAAGCAATACAACTACAAATTTCCCCTCAAGAACTATTTCCATTTAAGTTTCTTAGAAATAGCCCAAACAATATTTTTGTTGATCGCAATGGTGCACCGTCGTACCTGTCCTTTGGTCTGGGGAATCCTACAACACTGTAGTGATATGCCTGAAGCCATGGGCTTTTAAAAACTCCTTTATAGCCTGCAGTTTTAAATGACTATTATTGTCAAGTCACAGAGGCTTGTAGACACGCGTCTCTGGCAAACACCTCCTTAAAAAACTCACCAACCACCTCTGTAGAGGCATAGCTAACAAACTTGACCTCGGGCCACTTGAAGTGGTAATCCATAATTTCAAAAGCAAACCTAGATTCATATAATTTATTGAAAGGCCCCCAGATGTCAAATACCACATTGTGCCATGGATCGCAAGGCCAAGCCTCAGGAGTTTGGGGTGGAGACTTGGTTTGTACCACCCTTTCACTATCACAACACTAGTTGCACTCCCTCTCTCATTGGGCCACACTAAGTCTAACCCCAGCCACCAAAACGTAGCCTAACAACTCCACGGATAACATCCCGGGTGCCCCCACAGGCGATCTAAAGTACACTGTCATATACACCTATTGGTACCACACACTTCCAAGCCTTAAATAGCGGTCCTTCTTCAATCTCCAACGCACTAGTACATGGAAAAACAATAATGCTTCAGGAGATACGGACCTGTGATGAGGCCAACTCTGAATGACCCATTCCTTCACACTTTTGAGGAATCTATCCACCTTTTCAGCCTCTATCCACTCCTCACAAATACCATTAACGTTTTCAGAAACCACCTCTTCAGTAATATCAACTACCCCTAAGTTAACAGACTCCTAATCCAGTACACTTACCACAAATTCACACAGAAATCTAGACAGACAATCAGCAGCCACAATCTTTTTACAAGGCGGATGCTCTATATTGAAACAATATTCCTGTAATCTGGATGCAAACTGGCTATTTACGGTAATGAATTCCAACCTCTACCAGGAGATAAAATTAAATTTGCATTCACTGTCACAGCACAAACAATACACATAAAAAAACAGCTTTAATGTGGGAGCACATGAAATGTCCCTCTTGATTCAATCAAACACACTCTTTTATTCTTCCATACACAAAAATCCCACACCCTTCCTTGCCAACTGTAGCAGTTCTATTTTCTCTGCAATGCTATCCACAAACTTGCTATAATGGTTTCACAATATTCCAGCAGAAGATAACATCTACTCTCTAGTGTCCAGTGGAGGTGCATTCTGATTTGCCTCCACCAATGACTTGTTTAGGACCTCACTGATACCCGATACAAAATGCTCCAAATAGTCCAAACGATAACATAAACAATTGCATTTCTCCTCCTTAAACATTAAATCATTTCCCTGAAGTCTGTTCCATACCACTCGTGATCTGCTACTCTTTATTCCCTGAAAAAAAATGAAAAGTTTGTCTTGGAAACACAACCCACAATCCTCTTTGTCTTTAAAAACAGGATACACCGCCCTTTGGAAAACGGAAGAGTCAGAGGCAAGGCTGAGTGGCATTCTTGTGAACTGGAATACTCCTTCAGGAGTGTGAAAAGAAATTTTCACTTTGCTGACAAAGCAATTTGATGATGTGCAGAACGCATATCAAACATGAAAAATACCATGTCCTCTTCCAAAGTAAACACAAGTTTATTGATGTTTGGAAGTGGGTGACTATTATAATATTCCCATTTAATGCCATCAAATCCACACACAGCCTGAATCCTTTGTCAGCTTTTGTGGCTAGAACTATAGGCTAAGCCCACTTCGACAAATCCACTTCTACAATGTCCTTCTCAATCAGCATGTTGGGTTTCAACTCTGTTCTAGTTCACAAGGGCACACCTCCACTGCAATCAACATCTGCTTGAGTTTAATCAGGTTAGAAAAAATCATTAACATAACCAACGTCCCAGAAAATATAACCAGAAAACACATGGCCACCAAATCCTCTTTCACTGACCCTCTCACATCCAGCACTTGATCCTTCCAACTCAGTATATTCTGCACCCCTGATTACAGCATACAACCTAATTTTCCTGTCTTTGAAAATAAGATTTGCTCTATGGAAACCTATTATTTCAAAACTTGGTCCAGTGAATGACAGCATTAATGGTGGATGGTTCTAATTGTTCGAGACCTTCAGGTCCCCAAGTTCCTCTACACATGACTATTTGGAGATAATAGTCTAAGGAGAACCAAAATCTTCCATCAAGGGAATTCAGCAAATACCTGAATTATTGACGGCCACATAAATAATAGTACACCCTTGCTTACTCATAGATAGTGTGCATTCTCTTACTTTAAGCACTTTATGGAGCTTTCTGCATGCAATATCACGTATGAAGCCACTGAACGTGGCTGTAGCTACATGGGAGCCGACAAAAATTTATAAGTGAAAAAACGACCCCACCTCTGGCCATAAAATGTCTTAAGACTATGGACAGGATCCTAGCATGGCTAGGGGAAGACAGAAGGTTGGTCTTCGTTTTTCAGTCTTAGCACAATGTAGACTAGGAGCGCCTCACCCACTAGACTTGGCACTTGCAACCTTTTAAGAACCCTCTCTCCACTCATGGGCTTACAGCAACGCAACAGCAGCATACTCCTGATGCAAGTGCTAAGTCTTATTAAAAAAACACTCAAAGGTTCGGGACCTGCAGCTCACTACTATGGGAGCCATGTACCCGAAAGGCTCTTTTATCACGCCACAGCAGGCCCTATAAGATCACGACGCAACTACCCTAGACAGATTTACATATTACCCAATTGAGAGTGACAATGCGAGCACTTGATGCCTCGTTCCCCGTGGCACCTCCTATGTTACAGGTGCTTGAAGAACTACTTGGGAACCCTACCCCGTGCAGGCTTATAACTAGATTATATGTGGGAATGCAGCGCACTGCGCCGGTTCGGACTCCTATAGCGCGCCAAGCATGGGGAAATCAGTTGGGCATCTCCATCTCTGAGGCCTAGTGGAGCTTCTGCGCTCAGGCGAGAGCCTTATTGCCCACTTATAAGCCTTGTCAGGTGCATTTCGTACCTGCGAATACAGGATGCCGCGGAAGAAGAGTCCCACTCTCATGATGCAAACTAGGCCAACTGAGCTCTATCGCATCCCATTACACACAGTACCTTACGTGATGTTGGGCCTGAGTGGGTGCATGGTGCCCTCGCCCGGCCCCCCTTTGATATGCTGCCTGTAGTTACCACTGCGAAAGCCACTGTACCCCTCTTTCACTGTGGAACTACTTCCCCGCTTCCCTCTCATCTCTCCCATGCTCTTTCCTCCTCCCCTCCTCCTTTTGTTTTAACTGTATTATACTGCATTCTGTCGATTCTACTGACTTTAATTGAGGTTGACGTTGCTGACAAGGTAACCACCCAATCATGCATATTGCGCACTGTAGGTCTCTGTCAATGTTATGCATTGCAGTTTGTTTTTTTCTCTACCTGTACTCGAATTGAAAACTTAATTAAAAAACATCAAAGGTCCGGGACCTCGGTTTGACACTCGGAAGGTCTGATCCTACCAAAGCCTTGCATTGTTTGCAGAGACCTTCCACACTGATAAATGCAACCTATTTCTTTCATTATAAATTGATTTAGTGTCTGATTTGGAGTTTGGCGGATGGGATCCATTACCTTAGGATATAATGCACTTGTAAGACAGAGGACGGGATCTCGGTCATATTTGTGATGGAGTATCTCATCCGCCAAACTCTAAATCAGGCCCTTAATTGTTCTTGCTGACCTGCTGCCTAGTGGCCGTCTCAGAGCACCTGAATGTGCTGCAATTATGCAGAGACAGAAAGAAAACAATAGGGAGATTAGTTAAATGAGGACAATTTTCACAGGCAGAGTGTGACGCAGGTGTTCAATGGGCTGTCATTTGGCTGCTCAACCTCTTTACTTTCAGTACAGATGTCATTCAGCA
Organism: Calotriton arnoldi; assembly: GCA_963921515.1. NCBI lineage: Eukaryota > Metazoa > Chordata > Amphibia > Caudata > Salamandridae > Calotriton > Calotriton arnoldi. The sequence goes on along the minus strand of CAWUFW010000313.1, from coordinate 3,755,936 downwards.
GCTTTCATACAGCACAATATCTGTCAGCAGCATTACATGGCAGTGATATTTGCAGCTGTACCTTTCCAATCCACCTATCGCCTCTTCTAGAGCCTACTGTTTCTACTAGAAAGATGATCTTCTCAGTAATAGGCCTTATGAATCACATTGTGCCTCACTGCTCAATGCATCCTGTCGCATTTAATCAAGCACATTGCCCACTTATCAGGGAACATTTACTCCATGTACGGGGCGGGCAGCACTCAGTGTCGAGCCTGGTGTCATGATGCACAACTGGCTGTTCTTCAGGAATGTCATATCACAGGGTGTTTGCTGAGCTTCTCCAGCTTCGGAATAGCCTCGGTCATGTAATGACTTGTGTACGTAAGGTACCCTTCTCGCTCTTCTTTGTACGGCAGTAGGTCAATGATTCTCAAGCTGAGTCTTGGTGTCCGCTTGTGTTACTTTGATGGGAGATGTTCCAGCAGAGGCCGAACAGTAACCCATGCTTCATAACACTCAGATCCAAAGAGTTGGGCCAAAGGGTGCCATGATCGGAATAATTTTTTTTATAACAATAACAATGGCTTCTCTCTTTAAATAAAGGGTTCTAACAATTTTGATCAAAGAATATAATGAAAAGATACACTTAAATAGAATAATCACTTTGTATTAAATCACTCATACACAATGGCACAACAATGCGCTAAACACTATAATTTACAAAGTACCACTAAAAAAGTATATGGGCTAGTTAGACATAGTACAAATGTTTCATTAATCCACAGTTATTTAAGGCCACTAGTACTTATGTTGACGCTTCGACCTACTTGTGCAAATCATAGGGTCATCATCAGGAAAAAGATTATTTGAAAGCATACAAGTTAACACTCAAGGTCGGACAGATCCCAAAGCTACATGAAAAACTGAACCACAATTGGTACACAAAGAGCAGCAAGAACTCGAAAAATACTTCAGCAGATATGGCCTAATCTGTAAACCAAAGACAAAGGCAACCTGTAGGTCCATCAATATGGGCTATATATACCGCAAAACTTCACTATCATCAAGCCTTGCTGGGCAGTCGAGGATCCTAATCAGGGAAGCAGACATGAAAGAAACGAAACCCACATCTGTCTGGCAGATAATCAACACTTACCCACTCAATTATGATGTGGCCAGGATCGTGGCCCAAAAGAGAGCTTGTGTTTGTGTTGTTGCACTGAGCACTGCGTCCTTTTTTGCACTTTTCATAGATACTCTTGCACCATTTGTATGAATACTTTAATATATGGTGAATATTCAATGTAACTGTGTACATTTTTTTACAATTTTGGTCAGAATTGTCCGAACACTTTCAGAAATAAATCTCCCTTTCTTTGTCCAAAAAGAACCATTGTTCTGGTTATAATTGTTGATTGCCCAGATACCTCTTACCATTGGGCTTGGCCTGTTTCTTTGAGGATGATATACATATGGGCCAGTATGCATGGAGTGAGTAAGCGTCACTAGGTTTACAAGCAGTGTACTAAGGCAGCCCGCAGATATAGCAGGCAACTGGAGTGTAGAAGTCGTGGAAAAGTATCGGACCACAGAGAATGTCTCATCATTGCATACATCAGTGGTTATGCCTTACATGGAATGCTGAGACAGATCTGAAAATCATATATACAGCATCATAGGGACAGATTTTCGATAACTCTAAAGAATTCTACCAGTGCAGAATATCCACAAAACCCAAAGTCGAGAAGATGTAAAGGCTTCAGTGTGTATAATATGTGGGGGAGATGTAAACGGGATGTCATATGGCTGTGAGAAAGTGCCACAGGGTGACACTGAACTCTTCATGCCTGGATCTGTCCATGTCAAATAAGCGACCACCAGGGAAGGTTTGATCTCCGGCTCCAGTAGGGCAGGAGAAACCAAAGAAGGCAGTGGTTACATACACTACGTTAATGATGGCTGCAGGAAGAGTGCAGCACAGACATTTTTCGAGATGTATAAAGCGCTAGCTCCCACCCAAACTACAGCTGATGTGATGAGGAGAGAGAAAAACCATGGCAGTGCCTCTGAGTAGGCTTTAGCTCTTTTTTGGGAGGTGTATTCTTATGTTTTTAGGTCTCGGCTAGGCAGCGCTTGCGCTGTCTCTTCGAGACATGCTGTATTCAGGATGTGGGCATAAAGCTCCACCCACTTTCCGCCCATCTTTTTAATTAGCTCCTGTCCCTGTCCTTTGTAAATGATGGCTTTTCATTGGTCAATAGGCTTAGTAGGCCCTCCTTAGTACCGCCTTGTCTCTTCTTGTAACCTCCCATGAGGACACCCCTTTTACATGTGCTGTTACTCGTTAGGTTTTAATTACAGCCCCAAGGCACTATTTTCTTAAAAGGCTTCAGGCTGGACACACACTTGGTCCTAAGCTAGGCTGGCAGTGGTTACTTCACTCACTAGCACATCTCACAATTATATGAGACCGTCTATAAATTTCCCTTCATCAGCTCCACACAGAGTACAACCTAATCCAAAATTAATGTAATAATTCTTTTGTCACATTTCAAAGCTACTAATTGTATATATGGACATACCTATTTGAATGTACTCGTAGTACTGTCTTGCATGCAATGCATTATGGGTAGTGGTGGATTTACCATATCTCCTGTATGGTGCAGTACCATATGTGGCCAAGGGGACCTCTTTTGGCCACATATGGTACTGCACCCTGCAACATGGCTAGGTAAAAAACATTGGCATTTATAATGCCAATAACTCTAACAAATGCCAGACCGATTGCATTTCCAATGCAATAGGTCTCGCATTTGTTAAAGTTAGAGCTGTTGGCGTTGAAAATGACAATTATTTTTACTTTTGCTTTTTTAGGTCGAGCCTAGAGTCATCGCGCATGCGCTGCGAGGCATGCTGTACTGCAGTATGAACTTGTAGCCCCGCCCACTCTCCGCCCATATTTGTCATTGGCTTGTGTCATTGTCCTTCGTAAATGCTTGCTTCTGATTGGTAAACAGGCTTTTTAGTCCCTCCTTTGTACCGCCTTGTCTTCATTTGTAACCTTCCATGAGGACTGGCCCTTTTACTTCGGTTGTTACATGTATGCTTTAATTAGAGCCTGGGAGCACTATTTTCTTAATTGGCTTTCTTCTGCCTGCTGTTGCAGGCAGGACACGCTCGCTCTCTCTCTCGCACAACGCTTTTATAAAATTTAAGCAGCACGGCCGCCTCGGATGGGATAATGGCGGACGTGCGTTTCTTTTTCCTGAACATGATCGTGCTTGTTTTGTTATAGTGGATCGTCAGCTGTCCCTTGATGTCACCACTGCCTTATGACTTTAAACATATAATTGCTCATATTTCAAGCAGCTGTGTACTGTTTCGCTTAGGTAGTTTATGATGCTCACTAGGGACCTCTAGGAGCAGCTTGCGGTACTGCACCTAGACATGCAGTGATGGCGCCTTGCTCACTAGGGACCTCTAGGAGCAGTTTGCGGTACTGCATCTAGGCATGCAGTGCTGGTGCCTTGCTCACTAGGGACCTCTAGGAGCAGCTTGTGGTACTGCACCAAGACATGCAGTGCTGGCGCCTTGCTCACTAGGGACCTCTAGGAGCAGCTTGCGGCACTGCACCGAGACATGCAGTGCTGGTGCCTTGCTTACTAGGGACCTCTAGGAGCAGCTTGCGGTACTGCACCTAGACATGCAGTGCTGGTGCCTTGCCCACTAGGGACCTCTAGGAGCAGCTTGCGGTACTGCACCTAGACATGCAGTGCTGCTGCCCTGCTCACTAGGGACCTGTAGGAGCAGTTTGCGGTACTGCACAGAGACATGCAGTGCTGGTGCCTTGCTCACTAGGGACCTCTAGGAGCAGACTGCAGTACTGCACCTAGAAATGCAGTGCTGGTGCCTTCCTCACTAGGGACCTCTTGGAGCAGCTTGCGGTACTGCACTGAGACATAAAATGCTGGTTCCTGGCTCACTACACAAGCATTTGCAATGCACTAGGTCTTGCATTACTGAATGTATGAGCTATTGGCGTTGCATTATTATTTGCAACGCGAATACCTCAAACTATCAGTAATGTGAGACCTATTGCATTGCTAATGCTTGTTATAGTGAGGGTGGCGGGATACTCCGTATATTTGGTCATATTTCACGGCCATCAGCCTGTAGGAGATTCTGTGGGAACTTTCATTCTCCATTAGCACCTTACACTCACATCTCTGCAGCGGGCACATAACTGCCCCAGCCATTTGGATGCTTTTAAAAATTGTACCCTCCTCTCCATAAACATTTTGAAGCAGCTTATTATAACTGCAGGCACACCTTACATATGACTAATGCATAAAGAAATATTTCCAGTTGGCACTTTAACCATGCATGTTATATTACCTATTTGATCATTTAAGCTGCGGCTCGGTGCCCAGAAAGAGAAACTAGTTTCAACTTCCTAGTGGAGTATGCTTAGCAAAATATTTCAGCTCGTACTGCAAGTCAGAAGAGAGGTGTCTGAACAGAGCTGTGAATGCATCGGTATTGAGAAAGTACAGGACAGAGGTGCGTTTTAAGAACAATGTGGATGTGCTGTAAAAGTGGCACTAGGCTGTAGATGTCCGATTACTGCTGCATAGATATACACCACAGGTCAAAATCTAGATTATTTGTAAGTACCCCACAGAAGTCTTGTATTCCTTGAAGACCACTGTATGGTACCAAGAGCTTCACAGATCATCTCAAAACTGGCATATGAGTTCATGTCTCAAGTCTCATTGCTGGAGCGGTGGTGCATGTTGCCCCTCTGAACGAATGCTTGATATGAGAGCTCTTTGAATGTTTCACTACTGAAATACCCACGGACAGGGCCGGCTTTAAGACAGTGCGACTGGTGCGGCCGCACTGGGCGCTGATCTGGGGAGGGGGCGCTGACCTCATGGGGGAGAACTGTTAAGCAATAACTTACGATTTAAAAACACCTTCAGCAGAGTTCCTTGTGCATCCAGTTTTCAGGCAGCATTAAAAATGTCAAGATAACTCTTGTGATTAATGTTCCTGCTACAGAGAGATCAGAGTTTTTTCTAGGGGCAATTTTGACTCGCCATTAAATAGCGCAGAGGGTTAATATGCCTGCTGCAAAGAACGCGTACCTCGCAGATCTGTATTTTATGTGCATAGCTGAGTGGATAACTGCTTTTGTTACAGAGATCCTTTTGTTACCACAGTTCATAAGATACAACCCTAATAGAGAACAGTGACTGTTACGAACTGTCATCAAAGAGCTGCATACAAAGTGCATAAAATAGGTTAGGACGATCTGTATTTTCCCCCCAGTCTTTCATTATCTATTCCTAATGTTGCTGAAAAGTGTTTATTTGGGTAGATATACATTCTTATTAGTAAAGTCAGCCTTTATCAGTGCTTTAAAATAAATTAAATGTATGTGAGAGAGGGGCTATGGAGAGATGAGGGGAACTTTTGCTGGGTGGTCATGAGGGAATCCGAGGAGGTGGTCATGGAGGAGGTGGAGTGTCAAAAAGGATGGTCGCACTGGGCACCAACAGCTTTAAAGCCAGCCCAGCATGGATAGGAGAGGTTTATGCAATGGCAACAATGGGGAGTTGTGTACTATGGAGAAAAGCAAGGAGAAGTGCATGAATATAGCAATAAAAATGGACAGTACGTAGGTCCGTAGCTCATTCTGACTCTGGTCACATGCCCCGACTCACAAGTTAGATGTACGGAAGAGAGAAATCGGGTGCTGGCACACATCATGGTTATGAGAATGGGGTCTTTTGTGCAAACCGATGAGCATGCCATAATTGTGAAGCTTGCGGCCATAAAAAGATTATTGAGACTTAGGCACAAGCTGTAATCCAGACGCTGGCACAGGACAAGATTTGAAACTGGCAGAGAGGGCCAGCTTAAGCGCTGGTGGCGCCCAGTGCGACAATGTTTGTTGGCGCGCCCCCCATTGACCACCTCCGCCACAGTGTCCCTCACTACCACCCTTTAACAGTGACCACTCTCTCTCTCAGATCATTTAATTAGTTTTATAGCGCCACTCATATCAGTGTAGAGTGTCAGAGCACTTTGCATCACACACTACACAGAGACAATCAATCATAGGTGTGTAAATCAGTGTATAGGAAATGTTACGTAAGACAGAGGACTACAAGGTGTAGGAGTCACATGTTATCCATACTGGTAGACAGTATAATTTAATAGTGTTTGGTCTGCAGAAGCACAAACTCAGAATTCTAAAGCGAAACAGCATGGTTGGGGAGATTCTTTTTACTATTCAGAATTGATTTCTATCCAATTGAACACTTTTTCCAACATTAGGATCATGAAAGACTGGGCAGAAAATCATAACTCTCTATTCTATACTTTGTAGTTTGCATGAAGCTCTTTGATGATGGTTAATAGCTCACTGTTCTATGTAAGGATTTTAACTTATACACTGCAAGTAACAAAAGGATCTCTCAGACAAAAGCAGTAACCCACTGACCTATTTACATTATATGCATGTTGTGGTCTGCATGGTACACGCTCTTTGCAGCAGGCATATTAACCTACTGCGCTACATCACCATGAGTCAAAACTTCCACTAGACAAACCCCCGACCTCTCTCTAGGAAGAACATTAATCACCGGAGTTATCTTGACATTTATATTGTTGCCTGAAAATTCCTGGAGGCCAGGAACGCGGAAGCAGGTGCTTTTCAAACCATAGTATACTTGCAAACACAACGCCGCCACCTGAAGTCAGCGCCCGGTTCAGTCGAACCACCCTAGAGCTGACCCTGCTGGCGGACATGCTATGATTGAGAAACAGTTGGTCCTTCAACTGATCTAAAAACAGGACAGCTCACCATGAATCTAAAACTGATGGAGACCTCTAAAACTGAGGAACAACATGCATTTCTGAATCTCATGGATATTCCATGGCTCAGAAACTGTCAGGCATGCAATGATTTGGAAACTGGTGAAAATCGTCTGTTCGGGAAACATCAGGCATGGCATAATTCTGTAAGAGACAAGCATTTTAGAATACTGAATCTGGCAACCATGACGATTCTGGAGGATGAACCATGATCCAAAACAGAAAGACCCACCTCTCCAGGAAAAGAACACGTTAAAGGCTTAATTCTTTACACTTTTAATGGCATTTAATCTGCTACGATGAAGATATTTCAGTAATTTTGTCCTGAACACGGTTGATTTTGCAACTTATTGTGATGTCATTTCCTATAAGGTCACATCCTGTAATAGAATGGGGTCAAAGGTCGCAAACTAGCACTTCTTCAAACCAGACAATTTTGGTGAATCAACCCCGCTGAATGCAGAGCTAAGAACTTTGGGGCATTTAAGTTATGCAGTGGAATTAATAAACCTGAGGATAGCGAGGGATAGTGTGTTGCAATGGAGGTGTGACCCTAAGACATGGCAGGATGAAAGGGAAGATTCACTGACCCTAAGGTGAATGCATGAAACTGCACCGAAGCTGGAGTGCCAGTGGGGGTGGGGCAATGCGGAGTTAAATATAACTACTAAGCCTGGGCGTAGTTCGCGGAGTTCTGCATAGCGGAACTCCGCAAAGTGCAAAAAAAACTCTGCCGCACTACGCGAAGCTCCGCGAGCAGTGGAGATCGTTAGATAAATGCCAGTTCGCAGTGATTTTCAGTGCCAGGTGCTTGTCCGCACTGTGCAATCATCGCGAACGGCACCATGCACAGTGCAAGCGGGCGCTGCTTCCTTTCTGACACTCGATTAGATTTTTACTCTAGCGGCAGCTTTTCTCAACGCGAACGGACGGTTTCTCAACTCGAGCGGTGGCGAGCATACACGACCACTTGCAATGAGAAATTTGAATCTCGCCGGGAGGTTGATTTTCCACGCTCGCCAACTCGATGTTGACGATCGCAAACAAGGAAAAAATCTTGCCGGGAGGTGGATTTTCCTCGCTCGCCAACTTGATGTTGACGACCGCGAGCAAGGGAAAAAACTCCGCTCCGCAACGCAGAGTTTTTCGGAACTCCGCGAGCTTCGCATAACGCGGAGTGCGGAAAACTCCGCACACTCCACGAGCGGAGCAGAGTTCACCGCCCAGAGCTAATAACTACCAGGGACATCAAGATATCACCTGAATTTCTGGGTCTACAGAGCGGCAGTAAATAGACTACTTAGATTATGGATAGTGAGTGGTCGGTTCAGGACACAAAAGAAGAGTTCTTAAGTAGTTACTTTCAGGGGCTTTCAGTGAGCTTCGAATAATGAAGACAGAGATAAGAGGTCTCAAAGACAGGATAAAAATAGAAGTGGTATACAATATGCTCCTCATTTGACAGATGAGGAAAGCTGTAGTTGGCATCAGGTCATAATTAGTTTTCTTGCAAAGTCTATAGGAGCTAAGCACTTGATATACAGGCTGAAAACGCTTGTTCACACTCAAACAAGAACCATGGCAAAATAACTGATATACAGTTCCCCATGATGAAAACTGCCCCACAAGAAACTTAGTATCAGGAATGTGCAAAAGAAAAATGCAAAAATCCATTAAAAAGGCACACTGTATACGCTGATGAGCTGAAGACCAAAATGCTAATATCATGTAAATTAACTTTGATCATTCGCACTCCACTGGCGTGTATTCTACTCCGATATCCAAAACATATTTTGCAGATATTTCAGAGAAACTGTAAAGGTTTTATGGAATGCTATTCTAAATAAAACACAACACCAAAGAACACAAATATGCATTAAGTATATCAATAAAAGGATCGAACTTTAGAAATATAAAACAGCTATGATACTTCAATGATATTGCCCCTGCCCAGAGCAATAAACAACCGATGAATTAAAAAATCAAGATGGCACCTTTTTCTAGAAAGTCATCTATCTATTATAATTAGGGCTCCCGGTTTTATGGTATTTATTTTTTTCACATTTCCGTCTGTATTTATCCATATTTATTTTTTGGTCGTTTTATCTGTATTTATCCACATTTATTTTTGACACAACAAAAAAAACGCTAAAGCTAGTATCTTTCCACATTTATTTAAATTGACAGGCACACTTGCACTAGTTTGTTATAGCTGTTTTTTTAAATTGGAGCCTACGCTAAGTGCACTTTACATATTGGGAGCAAATTTCTTCCCTGTCCTCTAAGAAAAGATGCGTGAATTAATGATTTTGATTAGGTCTCATTTGCGCAGCTGTCTTGCAAAATGTTAATGCATTACTAACTCTTTTACTCACATTTAATCAGCCATCTCAGAGAGTGTCTGCTCTTAGAATATCAGATCATTCTTAGTGTGCACTAGAAGACAACCTACCCCACGAGGCATTGTAAATCGCCCAAATATCGAAAGAATCCTGCATATTCATCTGTACAGAATAGTGCTTTGATATGGACACTATGGAGAAAATGTAGAGCACAGGTGGTGCAAGTCATTTCTCTTCTTGTTTTTATTTAAGTAGCACTTAAATAAACATTAAATAGAAAAATGAAGTCATGCTAACTGACTTGCTCACCTCTCACTCAGCCTCACTGCCCAACAGCGTGCATAGTCACGGAGAGATGCAGCCAGGCTTCATGCTAATAGTTGTTGGAGGCATTTCTGCCCCGCTCCCCCTGCCCTGCCACATCAACCTCCTTAACCCTCCCACACAACAAGAAACAAAAGGTTGCTGGAGCAGCAGCCGATGTCCTGGGGTGTTTTCACACCTCTTAATGGACATCGGCTGCTTGCACTGCTCCAGCAATTATCTTGCGAAAACTACCGCTGTGAGAGGTGCTGAAGAATGTCTCTGCAGACACAGTGCTCCCAGTTCCCCCATCTCTGGAGCAATTTTGGGTCAGCAGTTTCCCGTTTCTTTTGGCCGCCCTGTGCACCTCTGACTCGGATTTTACAGAGGAGCACAGAGGCAGGAGAAGCATTTGTTTTATAAGTATTTTCCCGTTTTTATATATAAATACAGAGAAAAACCAAAATGTTTTCCGTCTGTATTTATATGTAAAAATCCGTTTAAACGGAAAACCGGGAGCCTTAATTATAATCTTGCCCGAACCACAGTGAACAATGAAGGAGGGGAGGTGAAGACGTGGTCAGTGGGTAAACACTTGCGTTGGGTAGATCAGGACATCACCTAATAGCAGAGATTCCGATAGAGAATACCACCTACTGTGAAAGTTGCAAGAGCTATCCGAAAGGAGACTTAGGAATGATATGCTAACGATAAAGGCTAACCAGGGAAACTTTTTATTTTAAGAATGTTTGCATGGTGTTAATGACCAAACCCACAAATCGGATAGTCAACATACATAGTATTTTCAATAAGAAATAGTCATGTTTTCGTCTCCTGTCTAAATGGAATAAATTGTTTCAAATCTTGGATCTCTTTAGACAACATATTCTATAGCAGAGACCCACGTCTCTGCTATAGAATGTATTATCTACAGAAATCCAACCAGGTCTCTGCTATGGAATACAGTGTCTAAAGACTTCTCTGAACTGCAGTTCCAGCACCCTTAGACTTATTAACACATATTCTTTTTTGCATTGAAGTACATGGCATGGTGTAATTTGAATAAACGGAAAAGAAGTGCGCCTCATTATATCTGCTGTTGCGTCGCAGGCATTGGGAACATACAATGGCCTCAGGATGGAGCCCGTGGTAATGTGCGCACTCCGCAGGGATACCCAAAAATCCGCCTGGAAAAACACATTGTAATACCAGCAGTTGGGCCAACAAAAATACTGCACAATACGCTGAAAAAGGTCATAAATGTGGTGGTCAAATGTGAATGCTAGTGGTTGGGGCATGATTTCGGTCCCACAGGGTGGGGAGGAGGAGATGCGGAGAGGGACTGAGTGTCCCTCAACAGTACTCCCTCTAAAGGTGGGCAGGCGAGGTACAGGTCAGAGAGGGGTGCTTTTTGGTAGCAGCCCCTGCAAACTATGGGAAATCCATTTTCTGGTGCAAAGCACAGAGGGTTTACATGCTGTGTTTTGTTGATAATACGGAACACGCACGTGTGCAACAGATGAGGAACAAAGCCCCTCCCCCCCCCAAAAAAAAACGTGGAAGTAAAAAAAATAGACACTGAGTGCCATTAATGGAGCGCGGACAATAGAGTGGTACAAATGTGAGGGTTATTTGACCAAAAAGCCTTTAGCACAACGAACATGCGCTTGTACAACATGTAAACGAGGCAAACAACCTCTGTTCCCAGAATAAAAGGATATGCCAGGACAACGGGAATGTTAAATAATAACACTATGATAGAGCGCCCACAGGAAAGTCGAGCAAATCCAAAATAAGGTTCGCAAAGAGCCACTAGTGCAACGAACAAGCACTCGTGCAAAGCAAGGCAACTCTCTGTTACCAAAATAACAAGCTCTGGTAAAGCCAACAGGTCAGCATTTGCTGCTAGCCTCTTGACTTTGCCAGCGCTTGTTATGTTTCGTAATTGCTTTTGTAAAACGTTTTTGTTGGAAGAGCTGCCAGGTAGTTGCCAATATTTAAAAAATGGCTAAAAGCAAAAATACTTTTTGTCTTAAAAAGCACACAACGCCGCTGAAGGCCTCTACCATAAAGGGTACAACTTTGTGTGCTAATGTGCTTCCTGTCAAAAGCGGAATGGCGTTACTCACAGTGAAGTTAGCCAAAGGCTGAAGTGGACTGACCCACTGCCCATTGCTGTAGGGGCGAAAGAAACATGTGAATAACACAATGACGGACCATTTGATGAAGAGGGCTGGCTGAGAACATCTCTAATCAAGAAAACTATATAAACAATTTTAGTAAACTCAAAAGGTCTTGCCTAATGATAGACCTAACCAGATACACCAAGAAAATCATAAAATAGGGGAAAAAAACCATTCTGTCTGTCATTGATAGCGAGCCTAAGGGATAGTCAGGCTAGTCCTAAAGTAAGTTTAACTATAATCCATTTATGCAACAAATATGAATTTAGCCACTCCGTTCTCGAAATAACAAGACACTCAATGAAAATGTGAAAGTAAAATAAACAGACAATATGACTGTCATTGTAAGACTGCCCACAGGAGAATTCAGCAAATCTAAGGTATGTTTCACTAAGAGCTACTTGCGCAATTCAACACTTGAAAGCTTTTTAATCCCATTATATAACTCTCTGTCCTTTTTCTACTGAAAAAATTAAGTGCTACCCTTCAACTGTTTTGAACACAGCTTGCTGTGTGCTCTTAGTCAAATGCTCCTACATTGAAATCCTCGACAGTATGCACTCACTGCTGGTTTCTGAACTTAGATTTGAGTGCCTGGGAGGCACTAGAGCCATCTCACAGCACACACTTCAACTCTTCAACTTGTAAACAAACGTTCAGCTCTGGACAAGAAATTACTAAAAAGGTTAGGAAAACACACTTTTAACAGCCTACGCAGAACGTGGCCCACTTTCTGCTTTCCATGTGCAGACTGTGGAGGAAAGTCACCCGGTCGTGCTTATTTCCTGACACAACAGGCAAGGGATGCAGGTGCCTGGCCTACTTTTGCACCCAGTACCAAGTGTGCCAGTTTTCCAGCTGATGGTCACTGCGCATTTGACATCATCAGAAGCAAGATGAGCACTAATTGTGATCTGCTGTGATGTTATCCGCATTTGCATAACACCGTCTACCATTAGAGGTGCCTTCTTAATCAGGGTACCCTTTTCTAATAGTTCTAGAATTTTCATTGATCGATTGCATACGATTGTTTGATTGTCTATGGTTAGTAGAGATTTGTTATGTGTTTAGAAATGGATCATGATAATAGTTTATGTGAAAATAAAATAAGTTAGATCCAGCACCAGATCTTCGTAGAGCTTTGTCTAGATGTGAGTGCATGCCCTGCTACCTTCAGAGAGAGAATGAGTGAACAACTCCTCAGTGGCGGTTTCTCTTCGCGGGCGGAAGAGCGTTGTCCCACCTGCTAGTGCAGAGGTAAACACAGAATAATATAATGGTCATTCCCATTTTATCATTCTGTGTGCCGCCGGCCTGTGCTGCTGGAGTGTTAGGGTGGTGGCGGGGCAGATTCCTGCGGATTGCAGGATGTCTCCCAGGGCTCAGTGCGCATGTCAGAATGGCTGTCTGTCTACAGCCGACCTATCAGACATACACACTTCAGACCCAGCAATCCCAGGGCTGAGAAATAGCTGGCGGATTGCTGGCACAGGCCCCCAGCCTCAAAATGAGAGCTGGGGTAGCCTACTGAAGATCCAGGCGATGATAGAGAGTTTTAGAAAAACTTTATTCTAGTTTCCAGAAATGTAGACCTCATCCACAGGAGCGCTCCGTGAAGCAGCTGCTGAAGTCACCGTCTTCAGTTGCAATCTGCTTCGAGAGCCACAAGCTCCTAGGTTACAGAACCACAGGTGGTGATGGTTCTATAACCTAGGATACCACATCACCTCCTCACTTATAATAAAAAAAACAACGGAAGGAGCAAAAACAAAAACAAAAAAACACACACAAAAATAAATAAATAAAGATTAAACAATCATGAAAACGAACTGGTTTATATTTTTCACGTTTAGGTCTGATCACAACATTATCAGACACACTTTTTTTAGTCATCACTGGAGCTGAATCAGATCCTGACTTTACATTAGAAGACAAAGGAACCGATTCCTGCTCACAAGAACATTTTGAAACTCTGCTCAAATTCCAAATCTTATTGTCATCAGTTTTCACAGCATTTTTAAATAATTTCTTAACACGACAAGGCATGCTGAATTTTGAACACTTTACCCCCTTTCTTGGGGATTTTATTCTCACCCAATCTCCTATTTCGACTCTAGTCTGTTTAACAGCTTTCCTCATGTCATACACTGTCTTAGACTTCAACTTTTTTTCTTCCTCTTTGGCTTCCCAACCTGTAGGCAAACAAATATTCTTATCAACCTTCAATCTTTTCTGAATGAGCCAACCAGGGCTGACCTCACAGCAAGGTAACCTCCCCTTAAACAAACAAAAAGGCGAGACCCCTGTACTAGAATGAGGAGTCAACCTGAACTCTCTCACTTTCTTCCTCAAACCTTCAACCCAGTTGGACTCACAAACCAGGGACAACTGCAGACTCTCTTTTAAAACTTTAATAAAACGTTCAACAACGCCATTAGACTCTGGATGATAGAGTGAAGCTTTCTTATGCTTCACACCTCTCTCTCTAAGAAACACTTCAACTTGCCCAGAGGTGAATTGCACCCCATTGTCTGTAAGAAGACTGGAGGGAAAACCGTCTCTCTCAAACAATTCCTCTAAGAATTTTATCACATCACCAGACTCAATTGAATTCACAATTTTTATTTCTGGCCACCGTGAAAACATGTCTAAACAAACAAACACATATCTGTCCTACGAACTGACCCTTACAGGACCAAGAATATCCATGGAAATGTCAACCCACGGACCAGCAGCTCTCTCCCTGACAACCATAGGCTGCGTCCTACACTTTAACACCTTGTCACTCCTTGCACAATCCAAACACTCTCTAACCTCTCTCTCAATCATCAAATCCATTGAAGGCCACCAGAAACTTTCTCTGACCCTTTCTTTAGTTTTGGAAATGCCCATATGACTGGAATGAGCCATCTTCACCAAAACAAGCCTCAAATCTTCAGGAGGAACAAGTTACTCCCTCTCATAAGCAAATCATCAACAATAGAGAGTTCATTGCGAACTGCCCAAAACCTCATTAACTCTGCCGCACACTTATTTTTAACCATCCAACCCTCCAAAATCACTTTCATCACATTCTGTAAACAAACATCCTTCTCTAGAGAAGTCTTCCACTCCGTCTCCTGTATAATCCCTTCAGTAACAAAACGCACGTTAAAATCTTCGTCAAAGTCCTCACCAGCAAAGCTCTCCTCTAAAGAGTCTACATCACATACAGATTCAGTAACTAACCTTGAAAGACAATCTGCTTGCAAGTTGCTAGCACCAGGAACATAATTTATCTCGAAATCAAACTCTTGCAGAGCAATAACCCATCTACGTATGCAACCTGAAATCTGGTCCACACCCTTTTTTGAAAAGACCTCCTTGAGAGGTTTGTGATCTGTCTTTAATTCAAATCTGCGCCCCCAAAGAAACTTCCTCAGTTTTCTTACAGCCCAAAAGACCGCTAAAGCCTCCTTTTCAATCACCGAATAATTAATTTCAGCACCACGCAGACCTCTCGAAATAAAAGCAATTGTCCTATACTCACCTCCTGATCTTTGCAACAAGACACCACCTAAACCTCTAGAGCTAGCGTCTGTCATCACGATCACATCATCATTAACATCGAAACTCCCAAGGTCAGACGCATTCTTCAAACTAGATTTAATTTCAATGAATGCATTTTCGCAAAGATTGGACCGGACAAATTCAGTGTTTTTCTTTAACAAAGATCTTAAAGATAACGACCTCTCAGCAAATTTGGGAATAAATTTGTTGTAAAATTCGGCCATTCCCAAGAACTTAACCAATTCATCTCTATTCTTCGGAGAAGGCAAATTCTCTATTGTATCAACCAACAACTTTTTAGGTTGAATCCCATTGCTTGTGACGAGATGCCCCAGATACTCAATCTCTTGAACTCCAAACTTGCACTTAGCCCGTTTAAGAGTCAAACCAGACTTCAATATGGTATCTAAAACCTCACAAAGCCTTGTGTTGTGTTCCAACTTAGTTGAACCAGACACCAAAATGTCATCCTGACAGATCTTCACTCCCACCACACCCTTGAATATCCTTTCCATCGCCCGCTGAAAAACTGAAGCGGCCGAAATTAGACCAAATGGCATCCTTAGGAATTTAAAGGTACCAAAGGGTGTGGTGAAAGTCGTCAATTCTTGGGACTTCTCTGTAAGTTTAATTTGGTGGTAAGCCGAACTGAGATCAAGGGTGGAAAAGTATTTCGCACCATTTAGCATACTAAGCATTTCACTAATATTGGGTAAGGGATAGTGGTCAACAACCACAGCTATAATTCCCTCAAGTCTACCCAAAGACGAGCTTCCCCATTGGCCTTACGGGCCATCACAACTGGAGAGACCCATAGTGAAGCCTCTACTTCTTCAATTATCCCATTGGCAACAAGCTTGTCCAGTTCAAGTTTCATGTTATCCCTAACAGCCATGGGAACATTTCTGACTTTGGCAGCTTTGGGAACGGCATGCTCTTTTAACCTGATCTCATGAACATAATTTTTTAAACATCCAAGTTCATTCTTAAAGACATCAGAAAACTTGTCCAGTAAGTTGTTACAATCAATTTGAACCTGAATTAACAGTGGATCTATCTCTTAAACAAACCATTGGTTTGGCATTAGGATCAAGAAAAACAAAAAGATCACGTTGATGTATCCAGCTTATCAACGAATCTCCTTTGATGGAAACATAAATTTTCCCAGAAATGATCCTATCCTTAAATTCTATAGAACCCCAAAAATAACCAGCTAATTTGATTGGTTCGCCACCGTACTCTTTTGGCTTTATATCCGGTTTTAACAGTTTTACACCATTTTTGAGTTTTGTTTCATAAAACGTAAATGGTATCAAAATGATCTTTGCACCAGAGTCAAAAAGCATCAGAACTTCTTTACCATTCACTAATACATTTTCAAGTGGTCCATCAAGTTTCTCAACACAGTTTTCTAAAATAAGTATTTCTTCCACAGAGTCCTCATCATCACAGTCGACTTCTCTAACTTTGTTCTTGCTTGATGTGGTCGATCTACAGCACTTTGAGGCATGGCCTTTCCTGCCACAATTCTTACACGTAGCTTATTGTTGGCCAAGTGTCCTGCATCCCTACACCGAAAACACTTCCGAGAAAAATTTTATTTGAAGATTTGCTTTGTGTAACATACTTGGTGTTGGTTTGATTAGATTTCTGAAACTTGTCCTTGTCTTTTTCTACTACTCGCTAATTTTAGTCGTAGTTAGGGCATCTTTTTTAATCACCTCCACACAAGCCTTTGAATGCTCTGAAGTTTTAGCCATAGTTAATACTTCATGTAAAGATGGATTATTTTTTTCCCACATAGACTCTTTTGCCTTTTCTAAATTGCACCCTAACATGAACTGATCCCTAAGGCGTTCATCAGAGGATGCTCCAAAGCTGCATGTAGACGCCAATTTACGAAGAATAGTAATATATTGTTCTACAGTCTCACCTTCGTGTTGCATCCTTTTACCAAAGTGATACCTCTCCAACACAATACTTAATTTGGGAAGGTAGTGAATATCAAGTTTCTTTATGGCAATTTCGTACTCATTTAGATCCACAACAATATCCTCTGTGAGTTCAGGGAGATGTTCATAAACCTCTTGACCTTCAGAGCCAAGGCAATGTAATAACAGTGAAGTTTTCCTCTCCGCACTCAAATTGGCACCACACACCTTTGCATAATGAGCAAACACCTTCTTCCATTTAGACCACTTTAAAGGTGGATCACCTGGCGAATTTAAAAAAAATGAAGGAGTTGGAACATTGTGCATAGCCATGGTGAGAAGTGTAATATGAGAGAAGAAAATATGCAAAATTAAAATTTATGAAATATAAGATAATAATGACACGCAAAGATGAAGTGTGCGTATCACTGTGTAGTAAAATGACCAACAAGAATAAAATTAAAGGTGTGCGTGTCACCGTGTAAGTAAACACTAAAGAAGACATGCAATCAATAAAGGTGAGCGTGTCACCGTGTAGTAAAACTAGTAAAGGAATATTGAGCTGTGCTTAAAGTTGTTATTTATGGCCTCAAAAAGATGTCCACAACCTCAAGCAATAATGACAAGTAAAGAACCAAGGTGTGCGTGTCACCGCGACGATAATGTGAGCCAAAAATGACACGCAAATGGGCACAGGTGTGTGCATCACCGTGTAATAGGACAGATGGAAGAAAACGGAAGTGCGTGAAAGAGCACAAACAGCAAGCTTCTTCCAATTTTGCAGAGGAGAGTGGTAACACAAGATGAGGCGCAGTGTTACAGTTCAGCTCTTTAAAGATGGCCGCAAACAGTTTCAGTGACCAGGAACAAGGAACCAATCAGAGAGACACGAACGTTCAAGACGTCACAGAGGGATCTCTGGAGTCGCAGCGGAGATATGCGCGAGAAGCACAGAGCGCGAGCTCGATGAAACGTGAGTAACCGTTTGACTCGCATATATATTAAAAGTATTCAAAATGTCAAGTACTTGCTGCGATTTTAATCGGAGTATCCGTGTTGAGGTCCAGTGTCCTTTTATAGTGGAAACTCTTGACTCTCTTCTCGCTTCAAATCCCTAGTTTCCGTTTTCTTTAGAACAGGATAGTAGGATTGTTGACACGAGGGTCGTTCCAAGTCGTCGCCAGTGTAATAATGAAGATCCAGGCGATGATAGAGAGTTTTAGAAAAGCTTTATTCTAGTTTCCAGAAATGTAGACCTCATCCACAGGAGCGCTCCGTGAAGCAGCTGCTGAAGTCACCGTCTTCAGTTGCAATCTGCTTCGAGAGCCACAAGCTCCTAGGTTACAGAACCATAGGTGGTGAAGGTTCTATAACCTAGGATACCACACCTACTCCAACCAATTCTGGAGCTGCTCTCAAGCTGAAAACAGCATGAGAGCAGCTCCAGGATTGGCTGGATTCACGCTGCACTTGGAAGTACGTCCTTCCCGTTCCTTCCTGCTCCTCATCACCCCCAAGATCGGCGTGGGAAGAGGAGCACCATACGGAAGGCCCAGCAGCTAGCAGCATTTATGGTGAGTGCCCCACCATTTATTAATGTTGTCAGCCACCACTGCAACTCAGTGAGTGGTCAATAAGTGGAATTTGCTAGTGAATAAAGGAAAACACAAATCATATGAAAATAATATAATTATGTATGAGTTACTGTCTAAACTCACACACCAATAGTAGATGGTGAAAGAAGTTCTACTCTGCTTTAACATCACAGTAGTGAAAATGCAAATGTGTTTTCACTAGAGGGATATGGGGGGGGAGACATCCAACCAAGATCCCTGGGACCTTTAAGCCAGAAGGCTGCAGCTGTTTCCATGGAAACCAGGAATTCTGCATTTTCCTGAAAGCGGGACCTGGAATTCTCTTAGAACTAATGGGATTAAGACCATGTGACCAGGATATTTTATGATACTTTGCAGCAGTAGAAACAGCAGAGGCACAAATGCCATTACTCCCAAGAACAGGGCTTGCTTAAAAATGTAAATTGATTCTTTTTGATAGTACAATCTGAACATTTCAGAACATACTTAACCTGCCTCTTGTAACACTACATCTCCTACTCCAGACAATTATATCCCACAAATTAAATATTAATAATTCCCACCCCATGGCATGTCGCACAGTATTACTATTAATAAGGCTTTTACCAAAACGTATTACAACATGAAAAACAAAAAACGGCATCACAAAATATCATAAAATAAAATATTATATTTAGAAACCAAAGTAAACATAATTCATAATGCATCACTGGAATATCAACAGTGTTTAAGCTTGCAGAAGGCAATCACTTGCCTTTTCATATTTTTATTTAAGCAGAAACTTGTATATATCCCCTGTATATAGATCACTGTACTATCTACCCATACCTCTGTCACTCCAGGTTACAAAACTGAATTCATCTAGTCTCTTCTAAAATTTGTAATCTACCTAGGCACCACCCACCACCCTCTAAATGTGACGTTGTGTATTGGGTGCATCACGGTCCGTGATTGCTATTTCCTTCACAATCCGCCTTTCTGCCTCCATTATGAACTTCATACCATCATGAGGACCGTTCACCAAATGACAAGCCGTTCCCCTGCTCTGGCAGACAGCTTCTAAAAGGCACAACATCTATTCCCAGTATGTCTTCAGTGACCCTTCCTTCGCCCTACCTACCCAATCTCTTATTTAATTATTGCATGTGTGGTGAGAGGCATCTAATTGCCCAACAAACTATAATAATATTGAATATTCTTTGTTTTTCAAGATCCTGACTGAATAAAATTTTATTAGACCAATCAGGTCCACTACAATGACACCGTTTTAAAACACAACACATTCTAAAGAAGTGTTTAATAAAATCAGTAAAAAGATACAATTAAACAGCATGCGTGATTAAGGGACTTTTTAAAAAACTTTCACAGATAATAGACACCAAACAGCTACAACCTGTGCACCGCTTAGCTGGCAAAATGGCATGCACGATTTCCAATGGCCAGGCTGCCTACAGGACCTACAGCTTGCCCCTACACTGGGGAACTAAGTCGTTGGGGCAGGGACTGGTCAAACCTTTAAAATACAATATCAACAGCAATGTATGGGGTAGATAGATGGTTATAACTATTCCTAAGTCAACGCACCGAGTTTAAACCATCAATCAATCAATCAGGGTCTTGTATAGCGCGGCTACTCACCCGTGAGGGTCTCAAGGTACATTATATTACATTATGGCCTGCAACAAAAACCCCAAATCTCGTGCCCTTCTTACACAGGCGTGGCTCCCACAAAGTCACTGTTGATATAGGGAGGGTCAAGGCATTGAGGCCTCACCACAGTTATCGTCCTGGAATGTCTCCTGCAGCCTCAGGAGACTCTAGCAAGGCAGATGGCTTTATCTGGTTCTTTCCAGTTGGGTGACAAGAATCCTTGTAGCTCCTGGACTGTTCACTTCCTCATGACTGCCTTGCAGGCATTCTGGCAAGCTACTGCAAGAGCAGGAAAGCTGTCTCACTACTTAAAGGTCTGGGCAACAGGTCTTCTAGGATGAGAACATAACTATTGCACACTGTCTCCATATTCTAAGCAGTAAGGATAACAATATATAGACCCCATATTTATATATATATAATTGTTGTATCCTAATCAACAATATTTGTTCTAGAACAAAGTACCTTGTCCTGGAATCCCTTGGAAACAATGTTTATTTCAAGACTCCACTGTTCTAAAGATATGGCCTTCCAGGCCTGCAGAAAAGAAGAGAACAAATGCCCACCCACCGACAACATGTGCTACCTTCACACCCAACTACTGCTGCTTCCTTGGTGGTGTGGGAGAAGAGGAGGAGGAGGGCTGAACCTGGTGGCTGCGTCCTTTATTGCTTTACAAAGGGGCGGGATTGCTGCAGATAGACCTAGGCTGACTGATGTTGCTTGGCCTAGAATCCTGTGCCAAAAGCTCTGGATTTTCAAAAGGAATGAAAATCTCTGGACGGTTAAAGCCCTAGTGATTCTGCCTTCCTTTAAATGCTCAAGCACTCCGTCCGCCTTCTAGTCAAACAGTGATTGAAAGACATGTTCATTGGGGTGTTTTACACATCAGTAGAGAACCCAGCCTTAAGGTTAATTCAAAGGCAGAGGCCACACGATGACGAGTCTTGCTCTGAACCAAGATACCACATGCAGTCATCATGCGGGTCTGTGATGGAGATCTGTGAATTGCACATACAGCTTACATCTCCACATTTTAGGTGGGGACATGTTCCCTAAACTGCACCAAAAAGGTTTTAGAAAGCAAACGTTTTGTCACCTGAAAATGAGGAGAGAAATTCCTGATCCGGGTCAAAAAGCATGGAAAAACAGGAACTGACGCTGAGGTGCCAGAGTGGGCACTTTATTGCTCCTGTGACATTACAGCAGCTTTACTTCAGGCATGGAGATGGAGCCAGCGACTTATACCAGTGCCACAGAAGTGCTGCAAGAAGTTTCTGCATCCAGACTGGTGCCTGGGATATTCAAAGGTGAGGAATCTGCAGACAGAAGTATCCATCAGACATATCACTTTGCAGAGGACTGCATGAATGTTTGTAGAACTAATGAAGAGTGTACCTGCGATGTGCAATGGTGTGAAGGGGTGTGAGGTAATAACATGGACTACATATCCATTAACAGAGTGAGTCATAGTCCATTGATTGTGAAATGTGAAGCTGAAATACCAATAAAAATAATTGGAAAAAATACAAAAAACACAGTGAGTCATTGCCCTGAAAGATTAGAACAAAAGTCCTTCCATGATTGTGGAAGCTTTGACACCCTGCTCCTTGTCCAATGTTTGACTAGACCTGTGTTTCCTATAATGGACTTGTCAATCTGTCATTCTATATAAAGTATTCCACGATTTTGTAATGCTGACTATCAACATTTGAAACATGTACACAACCTTAATAAGTATCCTTGCAGAGAGCCTAATTTTCTGCTGGCCAGGGGGACTCATCAAGTGAACCAACAACCATAGTCGGGGTTGCTAGTGACCCCTTATTTCAGGGCAGAAGGGCTTGTTGATCAGTGTCAGAGGATTCTAGTTCTGGTGTATAGCTTTAAAGACCTAGGGTAGAAGGCAAATGGTCTACCAATCTATCCCCTGTAAAATCTGTGCAGTTTCACTAAACTGGTGTCCTTCACCACTGCATCCTTCCTCACCTACTGCTCCATGCTGAGTTGTTTACTGTGAGAGGTATGATATATGCATGTGGGGTACATGGAAGGCTATGAGTAGAGTGAATCGCAAGTGCTTGCACAAAATGTTAATTTTACTCTCAGAAGTCCTCATCCATACCAATAGGTATTTTTAGAAATGGGGTTTCTGGATGGATGAGGTATGCACCCTGTCCAAGCAGGAACCACAATCTTAGTCAGGGTAAGTCAAATATGCACCTTAAATTAACCTGTGCTCACCCTCTGGTAGCTTGGCACACAGCAGGCAAGCTTAATTTAGGAGGCAATGTGTAAAGTATTTGTGCAACACAACACCTAGTAACACAATGAAAACACCACAAAAAGACTCCACACCAGGTTAGAAAAACAGATATAAATTTTATAAATAAACCAAGACCAAAACGACAATACCCCAATAAGTAGAAGTGGAGATATGACTTTTTAAAGATTAAATGTAAAAATAGCGTCTAGAAGCAATAAGCGACTATGGGGGGGTTATCTGTTGCGCTGGACTGGGGCAAAGACAAGAGTTCAGGCCAACCGCGATGGACTACGGTCCAGATACAGGAGCCACGCATGGCCCACCCAGCAAAGTATCTTGATCTTGGCCGCAACAGCGAGATGCGGGGTGCAGCCAAGGGATGCGTCTGTGTCGATCCCGCAGGCGGGGTGATGCGTCGATGCTCCTCACGCTGTGGTGGCGATGCGCCAGTCCTGAAGACGATGTGCCGAGCCGAGAGACGTTGGTTCCACAGACAATGCACTGGGTTTGTCCACACAGACGACAGGATGCGTCGATCTTCCCACACTGCAGCGGCGGTGATGGAGCGGTTCCGATGCATCATTTCTTTAGGTGAAGTGCTGGTTCCGAGTGCGAGAAACAGTTTATGCTCCAGCAACAAGGCGATGCACTGGTTCTGCTACGCACAGACTGGAGATGTGGCGATTTTACTGGAGCAAGCACCTGGGTCAACTTCCAATGAACCAGGCACAGGCGCAGGTGGTGAGACTTTGATATTTTAGAGTCTCAGGAAACAGGAGGCAAGCCAACAAGCCTTTGGAGATCACCCTGGATTCAAGGCAGATTTGTCTGATTTGGTGGAGTCAGAGACCCAGTATTTATACCCAGTTGTGCCTTTGAATTGGGGGTGACTTCAAAGAAGGGTCTTTGACGTGCACAGAGGTCCTTTCTTCCTAGCCTTGGCTCCAGACTCACTACAGGGGGTTAACCAGACATTTGTGTGGGGACGGGACACTGCCCATTCAGGTGCATCAGCTCCTCCCTCCCATCCTGCACAGGATGAGCCATCAGAATGCAGATGAGACCTGACACATCTACCCTTCCTTTGTGTGGCTGTCTAGAGAGAATGCACAAAGTCAAGCTGTCACCCACCCCAGACATGTAGTGGAGGCAGGCTACAAGCACACATAGCTTTAAGAACAGAGAAATGTAAACTTACTAAAAGTGGCATTTCTAAAATAGTATTGTTAAATCCAACTTTGGCAGCAAAAGTATTTATCATTACCATTCCAATGATATGAAACATGACAGAGCTACTCCTTCTCAATTAGGAATTACAGCTTAAAAGTGTAATAAGGAATTCCCAATGTTAACCTTTGAGAGGAGTAGGCCTCACATTAGTGAAAAACAATTGTAAGTGTTTTTCACTATCAGGACATGCAAAAATTAAAAGTACATGTCCTATCTTTTACTTACATAGCACCCTGCCCTATGGGCACCTTAGGGGCGACTTAGGTGTAATATAAGGGGAGTTTAAGGCTTAGCAAGGGGTTATAAATGCCAAGTCGACATGGCTGTAAAACTGCATATACAGGCTCTGCAGTGGCAGGTCTGAGATATGTTTAAAGGGATATTTGTGCATGTGGCACAATCAGTGCTGCAGGCCCACTAATAGCATTTAATTTACAGGCCCTGGGCACAGGCAGTGCACTCTACTAGGGACCTACAGATACATTAAATATCCCAATTGTAGATAAACCAATGTAACCATGTTTTAGAGGAGAAGCACATGCACTTTAGCACTGGTCAGCAGTGGTAAAGTGCTCAAAGTACTAAGGCCAACAAAAGAATCAGCAAAAAGAGGAGGTAAGCAGGCAAAAAGTTTGGCAGAAGACCATCCTAAGGCTGATAGGTCTAACACAGGTGACGATCTACATGTATATTGCGTGATGGCCCTTCTCTTAAATCCAGTAATGTCTAGAGAATAGCGGGTATATACATCAGTTTCCATACAGCCAGTTTCTGGCTACTGATATACTTGAATTTGTATTCACTTCACACTGTTGGGTTGTGTTGGTCATTGCCTAGTAAGCTGGATGCCTTGGCATTGAGCCCCTAATTCTGGACATAGACAATATGCACTGGCCTAACTATATTATGCTAGAGCCTCCTTTCTATCTTCTAGAGAATTAGGGAAGATATACCCTGTCCTGATTGGCACATCATTCACGTGATGAATTAATGTTGTGCTTTTGTAGGGGCATCGGTGCCCACAAAGCAGGAAAAATAATGCCCACATCAAGGCAGTAGTTGTACTTCTCTGGACATTAAAGAGACTTTAAGCACCAGTCCAAAGAGATGTATGCCAGGAGCATAAACCTACAGCTTGCTGTTTCTGCCAAAGCCAAGATTATGCTAAGGATATTGAAGAAGCCAACTGTGAAAAGGGTTGCAGGCTTCTGATCAATAGTGACAAAGAGTTATGGCCACCTCTCTGAAACCCACAAGAAAGTAGCCCTACTTGAATGATCCCACTTGGAGCCATGAAGACTAAGTAGCTTAGCTGGCGATGACAATTCATGAAGCATCTGTGCAACCAGAGGCAGAGGATTTCCCAAGAACATTCCAGGACTGCATGTATTGAGCCTGTACTGTCCCCAATCTGCATGGTACTACCATTTCTGACCTCCAAGAGAGTGTATCTGGCAATTTCCAATCCTGGTGCCACAGTTGTTTTTCTCCTTCAAGGCAGATTATGGTATAGTATCGTGTTGACTGTGGCTAGTTGCCCTTTCCTAGCACCATCTGAGTGGTCTCTCTAACCTTTGTGTTTCTAGGGATGTGCACTCTTTAGGGTGCCGTTGACTCTATCCCCATATTTCAGGTCACCTGTTCCAAATGGCAAGCTTGAAGATACAGTAGGTGCCCCAGTCATGTGGTTGCACCCCTAACAAAAATTCTTGCCACAACTGGTCAGTTTCTAGATATGAGCCCCTGAAATTTGATACCACCAGTGAAGTAACTTTGTGATAGCCCATTCCAGCACAGGTAGTCTCACTGCACTTGACCTAAGACAATGATATTTTAACTTCCGCATAGAAATGCTACAGGATATCAAACCCTTGTTATGCACATTAACTTCACACAGAGACTTCCAAAAAGTTCACAGAGAAAAGGCCTCACACTTATCAGAAGAGAAATACTGTGGAGCTCATAGAAGCTAATAGAAGACAGCAACACAAAGGATAAACAGAATGCTTTTGTACTCTTCATTATAAGTTGATTCCTCTAATAGTCCGCAGCAGGATTATTTGAGTTGCAGTACATTTGCACCTTGAAGCAGTGCTTAATTTGGGTTGGTGGTTTCCGGTGCTCGGTACCGGCACTTGTCAACACCGGCACTTGTGACAGCAGCCACATGGTGGCGCTGTCTGTCTAAGTTAGAGATGAGCAGAACAACAGTTTATTATTAATATATATAAAAAATGACTAATAGCTGCCTCCCAAGCCATTCTTATAGCTCTGGGGGCCGGGAATAGTCTGAATTGTAATCGACAGCGCTGGCAGGGGCAATGGGTGGAGCAAGAAGCAGTGGCCTCCTGACGAGGGCCCTGGTACTTCTTTTTTTTTTACAAATTAAGCACTGCCTTGAAGCCAGACACAGCCTATTGATGATATGTAGAACATTTGCATGAACCAGCAACCATCAAGCTGCAGCCATTGGCGCAAGACCCACAGGACTTGTAAGACTAGCTAAGACTATCTAAAGATTCGGTCCGAGCATTGATGACCAATCTTTCAGGTTAATGTGGCTTACAAGGACAATCCATATATTTATGTACAGTACACAGTCTGTGCTCTGGAAGGGTAAATATGCACCACCACAATGGGGTTTAGAAAGATGGCACTTTTAAACAGAACAGTCAGATGGTGATGCCCAAAGGAAGTGCTTCAAGCACAAGCCAGTTGGTCTGACCACCAGCCTTTTGGCTTTGCCAATGCTTGTTTTAATTTGTGGGGGGGTTTTTGTAAACCTTTATTGGTGGGGAAAGGTCTCAGGCCCTCATCAATCTAAAAAAACGTATTTGCTAAAAGCAAAAAAATGTTTTGGTCTTAAAAAGAACACATTGCCATAGCAATTCCTGCAACTTACAAGAACTAATTTGTGTACGGATGTGCTACTCGTGAACGAAACGAATGACATCACTTACAGTGAAGTTAGCCAATGGATGAAGTGGGCAGGCCCATTGTCCTATGCTGTATATTGTAATGCGTGGAAGAAATATGTGCATGACTCAATAACAGACCACTGGATGAAGAGGGTTATCTGTACGCGTTGATAATTAAATGTATTATACATATAATGTTATTAAAATCAAAAGGCTTGATTAATGCTAGAATTAAATATGCTTGATGACTGACAAAGTAACTTAATAAATGTCCTGAATGCTGGTACCCTTTTCAGGACACACACAAGGGATGATGGTGTTAAATTATCACCCTCGTCTCTTATTAGGATGACAGAGGCGGGATGGTTTCTTGCTACCTCAGGCTTTGAAGTAGCACTTTCACCTTCTTGATGTGCCCCAGTATGGAGCTTGGCTTTGTGAAAATAGCTGGCAAGGGTTGTTCAATAGCAGGTCAAAGCGAAAAGGAGGTCATGCATCTATTTTTTCTTCTATCTCTTTTACATTATTCCACTGGCATAATTAGCCAACCCTCTTTTACTGTGAAAAAGCAACACAATTATATCTTTTGATTGCTAACAAAATGTCATCCTATCTGTGAAGTCCTTTCTTCCTGGAGTGTCCCTGTTGACTTACTCGGCTGTGAAAACACCCTTTTCAGCTGATATTGTGGACTTTTAATTGAAAGAGGTGATCATAGAGTGGGCGTTCGCGACAGAACTGCGCTTTGTCTAAGAATTGTGACCTTTCGCTACATAGACTCATATCTACAGAAACAGAATATGATTTTGCTTATTCAGTCGGCCCATAGCCTGAGTAGTCATGACACACAAAGCTTACATGGTGCCCTGATTTACTTTGTTGTCGTTCAGTATTAATAGTCATGCTTTGTGTGTCTAAGATCTCTTTGAATTTGTTCACGGTCTTCCATTATGAGTTTGCTACATACGTACACGGGGGACTAACTTGAGTGGGCAGAGGATGTGCTGTGTCCCTCATGGCACTGGTCAGTTTTGCCATGGCGATGCACGTCCATGTGGATGTATTAGATCCACTGGGTGCCGTACATAGCCGCAGGCACCCAGAAGTTAGGTAATAAGTATCTCCTCTCTTGGACCTTGGGAAATGAAACAAAAAACTTCCAGGTGCGGTCAAAGACGGTGACTCTAAAGATATTTCAGAAATTAAGACATCCACTACAGTATGACTGCGCGTGATAGGATAGCAAACATTATTCAGCCCTATGTGCAAAGCTAGTTTAACTCTCTACTCTCTTATCTTTGGGCAGAAGCACACAGTCAAAAGAAATCTAGATACCACAGCAATAAGCAGACTATGTGGTTCGTACAGCGTAAGGTTTTGAGGTCATTCATATACACATATGGAGGAGAGATCCTCAGGGCAGATTTCAATCCCACTGCTAGACATTGACTGTTTCCTGTGGCATTTTGATTGGTCCGTTACTATTTCCCTTCTTTTCATTTCCCACCAATACTGCTCTGAGGATGATGTCGAGTGGTAAGCAAGCCTTTACAAAAAACAAAGATAGATTACAATAAAAACTGTGATAGAATATTGTGGGTTCCTCATTACCCCATGTGTATTTGATGGCGTGTAGAAGTGTGTTGAGGGTGCGTTGTGTTTTATGTGAATGATGTCCTCTGCAAGGATACAGATTTTGAAGCAAAAGTGGAAGTTGACCCTCATGATGCCTTGCATACATGGTAATCTTTGTGCAGTTTTTTGTACGCAAGTTCTGTAGACCCTCTGGGGATTCAAGAATTGCATCTTACCAGGTTGCATCTTTAACTGATGTTTTTTAGATCTGCTTTAAGATAGGAAGAAATGGGATATTTGGCCATTCACTCTCCTAATACATATCTTGTGGACACTAGTTCTGTGGCAGGAACTGTCTGAAAAGTTCTGAGTCTCAGTCAGGAAGTCTGCAGTTGACATCTGCCCACAGTTACAAAAGTGCGTATGATGCCGGACTCTGCTTGTACAGAGAGCTGGATTTTAGAACATAGCATCCCTGTTCAATGGCATTGGCCCTCTTGCCAGTGACAACACTACACATCTTCGACTTTGGAAGTTGCTGTTTCCCCTCCACATACTAAGCCTGGGACCAAGCCCAGGACTTGGAAAGAAGATCTACCTCACTGGAAGAGGAAGCTGTACTGCTCAAGGGAGTGGGTTGAGCAGTCACGAGGGCCTTGCAGCTTAGCTGGCCAGAGTACTGAACCAAAGACGGTTGTGGACATGTAGCAGACATTCCAAAGCAAGGGTTCTGCGCCTACATCACCCTTACTTACTGTAGTATCACCTAACACTCTGTGGGAAACCATATCCCTCCTTTTCGACAGATGTGAACGTTTTTCCTTTTCGCTCCACGGCACCTATTCAAAATGATCACAAACAGTTTTTGGATCCAATTTGGCATTACAAGTTTTGCAACCTCTGAGAATTTTCATGGGGCGTCCATTTTATCATTTCCCCTAACTCAGGGAAAAGTGGTGAATCCACAGACTCGAAGGTGGGCTGGGTTCCAAGCAACTTGAACATTTCGTTCAAAACTGACTTTTGTAATCAGTTGGAAAAACAACTGGCCTCCGCTGAACAGTGTCTGGTGCCTCCTGATATCTACAATAGAATCCTCGGCCACTATGTGAACTGGACTCTGAAACGTTGGCTCTTGAACCTGGTCAATGGGCACTCTAAACATTTTCATTTTCCTGTTGGTGGGGAATTTCAAGTCAAATCTGAGTGCTGGATTATTGGTTTTGGGTGTTTACTATATTTTTTGGCTTTTGACAATTTTTGGTAGCTTCTCAGCAGTCTTGGTTTAAATGTGCTAAATTATTGCGTTTTCAGCCATGGCTGCTTACAATCTAGGTAAAGGCACCGATGCATTCCAGTCTATTTGATACGTTTGTAACATCCATTCTGGCACCTCTAGTTTCATTAATCTAGGCTTTAAATGAAAATAGACACCTAAGACCCTGGTACTGCAAGGGATTAAGCACGTGAGATCTCTTGGGATCTGGTGCATTTTCTACCCCTCTTTGTAACCTTTCAATGTTCTGAGGTGAAAATAAAGAATTATAAAAAAACGTAAGTGCCTTGTATTTTTTTTTCTCTCTCGTTTAGAAGAATGCGGCTGCCCGCGGCCCCACAGGGGGCCACCCTAAAAGGGCGGCCCTTTAGTGCCTTTTTGGCACAAGCACCTTCCCCCCCCCGTCCAGTGTTGGGTTGGGACTCTAGCGAGTTCCCACCCCCAGACTCTGGCGCGCGCAATGCGCGTCACTTCCGGCGCGCCGAGGTGTGGGGAGGGTATTTAGCCCCCCCACGGCCTCAGGGGCATCCTCTTTACGCGCCGTGCACGCTGTCTCCCACCCTACCGCTTACCCGGCGTGGGGATGGCAGGCAAATTACATGGAATATTGTAATGTTTTCTTTTGTGTTGCAGGCGGAGTTACAGGGCGATCTGGAAGCAGATGGGTACAGAAGGTTACCGCTGCGGGGCACAGTAAGGGTGCCAGAGCCAAAAACCAGGAGCCTCAGGGCAGGGTACTGGAAAACCGTGTCGGCGCCCCGTTAGTCCTTCGGGCGGTTGTGGGCCTGAGCAACCGGGGGCTTGCCTTGCTACGCTCCGCCCTCGAAAGGGGGCGTGAGTAATAAGGGACCATTGCCTTGCTACGCTCCGCCCTCAAAAGGGGCGTGAGTAATAAAGGACAATGTGTCACGTGATCCAGTAGGGAGATCACACCATAAGTTAGCACTGATTGGATTGGTTTTGTCCCCACAGTGCTAGGCTCTTCAGGCGGGCGGCGGCAGCATAGGGGCTGCCGGCCCTTGGATCGCCCGTAAGATAACCCACCATGTTTGCTTACTTGTGTATGTAATAAACCTGCAGCAATATCTTCCAAACAAAGTTGTGTTGTGTATTTATTTATCATGCATGCTCTATGGTTTTGGGGGAGGGCGGTGTGTGTTGCCAATAATGGCACTATGTTCTTTGTGGAATTCAAAAGGTAAATGGTTTTGGCGACATAAGACTATAGGACACAAAGTGTGGAAATTGGAGTTGCTGGTTTTGAACGTTAATGTCCCAGCATCATGCTTCAGGAATTGATTTTAGATTCTGCACCACATTTTCCAAACAGCATCTGCTGTTTCTATTGGTTTGGCACTGGTAGAAGCCCCGACCTAACAGAATATCAATGCACTTTCCTGGCAACAGTAAGAAGTTATGCCTGTCAAGGAAAGCATTCTTTTATCCTACATGGTGCATTATACAGATTTAGCCCATGATTCTAATTACTTTACTTATTTTAATTTGTTTATTATGTGTTTTTTAACAAATTAATTCTGTTTTTACAAAGTGATATATCCGTATGCAACTGCATTATTAGTGGAGCACAACAAACAAATCCAGTGTAAGAAATTGGGTTACTGGTTGAGGGGGAGAAACCCTTCTCAAGCAGTAACCACAATTACTCAGGGCGAAGTCACAAGCAAACCCTAAATTAACCTGTGCTCAACCCTTGGGTAGCTTGGCACAGAACAGTCAGGCTTAACTTAGAGGCAATGTGTAAAGTATTTGTGCAACAATTCAAAGAGTAACAAAGTGGAAACACACCACAAAAGAAGCCCACAACAGAGTTTGACAAATAGAGTAATTTTTAATAAATAAAACAAGACCGAAACAACAAAAATCCAACTAGTAGAAGCAAAGATATTCATTTTTAAAATGTTAGTGAAAATAGCAGCAAAAGGCATAAAGTGCGAACTGTGGATATCTAGTCGCTCCGGACCGGGACAAAGTCCCAAGTTCAGGCCAACCGCAATGGAGCACGGGCCGGCTACAGGGACCCAGTAAGGCCCGCTGAACAGAGTACCTTTAAATCCTGGTTTGGAGAGCATTGAGAGGATCCGTGTCGAAGATGCGTTTCGCAGCCGAAGCGATGCGTCGGCTCCGAGATGCGGTGAGGCTGCTCTGCGTGATCCTGTGGCGTCCTTGTCGAAGATCCCGTCGATGAGGGCTTGTGGTCAGTCGTGCAGTCGGCGCAATGATGAGGAGCTGCGAGACTGCGATGCGGAGTCCAAGGTCGTCGCCGAAACTGCTGGTGACAAGGCATGCGATGGTCTAACCATGGATGCATCGCGCAGAGGCAGTTCCGATGCGGCAATGGACTGCGGTGCAATGCAGGTCTTTGCAGCAGTTCCGATCCACACAGCAGCGGCGATGCGTCGGTTCTGCTTGGGTTGTGCTGCGCACCAGAGGAGATGCGTCACTTCGGCTGGATCCACAGAGGCTGGCAGAGCACCTCAGGCCGACTTCCAAGGGTTCAGGACTGGGGTGGCACCACTTGGCAGGGTAGACTCACAGATGGCACAGTCCAGGTGCAGGTGCAAAGTTGTTGGAACCTTCTGTCCCTGCGGCTCAAGTCAAGAGGCCAACAAACTAGCCCTTGGAGTCACTCTAGGGTTCTGGGTTCAAGAGACGCAGGTCCAGTCCTTCTCACCCAGGCACGAGGGCAGCAGGCAGCAGGTCAGCACAGCAAGAAGCTGCACAGCAAGGCAGTAGTCCAGCAGAGTGCAGCCCAGCAAAGTGGCAGTCCTTCAGCAGCACAGCAGTCCATTTTCCTGGCAGAGTGTCCACAGATCCAGAAGTGTTCTGAAGTGGTGGTGTCTAAGGTCCAGTATTTATACATAGTTGTGCCTGTGAAGTGCAGGAGACACTTCTAGAGGTTTCCCTTTGAAGTCCCCAAGCATCCTGCCTTCCTTGTCCTGGCTTCAGACTAACTACATGGGGTATGTAGCCCTTTGTGTGAAGGCAGGACAAAGTCTATTCAAGTGTAAGTGGGGCTGTGCCCAGATCCTCCTCCCATCCTGCCAGTGATGGCCCATCCAGGCATACCTAAGCCCCCTATTGTGTGTGGCTATCTAGGAGGAATACACAAAGCTCAACTGTCCACTACACCCAGTCATGTGACCCAGGTGCAGGCTACAGGCACTGCGGTATGTGGGAAAACATCCCTCTCTTTTAATTAATTTACTCTTCAATCATCCCGTTTCATCACTTGATGCCAATGTTAATACCACTCCTTAAAGAGAGGGATGTTTTCCCACATACTGCAGTGCGACGGACGGGTGCGCGAGAGATGTGCCCCATTAATGTTTACTTTGGTATGAGCTGTGATCAGGGGTGTTTCACAGAGTCTGATCGCACGCACTAACAGATGACGTTTTTTCGAACACAGAATCTATATAAAGGGAAGGAGTGCATTCTTATAATATTTCCTTGCTTTGCAATTTAAAATGCCCCAACGAAGTTTGCACCCCGTGGATGAAGTAGAATGGTATAACATTTGAAAAACCATAGAAAAGTATTTCTCATCACTGTGGAGACAGCGAAAAGTTGGAGTGGACTTCATTAAGTCACGATCGAACTGAGGCTGATTTACGGGACAGTTGAACTTTGACAGCTTGATTAGTTTCTTTTACTAGCATCGCTTTTAGTTACAGCGGTTTCACTAATGGATTTTATGGATTCACAGCTATTGCATTTATTTTTTACAGATTATTGTGGCTGGGTTTTAAATCAGTGTGGAAATCTGGAGGGTGGGAAGTAGAGTGTAAGAGAGTGTTCGTTTTCAGGAGTTGTGCTTATTTACTTCAATCATTATGTGACGATGGGGAGTGCATTATGGGATTTGTGGTGTTCGTTGACTTTTTGGAGTAACCAAAGTATATCCACAGGGGATTTAGGTCACGGGGTTGGTGTTAATTGGTCACACATGGGGCTGCAATGTTTAAATAGCGGTTTGACCGGCAGGGAGAACAAACAGTTTTGCATGAAAACGGAGAGAGGTATATGAAGAGGATAAGCTGCCGGCTGCGGCTTCTCTAAGGTAACTAGTTATGATTTATCAATGAGTTTGGTAGGGACACAGGGTGGATGGATTTGAAGGGGTAAAAATAGTGATTAAATAGAGAGAAACGAATGTTAATCGGAGTTTGAATTTTGCATTAGTTCATTTCAGAGGTATTGTTTGTAGCTGAGGGTGGAGGGGGTTGAACAATTGGAGGGAAAGGTATAGTGTTTTTCTTTGGGCGCACATGGTTTTTCTAGGGGAGAGTGGTGGGGAGATGAGGATGGTGACAATGGGTGGGACAAGATCATGTTGTATTGTGAAGGTAACCATTAAGTAGTCAGTTGAGCTGCCTCTTTCATTTGTTTCAGAGTCCCCTGATGAAGAGCCTTTTCGGCTCGAAATGCATTGGGCATACTGTAATGAGCCTACTTTGATGTACGTTTCACCTATTCGTGTCGCTGTGAAAAAGCCTGGATTGGCACGCAGAAGACATAAGAAAATGTTGAATAAAGCAAAGGTGGAACTACGCTGTCTCTTCAGTGCTTCAATAAGTTTGGAAAACTATGGATTAAGGAGTGGTATTAACATTGGCATCAAGTGATGAAACGGGATGATTGAAGAGTAAATTAATTAAAAGAGAGGGATGTTTTCCCACATACCGCAGTGCGACGGACGGGTGCGCGAGAGATGTGCCCCATTAATGTTTACTTTGGTATGAGCTGTGATCAGGGGTGTTTCACAGAGTCTGATCGCACGCACTAACAGATGACGTTTTTTCGAACACAGAATCTATATAAAGGGAAGGAGTGCATTCTTATAATATTTCCTAACTTTCTAAAAGTGGCATTTTCAAAATTGTAATTTAAAATCTGACTTCACCTTAAGTTAGGATTTCTCACTGCCATTCCAAAGACACCAAACATGAACTAGTTACCTGGTCCCATTTGGAAATGACAGTTTATTAAATGTAATAAGATAATTCCAATGTTAGTCTATGGGACAGGTAGGCTTTGCAGTAGTGAAAAACAAATGTAAGAGTTTTTCACTACCAGGACATGTAAAACTTAAACGTACATGCCCTACCTTTTAAAAACACTGCACCCTGCCCTCTGGGCTGTACAGGACCTACCCTAGTGGTGACTCACATGTATAAAAAGGAAAGGTTTGGGCCTGGCAAAAGGTTTACTTTGCCAGGTCCACATGACAGTTAAACTGCACACACACAGTCTGCTATGGCAGGCCTGAGAAATGTATAAAGGACTACTCAGTGCTCTAAATGGGCTGGTACTGTTCGGTACTGAGACTTTCCTATTTTGAGAGGGAGAGTCCCTGCACTTCTCATGAGAGACGTAATACTTTTAATTGGAGAGTACTGGCACTTCTCAGAAACAAGGAGGTACTCTGATACAGAGTAGCTTCACTTCTATTTTTCCATTTCAAGCACTGGGAATACTAAAGTTAGTGGCACAATAAGTGCTGCGGGCCCACTAGTAGCATATAATTTACAGGCTCTGGGCACATGTAGTGCCGCTTTACTACAGACTTACAAGTAAATTAAATTTGCCAATTGGGGATAAGGCAATGTTACCATGCTTTAAGGAGGGAGCACATGCACTTTAGCACTGGTTAGCAGTGGTAAAGGCCTAAGGCCAGCAAAAACGAGATCAGCAAAAAAGGAGGAGGAAGGCAAAAAGTCTGAGATAAGACCACCCCAAGGCTGACAGGTCTAACATCTAGTATAAGACGATACAAGAAGAACAGTTTTACTACAAAGAGCAACTGAAGTCCTATGAATTAAAGACGCTTTTGTAACTCCATATGGAGACAGGATAAGGAAGCAGTGGTTTTCTAATTTAAAAAAAATGAAGAAATAACTCTATAATGTCAGAAATCTCCATAAGTATGAGGACAGCGCCAGAGTACCATAAATCTGCATAACTACATAAGAAGAAAGTAAATATAGTAGTGAAGCGAGGGTCAGTAGATAAGAAAAGTGGAAGACCTCAGATAAGAAAAGTGGAAGACAACATGGATACTTAGATCTCAGGGACTGAAGCTTTAAGACAATCTGAATGTGTAGTGGCCAAGTCCACCTGACTAAAAACAAAGACTTTGTCATTCACAACAACCGGCAATCTGGCAGGCTCCATCTCTAAGTCAGCAGACTACTGCTCCTAGCAACTGTACCAGACTGACATCGGAAAAAATACGTCTATTACCATTCCGCATCACTTTGCCTTTCCCAGTTGCATATTTCAGCACTACCTCTCGGTAGTCAACTCTTTTAAAGGAAACAGCACGCTACCGTGGCATACATAAGTACCTCTTCTACCCTTCTGAGCAAGAGTGTTGCCCTCTTACCTACCACTGTAGATTAAAAGTCACCCGGGGGCACTTCCTCCTTAAGGAACGTCCGAATGAGGAACAGAGATCAACCCCTTCCAACTCCCTTCCTTCAGAAGTTCCCAACCGAGCAGTTTTACATTCGCCAACCTCCGAGCACTCTCTATCCGCTCCAGGCAGTCTTTCACATTCACAGAAGATTAAACTGCCCACCGATGAAAATGAGTGATAGCATCATTGGTTCCCATTTGTTCTGCCTCAAAACATTCAAGGGTTTCAGTCCTCTTTTCTAATGCAGATGTAGAAGCTTCCACACCAGCTACGTTAGTCATCAGGGCCTCCAAACTGCTCTCCACTGCTGTCACCTTGGTCTCAATACTGTCCACCTTTCAATGGAGGTAATCAAGTTAATCCAAGGGAATCTTTTCACTGGCTTGTCAATCCTGCTCTTCTTTTCAATATTGCCATCCTCAATGTCCAGACCGGCACCAGATGTTTGTGGGCTGGATCACTGTAAATGACCCATAGGGTAGGGGGTCCTCACCCCCTCCTTCAGAGCAGATGTCTCCTAAGGAGGACCTCCTTTGTAAGGTGTATCCACAGCAGCAGTGCCAGTCATGCATGCCCACAGACAACATCTATCACACGCCTCAGGTAAGTTCAACGTGCTAAAGGGACGCCGCCAAGCACATGGCAAGGGTGGCAGATCCTACACTCCGAGTCGTTGCCAAAGTCAAGGTACGTTGCGCCTTTCAGTCTTGCACAGTCATCTTCTCATGAAGCAGTGTTGTCTCTTATTCACAACAGTACTCTCAGCCACATTTGGCTGCAGGAGTTCCTTCCTTCAGTTTCTAGACATGCCCGCCCGCCTGCCGTCTTAGACTAGGCCACTCTGTGGAGTGAAACCCCAACACCGTGATTACCCCAAGTCCGGCTTCTTCCTTCATCTCCTGCGACCCACAGGGGAAGCAGCACCAGCCCCGACACTCGAGAGGTGTCACCCATGTTAGGGAGGATTGTCAGTTCTATCCCCTTGCAGTAAACGCATTTCAACTGTTTGGTTTTTATTTAACAAATCAGTGTATTCTGGAAATTGTACGTTTTGCTTAACTTGACTAACATGCTTTAAAAAACATGATTTCTAAAATGAAAGGCAAGGACTGGATGCATGTTGTGTTATGCACATGGGGCGATCTGGCAATAGTAAATGTGGAAAAACACATAATGCCGTCCACTCTAAATAGGGCGCATGGTGTTATGAGTTAACCTCAAACGGCTAATTCTTCATCGGAGTATGGTGCCGACGAAGCGGAAGTAGGCTCCATCGTCGACATAGTTAAGGTTCGCCCTCCTCTAAATGAGTTTGGCAGAGAGGGTTCTCCGTCACTGTTGGAAAGAAGTACGCTGTCTGCCAAATTCTAGATCAGTCCCATAGAAGCAACAAAGAGTTCAAAGGATACATATATTTGAACAACTTAATGACAATTTTTTTTAGGTCGAGCCTAGCGCAGCGCGCATGCGCTGCTCTATGGGAGGCTTCTTGTGAGCACTCCAAACTTCCCCGAAACTTCTCCTTGTGGGTGTGACTCCGCCCACACATTTGATTGGCCTTTGCGTGTGGCTTTCAATAATGAAAGCATGCAAATGGCCAAAGGCGGGTGCATGTCCCACCTCTTCTTCAAATATTCACTCCCACGGCGTTTGGGTCTCGGGAGCGAGCAGCGGCGCGCAGGGTGCAGCTGCATTCCTGGTCGCGTCATGGATCAGGTTACTAAAGAAACACAGCGCGGTCGCTTTCACTTTCGCGGCCGCGCTTGTTTTGGTTGGTATTTTCTATGTGAAAATGTGTTCCAATATGTGTGAATGTTATCCCTCAACTCACTCCCTCTCTCTGCGCGTGCGACCAGAAGTGCACAAAATCAGTAAATGTGAGCTCAATGAATAGGATTAAATAAAAACCATGACATAATTGTTTTTCCAAAGTCGAGTTGTGTAATACGGTCCAGGAGAACAGAAGTCGGATACTGGTTTAAGAAAAACATTGGTGGTTTTTTTCTAAATTTTGAGGACAGCCAAGCTTACGTTTTTATGTGTCAAAAATACTTGCCTTTCCTCTTTATATGCAATCGAAACAACAACATCCCTAACAGTTGTGCCATTCAACAGCCCACTAAGCCTTTTTCGAGTGAATCTCTGTGACATACTTTATATAAAAACTGAGCTACGGCGCGAATTAAATTTCCCCACATGGACATATTTCTGGGTCACGATGAGAAATATATTTTTTGAAAGGTTTTGACGACTAAAGTGTTTTTTAGCTTGTTATTTGCACTTTAATGAACTGGTCTGGTGAACCCGAACAAACATGTTTGTCATGAGACATGTCTGTAACGGTCTGACCGAGGATTTTTCCAAGAGAAGCTATGCTAAAACGCGCTTTAATTCACATATAGGGGCGTACGTTTATTTGTAAAACAAACAAAAACACGCGCTCCGGAAAGATTTTGCTGAGCATATATTTTGTTTGAACTCCCAGTAAGCCTCGGAATGAAAACATTGTCTGAAGGTCGCGTGCCCAGGATCTCTTTAAAGCTGATTAACTGCAAGGCTTTTTAATTGGACCTGATCTTGGTATGGCGGTGAGACGTGAAGAATAAACTTCGGAAACCTGAACTCTGCTGAAAGTGATAGACTTGGGCTGTAGTGCTTACAAGCAGCAATCGTACCGGTCAGTCAGGGAGCTAGCGTCCACGTAGGACGTGTAATTTGACTTTTTCATTGGTGTAGTATGTAAAGACGCATATATTGCCCTAAGTCACAATAGGAGACACATGGTTTAATGTCTTCTGTTTCGCCCCCTCCCGCCCCACACTTTAGGTGGATCTGGCTCTGGCATAAAGTCAGGTTTGTTTAATGACACAAAGTTTCCACCCTGAAGGCGATGTTCGTTGAAAAAGGTACATAATGTGGAGTATGAATTTAAAATTGCCCGTATGCAAAGTGCTATTGGTTTATAAGCTATAATTGACTCACGATACTGTACGTCAGCTGGGGCTTTAAAAGGGATGTAAAGTAGGGTGGGTCTCCAAACATAAGATAACACATGTATTTGTAAAGCGCACATTCATCCAGATGGGCTTCTTGGCACTGAATAACAGATGTTTATTGTTACCCAACTCAATGGTACTCATTTTAGAGACCTCAGAAGGATGAAAGGCTGAGTTAACCTACCAGGTTTTGAACCTGTAACCATGAGGTCAAACACAGGCCCCTGCAGTGGACACATTAGTCCACTAAGCTACCAGACCCAGTTCTCCAGAGGTGATGTGGTTTTGGAATTAAGGACGTGGCTTAAACAAGTAAACTCAATTTCTGTCATTCCCACAGTATGCCATCCAACGTTTGGTTCCTCTCTGAGCTTTCTGTTATTGGATCCAGATATATAGCGCAACAATTGACATACACCTAAAACCAGCCAGGACTATTGGTTTTGTGAATGGTTGTTAGCTATTTAAGATAAATGACTAACAATGATTTTGTTGTAAAGAACATTGAAAATGTTTCAATTCTGAAATTGTGAGACAGTGAATTAAACATTACTGACGCCTTGGGTTGCCACCTTTCCAAGAGAAAAATACAGGCCATATGTTGTTGTTTTAAGAGTTTGCAAAGGCCGGACCATGATACAAAATAGGGCTTTAAACAAAATCATATGTATTAATTTCTAACTATACTTTTCTGCCTTTGTTTTCTTTATTGGTCAGGAATTGTTAACGCAGCTCTAGAACACATTTGAAAGTGCTTTCTGTTTATATTTGTTGTTTGACGTATGTACACATAAGGGCTAAAAATACCGGCTTTAGGGGATTTTGCTTATTTTTGTACCGGCCTGGACATTGAAATACCAGTGGTGCCCACAAGCGGCGAGACCTATTGGCTTTGCCAATGCTTTTTTTTAAAGCTGTGGCATAATGATGCACAAACACCCTAGCAGCGAATGTCTTAACACAACTACCACCGGATAGGCGTGGAGAATGAAAGATACCATCTCCAACAAGAGACCAGGCTTTTAATGCTGCTCCTTTCTCCATTTTACATTTCCTCAGAAGAGGTGCTAGCAATTAAGTACATAATACCTCAGTTCATCTGGCCACCCCCCTGACCCCAAGTCCCTGCTTGTGGCTGTCTTATGTCACTAGTGTTGGGTGGCACTGTATATTTGTCAGTATGTGCGTTCTTTGTGTGCCATGTTTGGTGCATGGATAGTTAGTTGTGTGTCTGATAGTTTGTGTGCATGTCCATCTATGAATATGGATACCTGTATGGCGGTTCTGGGTTGGAGGGCGAGGTGGGGGGGAGGGGTGTGTGTGGGTGTGTGCATGTGTGTGTGTGCACGCGCGCAAGCAAATGTGGAAGCATGTGTGATCTATACCAATTCGTGCATTCACTATACAACAAAGACTATTGGCTTTATCAATACTTGTTAAAATATGCTCTTGGGCACACATTACGAGTGGCCTGCAAATCCAGATGTGGTCAGTAACAAGATTTACTGGTCACATTAGAATGTATAACTGATGCAGTACTACTGCAACCGGTATTCAGTTATGCGGTAATACAGCATGTTTTCCTAAAGACAGAGGGCCTGATTCACAAAGGTGAACTTACACGTTGGTGTAAGTTTACGATTGTTTGCTATTCACAAAGGGATTACTGGTAGATCACTTTGAGAATAGCAAACAATCATAAACTTACACATACGTGTAAGTTTACCTTTGTGAATCAGGTCAACACTGTCTAGGTCGCGCCTAGAGGCTTTGCCCACAGTAAAAAGCTCGCACATTAGGGTTTACATTGGGGATTCAATGCGAAAAAACCAATAACTGCATGTTATTCGTCAATGCACACGGCTTTGGGGCATCAACTTGTGACTCCGTGGTAATATCCAGGAGCGTCGCCCCACTGCTCTCAGAGCAGGAAAAATAAAATGATAATAACGTTGTTATTATTATTTTATTTTTCGTAGGTTCGGGGCTGGGTTAGGGTGGGGCGGGGCTGGTGGCACAGTGGGAGGAGTGGCTTGCACACTCCAAGTGTGCATGATGGCTTGGCCGGCTGTCTTGGGCCGGCCAAACAGTCATGCGCACTTTGCATGTTCCCCACCAGGCTGTAATGCAAAGCCTGGTGAGGAACATGCCCAGGCTCCCACTGCTTGTCTGAGCGCCAAACCATGGCACTCAGACCAATCACGACGCTGCGTTGCAATGTTGTGATTGGCTTACGGGAGCCTGGGTGTGCTTCCTAGTACCGGCCAGAGCGGAGTGACGACAGAGGAGAGACGTGGCGAGGAGGTAAGTGGTTTTTTTTTGGGTATTTTGTACTCCCCCGCTTCTCCACCCTCATCCCCTGCCAGCCGCCACTAGTAATACTGAAATCCAGTATTACCGATACTTGGGTATCATTGACACTGGCTGCGGTATCACTAGCCCTTAAATCTGAGCCAGTCCTAATGAGATAGTAAGTAAAAAGACCCTTTCAAAACCAGCACATATGTACTACTCGATAACAAAGAGATTGCACACAAGAACCGGATTCGGGAACAAGCAGTAGTGACACACTTCTGCGGTCAATATGACTGGTGATTTGTTTAAGGAAAGTTGTCTAAGACGACATATGTAATAGTCTGCTCTAATGAGCAAACATTGGCTAAAGAATCACAGGCAGCATTAATCATCCTGCGAGTGCACGTGGCTGCAATACAAACACAGCACAGAATGAAGCATCTGTCCATAGGTTAATGTAGATCCGAAGCGAGGACAGTGCTGTGCATGCCAAATTTCCTAACCAGCACCTTTTTAGGTTGAGCCTAGCAGCACGCATGTGCTGCTCTGTGAGGCATGGAGTATTCAGTACATGGGCTTCAAGCTGGCCCATCGCTTGTCATTGGTTATTCCAGGTGCCTTTCCAATACCTTACTTTTGAATGGTAAATCGTGCCCATTTCTCCCTCCTTTTGATCTTTTGTTCCCTCCCATAGCAACTGACCGTGTTACAGGGCTCAATTTGCTTCTGTCCATTACAGTTCACTTTGCGCACCATGTTTTCCGATTGCCTGCCTCGTGCTCTGGAGATATTGCAAATGCGAGCACCTGACCATTGTTACTGCTTTCCCCTCCCACCAACCGTTTCTCTGTGTGTTCTCCCATTTGCACCTTAGCTTTCAAATATGATCTACAGAGTCTGGGTCACTGAAGATCGAGTTGAGCAGTCACAAAGTTACAGTGTTACAAATGTGACTTTACTCGCTAGCCCCCTTTCACCCAATCTTTTGTTTTTAAGCATTAATTATGTTTCACTCGCTTGGAGCTCCGTTGCTCCGTTTCTGTAAATGGGGCTGTAAATCTTGTTCTTTATCTGGCAAAAATATGGCAGCTGT
The DNA here is from genome assembly GCA_963921515.1 of Calotriton arnoldi. Classification (NCBI taxonomy): domain Eukaryota; kingdom Metazoa; phylum Chordata; class Amphibia; order Caudata; family Salamandridae; genus Calotriton; species Calotriton arnoldi. The sequence continues at coordinate 3,713,431 of CAWUFW010000313.1, read as the reverse complement.
GTCTCTGTTACCAGTGGTAATTCTCCTTTCTTAGTCAGCTAGGCAGTGCTGCAGCTGCGTCTCTGTTCCCAGTGGTAATTCCTCCTTCTTAGTCCTCTAGCCAGTGCTGCAGATGCTTCTCTGGATCCAGCGGTAATTCCTCATTCTAAGTCTTCTAGACAGTACTGCAGCTGCTTCTCTGGTCCCAGTGGGAATTCCTCATTCTTAGTCCTCTAGGCAGTGCTCCTAGCTGCTACTCTGGTCCCATCTGTAATTCCTCATTCTAAGTCCTCTAGGCAGTGCTGCAGCTGTCTCTCCGGTCCCAGTGGTAATTCCTCATTCTAAGTCCTCTAGACAGTGCTGCTAGCTACTTCTCTGGTCTCATCGGTAATTCCTCATTCTAAGTCCTCTACAAAGTGCTGCAGCTGCTTCTTTGGTACTGTCAGTAATTCCTCCATTCTAAATCCTCTAGACAGTACTGCAGCTGTCTCTCTGTTCCCAGTGCCAATTCCCCATTCTTAGTCATCTAGGCAGTGCTGCTGCTGAGTCTCTGTTCCCAGTGGTAATTCCTCATTCTTAGACCTCTAGCCAGTGCTGCTAGCTGCTTCTCTGTTCCCAGTGGCAAATCCCCATTCTAAGTCCTCTACACAGTGCTGCAGCTCCTTCTCTGGTCCCAGTGGTAATTCCTCATTCTCAGTCTTCAAGGCAGTGCTGCTAGCTGCTTATCTGGTACCGTTGGTAATTCCTCATTCTTAGTCCTCTAAGCAGTGATGCAGCTGTGTCTCTGATCCAAGTGGTAATTCCTCATCCTAAGTCCTCTAGACAGTGCTGCTAGCTCTGTCTCTGTTCCTAGTGGTGATTCCTCATTCTTAGTCCTCTTGACAGTGCTGCTAGCTGCTTCACTGGTCCCAATGGGAATTCACAATTCTTAGTCCTCTAGACAGTATTGCAGCTGCTTCTCTGGTCCTAGTGGTAATTCCTCATTCTAAGTCCTTTAGACAGTGCTGCAGCTGTTTCTCTGGTCCAGTCGGTAAATCCTCATTCTAAGTCCTCTAGGCAGTGCTGCTAGCTGCTTCTCAGGTCCCATTGGTAATTCCTCATTCTAAGTCGTATAGACAGTGCTGCAGCTGCTTCCCTGGTCCCGTTGGTAAATCCCACATTTTAAGTCCTATAGGCAGTGATGCAGTTGTGTCTCTGTTCCCAGTGGTAATTCCATTTTCCTAGTCCTCTAGGTAGGTGTGCATCTCTGGTCCAGCCGGTAATTCCTCATTCTAAGTCCTCTAGGCAGTGATGCTAGCTGCTTCTCAGGTCTCATCGGTATTTCCTCTTTCTAAGTCCTCTAGGCAGTGCTGCAGCTGCTTCTCTGGTCCCATCGGTAATCCCCCCATTCTAAGTCTTCTAGTCAGTGCTGCAGCTGTGTCTCTGTTCCCAGTGGTAATTCCTCATTCCAAATCATCCAGACAGTGCTGGTTGCTGCTTCTTTGATCCCGTGAGTAACTCCTCTATTCTAAGTCCTCTAGGCGGTGCTGCAGCTGTGCCCCTGTTCCCAATGGTAATTTCCAATTCTTAGTCCTCTAGGCAGTGCTGCAGCTGCGTCTCTGTTCCCAGTGGAAATTCCTCATTCATAGTCCTCTAGACAGTGCTGCAGCTGCTTCTCTGTTCCCAGTGGAAATTCCTCATTCTCAATCCTCTAGACAGTGCTGCAGCTGCTTCTCTGCTCCCAGTGGTAATTCCTCATTCTTAGTCCTCCAGGCACTGCTGCTAACTGCTTCTCAGGTTCCGTTGAGAAAATCTCATACATAGTCCTCTAGATAGTGCTTCTAACTGCATTCTAAGTCCTCTAGACAGTACTGTTAGCTGCTTCTCTGGTTCCGCTGGTAATTCCTTATTCTAAGTCCTCTAGACAGAGTTGCTACTTGCTCCTCTGGTCTCATCGGTGATTCCTTATTCTAAGTCCTCTAGACGGTGCTGCAGCTGCTTCTCTCGTCCCAGTCGGAATTCCTCATTCTAAGTCCTCTAGGCAGTGCTGCAGCTGTGTCTCTGATCCAAGTGGTACTGTATCATTCTTAGTCCTTTAGAAAGTGCTGCTAGGTGCTTCTCTGGCCCCGTCAGTAATTACCCCATTTTAAGTCTTCTAGGAAGTGCTGCAGCTGTGCCTCTGTTCCCAGTGGTAATACCTCATTCTACGTCATCTAGACAGTGCTGCTTGCTGCTTCTCTGGTCTCATCGATAATTCCCCCATTCTAAGTCTTCTAGGCGGTGCTGCAGCTGTGTGTCTGTTCCCAGTGGTTATTCCTCATTCCAAGTAATCCAGACAGTGCTGCTTGCTGCTTCTCTGGTCCCGTCAATAACTCCTCCATTCTTAGTCCTCTAGGCAGTGCTGCAGCTGTGTCTCTGTTCCCAGTGGAAATTCCTCATTCTCAGTCCTCTAGACAGTGCTGCAGCTGCTTCTCTGGTCCCAGTGGGAATTCCTCATTCTAGTCCGCTAGACTGCTACAGCGGTTTCTCTGGTCCCAGTGGTAATTCCTCATTCTTAGTGCTATAGGCAGTGCTACTAGCTGCTTCTGTGGTCCCGTCTGTAATTCCTCATTCTTAGTCCTCTAGACAGTGCTGCTAGCTGCTACTCTGGTCTCGTTTGTAATTCCTCCATTCTAAGTCCTCTAGGCAGTGCTGCAGCTGTGTCTCTGTTCCCAGTGGCACTTTCCCATTTTTAGTCCTCTAGGCAGTGCTGCAAGTGCGTCTCTGTTCACAGTGGCAATTCCTCATTCTTAGTCCTCTCGGCACTGCTGCTAGCTGCTTCTCTGGTCCAGTCGGGAAATCCTCATTCATAGCCCTCTAGATAGTGCTGCTAGCTGCATTCTAAGTCCTCTAATGTTAATGTTATTGAAATTTGTAGAGCGCAACTGTTACCCAAAGGTGTCATGGTGCTGTGTGAAGTCCTATAGAGGCATAAAGACAGAGTGACTATGATCAGAAATTACGCAGAGAAGAGCCATGTTTTAAGGCTTTCCTAAAAGCAAGTAAATTAGTCTTGCATCTAAGCTGCAGCGGGAGACTATTCCAGGCCTTAGCTGCGCAGGCCACAAAACTTCTGCCACCCCAGTTGGCTTTTCGTACCCTGGGCACTGATACCAGTTTTGCCTCTGCTGAACGCAGTGATCTTTTTGGTACATACCAGTGAAATTGTTGTTTAAGATACTCGGGACCAGCTCCTTGACGGGCTTTATAGACCACGCACAGGGCTTTAAACTGAACCCGTTTCCTTACAGGCAACCAGTGAAGCCTTTTAATCTCAGCCGAGATAGAGGCATATTTTGGTATACCGGTAAGCAGTCTAGCCGCTGCATTCTGTAGAAGTTGTAGTTTATTCATAAGCCCTTCCTGAAGGCTGATGAAGAGGCTATTGCAATAATCCAGCCTAGACATGGTTAGGGCAGTGATAACTGTTTGTATACTGTTTTTGGGCAGGAATGGCATTATTTTTTTACAAGATCTAAGGATATATGAAGTAGAAGAGGCCACTGCATTCACATGATCTTTAAAGCCGAGTTTATTGTCTATCCAAACTCCCAGATTTTTTACCTTCTTGTTGGGAGTGGGTAGAGGACCCAGTGTGTCTGGCCACCATGCAGGGGTCCAAAAGCTGGGGCCATTGCCAAACAACACAACCTCTGTTTTTCCTGAGTTGAGTTTAAGGCAATTTTGAGCCATCCAAATTCCCACGGCTGTCATGCAATCGTGGAGCCGTGATGCCATTCCCAGCATCATTCCTGGCATCAGCGATACCACAATTTGGGTGTCGTCTGCGTAAGAAGTCAAACTAAAGCCAAAAGATTCAATCAGGGGAGCCAGCGATGAAACATAAACATTAAAAAGTGTCGGGCTCATGGAGGAACCCTGAGAGACTCCGCATGGGAGAGAGAATGGTTTGGCAGAAAATTCGCCTAGTGCGACCGTTTGAGTTCTATTAGAGAGGAAGGATTCGAGTAGTTTCCAGGCGGTGCCCTGGATTCCAATCTCCCGCAGCCGGTCCATCAGCAAGACGTGATGGACCGTATCGAAGGCAGCTGAGAGATCTAACATAATCATCACAGCTTTGCCTCCTCGATCAAGTATAGTCCTGATCTTAGGGAATAAAATCAAAAGAGGTTTAGTTTCTAACTATCTTAAAAGGCTTAAACCAGATATCATATTGCTGCAGGAAACACATTTGATGGGTCCACACTGTTCCTTCCTGGGTAGGGGGCAATACACCGCCCTAGCACACGCAGGATTCACCCGAGGTTCGAGGGGAGTGGCAATCCTTATCAAAAAATCTCCCCCCTTCCGAGTCACCCGACGATGGGAAGACCCAGACGGTACATATGTAGCAGACCAGGGCACCTGGAATCACACACCTTGGTTTATTTGTAGTGTTTATGCGCCCCACGCCTCCAGCAGCGTACGCTGGACAAATTGGCAGACCTTCTTTTACAGTCTGGCCCTGCTACACATATTATTGGGGGAGACTTTAATGACGTGATTGATCCCTCCCTAGATCGCACGGTGACGAGACCAGGGCAACATGAAGCTACTGCATTGGCGAGATTTCAGGACATCCTAGGCCTCACTGATCTCTGGAAGCGCCATCACCCGTTTACACGTACATACTCATACTTCTCTGGGGCCCACAGGGTGTTTTCAAGGTTGGATTATCTCTTTGCCCCAGCTGGCGAGGTCGACCGGGTGGAGGAGTTGGAATACTTAGCTAGGGGTATCTCAGACGCCACTTTATTTACGGGTGGGGGGGAGATGGGGAGGTCAAGGCATAACGTGGAGACTAAATGCTTGGGCACTGAAAGATGAATCGGTGTCCAAAGAAATCGGGGTGGACACCGAGCTCTATTTTAAAGAAAATTATGGTTCAGTGCAATCGGTTGTCATCCTATGGGAGGCTTTCAAGACAGTGATACGCGATAGAGCCCAAAACATCATTGCCCATAAAAAGCGGCAGGAACTTCAGGAGATTTTGGCGTTGGAACGTAGACTTGTGGATCTTGAAAATAGAGAAGCTCTTCCACCTAATGCACATACCCTCCGTCAAATTGACATTACTAAACGGGAATATCAGGCTCTGGTCACTAAAGAGGCGCGGGCTCACCAACTCGCAGTACAGCATAGGTTATACGAGACTGGGGATCGAACAGGTAAATTGTTGGCATGGTTGGGCAGGAAGGAACAACAATCGAGGTGGGTTGTATCCATTAAGGAACAGGGCCAGATTTACACCACGTCACAGGATATAGTGGGTGCTTTTGCCCGATACTACTCAACACTCTATGCGAACCAGACACAAACAAGTGAGGCACAAATAGCCCAGTACCTTGCCGGGGTCGACCTCCCCTGCCTCGCCCAAGATGAGAGAGATAGGCTGGAGGAAGATATCACTGTGGCGGAAGTAACAGAGGCTATTGGCAAACTGAAAGCGGGGAAAACCCCAGGCCCTAATGGCCTCCCAGGGGAATTCTTTAAAGCATACAGTGCCTTGCTGGCCCCATATATACTTATGATGTTAGTGGCCGCTAAAAGTGAGGGGATACTCCCGGCAGACCTTAGAATGGCAACGGTGGTGGTGATTCCTAAAGCAGGGAAAGCCCCGGAAGACTGTGGGTCATACCGCCCCATCTCTTTATTAAATATTGAAACTAAAATTCTGGCCACTGTCCTTGCAACACGTCTTGTAACTGTTATTACCTCCTTGATCCATGGGGACCAATCTGGCTTCATGCCAAAACGGGCCACACGCTATAACCTACGGAGGGTGGCCAATTGGATGGATGTTGTTCGCGACAGGAAAGAGGCTCATCTGCTCCTCTCGCTAGACGCTGAAAAAGCGTTCGACACCGTCCATTGGGAGGCATATTTTTGGAGAAATTTGGATTTGGCCCGGGGTTTAGAGAGTGGGTAGAGCTACTCTACAAAGGACCTGAGGCGAGGGTTAGGGTCAACGGAACTCTCTCTGAGACATGGCCGATCCAAAGGGGGACTAGACAGGGATGTCCCCTTTCCCCCTTGTTGTTCGCCCTTATTCTGAAACCCTTGGCCTGTGTAATTAGAGACCTCCCAGGTCTGGGTGGATTTGTGGATGACTCCCAGCTGATGGATGAAGAACGCATATCTTTATATGCAGATGATATTCTGTTATACGTAACGAACCCGGTGGAGACACTTCCCCGAATCCTACAAGTCGTTGAGGAATATTGGCGTCATGCGGGATATAGAATCAACTGGACCAAATCTACCTTATACCCGGTGGGAGGGGTGGTAGAGCCCCAGAGATATCCTAGTTGTCTGCGTTGGTCGACAGAGGGCTTTACATATCTTGGCCTCTATATTACTACGGACGTGGCAACTAGCCTAGCCCGTAATATTATGCGGGTGTTCCTTAATTTTCAGACAGACGTTAAGAGGTGGAGGAGACTCCCCCTAACAATTATGGGAAGAGCCGCCATGTATAAAATTATTACTCTCCCTCAGTTGCTCTATGTGTTGCAGAACACTTACACTAAGATTCCGGACATAATGTTCAAAAATATTGTCAATGAATTGCGTTTACTCATATGGGATGGGACTCATCCACGTATTGCACTCCAAACACTACAGAGAAATCCATACAATGGGGGTTTGGCCCTTCCGGATATTAGGGCATATTACAGGGCTTCCCACTTAATTGCTATTAATGAATGGATCCATGCGCCGGGGGATCACCCGGCATACAGATTGGAAAGGTTACAATTTAGAGACCGTACACATCTTCACTACATTTATGGAGGCAAGGGATGTAGCCGACTGCTCCAGGCAACTCAGAGGACGCTTGAGGCATGGAAAAGTGCGGAGAGACAGATGAGGTGGGACCACAAGTGCACCAGAGAGACCCCACTGTGGGAGGGGACAAGGCTACCTGAGATAGGGAAGCTGAGAGGTTTTAGGCAATGGGACTTAATTGGTATATCTAAACTAGGGGATGTCCTGGAACACGGTGTATTGGCCCCCTTTGGTACACTCCAAGCTAGATATCAGCTCCACGACACACAGGCATATGCATATCTCCGCTTGAAACATGCTTGGGCTGCTGAGGGGTTGGACAAGGAGACGCTACCGGAGTATGCCCCACTAGAGGGCCGACTCCTCCAAGAGGAGATCCCAACTAAAGCCATTTTGTTCACCTATAAAACCCTACTCAATAATATGCCTGATAAATTGGGTCCACTCCGAGCAAAATGGGAAAAGACCACTGGTGTACTGGAGGACATAGATTGGGAGGCCGCTCTTATGCACCCACGCGAAGTGGCAATCAAACTAAGGCTGCGTCTTATTCAATACAAAATCCTACTCCGAGCTTATTTTGATAGAGCAAAATTGCATACAATAGGGAGAGCTGCAAGCCCAGATTGTCTTAAGTGTCACACAGAATGTGGAACATTCATACACACCCTTTGGGAATGTAACGAGATCCAGAATTACTGGGGCAAGATTGTAAGAGAGCTACATGCTATACTAGAAGTCCAATTAGAGCTGGAACCAAGGTTTCTCCTTTTGGGAATTCCGACTGATGTGGATATCCCACGACGCAAACTTGTACTGGCCAATTTGGGGTTAGTGGTGGCAAAAAGGGATATAGCAAAATATTGGGGGGTCCCTCAAGTACCAACATTGAAAGAGTGGAGGGCATGTCTTGATTTATATATGGTGGCGGAACAGGTGACATACAAGGCCAGGGGCTGTCCTCAGAAGTTCCGGAAGATATGGGAACCATGGATCAAGTACTATGGCCTGGAAGTGGTGGGGGAGGCAGAGGGAGGGGGAGTGCAGTCTGGAGAAGTGAGAGAAGAGCCTTGAAAGATGCACTGTTAGTTCCTATTGTTTGTACTCATGCGCAGTGTAACCATGACCCTTTATTTTTATACGCTCAGGTGGCTCAGACCCCTCCGTGGATTCAACTGAGACAGACAGTTTGTTTATACAATTGCCATATACGTCATTGTGATTTGTCATTAATGGTGCATCATGTATACATGCTTTGTTTGAAGTTTGTTTTATTCTTCAAAAACTAAATAAAAATATTTATTTAAAAAAAGTATAGTCCTGATCTCTTCTGTGGACTTAAGAAGAGCGTACTCGGTGCTGTGCCCTCCTCTGAAGCCGTACTGGGACGGGTCCAGTGCCTGCGTTTCTAGCAGGAACATACTAAGTTGTGCGTTCATGTTTTTCTCTGCAATTTTCGCAGGGAGTGGGAGCCTAGAAATAGGTCTAAAGTTATTAGGATCCTTGGGATCCAGACTTGGTTTCTTGAGCAGAGGCAGTATTGACGCGCTTTTCCATACTTTAGGGAAGTACCCTTCCGAAAACATAGCATTTATGATGGAGGTCAGTGCCAATGCAACTGGCTCTGATGCTAGTTTCAGTATGGAAACTGGGCAAGGGTCGTAAGGGGAGTCTGAATTAGCTGTCATAAGCAAATTTAGCGTTTCTGTGGCCGTAACTAGGGCAAATTTATCAAACTGTGCCTTAAAGCATTTTCCTGACTTACAAACATCCGTCTGGTCAGAGGTAGTTTTAGACGTTACATTAGTAAACATGGAAAAAATTGACTCAACTTTGTCCAGGAAGAATTGAGCAATATTGTCGCAGAGTTCCTGACTGGCCGTGATAGTCGGAGAAACTGGGTGAGCCAGGGAGGTAACCGTTTTAAACAATTCTTTGGTTGAGTTTTTTGCAGAATTAATGCGTTTAGCAAAGAAATCTTGTTTTGTTTTTTGAAGCAGTTGTTTATATTGAGCTAAGCTAAGTTTGTATTCGCTCTTTTCCCTATCACTATATTCCCTCCTCCAGTTTCTTTCAAGGTGCTTGCAGACCAGTTTTTGGTCTCTAAGTTCTTGGGAGTACCAAGGGAAGTTGGTCGTGCCCTATTAGGGCGGATGAGTTTTTTGGGAGCAAGCTTATTACATGCTGCTTCTAACCAATTGGTATATGATAGAGTAGCCTCATCCAGATCTGTAGGGAAAGAGGGAGATGTAACACCTAACAACTCCTGAAGTTCCTCGGCTTCTACCTTGTTCCAGGCTCTGCTCACCAGCTGTTTCTTTGCTGGTTTCTGAGTATGTCGGTCAGGAGCGGTAAGCTCGAATAGCACTGCCTTGTGGTCTGACCAGACTACCGGGAAAAGGCCCGTAAAGGGCAGTTGTATGTTATTAGAGAATATGCCATCCAGGGTATGTCCAGCCTGGTGCGTGGCACCAATCACCCGTTGCTTTAAATCAGCATTGCTCATCAAGTCCAGCAGGCTTGCGGTATCTGGATCAGAAAGTACTTCCAGATGGTAGTTAAAATCTCCCAGTATCGTGTGCGAATTGGCGGTTAGCCCATTTTCAAGCATGCTACCAGCTTGCATTAAGAACTGACTTCTAGGGCCCGGCGGCCTATATATGAGGGTGCCTCTGAAGGTAAGATGGTGTGAAAGATAAAAACAAAAATCTAAGGCTTCACATTCAGAATTAGCTAGTGGATTAAAAGATGCCCTTATTGAATTGTGGTAGATGACCACGAGGCCACCCCCTTTCCTGTTCGGCCTATTTAATGTAAAGCAGAGGTAGTCAGGAGGTGTGGCTTTAACCAAATCAGGACCTGAGGCATCGTCCGTCCAAGATTCGGTAATAAAAGCAATGCTTATTTCCTCATCCTCAATTAAGGACGCACACTCAGTGCTGTGTTTGACTAAAGATCGAGCGTTAAGAAGGACACACTTCCAAACTTGGTTATATATGATTCCTATTGTGTTCCTGCCGGTTTTATTTAAGTTTTTGACTGGTTGCAGTCTTAATTCAGGTAGTTTAGTTCCACAACCAGGGCATGTCAACTGGGCATGTGTAAGACACCTACCGGGTTGGATACATTAAGCAACCGGTATGATTGTTGGTGGTATTAAAGCTATGCAGTGTTTTGCTTGAGTAGAATATGGAACTGGTTTTCTCTGAGCCAAACTGGGCAGGGGGACTGGCGCTGAGCGCAGGCCGAGCGCGGACGGGTGCAGACGGGCTTGCCTTTGGCGCGCCAGCGGCGCGCTCGCGCCAGCCTCAGTTTATGTAGAGTCAGGGGTGGAAAGACTAGCCCACTGACCTGCCTTCTCCCAAGATGGCGGTCCCGCGCTAATGCTGCGGACCCCGGGAGTGAAGTGCAATTAGATTCTAAATGTGCAAATATCGCAATATCAACGTTTTTTAAAAGTGGAAGAGATATAAGCAAATTCACAAGTTAAAAACACAGTCACAGTACAAATACCGTAACGTTGGTCAACTCCCGGCTCAAGCCTCAGGAGGACTTCAGTGAGCGCGCTCGCGCCATCCTCAGTTTATGTAGAGTCAGGGGTGGAAAGACAAGCCACTGACCTGCCTTCTCCCAAGATGGCGGTCCCGCGCTAATGCTGCGGACCCCGGGAGTGAAGTGCAATTAGATTGTAAATGTGCAAATATCGCAATATCAACGTTTTTTTAAAAGTGGAAGAGTTATAAGCAAATTCACAAGTTAAAAACACAGTCACAGTACAAATACCGTAACGTTGGTCAACTCCCGGCTCAAGCCTCTAGACAGTGCTGTTAGCTGCTTCTCTTATCACATCAGTAATTCCCACATTATAAGTCCTCTAGGCAGTGCTGCAGCTGTGTCTCTGTTCCCAGTGGGAATTCCTCATTCTTAGACCTCTAGGTAGTACTGCCAGCTGTTTCTCTGGTCCCATCAGTAATTTCTCATTCTATGTCCTCTAGGCAGTGCGGCACCTGTGTCTCTAGTCACATTGGCAATTCCTCATTCTAAGTCCCCTAGACAGTGCTGCTAGCTGCTTCTCTGGTCCCGTTGGTAATTCTTCATTCTTAGTCCTCTAAGCAGTGCAGCTAGCTGCTTCTCTGGTCCAGTCAGTAATTCCTCATTCTAAGTCTTCTAGAGAGTGATGCTAGCTGCTACTCTGGTCCCGTCATTAAGTCCTCATTCTAAGTTTTCAAGACAGTGCTGCTAGATGCTACTCTTATCCCGTAGGAAAATTCCTCATTCTAAGTCCTCTAGGCAGTGCTGCAGCTGTGTCTCTGATCCAAGTGGTACTGTATCATTCTAGTCCTTTAGAAAGTGCTGCTAGGTGCTTCTCTGGTCCCCTCAGTAATTACCCCATTTGAAGTCTTATAGGAAGTGCTGCAGCTGTGTCTCTGTTCCCAGTGGTAATACCTCATTCTACGTCATCTAGACAGTGCTGCTTGCTGCTTCTCTGGTCTCATCGATAATTCCCCCATTCTAAGTCTTCTAGGCGGTGCTGCAGCTGTGTGTCTGTTCCCAGTGGTTATTCCTCATTCCAAGTCATCCAGACAGTGCTGCTTGCTGCTTCTCTGGTCCCGTCAGTAACTCCTCCATTCTTAGTCCTCTAGGCAGTGCTGCAGCTGTGTCTCTGTTCCCAGTGGAAATTCCTCATTCTCAGTCCTCTAGAAAGTGCTGCAGCTGCTTCTCTGGTCCCAGTGGGAATTCCTCATTCTAGTCCGCTGGACTGCTACAGAGGTTTCCCTGATCCCAGTGGTAATTCCTCATTCTTAGTGCTCTAGGCAGTGCTACTAGCTGCTTCTGTGGTCCCGTCTGTAATTCCTCATTCTTAGTCCTCTAGACAGTGCTGCTAGCTGCTACTCTGGTCTCATCTGTAATTCCTCCATTCTAAGTCCTCTAGGCAGTGCTGCAGCTGTGTCTCTGTTCCCAGTGGCACTTTCCCATTTGTAGTCCTCTAAGCAGTGCTGCAAGTGCGTCTCTGTTCCCAGTGGCAATTCCTCATTCTTAGTCCTCTAGGCACTGCTGCTAGCTGCTTCTCTGGTCCAGTCGGGAAATCCTCATTCATAGCCCTCTAGATAGTGCTGCTAGCTGCTTTCTAAGTCCTCTAGACAGTGCTGTTATCTGCTTCTCTGATCTCATAGGTAATTCCTCTTTCTAAGTCCTCTAGACAGTGCTGCAGCCGCTTCTCTTATCACATCAGTAATTCCCACATTCTAAGTCCTCTAGGCAGTGCTGCAGCTGTGTCTCTGTTCCCAGTGGAAATTCCTCATTCTTAGACCTCTAGGCAGTGCTGCAGCTGTTTCTCTGGTCCCATCAGTAATTCCTCATTCTATGTCCTCTAGGCAGGTGCGGCACCTGTGTCTCTAGTCACATTGGCAATTCCTCATTCTAAGTCCCCTAGACAGTGCTGCTAGCTGCTTCTCTGGTCCCGTTGGTAATTTTTCATTCTTAGTCCTCTAGGCAGTGCAGCTAGCTGCTTCTCTGGTCCAGTCGGTAATTCCTCATGCTAAGTCTTCTAGACAGTGATGCTAGCTGCTACTCTGGCCCCGTCATTAAGTCCTCATTCTAAGTTTTCAAGACAGTGCTGCTAGATGCTACTCTTATCCCGTAGGAAAATTCCTCATTCTAAGTCCTCTAGACAGTGCTTCTAGCTGCTTCTCTGGTCCCGTTGGTAATTCCTCATTCTAAGTCCTCTAGACAGTGCTGCCAGCTGCTTCTCCGGTCTCATCGGTAATTCCCACATTCTAAATCCTCTAGGCAGTGCTGCAGCAGTGTCTCTGTTCCCAGTGGCAATTCCTCATTCTTAATCCTCTAGGCAGGGCTGCAGCTGCATTTTTGGTCTTGTCAGTAATTCTTCATTCTAAGTCCCGTAGACCGTGCTGCTAGCTGCTTCTCTGGTCCTGTCGGCAATTCTTCATTCTAAGTCCTCTAGACCGTGCTGCCAGCTGCTTCTCTGGTCTCATCAGTATTTCCCACATTTTAAGTCCTCTAGGCAGTGCTGCAGCTGTGTTGCTGTTCCCAGTGGTAATTCCTCATTCTTACTCCTCTAGACAGCACAGTTAGCTGCTTCTCCGGTCTCATAGGTAATTCCTCTTTCTGAGTCCTCTAGATAGTGCTGCAGCCGCTTCGCTTATCACATGGTAATTCCCACATTCTAAGTCCTCTAGGCAGTACTGCTAGCTGTTTCTCTGGTCCCATCGGTAATTCCTCATTCTAAGTCCTCTAGCAGTTCTGAACCTGTGTCTCTAGTCACATTTGCAATTCCTCATTCTAAGTCCTCTAGGCAGTGCTGCAGCTGCATTTTTGGTCCTGTCAGTAATTCCTCATTCTAAGCCCCCTACACAGTGCTGCAAGTTGCTTCTCTGGACCCGTCGGTAATTCTTCATTCTAAGTCCTCTATACAGTGCTGCTAGCTACTACTCTGGTCCTCTCGGTAATTTCTCATTCTAAATCCTCTAGACAGTGCTGCTAGCTGCTTTCCTGTTTCAGCCAGTAAATCTTCATTTCTAGTCCTCTAGGCAGTGCTACTGTGGTCCTGTCTGTAATTCCTCATTCTAAGTCCTCTAGAAGTGCTGCAGCTGCTTTTTTGGCCCTGTCAGTAATTCTTCCATTCTAAGTCATCCAGACAGTGCTGTTTGGTGCTTCTCTGGTCTCATCGGCAATTCCCCCATTCTAAGTCCTCTAGGCCGTGCTGCAGCTGCGTCGCTGTTCCCAGTGGTAATTTCTCATTCTAAGTCATCCAGACAGTGCTGCTTGGTGCTTCTCTGGTCTAATGGGTAATTTACCCATTCTAAGCCCTCTAGGCAGTGCTGCTAGCTGCTTCTCTGGCCCTGTTGGTAATTCCCCATTCTTAGTCCTCTAGGCAGTGCTGCTATCTGCTTCTTTGGTCCTGTCAGTAATTCCTCCATGCTAAGTTCTCTAGGAAGTGCTGGAGCTGTGTCTCGGGTCACACTGGTAATTCCTCATCCTAAGTCCTCTACACAGTGCTGCTAGCTGTGTCTCTGTTCCCAGTGGTAATTCTGCATTCTTATTCCTCTAGACAGTGCTGTTAGCTGCTTCTCTGGTCCCGTCGGTAATTCCTCATTCTAAGTCCTCTAGACAGTGCTGCCAGTTGCTTCTCTGTTTCCATTGGTAATTCCTCATTCTAAGTCCTCTAGGCAGTGCTGCAGCTGCTTCTATGGTCCTGTCAGTAATTCCTCCATTCTAAGCCCTCTAGCCAGTGCTGCAGTTGCGCCTCTCTTCACAGTGGTAATTCCTCATTCTTAGTCCTCCAGGCAGTGCTGCAGCTGTGTCTCTGTTCTGTGCAGCTAGCTGTTTCTCTGGTCCAGTCGGTAATTCCTCATTCTAAGTCCTCTAGACAGTGCTGCTAGCTGCTTCTCTGGTCTCATCGGTAATTCCTCATTCCAAGTCCTCTAGACAGTGCTTCAGCTGCTTCTCTGGTCCCATCTGTAATTCCCACATTTTAAGTCCTCTAGACAGTGCTGCAGCTGTGTCTCTGGTCCCAGTGGTAAATCCTCATTCTTAGTCCTCTAGGCACTGATGCTACCTGCTTCTCTGGTCCCGTCGATAAATCCTCATTCCTAGTCCTCTAGATAGTGCTGTTAGCTGCTTCTCTGGTTCCATCGGTAATTCCTCTTTCCAAGTCCTCTAGACAGTGCTGCTACCTGCTCCTCTGGTCTCATCAGTAATTCCTTATTCTAAGTCCTCTAGACAGTGCTTCAGCTGCTTTTCTGGTCCCATCTGTAATTCACACATTTTAAGTCCTCTAGGCGTTGCTGCAGCTGTGCCTCTCTTCCCAGTGGTAAATCTGCATTCTTTGTCCTCTAGGCACTGATGCTACCTGCTTCTCTGGTCCCTGTCGGTAAATCCTCATTCCAAGACCTCTAGACAGTGCTGCAGCTGCTTTTCTCGTCCCAGTGGTACTACCTCATTTTTAGTCCTTTAAAGAGTGCTGTTAGGAGCTTCTCTGGTCCCGTCAGTAACTACCCTCCTCTAGGCACTACTGCAGCTGTGTCTCTGTTCCCAGTGGCAATTCCCCATTCTTAGTCCTCTATGCAGTGCTGCAGCTGCGTATCTGTTCCCTGGTAATTCCTCATTCTTAGTCCTCTAGACACTGCTGCTAGCTGCTTCTCTGGTCCCAGTGGTAATTCCTCATTGTTAGTCCCCTAGGGAGTGCTGCAGCTGCTTCTCTGGTCCCGCCGGTAAGTCCTCTAGGCAGTGCTGCTAGCTGCTTCTCTTGCCCCGTTGGTAATTAATCATTGCAAGTCCTCTAAACAGTGGTGCTAGCTGCTACTCTGGTCCTGTCGGTAATTCCTCCTTCTAAGTCTTCTAGACAGTGCTGCTAGCTGCTTCTCTGGTCCCGTTGGTAATTCCTCATTCTTAGTCCTCTAGACAGTGCTGCAGCTGCTTCTCTGGCCCCAGTGGTAATTCCTCAGTCTTAGTCCTCTAGGCAGTGCTGCTAGCTGCTTCTATGGTCCCGTCGGTAATTTGTCATTGTAATTCCTCTAGGGAGTGGTGTGTGTCTGGTCACATTGGTAATTCCTCATTCTAAGTCCTCTAGGCAGTGCTGCATCTTTGGTCCTGTCAGTAATTCCTCATTCTAAGTCCTCTAGACAGTACTGCTAGCTGCTTCTCTGGTCCAGTCGGTAATTCCTCATTCTAAGTCCTGTACACAATGCTGCAGCTGCTTTGCTGGTCCCAGTGGTTATTCCTCATTCTAAGTCATCTAGGCAGTGCTGCAGCTGTGTCTCTGTTCATGCATCCACCACATTCCAAACCAAAACACACACTCCAAACCAAAACACACAGATAAAAGACAGTGTCATTTACAACGCCAATACCGCTAACTTTGACAAATGCAGGACCATTTGGATTGCAAATGCTTGTTTTTCTCTGCCACGTTCCGGGTTAGGTTAAGGGAACTGTCTCTTCGAGATCTCTCATGTCCAAAGACGATCAAAAGTGAGAAGTGGTACAAAAACATGAAGCCAGCTTTATTAGCGTTCAATTCAAAAAGGCCCATTAGGATAACTGATGATGTCACAGGTAACTGAAACCCAGAATGGAGACTTTGTAAGAAACGGTGTCACATTACTCCTAAATGTGTTCCTAGCAGGAAATGACATCATATGGACGAGGGTGTTGATGTTGTAATTGGACAAGACATTTCAGTGAGTGACCGGGACCAAAGCATGAGCCCATGAGCAGGGCTACAGTGGCTCAGCACTATTAGCAGTGATCCCAGCTCAGGGTGCCACTGTTGACACAGATTAAAAAGACAAAACAAAATGTATGCTCAGGTTTCACCACTAAGGAAATAGACAGGTTTTAAGTGAACTATCCAAATGTTGCAGAAAACATTGAGATTATAATACAAACTAGAGTTTTGTGGCTGGATCTTTTCCATCCTTAGAAAGAGGTAGTTTGCTCAGAAAATCAAAATTACAACGGCATATATTTGTGAGGTGTGTTCTGAGTAGATGTCTTACTCCTTGCATAGGTGTGATTTACTCTTGAATTTCCATAATTAAGACACACTTTCTCACAGAGGGAAACTATGTGATTGGAGCCCTAATTAGCTTTCCTCCCAACCACCTATTGTGTCACACAAGGGGAAAATGGCAAAATAACTGCACAAAAGGCAGAAGAATTACCCAATGGCAAGACCGGTTTCAGCCTTATTATAGCCTTAGAGCCTGATGTAGCAGGCTCTACCGGCCATTAAAGGCCTGCTCCAGCGTTAAAGGCCCGACCCGAGTCTTTAACAAGGGAGCAGGCCTTTAACGGCTGGTAGAGCCCGCTATGGAGAGCTCTAAGCCTATTAGAACATTCCATCCCTAAAGGGCAGAATGTTCTAATTTGTAAAAACAAAGGCCTCTCGGAGCTCAAGGGGGCTAAGAGAATCCTTTGTTCACAGCAACAGCTGTGAAATGAAAAAAGCATTGGAATGTTGCTCTCTGGGCTTCTACCAGCCATTAGAAGCCCAGAGCACTCCATTGTCTTAAATGAAGCGCTCAACATTCCAATAGTCTAATAAGGGTTGGATTGCTACCAGAGCGATGGGGAGTGGTTTGTCTATTTGCAAGTATTCATCGAACCACAATTTGTTTGTTTGCTTTCTGGAACATAAATCAATTGATATTGGAGAACACAAAGAACCGTTCACAAGTTACAAAGTATGTCGGTTTGTCTAGATTTTTCTTTTTGGTGTACTTTCTTCCATGATTTCACAATATGTTCCCATACAAGTGCATAATGCTAGTCTGCAGCCAACTAATCTTCTCTAGAAGGTGATAACAGCTAGAACCCAGAACGCAACACGTGTTTCAACCTGTAGACTTTTTCAAGACTAATGCTCGTTCTCCTATAACGCTTGAAACATATTAGCTCTGTTTTGAAAGTTATGGGTGAGATGCCCAGTAAAATTGTATGTCATCCAGCTTGATAGTAAACATTAGTATTGTATTTCTCTACCTGTAGGTTAAGGTATGATTGAGGGTTATGCGATGAGACCCCATGGCCTGATCCACATTCAGAAGGCCCAGTAGTAAGTTTCTAAGGTTGTATGACAATACAATGCATACCTTTACCAGGCAATGCGTTCAGAACGCATATACCTTTACCACGCATGCCTTTACAATGCAAGCTAAATATATATAAGGTAAATGAAACCCCTACTCCTATAGATGTAGGTATAAGCAAACCCCCCCCCCCAAACCACCTCTTCGTTTTTTGTAACCATTCCATTATATTTCCTTACCCACCCCTAAACCTTAAAAATACCCTTAACCTTATATACACCCTTACCACTCTTTACCCTTGCTGTCCACTAAACCCTAAAAATACTTAGCACCCTTTACACTTGCCCACCCCTAAACCCTAAAAATACTCTTACCACCCTATACCCATACCAACTCCTAAACTATATAAATACCCTTACCACCCAATAACCTTGCCCACCCCAAAACTCTAAAAATACCTTTACCACCCAATACCCTTACTCACCCCTAAACCCTAAAAACACCCTTACCATGCAATACTTTAACCCAGCCCCTAAAACACCTTTACCACCCAAATAAACCCTACAAATACCCCTACCACTCTATACTCCTACCCACCCCTAAACCCTAAAAACGTCCTATTAACCTATGCCCTTATCCACCCCTAAACTCTAAAAACACTCTTACCACCCTGTACATTACTCACCCCTAAACCCTACATTTAATTATCTATCTATCTATCTATCTATCTATCTATCTATCCACACACACATATATATATATGTGTGTATGCATATATTCACTGAAAAACCAAAGGTTAAAGTCATGTTCTAGTTAGGTGAATATATTATCTTTGAACTAAAAAGACACAGTAATTCACCAGTTATAGTTAGCAGAGAGTTAGAACGTGTTCAATACCTCTACACACCCATGATGCATTAGGCGCATACGCATTTTGTAAACACCCATTAGATGGACACAGGCTGTGCAAAATAAGGTAGAAAAGTAATATGGTAGTTACCCGCCATTATGTACACGATATCATGATGTCATTGGTGATGTCATCAGAGATGTCATCAATGATGTCATCTGAATTGTCATCAGTGATGTCATAAATGATGTCCTAGAACATGCCATGTGTGATGTAATATGTGAGGTCATTAACAGTGCATGGAGGGCGCGATTTATAGTTAGCTCTGCTAACTGTAACTGTAACATTTCTGTGGGGGTTTTTTTTGTTAGGCACAGGGCTTGGCCGGTCGCCAGGCGCTGTAGCCAAACCCCTAGCAGGATACCAACCCCAAACCGCACACAGTCTTTGGCATGTGCAGCATAGGGTTGGCCTTCGGGCCCCAAACAGAAGCAAACACGTCTGCTCCCAGCCGGCGGGATCATTTTAAGTCTCCCGCCAGCTAGGACCAGACTTAGGGTCCGATTCATAAAGGTAAACTGAGACGAAAGTCTAACTTTACGACTTTCGGTATTCACTAAGGGCATTTACTACTCGTAAATGCCCTTAGTGAATACCAAAAGACGAACTTTACAACTTTCGGTATTCACAAAGGGCATTCACGAGTAGTAAATGCCCTTTGTGAATACCGAAGTCATAAAGTTAGACTTTCATCTTAGTTTACCTTTGTGAATCGGGCCTTAGTGTTTGCTTCCATTTGGAGGGAGATTTAAAAATGCTCCCACCAAACGGGAGCAAACACATGTTTCCTATTCTGTGGTAGTGCAGGCAGGGAAACTACTTTGTCCCAGTGGTGGGATCCCCGGGACACAGTAAGTGAACCAGCCCTGGGAGAGGGGGATCCCAGGGCCATTAAAGGTTCAGGGAGAATAAAGTGGTCGCCCCAGGGTATGGGATCCCCAGGGCCTTTATATAGCTTGGGGAGGGGAGCCGCGTGGCCTTCCTTCCCTTTATAAATACATTGGGCCTTGGGAGATGGGGTCCTTGGGACGAAAAAGGCTCGGGTGGGGAGCTCCCCTTCAATAATAAACCCAGCCCTGGGGGATTGGGTCTCAAGGGACCTAAATGGGCTGAGGAGGGAGGACCTACTGATGCCCACTCCCCATATGTATAATATAAAATGGCGGCTTCCATTTTTTATTTTGTTTTTGCCGTGATCCTCTAGGATCGCTGCAAAATTTGCCTTTTTTTTGGCCCTGCCCCACTATATCATTTGTTTTTTAAACTTCAGGACAGGGGACTAAGTCTCCAAATCCTGTAATGGCTGCCAGCAAAAATTTTCTCATCATACAGGCAGCCAATCAGAGTGCTTGCTCCTGTGGGAGTCTAACTCATTCGGGAGCCAGATGGCCCAAGGGAAACAAGCTCCCTGGGCCAACCAGAACTCTCTATTTTTGAATTGGCGCTCCTGTGAGACTCTCTGGAGTCCCTCAGACACAACCAGACAGTTATACAAATATATTTAACCATAATTTCTCACAAACTACTAAACGGATTTGCACCAAACCCCAAAAAGCACAACCTGTGAGCCAAGATCTAGCTTCCTGTCAAATTTGGTGGAATTCCATGCAGCAGTTTCTGCAGTAGCGTTGCCTAAATAAGTCTATGGAAAATGCATGAGGAAATTTTCTCTTTTGGCTCTCTTTTTTTCGCGTCCCCCACCTGACGGATCACCCCAAACTGTTTCAGGAAGGAGCTGAGGTGAATTTGATTTTGTTTTAGAAAATTTTGTGAAGATTCGTCAAACGGTGCAAAAGTTATTAGCATATCCAAAAATGCCTTGTCTATGGAAAAGCTATCCTAACTATAACTACCCAGTGGCAATCGCCACTGGGTAGTACATACATACATATATATATGTATAAACACAAATTTACTTTAAATCTACTTATCTTTTGTTGTAAAGGCATGCGTGGCAAAGGCATATTTGTGGTAAAGGCATACATGGTAAAAGCATGTCATTGTAAAGACAGCGTTGTAAAGGGTGTCATCGGGAAACATCCATTACAACGCAGTCATTACAACGACCTACCTTTACAACGCAACTGTTACAACGCAAATGCCTTTACATCGCATGCCATTACACTGCATGCCATTACAACGCATGTCACTACAATGCATGCCATTACAACGCATACCATTACAACGCATGCCGTTACAACCCATTATAAGGTAAGTAATGGAGATTTTTGTAGTATTAGGGTGGGTATGGGTTTTGGGGTACATGGAATAGTAATTTTTACCCCTACACTATCCAACACGTTCCCTACTGTTGCACTCACTGGAGTAGGAATAGTAATTTTTACCCTACACTATCCAACACTTACCCTACTGTTTGCCCTAAAAGTATTATGCGTTGTAATGGTATGCGTTGTAATGGTATGCGTTGTAGTGTAATGCGTTGTAATGGTAGTTTTAAAAAATGCGTTGTAATGGCATGAGTTGTAAAATCATGCAGTGTAATGGTAGTTGTGATGTAAAGACTGCATTGTAAAAGCATCCGTTGTAATTGCATGCGTTGTAACATCATATATTCGGTGTCACCGGTTTCTAGGGTTATGACAAGCCCACTGCATGTGCTTAGTTCCTCGGTTGGAGAGTTCACAACATCCTTTAACCGACAGGGAGAGAAAACTAACAAAGTTGCAAATCAATCTTTCTTTGATGCAGCATCTTACCTATGGAACTCTCTACTAGTTAACTTGAGGCGATCTGAGACCCTAATGGTATTCTAAAAACGTAATCTTATGCTTTCCTGTTTACAATTTCTATTTTCTAATTCTAGTGGAGTTTTTCAAATTTTTCCACGGTTCACAAAACTTGTAAAAAAAACAGTGGTTATCAGTGTTAACTCTTTTTTGTTCTTTACAAAAACACAGGGATAGTGTTTCTAGTATTTTCTAAAACAATGCTTTTATTTCATTCCTTCTCTCATTCAATCCTATTATCAATTATCCTTTACTTCTTTCAAGATTCATTCTCCCTTCTTTGTAACCTTTCCTTGAATTTGCTCTTTCTGGTTACTTTTTATTATTTCTTCCATCTCCATGTCCATCTCATTTCCCAACACTCTATTTCCCCTTACATACAGGTCTGTTCCACAGTTCCACCCTACACCAAGGATGTACATGCACGGAGAAATGTTTGCACCTCAATAAGATTTGAGTGCAGCAGATTAAATGTTAATGGAGGGCAATTAACACGTCATCCTGCTGCTCTATTTTTTAGGCAACTGGCAAAGTTTGATTTTTCTTGTTTTGTTGTCAGTTTGTACAATAAATGATTCTCTTTTTTTATAAACTGAAGTGGGATTTGTATTGTGTTGTGTTTTTCGGCTTTTTAACTGTTTTGTTACTTATAAATGCTTTACACATTTTCTTATGTTGAGCTTGTCTGCTCTGTGCCATAGATACCAGGGGTTGAGCTAAGGTTTCAACTGCTGAAACGTTTACTGTACTTAACAAGAATAGTGTCATTTTTTTTTTATACATCTGTTTATTAAGTTTTCTGTCAAAATGTAACAAAGGAACTTAGCAGAACAGAAAGGCAGTGTGATTATCGGAGGAGAGTGCTCATAGTTTACAGCATAAACCTATACTCACTACACAGTATCTAACAGAATTTAACCTAGAACAAATCATGAACTCTGTCAAGTACAGATCCTGAAAGCCACGGGCCCCAGATTTTTCGAGGTTTAGGGAAGCAGCCTCTCTGTTTGCAGATGTCTTGTTCTGTCATGCAGCAATAGTCCATCCCTCTTGACTAGAAAGTCACCCTCGGAGGTCCAGGGACCTCCAAAATCAAGCAATGTCTCTCTTGGCCATCAAGTACCCAACACCTGTGAGCAAGCGCTGGTGTTTAGTGTGCGCCTTTCTGCTTTTTGATGCTATTCCTACTTAAAACTATATTGGATTTTTGCCATTTTGGCTCAATTTTGTTTATTAAGTTTTACTCTACTTTTCTAATTAATTTTGGGATTTTTATTGTTTTGCATTTCGATTTTTCATTACTGTTTTGATGCTGCATACATACTTTACATATTGCCTTAAGTTTAGCCTGCCTGTTCGGTTCCATAGCTACCTGGGGTTTGAGCTAAGGTTAATTTAGTGCCTTTGAAGGTTTACCCTGACACGTGTTGTGACTATTCCTTGAGGTATGTTGACACCCACCACAAATAATAATCCAATTTCTTAAACTTCCCCTCGAGTTGTACTTCAACATTCCTCTCCTGGAATAAAACGTACATTTTCACATAACATTCTAAACGTACATCTCTGAATCATTAATACCTTTCTTTTGCTCCATCACCAGAAGATTCTACGCCTGACTTTTAAGTGCCTATCCAGTATGAACCCCATCCTCTCCTGAACAATGGACAGGTCCAACATGCTCAACTCCCACTCATGGCCACTATCACTTGTAAGAAAAAATGGTAGCCAACCGAACCTTGAAAGGTTAGCCAAACAACACCGGAACTGCATCCACCTCCTGAATCACCTTCAGATAAGCCTTGAAAATCAATTGCTTTCTTTCTCAAAGAACCGTTCTACTAGATCATAAATAACCCATGGCACAAGCTAGCTTTGTTACAAGAACCCCAAACAACATGCAGAGAACCTTTTCTGTATTGGATGCAGCACCACAATACTGCATGCAAGCATTGTGCTGCAACATTATCTATAGGATTACATCCCAAGGACAAAGACACTGAAGTCGTAGCAACTCTACTGACATGGCAGGGCGAATATGAAGGTAAATGAGGGCTAGGATGCTGATTAGGGCTAGGTTTAGTTCTGATGTTACGTCTAGGGCTATGGCAAATATATAGATTGTAATGTGATATAAATGTTGGCGATGTAATCGTAAAATACTTAGCACATACTGCAAAACAATATAATTATGTGCAAACTTTTGGACATGACATAAATATACAACAATTTATGGTTGTCTACATTGTGTGGAAGGTTTATGTCCCATCTGAGAGCTATCATTCAGGCTGCATTGTAGCTAGTTCTTGATGCCCACAGCAACCATGACGCCACTCCACTGAACTAGTACCCCAGATGTGGCCAGAATGTATTAAGAATGCATGCCTCATGTTTAAGGCATTACATTTTTTACAATCATTTCTTTTCATTGTTGAATAGATCTAGTAGCGTGCCTGCTCAAAAGTTAACGGTCGTGAGGTGTGGCAGTGCAGGGTAGGAACAGACACAGGTCTCCAACTCATTTTCACATTCTAATTGGATAGTCAAGGGTCCGGACCAGCAGGAACCATGTGAAAATGGCAGATCGTTCAAAAAGTTTTCGTCCTGTGCAGCAAAAATTCATACAAAATTATAGAGCAAAATGTCACATATTATACACGCAGTTCTGTCCGGAGCACCTGGAGGAAACACTGCCTTTTCTCAAAGGCATCAAAGAAATGAACATAAAAGGCATCGCTAGAATCTGAGGAATGACTACAGCAGTAATGTTAACAGAAAATGTTCTTCATCTCTTTGACGAGACAAAGGGGGTCATTTTGACCCTGGTTGACGTTCACCAGTTGACTGTCCACCCAATTAGAGAGCCCCACCTCAGGACATCTCTGTGCTGTGAAGGGAGCCACCGGGACTTCTTTCACAGCACTGAATGTTTGCCGAGAGGACGTCATTATAAAATGGCCACTCTGCAAACTTTGTTTTCCAGAAAACAAACTCCCAAACTGGAAGTTAGTTTTTGCAACACAATAAACAAATGACCCCACACAGCACAAGGAGTTTTCTCCCTGAACTTGGGGCACAATTTTACATTATCCTTGCCTGTGTCCGACAGGAAAAATTAATAAATGTGACCCCACCGGTAGCACTTCCCAAACTCTTAATAGAGCAGGAGAACTGTGACTTGCCCTTCCGGTTTACGAAGGTGATCCTGCACCTCCGAACTCTAAATGAGACGCAATGTCTTAAGACCTGGCGAACTGAACTTCAGAAAAATGGTAATTAACATTTAAAAGTTACCGGTGCTTTCATTTATAAAAGGACATTTTGGTTACAAAATAAATAAATTACATTCAAACACAAATAATTACCCGCCCCAAGATTCTCGTCATTCAAACCATCGTCGGCATTAAAGCTCTATGATGTGCTCGACTTACCACATTCCAGAAAAGCGGAGCGAAAACGATGCAGAGGGCAGCCATGAGAAAACTGAAATC
The DNA here is from genome assembly GCA_963921515.1 of Calotriton arnoldi. Lineage (NCBI taxonomy): Eukaryota > Metazoa > Chordata > Amphibia > Caudata > Salamandridae > Calotriton > Calotriton arnoldi. The sequence continues at coordinate 3,688,947 of CAWUFW010000313.1, read as the reverse complement.
TGTTACATCGATATACGCTGCTGGCGCCATGATAACGGAGGAGTCCACCTACAGGAAGCAGAACGACCGCTGAATTATTGAGCATTACTGTAGGGTACATCAGAAATACAATTGTGTCAGTGCGAAAATATTGAATTATTATTGCCAAATAAACTTATATTGTAAAGATAAAGACATGGTCGGTCCTACTGACATGGCAACCTGGGACAGGCTAGTAAGGCACAGATCTCTGCAGCAGGCGGAATCTCTGAGCTAGCTCAAAAAACCACTAAGAAGTGTATCGTAGAAGCGTTACACTACTAAAGCAGACACGTTGGACTCCTATTTAATACAAAGAAAAACCACCAGCACCGACCCTTTTCCAAAAGAACAATTCAAGAGTACACTAACCCAGCCTCTCCACTACTTCCAACAAATTTCACACAATGAATTTATGAACCTGGTCAGAGCCAGTAGGCCTGCCGGCAGCCCTTTTGACCCGTGTCCACCACAAACCTTCAAGTAAATTCTTCTAACTACCTTTGCTGCCACACCAGTAAGATGAATCATCACCCGTGTTCTTCAACATTTACATGAAATCATTACCGGAACTGATCAATCAATTTCACCTCACGTGCTATAACTATGCAGATGACACACAAATACTCCTTGAACTGGAAAGCACCAAAGACATTGGAAACTCACAAATTTTCAGTTGTCTCAGAGCCGTGGATCAATGGATGACATGGAGCCATCTCAAATTGAATGCTTCCAAAACGGAAATACTCACATGTGGCGATTGGAAAAATTATGACCCACTCACCGCCTGGCCTGATGATTTGGAAACAGCACCTAAAGTATCAAAGGAAGTAAGAAACCTCGGAATTACTATGGACTCCAAGCTATCAATGAATGCCCAAGTGGACAAACTAGCAAGATCAAGCTTCGTTACTATAAAAACTCTGCAACACATCTTTCCCCACCTGGGATTTCCACACACGGTCCAGGCGACTATCTCTCTTGTTCTTTCTAAACTTGATTACGCCAATAGCCTCTACCATGGATCATCTTTAACAACTATGAAAAGACTACAACGGTATCAGAACTCGGCTGCCAGACTACTTTACATATAAAGCCACAAGCCCACATCTCCCCTGCCTTGAAAGCCCTACATTGGTTACCGGTTGCCAGAAGATCTACACTCAAGCTGCTTTGTATCACCCACAAAGCGATACATGGAGCAGGACCGCTGTTCATCAGGAATAAAATCAACAAATGCATTCAACAAAGGAACCTCCGCTCTAGTTTGGCACCTCGCCTCAAAATCCCACCATACAAGGAAAAAACATAGGTGGCACATCCTTCTCTGTTCAAGCAGCCAAACCATGGAACTCTTTACCTCAAAACATAAGATCCACAGATAATTACCTTATCTTCAGAAGACTACTCAAGAGATAACCACCATACTCAAACATAAATATACAGCATATCTCTCTGTATATAGGCATTTATTTGGACTATAGATGTGTACCTACAAAAAATCACGTCTCCTGGTGAAGTTAGTCTCTGCGGACCGCAGAGACTAACTTCACCAGGAGACGTGATTTTTTGTCTTCGCTATATCAGCCTCGTGCTTCTGACGAGACAGGATATTTTGCCTTGAAAAAGCCCCGGCCGATTGGCCTTTGGGCGAAACACGTGTCGGCTGTTTTTCTTTGCTTTCTTTTTTTTTATCTAAAGTTGCTTACACATGACAATAAAAAGATGACTTATTGTCCAACGAATTAGTATTTGAAACATTATTTACATATGAATCCTTGGATGACTAAGAGGGTACGAACCTCCAACAAACTAATACATATGTGTATTGGTTTGTATAAACGTGTATAATAATTATGTTTTAAAAATATATAGATATTAGTTAGTTCTGCTTAACAAATGTATATATTAATTATGGTTATACTATTCTATGTTTATTTAACATGTACATAGGTGCCAGCATAAATAAGTACATCTTTTATCATAAATATTTATCTACAATTGCTTCACTATTGAATTACAATTTTTTTTACTTAAAGTACAGCAACACTTAAAGTCTGAGTTTATTATCAATCAATCATTTTATTTGCATAGTTAATTAAAACCGTTGCAATACAAAAGAATTTCAATTGAAACAAAAGTGTACATACATTAAACTACCTTCATCACATTTCTTGTATTTATAAATTATTACTAAAAACTTTGCTCTACTCCGGCGAGTAAAGCTACAGGGTATATATTCGCTTTTTATAGCTGCATTACTGGCATTTTCTGCTCACATAACCGCAGGTATTTTACTAGGCAACAGTTCAGTTGTGGATCGGTGGATGCGAAGCATGACAGTACTGCTTGCCTCCTGGTGCGAACCCCTCGTAAATTAAATTGTCGTTTTAGCGGTTGTTTCCGTTCTTTTAAAAGTTCTTTGCAGGAGCATAATATATGCAGCAGGTCTTCTGTCGCTGATCCACATAAGCGGCATGTAGAACCTACTTTCTCCCTTAGCCAAGGTGGTAAGTGCTGTGTGCAGGGTAACAAGCCGAGCCTATATTTCATGAAGCTGATCTTTATGTTTTTTGCATAGCCCAGGTTGAAATAGTTTTGCGCTATAGGCTTCGCATAGGAGTTCAAAGTCATCCATCCATGGGCCTTTTTTGATAAGGAAGCCTTATCCTCCAGCCATGAAAGGTGTTTCACTGACCTCCATACCAGTTTTTAGGTCTCACCCTGAAGCCAGCGCTTGCGCTGGTCTGGGCGAGAAATTTTGTAAGTGGGCTTTTAGAAATGCGACCACTTTTTTTTGGGCTTGCCTAGAGCATGCGGGTACGCGCACAGAAACGCGCATTCCTCGCATGCTCCAGGCGCCATATGTCTTTCCTCTCACTTGCTCCTCCCCCTCCCCCACCACAGAGCGCTTCTCGGGGCCGCGCGGCCTTGTCACTTTCACGGCCGCGCGTCACTTGCTCTCCCCTCCCCCACCACAGAGCGCGTCTCGCACGGCCGCGCGGCCAATGCTTGTTTTATTTAGTTTTTGCACGCGCGCGCACACAACTCCCGGTCGCGGCCGGAATTCTTGCTCGCGATCCCTTTCGCGCACACCATTTGCTTGTTTGAACACTTCTCGCCCTTTCCTTGCTTTTTTCTGTGCATCGCTCATTCTTTCATTACTTGTCACTTTTATGTGAATTTCTCAGTCTTTCTTTGCTACTTCACTGTGCATTACTCCTTCCTTCTTATTCCTTCTTTGCTGCTTTTCTGTGCGTTTCTCATTCTCTTTCTGCCACTTTCATGTGCTTTTTTCATTATTCCCAATCTTTCTTTGCTGCTTTTTGAACTTTTACACTGATTCTGTGCCGATCTGCTGGGCATCTGCCACTCTTTCTCATTCATTCTTTGCTGATCTTCTGTGCTTTTGCCTTTCATTCTTTAACATTTTCTCTGCCCTTTTCACTCCAATCCTTGCTGCTCTTGGCTTCTTTTAGTCTCAGCTCTTCTCTTCGAGTTTCGAACTCAATTGCTCTCTTAACTCCTCTTCTTCCTTTTTCTCACTCTTTTCCTCTTCTTCCTGCCCTTTTCCTGAATTTGCGACCTCCCCTGCTTCCTCTCCCATGCCGCACTCCCTTCTCGGTTCCTGCCAGTTACTTAGCCCAACCCATTGCCCCAGAGACCCCCGCTCCTAATTCATGTCCGCCGCAGCTTGGATGCACAGCCCGTATGCGCCCTCCCGTGCCCAGCGCCAGACCCCTTGCTTTCACTCCCATCACTGCTACGTCTCTGCTTCCCTCTCCTCACCCTGAACCTTGAATGCACCTTCCAGTGCTGCTGCTACGCTTCGGTAGTCGACTGCGAAGGTGCCTTCCCCTGTTCCACCTGACACTTTTCCTGCACCTTCCCACACCTTCACACCACCCTCACATGCACCGCACACAACACTCACCTCTCCCTCGGCCACGCACACCTACACACCTCTCCCCACCCCTCCCTGTTCTGCCTTCTCCTCAACAACACCTCCCTCAATAAACACGCTACTGAAATATGGGACCTGCTGCACGACCACACATTGAAACTGCTCTTCCTCACAGAAACCTGGCTGATTCTATCGACATTACCACACCTATTCCCCAGGCACAAGGTTATAAGACAGGACAGAATTAACAGACCCAGCGGAGGACATGTCATCGTTTTCAAAGAGCTCATCAAGTGTTCCACTGCCTCAGCTAGCACCAACAGCACTGATGCTGGATGTGTTTATTGTGCCAAATGGCTTCTTTTGTCATCTTCAATGCAAGATGGTGCACACTCTGAAATCCGTAAAAGTGCACTCTCTTAATGCTTTATTTTAATAAATATATTTAGGGTGATCACCAACCTCTAGTTCAGTGTGGACACTTTCTCCAGTCCTTGTCTTCTCTCTCTGTACGTCACACCTCTCTTTCAATAAACCTCAGTGGCCCACAGCACTTACCTATCATGAACTCAACTTGCCACCTCTCTCCGATCCTACCTCTAGATCTTTAGCTCTCGGTCAGCTCTCTGCCCCTCTCTTCTCCTCAAGTGCCTCTCTCTCTCTCTCTCTCTCTCTCTCTCTCTACTTTCTCTTCTTTCTGCATCTTGCTGCTCTGTTTGCATCTCATCCCCCTTCATTTCTCTTCCATTTACTTCCCCTCCCTCTTAATTTTATCTCTTTATCTTACCCTTTCTATCATTTTTGCCATCTATACCTTACCTTTCTCTACCTCTCGCATGCCTCTTTCTACCTCACCATTCTCTCTTTCATTTCTCTCTCTGCCTCACAACTCACTGCCTCATCTCTCTCTTCCCCACCTCTCATACACTATCTAGACTCTCAATTTACATCACCTATTGGCCTTCTATGTCTCTCTTTTATTGATGTCCTCTTTCCCTCGCCTTTCCCATTATTTTATTTCTTTCTCTCTACAATGCTCTCCCTACCTCTTCCACTCCATCTATCACTCCCTTTGCTTTCATCTCTCTTTCTATCTCCTTCACTGTTTCCGTTCACTCTCTCTGCTTCCAATGTCTCGCTCGTTTAATACATCTGTCTTACCTCTGTCTCTCTCTCTCCCTATTTCACCATTCTCTACTTCTCCCTCGCACTTACTCTGTATTAGCCTCATCTCTCTACCTCATCTGCACCTCTTTTCTCTACTTCTCATATCTTTCTATTTTTCATCCCACCGGCTCTACCTGCCTCGCTACTTTGTTTACCTGACCTGTCATTCTGTGCTTCACCTTTCTATTTGTGCTATCTCATTATAACTCACCTCTCTTCCTATCTTATTTCTCTCTAGACCTTGCCCCTCGGGTTGGCACCTTTCTTACCAGCCTACATTTAAAACTGCATGCCAGGTCTCTAAAACAAGCATTGGCATAGTCAATAGGTCTCGCCTTTGGGACCTTATAAGTTTTTAGACATGCAACAGTTGATGTTATTGCACCAAGGATATTGTGCTGCATAACTAAATACTTATAAGGTCCCAAAAGCGAGACCTATTGGCTATGCCAATGCTTGTTTAAAGGTGGTGGCTGTTGTAGGTGTTTCCCAAAGCTGGTTTAGCCCCATGTTGTGTAAACTGCTATTCAGATACTCCGCGGCAGGGGTTGCAGTGTGTAGTTGTATCTCCTTCCATAACTGTTCATTTAGAGTTCCCTGGGGGGCTTTCCGCACTTTGTCCCAAGCGATGATGTAAGCTCCTTGTCTTGCAAGCGATTGTTTCTGTAAACCAAACTCAAGTCTGATTTGTGCAGGCGAGGTGTATTTAGGTAGCTTGAAGATAACCCTATAAGCAGTTGTTACTGTGGCATCAAGTGTTTTGGCATCTCTTCCTTTCTGTGCCTTGCTGCCGTAGGTGATTGTTGGTAGCAGCTTTGCGCGGACAACCTGTGCCAAGGGCAGGATCGATGGTCCTTTTAGTTTGATGTTTAAAGTTTTTAAGGAGGCTAGCTAGCGCAAGGCCTTTGTGCCTAATGCTGTGCTTCTGAGCCAGCAATCGGCCACCTTTATCTAGCTTCACTCCCAGGTATTTATATTCCCTTGTGTCCTCAATTCTGGTCTCTCCCCAGAACCAAGCGGGAGGCTGTCTCCTTTTTTCCCCGACCATCATGGTTCTAGTTTTATCCAGATTTATCAATAAATCATTTGCTTTGGAAAAATCATGTGTAGCATTTAAAAGATGTTGAAGCCCTACTTTTGTTTGACTGATCAGGACTATATCGCCCGCGTATAGGAGGCAGGGTAGCAGTATGTCTCCTATTTTTGGGGCGTGTGAGTTGCAACTGATTAATTTCGGGACTAGGTCAGCTATAAGCAAGTTAAAAAGTGTGGGCGCCAGGACGCATCCTTGTTTCAGCCCTTTTTCCGTTGGAATGCGCCTTGACAGGAATGACCCATTGCCCAGCTTTATCTGTACCCATGTGTCGGTGTGCAGATTTATCAGCAGATTTAGTAGGGACTGTGGCAGCCCCCAGCTTTGTAGTTTAAGCCAGAGTCTGTTGCGGTTGACGTGGTCGAATGCGGCCTTGTAGTCGATGAAACATAAGAAAAGGGGCCTCCTTGCAGATTCTGCCTAGTCCATGAGCATAGCCATGCTGAGTATGTTTGTAGTTGTCCCAACTGATTTCGCGAATCCAGTCTGATGTAATGGGATTGCAGATTTTTCTTTGGCCCATGCCTGGAGCTCCTCTAGTAGTGTTCCAGCAAAGAATTTAGCCTCGTTATCTATTAAGGCCACTAGTCGATAATTTTGTGGTTTAGACTTATCTCCGGATTTGTGAATTGGTGAAATGATTGATCCTCTCCAAGAGGATGGCAGGGTGTTCAGTTCCCTTATTTCTCCAAATAGAGGTTCCAGCGCTTCTGCCCAAAACTTTGGCTCTTGTTTATAGAGAACTGGAGGTATACCATTTGGGCCGGGTGCGCCTTCTCTCCTTCCCTTTCCTATTTGCCGTTTGATGGAATTAGTATGGTTTGTGTACAGATCCTCTGTAGGTGTGTCTCCTCCTGATTTCCACAATGCCATGAGGTTATTTGCGGCCCAGGCCTTGGTGGTGATTTGAATTTCTGACATGTTTTGATGTTCCTGACCATTGGCGCTTTGTTCCATGTCTTGATGGAAGTGGGACCTCAGATATTTTACCCATGCGTCCTCTGAGATGTTTGAAGAGGTTCCGTCGTGGTTGGGATGGATAAATTGACTTATGGTGCTCCAAAATCTGGCACTATTGTTGTGCTTAGTGTCGTCGTGTAATTTTGCCCAAAGGTCATTCTCCGTGTCTCTGACTGCGTCCCTTTTCAGTTTTTTCAGTTGCATTTTTTGCTTCTTCAGTAGTTGCAATTGTGTTTTGTCGTTTGGCTGGTGGCGGAGTTGTCTCAGTAGGCGATAAATGGAATTTTTATGATCTTGATTTCTTGCTTCGCAGTTTGTAGTATAGGCTTCGCGCCACTGAATCTCTGCTGGGTTGATGGTTTAATCTTAGTTGCATATGCTTCCATATTTGTGGTAAAGCTTTCCCATTTCTCGACTTCTCCTTGTCCGCTCCTCAGGTCAAAGAGTTGTTTTGCAATTTCCAACATGTTGCTTTCTGCCGCTACCTTGAACTTGATTCTTTTAAGATTGATGGTGAGTTCTGATCCTTGAGGTGCCCGGCAGCGTTCGAATGTAGGCACAGTTGTTCTAAGCTCTATTTCCTGGGGCCGGTGGTCACTTTCACCATTGTCACCCAGCTGGAATGATGTAACTTGATGGAACAGATCTAGGGAGACAAAGGTGTAGTCCAGTATTGCACTCGTTCTCGCTGAGCTGTGAGTTGTTACTGGAGGATTCTCTTTGGCTGTTCTGCCGTTGGTTGCTCTTAGGTTGAGATGTTCCAGTTCCTCCAGGATCAGCTGTCCTACTTTAGTTTGTTTGCATGACTGTGGCATCCCTTGCGTTGGTATGTTCCAGATTGTGTTTTTGAATAGCACTTCTTCGTCCGAGGAGGAGCCCATTAAATTTAGATTTAAGTCCCCAGTTAGAATGAGTTCAGTTGTGGGTCCTTTTCTTATGCATGTTTCCACAAAGTTGCACATTTCCTTAGCGGCTTTGGTTTTCCATTTTGGTTGAATATAGGCATTTATTATCATGATGTTGGTGTCCCTTGTATTTGTTGTAGTTGAGGAAGCAAATACGTTTACTGCTAATAATGCCGGATTTGTTGGACCAAAAGCGCGGGCAGTGTGTGCAGTTGTGTCCGCAACATATGTGACCAAACCTCCTTGCAAGTGACCATAGTTTGCCCCTTAGTTGCGCTTGTAAAGAACCGTAGAAATCCCTGTAGGTGAGGGGGATCAATTAGCCAGGTTTCTTGTAATGCTACTATATTGAACGCCCTGATGTAGGTGACAAAGTCGAGATCTGCTATCTTGTTTGCAAGCCCATTCACGTTCCATGAGCATATCCGGACAAGCCCTTTGGCTGTTGTCATCGGTGACGGGCAGCGGGGTTGTCAGTCTTTTTTGTTATTTATGGTTCTGGAGATCCATCTTATGTCGAAATCCTGATTTTGCAGCGTTAGGGGAGCACAACGGCTGCTAGGTTCCTCTAATGCTTGCACCCTGTCCCTTTGGCAGTACCCCACTGCTCCTTTCAGCACGGACGTTGTTAGTCTATTTGTAGTCTTCTGGTTGTCCCTTGTGTTCGCCGGGATTAACAGATCCGGATATCCTGGTTTGATGTAGGGAGCAATGGTTATCCCCAGGATTTTAGAGTGTCACTTTCTAGGAGTATTTTGTGCGCAGTTATTGGAGAAGTCCATGTTGCTCTAGTTTTTTCTCCTGCGAGAGAATCCCTGCATTTGATAAATTCTATAGACTCCAGGTCCGTCGGTTTTACCTCTTTCAATGATGGTATGTGGGATAACAGCCGCAGAATGTTGGCGCGGTTCATGATGTCATGCGGTCCTTTAGAGGTATATTCTGGGATGAACCATAAGGCACTTGTTTCCCTCCCACCTAGTCATTGATGGTCTTGTTTTCCATTGCTTGTGGGTGGGAGGTCAGCCTCCTTCCGTAAGCATCCTGTTTCCATATGGCTCCCGTCTTTATGTTCTTGTTGTGCATTGCGTTCTGATCCTAGCCGTCGTTCTGTGCTTCCTGGGGGGACTGATCCCTGGCCGGTTTTGTTGTGTTCTCGGATTGTTTCAAGGAGCTGCTCCTGGTGATGCTCTGTATTTATTGACGTTGTTTGTGTCTCGGGCAAACCTTTCTGGAGATGTTGACTAGTCCTTGTATTTTCTCCTTCCCTTATGTTGTTGCTTTCGATTTTTTGATTTCCCAGTTTCCCCAGGTTTGCTTTTCTCCCCTCGGGGGCTTTTTCAGTTGTTTTTAATGTGCGCGTTTCCGATGAGGCTTTGGTCCTGATTTAGCTCTGGTTTTTGGATTCTCGTCCCAGTTTTTGCTGCAGTTTTAGGATGATTTCCAGTAGTGTTCCCAGTTAGATCGGGCTGTGATGACGCTGCGTCTACTGTCTCCCAAACTTGATCAGACCCACTTGCTTTTTGCATTCCACTTGGAGGGCTTTGACTCAAGCCTGTTATTTTTATTTTTTCTGTACTCCTTGTGTTAGTTGTTTCCAGCGTTACAGTATTTTGTCGATTCTTTTCGCGCTGGTGTAGCCCCAAAAAGACGCAAAAACCCGTTCATGTTTTGGCTTTGTTTTTGATTTCGCCTTTTTCTTTTTTGTGCACGTCTTTCTTTTGCGTTCATTTTCTTTACCCCTTTCTCATCTCCTTGAGTTTCTGGCGCTTGTCTAAATTTTGTTATCTTGTCACTGTTCTCATTTTTTGTTGTGTTTAGTGTTTGGTCGGTTATTGCGAGTGAGTGGTGTTCCTCGGCAGTCTGGTTCCGTTGAGTTGCTATGACCATTTGTTTAACATGCGCTGTTTGATTGTCCGTATGTTGATTGAAGGCATGATTCGCGGCCTTTTTGAGTTGTGAGCATAAGTCGCTCAGCATTGACGGCAGGGTAGCTAATTTATCAACAATCGGACTGCATCCACAGGTTCGATAGTTGGCTAGCGCGTGTTCCTGTATCCTTTGTAGAGAAGTATTTAGCGTGCCTAGCTTGCCGTCAATTGCTACCACAAAGACTGCCAAGGTGTTCATTAATGTTAATTGTGTATCCATTTTGTCCGATTGATATTGTAAGGCCTCTACCAAGAGTTGCACAGTTTTTAGCAAGCTTGCCCAGGCGTTCCCGTGATCTGTTTTTTGTGCTTCTCCTTGGTGAACTCCAGATTCTCCATTTGTACGATTGGACGAATTCCTTGTCTCTTGTGTCCCCACCACTGTCGGGTCAGCATTGTCAGCATTGTTTACCCTGGGCCCTTCTTGTTTCGAATTTGACAGGGTATTGTTCCTGTTCTTGTCCTGCCGGTATGTTTCAAGGAGAGCCTCCCACTCATCCTTGTCGAGATATGAGGACTGATCGAGCTCTTCTGGCTCTTCCATTATACTTAGTTGTGGGGTCTCTGGCTTAGATTGCGTTGGCTCTGAGCCTGATTTTTCCTTTGGGCTTTCAGCTGGTTCCGATTTGATCATTACATCGTCCGCCTCGTCCGCTTGTATATCTATTTTGGCCACCGGCTGTGAGATTCCTTTGGGGTTGTCTAATTCACATATTCTTAGTATACGTGATTGCTCAGTTAAGACGCAATTACCCCCATCATGATTAATTCGGTTAGAGAGTCTGGGCGTTGAAGCTTTTGGGGCTGTTAATGGCGCTATTGCTGTGTCAAGGTTTAGATCACTTGATGCTTCCTTGCCGACTTCCCAAATTACCCCTTCTCCCATTTTCTCCTTCTTTTTCTCCATCTCTCGTGGTGTCCCTGCGTGTCCTCCAGTCTTTTCCAGTGTCAGGGAGCTTTGGCTAGCGGAGTGTAGTTGGCCATGTAAAACTACAGATGGGCTAACTGGCCCTGGAGATTCCGCCACACTGCCTTTGTTCCTTTCTTTCTTTTCACTGCCCCATTGGCAGAAGGGCCGAAGCGGGGTTTGTAGGCCCATTGTTGCTGTAGAACTTGAGAGCAGGGTGTCACCCGCGTTTTTAGGAAGCAGAATTTGGTGTCAATTTTGGGCTGAAAGAGACGATTTTTTGATGTTTTACTTTCCGGCATAATATCTCTTGTCGGTTTTGTGTCTGGTGTTATATCAATTATGGAGCCCTGGTCTAGCCTGGATTTGCCCTTATTGAGGAGGCTTGCGCCTCTTCAAAACCCTTCTTTTGGCTTCTTTGGCTTCTTTGGCTGCGGGCTTGGGCGTGGGCTTGGGCTTGTGGCCTGGTGTCCTAATGTCCTAATGTCCTGATTTCCTTTTACCACTGGTGCTGCTGGTACTACTGCTTGCCTCTCCTACGTGGGCAGCTTCGCTTCCCTTCGCGGTGCTCGCTGCCCCTGCCCTGGCCAGAAGTAAGATAGTGTGAGCGGATCGTGCTTGTTGTCCTCATGTGGCCATTGCTGAAGGATGCTGCGCTCTCACACTTTCCCCCCTGCCCGCCTGTGCCACGCTATCCGCTGTCCACGAGCCCCTTTTAGTCCGTGTGTCTTGGGTTAGCAAAGGGCTCGCAAAGGGCTGGGTGCCGTGTGCTGTTATTGTCACGATGTCACGATGCGGTGCACCTTACAGTGTGCTTACCTCAAATCCTCACTCACAGGCTGCACGCCTCGCCTTGCCGTGCGCCGCCCTCCGCCCTCGGGACCGGCCGACCGTCAGCCGCCTCAGCTGGTAGTCTACTGGGAATCTACTCGTCAGCAAGCGGCAGCAGCAGCCTCAGGAGTTCCCTGTAGCGTGATGGGCGGTGCGGCAGGTGGGGCTCTCAGCTCTCGGCGGGCTCTCTGGTACTCTGCAGCTCCCTGGTTCCCCTGGTTTCCAGAGTCCCAGGTTCTCGGTTTCTCGGGCTCTCGGATTTTTGATTCACCACTCCCTGCTCACTGCTCACTGCTTCACGAAAACTCGGAAGCTCGGGAGCAGCGCCGCCAGTAGTTAGCCAATAGTTAGCCAGTCACAGGGCTTCACCCGACTCCCGTCACCCGTTGTTCATGCTGAACTGACTGAAGCCAGCCATCTCAGCCGTCTCAGCCGCCGCCGGCCACTGCCAGCCTCAGCAGCCTCAGCAGCCTAAACGGGGACGAAAGCTAGGGGCCCGGCAGCTCTCCAACGGTCTCCCGCGGCAGCCTCTCTCGCGGCCGTGCCTCTCAGCGTTCTCAGCCGTTCCGCGCAGCCCGGTCCTCAGCAGGTCAGAAAACACGGACTGGATCCACCACTTTACCTTTTATTAAATACAACCTAAATCTACATATATTACCTTCCTTATACACATATACCTTCCATGTACTTATGTATCCTTATATTTATTACTTTACTTCTAATTCAGCATCTCCAATGCACTACCCTATATCTCACCCTATACCTCTCTCAAGATATCCTCTACCTCCACTCTGACTCATCTCAAACGTCATTCTACTACTTTCTCCAATGAACTACCCTATTTCTCACCCTAGACCTCTCTCACTATATCCTCTACCTCCACTCTCTGTCTCATCTCAAACCTCATTCTACTACTCTTTCCAATGCTCTACCCTATTTCTCACCCTATACCTCTATCAATATATCCTCTACATCCACTCTCTCACTCATCCCAAACCTCATCCTACTACTAAGATCCCCAAAATAACCCTTTCTAGACTCTTCCCTCCTCTACCCCTCCTCGCATCATCTCGTACCTCTTTTACTATTCAGATCTCCCAAACAAGCCTTTCTAAACCCTTCCCTCTGACTCTTCCCCCTCCACCTCCCCTTTACTCATTCGAAACATCCCCCTATCGCTATGAGCTCCCCAAAAAATAATCTTTCTAGACCTTCCCTCTTCTATCCCTCCACTATCCTTTTCAAACCAAATAACCAACTTACATGTCCACCGCTCAAATTAATTTAATATTTCCGTATTCTTATTCACCACTATTCCTTTTTCGGTTCCGCAGTAGCGTGCTACTTTCCGAAAAAGAACTTTGATGCCTAGTCAGGGGTAGTAAGCGCTATATAAATGCAATTACAATTACAATTTACAAAGCTGCCTCTACTCTCAGTCGTCCAAAAATATCATTTTTGGTACTTCCTTTAACCGGACAACCTGCCCCAAATTTTGTCTCAACTCAATTTTCTTCAAAGTTTTGTGAGAGTCATGCATGATTCTTTGTTATTCTGTCTGTATTTTAGTATTTAATCGTTTTTGTGCTGGTGTATTCATACAAAAAAAAAAAAATTAAGCCAATCATAACACAGCATGGAACGTCGGGATGCAAGTCTACTAGGCCACACATTGTATGGAGAAGATTTACCTTTGAAGGTCAGGTGCCCAACTTCCATTGTCTCATCTTTCACTCCCTTTCCATCCCAAACCCCTCCCCCAATCCTGAACAGTATTAGCCTTGTTATCGGTTTTCAACACGGACCATGCATTAGCCATTGGTCTCTGTACAGGTAATGAGTATGTTTGAGATGATAATAATAAGCATCTGTTATTCAGAGAAAAGATACCCTGCAGGGTAACTGCAAGCTTTACAAATTGCTCTCATGACGGGGCTGCCATGTATATGTTAAAAAGTGATTTCCTTCCTTAAGATACGAGTCACAGGCGAAGGATGTAATTTTGATGATCTTTATTAAGATATGTTAGAGGAAAATCATCCCAGCCATCCTCTCCAGCCCTTGTTCCACTTGCAAATTCAATCATCACATTCCCTTCGGAATCCTCTTCACCCTGAAGTTCCAGTGGAATGTGACATTTTCATCCACCCTTTTCTCTTCCCTTTCCTTCCTCTCATTCTTCCTATCTTCACCTTTCTCTTTTGTCTACACACTTCCTCTCCTTTCCTCGCACTTCTCATTCACCCACAAAGGCGTCATCAAACAGTTAGCTATTCTTTTTCTGAAAAGCTCAAAAGGATACTTCCCCGTGACCAAAGCAGAGTTAATTGATACACATCTATTTTTCTTCGTACTTCTTCCCTCCACTCATCCGTATTATCCTTGGCCATCCTGATGGTCTCCTTCAGCACTCTGTTGAAGCGTTCTACTACCCCATTGGCCTTTGGGTGATACAAAGCGCATTTCTTGAGTTTAATCCCTCTCTCCACTAGAAACTTCTCCATTTCCCTTGAAACTAATTTGACCCCATTATCTGTAAGCAAAACACCTTGGATACCTTCCCGGCTTACAAGTTCTTCAAAAAATGCCACCACGTGCTTGGATTCTACCCCTTTCGTGAAAGTCACATCTGGCCATCTCGAAAATAAATTAATCAATACAGCAACATTCATGGACCCTGCCTTTAAGTGAATCGGCCCAAGAATACCTAAAGCAACTTCATCCCATGGACCATCCGGCAACTTCCGCACTACCATGGGTTGTACTCTGGGTTTTAGAACTTTGTCACTCGTCTTACACTGTATGCACTCCCTTACTAACCTTTCTGTCTCCATGTCCATCTCTGGCCACCAATAAGATGTCCTTAACCACTCCTTTAGTCTTTGAGATCCCTTGGTGCTGTTGATGTGCCAACTGTACTAAGGAATTCCTTAATATCAATGGTGGAACCAACCTCGTTCCTCTAATTAAGAGTCCCTGCTTCTCCAATAACGGACTCCTCTCTTACATTCCAAAATTTCGGAGTTTGCTTATCCTCACATTCCTTTTTGCACTAACCTGACTTCAACAGTTGAAACACTGCTGTATCACTCCATCCTCGCAGGTGGCTTTCCTCCACTCTTCTGAAATGGCATTACCCTCTATAACACATACACTCTCTTCTTGTTCAGAATCTTCATCTCCACCCTCCATTCTTTCTGCATTATCCACCAATCAAGATAATGCATCAGCCACTACATTTCTGGCTCCTGGTAAGTATTCTACCCAAAAAATCATTTTACTGCAATGCTACTACCCACTTGGCAATTCTTCCTGACACAGCATCAATACCCTTCCTGTGGAAAATTTCTCTTAAAGGATTGTGATCCGTCTTAACCTTGAACTCACACCCCCATTAAAAAGTCTGCATTTTCTTCACAGCGCAATAAATCGCCAGGGCTTCCCTCTTAATCACAGAGTACTTTGTTTCTGGTCCCTTCAAACTTCTCAAAGCAAACATGATGGTCTTCATACCGCTCCCTTCACCTTGCATCAAAACTGCTCCCAACCCTTTGATACTTGCGTCGATAATCAAAGTAGATTCCATGGTGGGATCAAACCTACATAGATTGGGAGCTGCAGCTAGTTCCTGCTTTATTAACTTGAACTCTTCTTCACAATCTTGGTCCCAATCAAAATCTGCACCCTTTTTAGCGAACCCCTCATCTTTACGCTCTTCATGGCAAAATTAGGAATGAATTTACAATAGTATTCAGCTATCCCTAAAAATCTGAGTAACTCCTCCTTGTTCATGGACGACGCCAACCAATTGATCGCTCCCACCAGACTCACTTTCAGTGTAATGCCTTTGTCAGAAATTTCATGTCCTAGATACTCTATGTGCGTCCACCTGAATTTGCACTTTTCACCTTTTATGGTTAAGTTAATTGCTTGCAACCTCTTTGGTACTGCCCTCTCGTCATGTTCAACTTCATTGGAACTGCAAAGGAGTACATGTCCTGATATACCTTGATGCCTTCACCCCTTTCAATACCTTTTCCATTGCCCTCTGAAAAACTGAGGCTGCTGACACCAACCCAAAAGGCATCCTTTTGTACCTAAACGTGCCAAGCGGCGTCACAAATGCCGTAACGTCCTTGTCTTCTCATCTAGCTCGATCTGGTGGTATGCCGACTTTAAATCAATCGAGGAAACACTCTGGCACCCCTCGACGAAGTTAACATATGTGCTATACTGGGAATGGGATATTTATCCACCACAACCCTTTTGTTCAACTCCCTCAGGTCCACACATAAGCTCACCTTTTCACTGCTCTTTCTTGCCACCACCACTGAAGCCAGCCAATCCACCCCTTCCACTTCTTCAATCACGACGTCTTTTTCTAAGTTCCCCAACTCCACCCTCATAACTGCTCTCACTGCAAACGGCACATTGCATACTTTGCTACAAACAGGTCGGACTCCTTCCTTTAATTTAATTGTGTATGTGTATCCCTTCAGACAACCCAACTCTGCTCTAAACACTGATGGACATCCTTCCACTAAGTTTAATGTGAAATCCTCTTTCCTCACACAGCCTTCTCCAGGTTCTACTACCTGAACTGATCCTTTAATAATAATTGGTGGATCACTGTTAGGATCCAGCATGGCACCCAGATCATTTTGATAAAACCAGCTCAGAATGCTATCCCCTTTAGCCGAAACATACACCTTGCCAGTCGCATACCTCTTCCTGTACTCGATCGCACACATGAAATAACCTTTAAGTGTGACTGGTTCCCCACTATACGCATGCGGTTTGATATTTGATTTAATTAGTTTCACTTCTCCCACTAGACATTTATTGAGAAAGGTATTAGACACCAGTGTTGTCTTAGCCCCAGAGTCAAACAATACGCTTGTCTTCTCACCTTCCACAATGATCTCATCAATGGGACACTTCTTATCTCCACTCCCAACTTGCAACACAATTTGCCCACTTTCAAAATCAGAATCATCTTCAATGTTTACTTTAATTTTAACTTTGCTCTTTCCTCTTTTGTTCCTGCATTCACTCTGGAAGTGGCCTTTCTTACCGCAACCTCTGCACAAAGCTTTTATTGCAGGGAATTCTTTGTGCTAGGCCAAATGGTTCTTACTCCCAAGCCTGAAACACTTTTTCTGGTCTTTGTTTTTCTCTTTCAACATTTTGCTATCTGCAAACACCTGTTTTTGTTTTACCACACTAACATCCTGAGATGACTCCTTCTTAATTATATCAACACATTTCATTGAATGCTCTTTTACGCTATAATTAGAACCTCTTCCAAGGTAGGTTCATCTTTCTGCTAAAGCTCATCTCTGACTTTTTCAATACTGCACCCCAGCATGAACTAGTCTCGTATTCGTTCCACTACAGCACCCATGAACTTACATTACGACACAAGTTTTCTCAAATTGATGATGCAATTCTCTACATACTCACCTCATTTGCCCCCTGCTACAATAATATTTTTCAAGAATAGTACTGACCTTCGGCAATTAGTGGTTGTCTAATTTTCTTATACAGTCATCGCATTCATTTAATCCTTCTGCATCACTATCAGCTATGACAGGAAGATGATCGAATAACACAACCCGAAAGTCACCCTCAGTTTATTTAACCACTTGCCCTTGTGAAAGACATGCCCATAGTCGTTACAATATGAACTGTAACTCCTGTGGCGCGAAGGTAACTACAAGCTTTACAAATTGCTCTCATGACGGGACTGCCATGTATATATTAAAAAGTATTTTGCTTCCTTTAGATATGAGTCACAGGTGCAGGATGTAATTTGGGTGATCTTTATTGAGATATAAGTTACAGGAAAATCACCCCAGCCATCCTCTCCAGCCCTGGTTCCAGTAGCAAGTTCAACCATCACATTCCCTTCGGAATCCTCTTCACCCTGAAGTTCCAGTGGAATGTGTCTCAGTCACATTCCACTCCATCTCAGCTTGAGATCTAGTTACCACAGTATACTAAGGGAAAGATGCGTTAAAAACAGTAAACAGGTGGGTTCCTTTGGATTTATTCTATGTATATGTGTTATATTTTAGATGTAGGTACGTACATGTGTGACCCTACACCACCAGGGATGTAGCTTAGTCAGGGATATTCGCGGGTGTGAATTGTAAATTTCCAAACTAAAAAAAAGTATGCCGAAGGGTGGAGAAATGACTAAGGTTTGGAATACTGTGTTCCCATGAGGGACAGGTTCAATAATGATTTGCATTAGGTGGGCCCTTGTCTAAGTTCCTAATTTTAAAAAAATGTGACAAGTTGAAACTTTTAGTCAAATAAGGACGATGAGAATAACCAACAAAGGCATAAGAGACACGACTCAGGGCCCTCAGACCCAACTCTCTAGGCAAGAATGCATTTATTTGGGGGGGGATATGACACCCCAAACACCACCCCCCCCCCCAAGCTACGCCCCTGTACACCACACAACACCTAGAAAATCTAGTCATACATTTGTAACTGCATAAATGTAACATACTTCATTTGTGACCACCAAACAAACATATTACTTGGTTACGAAAGTTTTAATCAGGAACTGAAAAAGCAAAAGCCAGATATTGTTCAATTTCAAGATCTGTAAAATCATAAAAAAACTGTGCCACACAAATGTATTCGATGGTGGCACAGTGTTTGAGTGAAATGGACATACAATCAGGGTATATAATGGGCACACTTGGAATAAAAAGAGTAGTTTTGTCTGAGGTTTCTGTAATTACGGGTAAAAAAAGAATCTATTGTTTCTGGTCATGTGTTTTTTCTGGAAAAGTACAAGGACTGAAGCCAGTCCAAAACTAATCAAGATGCCACTGTTTTGACCCTTTAGTCTTTGATGGGGCCTTCACCAGGACAAAGATCTTGGACAATTTTAGTTGCAGCCTTAAGGGTAGAAAATACTGTCTCCTGAGTAGGAGTTCAAATGCGTTTAAAGTGGGACATTTTTGGCAAATCAAACAATGCTTAGCTCTCACTATGACATATGAGAAAGCCCAAAAAGAGGAGGAACAAAAAACATCAGTCTCCAATACATAACTGCTTTGACGTGGGTCACAAATTGAATGATAGTGCAACCCAAGATTCCTTAAGGAACTGGTTAGTCTTGTGCACATGCTGAAAAATAGGCCAACCAGAGCCATATGGTTAGATATGGAGTGGCACAAGTGAAGAAAACACCATGCCTGTGGAACCGGTATCTTACCCAACTGAGTTGTTGTTTGCACGAGGTTGCAAATAGAAACAGATTTGTAATTAATACCCCCCCATGGTCATAAAATAATCTCAGAGAAAGCTTTACTTACTCAAATTGTCAATATTCATTGTGGTAACTGCAATAACAACAAGGTGGTGGAATAATCTCAGCCATGGGCAATCGCTCGGGCCGCATTCATTGTTTTTCGCCCACCAGGCCACCTCAGTTTGGACCTAGTCATATGCAAATCAGTCATGACCCTGCTCAGTAGTATAAGGAGATACCATTCATCCCCATTCATGCCCTTAAAAGTGACAGGTCCCCCTCCGGTCCCCCCCGCCCCTCGCTGTGTCCTTAAAAGTGACGCGTGTCCTTAAAAGTGACAGGCCTCAAACCCCTCACTGTGTCCTTAAAAGTGACGCATGTCCTTAAAAGTGACAGGCCTCAAACCTCTCTGTGTCCTTAAAAGTGACAGGCCTCAACCCCCTCGCTGTGTCCTTAAAAGTGAAGCGTGGCCTTAAAAGTGACAGGTCCCCCATCCCTTTGCAGTGTCCTTAAAAGTGACATGTGGCCAGCTTGTCCAAGGGGCGGTGCTAGGGGCGGGGCTGTTTCGGGAGCCACCAGCGAGCCAGAGCCCTATGACGCCTCTAAGGCCTTGTTGATGTATAGATGGTACGCCCCTTTTAGGAGCTGTTTAGGATACATATAAGGCATCCTTAAGAGCGTTGTACAGCAAGCAGCCGCCGGAAGACAAGAAGGTTCCCATAGCAAAATGAAGAGATACAACCCTCTTGTGAAGAGCCCTATGTGGGTTTGCTCCAACCCCCTATCAGTAGATATTACCGCAGCTTACCAACGATGGTAATGGACGAGAATGCTCAGCAAGAAACACCTAAGGATAGGGGCTGCGACCTTACTGGCTTTAGTAATAGCATGTGTCGGGGGTGCAAAACCTCAATATCAAGGATTGCGTATGCCTGCTGTCTCCGGTTAAGGGCACCCCCAGCACGAGTGAGGGCTCTGGTAGCGGCAGCTTGTTTGCCGGCCCCAGTTTCGTGGATATGGAGGAATCTGAAGAGGCTGTAGCACCAGCTAACACAACCGTCTATGAAACCAAGGCCCTTCAGGAGGACCCTGATGCTGATGATGTTGTGCTGCAACCGTCGGGTACAGTCGCCGAAGATGTTGGGGCAACGCGGGACACTAGCGACTCTCAAGATTTCAGAACCGCAGCAGAGGCCGGTGAAAATGCAGAGGTTAGTAAAAAATAAAAATGTTATGCTCGGTAGTTACAAAAAAAAAAAATGCGGTATTTTATTTCTTCAGCTATTGGCATATCAATCTTTCTTTTTTGTCCCTAGAGCGTAACACCAGCAGGATGCACCTACTTCATAAAACACTATGGTAAAGAGCCTGTAGCACCTCCTAACACCTCTGTCTACGAAGACATGGACCTTCAGGAGGATGCGGCTGCTGCGGAGGGCGTGTTGCAACAGCCCGGTACAAGCGTCGAAGATGACGGGGCATCGCAGGACATTAGCGACTCTCAGGATTTCAGAGCTGCCGCAGAGGGTTGTGAAAATATGGAGGTTAGTATGAAAATGTTATGCCCCTGTATCTATATAACGATGTATTTTATTTCTTCAACTAATGGGCTGTCAATCTTTTTTTTGAACCCTAGATAGAAGCCCCAAAAAGAACGGCTGGAGCCTGGCGACCTGCAAAAGCGAACAATGTAATCTTTAATTGTCTGTGGTGTTCAAAACAGGCTGAAAGCTCAACGTGCCAAAACAGCGAGGGCTGCGACAAATGCGTATGCGGTTCTAAGAGCGCCGCGTGTGAAAAAGATGAAGATGTCGGATTGTCCTTCTTTGAACGGCGTGAAGTTAAGGGTTTCGCAGCGGCGGTAGTACTAAACTGTGTCAAACGTGACTATTACAGTCTTTGTCAAGGCCACCAAATAAGCGATCCAGAGCAGGCGGCTCACGAATGTTTGTGCGAATCATACAGAGCAAGAACAATACGCTATATTTGTGGCTTGTTAAACCCGTACAAGGTGTATAAGCTGCTAAAGGTGGTGTAGGGCCTGAACCCTGAAAATAAACCTGTACACCCCGATATGTTGAGGATCTTAACAGCTGCACTCAATGAGATCCAATACGCCTATGACCCGAGCGTAAAACTACCTGAAATGCAGGAGATGTGCCCGACTCTTGATAGAAAGCTGCTACAAAGACTCGTAGAAAGGCGTATGTGTAACATGTATAAAAAAATAATCTCAGGGGGCTTTGGCCCCCGAAGACTATTTACCTAAGTTCTTATGTAATGTTACAGGATAGTGTGTATTTAGAACAAACAAGCGGAATGTTACAACGCAAGGTGGTTATGTGTTAATACGTACTTATCACGTTTCCTATGAAAATGTAAAGTATCTTTTGCTCAGGTTTTTGTAGTATTGTTTATATGTTTTTTAATAAAACGCCCTTACACAAAACAATCGTCTTTCATTTCATTAATTGTACCGGATGCTATCATGTCGGGGGCTATGTTAAGAAAACTTTATTATGATACAAGAGGGGTTGGTAGCTTTGGAAGTGTCGAAGCCCTATACAGAAGGGCTGCAGATGAAAACGAGCCCGTGAGCAGAGACCTGGTCAAGACATGGCTATCAGGAGAGGAGGCGTATTCGCTCCACAAGCCGGCCAGAAGCCGTTTTAAGAGACGTCCTACAATCGTTAATGCTCAAATAGATTATCAGTGGCAAGCTGACATAATCAGCCTTCAAGATATAGCAGAACATAACAACGGCGTTTGTTATATATTAACAGTCATAGACGTACTGTCCAAGTACGCCTACGCAGAACCGTTAAGCGATAAAAGGGGGCCAGCGCCACGGCCGCTTTTAAAGCCATCTTCGCGAAGGGCAGGGTTCCTCAAAAACTACAAACAGACGCCGGTAAAGAATTCTTAAACAAGACATTTCAGAAATTATTAAACAACCACGGTGTTCAACATTTTGTAACACACACGGAGGTGAAAGCAGCGGTTGTAGAACGGTTTAACAGAACTTTAAAGTCTAAGATGTGGCGGTATTTTACGGCCAACAACACCTACAGATACGTGGATGTTCTACAGGCTTTTTTAGATGTGTATAATGCCAGTTATCACCGGACCATCAAAACATCACCCGCAGAGGTGACTCCTAGTAATTCTTTAGATGTTTGGCGAACGGTGTACGGGCATAATTTTGCTACAAAGGTGAAGAAACCTGTTTTTAAAAAAGGCACGCATGTGAGGATTTCAAAATTGAAAGGGGTCTTCACGAAGGGCTACCGCCAGACTTTTAGCGACGAGATATTTATAGTGGATAATGTGGAGCTTAAAGAAGGGCTGTATATTTACAGCTTAAAGGACTACGCTGGGGAAGCTGTATCGGGGGTGTTTTACAAGGAAGAGTTACAAATGGTACCTGATGATCCGAACAGGGTGTATAGGGTTGAAAAGGTTCTGAAAAGGAAAGGTAGGGGGCTAGCAGCCAGGCATATGTCAAATGGAGGGGATGGCCGGAGAAATTTAACAGTTGGGTGTTGGCCAGCTCCCTGAAGGGTGTGTGAGCTAAGGACCGTCTAAAATCCTCTAATAAGATGGAGACAGCCCCCTTTTATATCACCTTACCATCCAACGCTTCTAAGGGCATGTTCCCCGACAACCAGATTTCTAATTACACCGTGAAACTGGCTAAGCCTGTGGACCTGAAAGGGGATTGGGAGGTGGCCCTAACAGAAATTCAATACCCTAGAACATGGAATACATTCACACAGGCCGAGGCAAAGTTTTACATAAAGCGTGAGCAGGATCCAGTGAGCATGCACGAGAGCATTCCATACGGTTACTACCCAACCGTTATAAGTGTTGTCGATGCTGTCAACAAAGCCATAGCCAACCTCGAAGCATATCCGAATACGCATCTGTCATTAGATAACGTCAGAAGGAAGGTATTTCTTAAAGCACCAAGCCGTACCACGACGTTTAACTGCTCCGGTAAATTAAGAAGGGTTTTAGGCACCGTGCTGCATGCGAAAAGTCCGATGGAGCAGGATCACACATGCCCCGATATTAACGGTGGGTTCTATACGCTCTATGTGTATAGCGACATTGTAGAGGCCCAGAGGATCGGTGATACTTATTCACCGCTGTTAAGATGGGTCCATGTACAGGGTGAAAATAATACGATGGTTAATATTCAATTTAACAAGCTCCGACTACGTCGCAGTTTCTAAAAACCATTTTGACACTATTTCAATTATGATCTACGATGATCAGTCTGAGCCGGTGGCCTTTAAATACGGGAAAGTTATTGTTAAGCTTCATTTAAGACCGAGACACGACAGCGGTTATTAACCAGGCATCATGGTGGTCGTGAAAACATACGGGGACCCGTCTATGTACAGGGACTATTACAGAAACCAAGCCGGATATGGAGGTCCGCCGTACTTTCAAGGGTCGCCGGTTATGTATGGGGCTGGTTTAGGGGTTTCTTCAGGAGCCTGTTTAGAAGAGCTATGCCGTTCTTGAGAAGAGGCTATGAAATTGTAAAACCGCATGTTAAGACGGCTGCTACGAACATTGCCCATGATGTTGTTGGGTCTGTTACTTCGGCGGTTGCAGAGCGCATGAACAAACAGCCGCAAGAAGGAGCGGGTCTGTTGTACAAGCCGCGCGCGAGTGTTAAAAGGAAGCGCAGGCCTTCGAGACGCAGGGGTCCACCGGTCCCCTATAAAAAAGGAGGAGTTCTTCAAAACGCCCTCAGAAAAGAAGAACTCCAAGACGGAAGAGAGCTGCGAAGAAGAGAAAGGGTTCTAAAGTCAATATTTTTTAAAGCCTCGTAAACTAAACCATGGCCTTCGTACACTGTGCATCTGGCGAGTGCGCCAAATCCGAGTTAGACTTGTTTACTCTAAAACCAACGCAGACAAGCATCGAAAACAGCTTCTTCATGGAGGTATCGCCTTTAGCCGCCTTGACACCGCTGGCCCCTATAGAGTTTTTTGTGTCAGGGTCCACGGATATGTATTTGGATCTCAACAACACGCTGCTGCATCTTATGTGTAAAATCGTAAAAGCGGATGGGTCCGACATAGCAGCAGACGCTCGAGTGGCAACGATCGCTTACCCCTAGCGGCCATGTTTAATCAGGTGGACATCACCCTGGGCGATCGACTCATCACACAGAACGATAACATGTACGCCTACAGAGCCTACCTCGAGAGTATTCTAAATTACAGTAGCGACGCCCTTGACACGCAGCTTTCAGCTGGTCTCTTCTACAAGGATACATACGGCCAGTTTGAAACCACGGCTCTGGACGGTGCCAATCATGGTTTTGTAAAAAGAGCAAGGTTTGCAGCAGGCAGTCGCAACTTTGACCTCCTGGGTCGCATACATTCAGATCTCTTCTTCCAAGATAAACTACTTATCAATGGTATTGACCTTAAGATCAAGCTCACACGCAACAAGGACTCATTCTGTCTCATCAGCGGGGATGCGGACCAGTACAAGCTGGACATCCTGGCAGCGAGCCTGTTTGTAAAGAGAGTGAAAGTGTCCCCGAGCGTCAGATTAGCGCACGCCGACGCTTTGCAAATATCAAACGCCAAGTACGCTGTGGAAAGAGTAGCTCTGAAGGTGTTCAGCATCCCAGCCGGTACCCGTTTAACCCAGCAGCAGAATTTATTTCTAGGGCAACTACCCAAACTCATCATCATCGGTTTTGTGGACAATACAGCCTTTAGCGGCACCTACGCCTTAAACCCCTTCAATTTTAGACACTACAACATCAACTACGCGGCGCTGGTCCACGAGGGCACTGTGATTCCTGCAAAACCCTACACCCCTAGTTTTATAACCTCCAACTACATCAGGGAATATCAGGGGTTGGTTTCAATAACCGGGAAGCATCTAAGGGACTGCGGTGTAGCTGTGTCAAGAGAAGGCTATGGGGACGGGTACACGCTGTTCGCATTCGACCTGACCCCCGACATGGAAGACGGCGATCACTACAACCTTGTCAAAAACGGGAATCTAAAAGCTGAAATACGATTCAGTAATCCGCTACCGACGAATGTGAACATGGTCGTATTCTCTGTATTCGACAGCATCATTCAGATCAACCACGCAAGACAGATTTTGTTTGACTATCTTTAAAACATTTTGTGAAATGGACACTGTGCAGATACGCTCGTTCTTAAGCAGGCATAAAGACGCTAGGAAATACTTTTTAGGTGTTTTCCCTAGCGACGGGTTACCACCTGAAATAGGGTTAGAAAGGCCCCGCACTCTAGTCTTTAACACAGACCCGCATGACAAGAGCGGAACACATTGGGTGGGCCTGTTTATAGACAGTGACAAGGTTATATTGTTTGACAGTGCCGGTGAATTCCCAGAACATCGTATCTATACAACCCCTATATTCAAGTTTGTGAAAAAAGCCGCTGCGCGGTTGGAGTATAACAAGCTGAGGCTCCAGGATTCCATAGCCATCACATGTGGGGAGCATTGTATTTATTTTATCAGTAAAATGTCTGAGGGTATGTCGTTTAGAAATTTCTTAAATCTATATTCGCGTGACCTTGTTAACAATGACAATATAGTTGTGAAATATGTAAAAGAAAACACAGTGGTCTCGGTCAGACCTGTGAAACCCGAATATGTCGCTTGTCAAAATTGTAAGTCCGTGGGACATGTGTATGTTTAATGATGAGCGCCTAAAATAAAAGACCATTATTTTTTTAAAAATACGGTATTCAGACTTTGTATTTCTATGCTACCACATACAACATAATTAAAACCTTTTAAAAGACAACAGAGGCCGGTTGTAAAGTTATAAAAAAAGTGTTTTATTACAAACATCTATTTGTAAGTCCGTGGGACATGTGTATGTTTAATGATGAACGCCTAAAATAAAAGACATTATTTTAAAAAAAAATACGGTATTCAGACTCTGTATTTCTATGCTACCACATACAACATAATTAAAACATTTTAAAAGACAACAGAGGCAGGTTGTAAAGTTATAAAAAAAAAGAAGTCTGAAGAAACATCAGGGTGTAAGCCAGGTACTTGGTTTGAAAATTGCCCTTTTTCGAGGTACAACCATCGTTGTAGGGGTACTCCAGGAGGGGGATAGCAGGGGTGTGTCAGAGCCTGTTGGTGATGGGTGTACGGGGGCTTTCAAATTTTCAAGCAAACGACGGTGCTCGTTATTACCCACGAGCGTGGAAGGTATGTTGAGTTCAGCAGCGGCTCGTAGAAACGCATCCCAACCACGCGGTGCGTTTTGAGGCGTTATGATTTTGGGGTGCGTGAGACCTTTGACTAGATCGTACATGTGTGACCCTGCAACCGGCTGTCCCTTGTAGAGAAATTCGCCTCGTTCATTCCAGGATGTCAGGTCTTTAGAAGTTGTAAGTTTACTCATCAGCATTTGCGCGGCCCCCTGTGTCTTTGACTTATATTTTTTAAGAGATCTGTAACAAAGTCATCTGAGGGTGCTGCATGGGCCTGTGATGGTTGCAGGGGCTGAGGGCCATTTGGAGGCACGGCTGGTTGTTCAGAGTCCGGGGTGTATAGAGTCAGCTTATTTTTCTCGGTATTCCATTGGTTGTAGGAACTTAAAAAGTTTTTAAGGGTGCTGGTGTAAAGGTTTGCCTTGTCATAGGGGTTTAGATCGGTTCTGTTCAAAATGTCTTTAATTTCAGCATCCAGACGCAGAGTCTCATTTCGGCGTATATCCCAAGTGTTGTCCTTTGAAGAGCCCAGCTGGTCCATTTGCTGCCTCGGAACCAAATACATCTTGGTGGCATGATCCATTACTGTCCCGAGAGGAGGCTCGTAATTATGGGTATAGCTATGCCCAGCAAAGAGCCTATAAAACCTCCAGACTGTTTCACCAGTTTCTTCTTGGTAATGAGTGAGGCCCTTTTATTACTGAGCTTCTTGATAAGAGACCTCTTCTTCTTCAGAACCTGTAACTGACTCTTTGATATAGGGACGTTGCCTTTTAGGGTATTTAGGGCAATTTCAGAAATGGCAGACACTAAGTCGTCAGAAGCAGCGCACAGGATGGCCTTTCGGTGCTGGGGACTGGCTGTAACAAGCAT
This sequence comes from Calotriton arnoldi, assembly GCA_963921515.1. NCBI lineage: Eukaryota > Metazoa > Chordata > Amphibia > Caudata > Salamandridae > Calotriton > Calotriton arnoldi. The sequence continues at coordinate 3,661,844 of CAWUFW010000313.1, read as the reverse complement.
TTTCAGGAGAGCTAAATTGCGACGTAGGCGGGCCGACATGGTCAACACCTTGTATTATAAGGGGTCGGATTGTAAATGTCTCTAAAAGTCATCAGCGCTGCTTTTTATAGGCACGGTCCTTGGGCTTAGGGGTGTAAGCGACTGGTAGATCTGGGGCAAATATATCAGCCCTCAGTCTATAGTCTTCTAGAGTTTCATTTTTAAGTCGACCAGCAGGTAGCCGTGGGGTTTTGCTGTAGCATCGTTAAAGGCCTCCATGAAGAAGTGTGTGTTTCCTGGGTACATCTGTTTAGCTATGACTGATATTTGTTGTTTGTCCCGGGGGTTTTTAAATAAAACAAGGTATGAAGCGTTGAGAGCTATAGACCTGCTGTTCTTGCCCTTGTAAAACAAGTTCTGCACAATGTAGCAGATGCTTAGATTACGATGATGCGAATATTGAGTAAAAGCTCTCTCTAACTCCGGATGATCCCCACCTTCACGCATAAGGTCATCGACAATTATCAGGTTTACAAGGGACGGGGGCAGTAACTCATCATCGTTGAGATTATCTGGTATGCCTTCTATAAATCTGATATGGGGGAAACGACTGGCCATGTCTGTATAAAGAGCTTGCCAGCATGAATAAAGCCATACAATATTGTTAGGGGTTTGGGATAAAACAGAGGCAGCATTTTCTAAGAGCTTTTTTATAAAGTAGCTCTTACCACAGTTTGAGGGCCCTGCTAACACGCATGCGAATGGATGCTGTAATCTGGTGTCCATGGTGTGGGGTCTGTATCTCTAATGAGGCTAATAACCATACGGCAGTGTTTTATAGTCGGCAGTCAGGACCCTTTTATCAAAAACAACCCGTAATGTCTTATGTAAGGGCTGGGTTGTAATTTCCCACTTCTTTTTGGACCTGACTATACACGGCTGGTTCACAACTATGGTTTTAGCATTTTCACATTTGTCGGAGGCCGCGTATTCGTGCACCAGATTCTTCAGACTATCAAAATTGATTTTTAGGGTGTTGCTGACATTTAAGGTTATGCCTTTGACCTTCATACACACTTTGTTCTTGTTTGTGCGGTAGGAGTATGTTTTAGGCCCGGATGACGTGTATTCTATGATATGCTCATCCTTATCTAGTTCGCTGGTCAAATTACCCAGATAATCCCCAAGAGGAGGGTCTTCATCCCCTGGTTTACTCAGAAAAATCACTGAGTCGGTATCGTGATACAAGCAACGGTCCTGGAGTTTGTCCATAACCTTGTAAAGTTCTAGACGGGCATGGGCTGTGGTGAAGCACGCTATGAAGATGTTGATGTTGTTACACGTTGTGGGGTACGCTTTTGTGTATTTCCAACACACAGCTGCGGTCTCGTCATCGATAAACCCGCAGCTGGCCACCTCGTAACATGGGGCAAACAGGTACTTAAACAGCTCATCAGGATCGGTTATTAAGGTCGTATTTGACAGGTTTGTACGCTGTGCGAATTTTCCCCATAAGGAGTTGAGGCAGAGCTTGGCTAACTGTCGGCGGGCAGGGTTGACCTCTATCAAATGGGGTCGTAAACGGATACCTTCGTGAGCGTAGTAGTCAGCGATGTATTTCTGCTTTGCATCCTGACTAGTACACCATTCGGGATACCCTGAGGCCTCCTGCTTGTCTCTGAGAAACATATTAATGTATGGGGCAAAGAGACGTGTCGTGGTCCTCTGAAAATGCCATACCTCGTGTATCCTACCGAGCCTGTAACCTTTCTCTAAGGCCGCTTCTACCTCGATGCTGCACCAGGTCCCTGTGAGCATCCTTTGTTCATCGGTGTGTCTACAAGCGTCAACCTCTTTAAGCACCGCACATGTGCGACAGAGGGGGAACATCAGTTTACCATCGACTCGGTATGGTAACACCGGAAAGTAAAGCTGTCGTGGAGGATAGATTTCACATTTGACTAGCCCAAAGTATTCGGATATGTGTTTAAAATCTCTATATATGATGGTGGGGTGTCCTAATGGGTATACCTTCATTTTGTTCACAAATGGGTACAGACTGGTGAAATCATAGTAGTGTATTTTCTCACCCTCACCCACGGCCCTGTACAGTTGTATGGCATTTGTACGACCCCCGAATAAGGCATCGCGGGGTTCCAGAGGTTCTGGTAAATCATGACTCTGAAGGAAAGAGCAGAGCGCTGTGTCGGTTGTTAACATCTCTAGCCACTCATGCTCCCAAAGAACCCTCATAGCAAAGCCACATTTTTCAACATACTGCGCCTTCAACAGTGTACGTCTGTGTAAGTGTTCAAATTTGACACCCATCAGTCTGTTAAACTCATGGGGTTTGTAACACTGGGGACAGCCGTGGTAAAAGCAGCCATTGTATTCAAAGGCCGTCGGCACCCCCTTAATTACAGCGTACCCATCCAGGTAGTAGGGACCCACACGGTATTCACCACCCTGTAAGGCGTGTTGAATATGTACGTCTTCCTTCTCAGAAATGTACATGAGCCACCGGATCGAGGGGGTTGAATAGCGTTTCTGTTTGCCATTATAGAGGTCTACAGGCACTAGTGCAATACTTTTTGGTCTTAAAAACATGTGTTTGTAGATGGACATACACATGGAGGCCAATGTGATGTTTTGAAAAGGGTCTATGTATTCGACAGCCTCCGGCATTTCAGGCGTATTGGGTTTCAAGACCCTGACTTTCTTTGTCATTTGAGGCTTCTTGGGTTTCATGATCCTGACTTTCTTTGTCATTTGAGACTTCTTGGGTTTCAGGATACTGACTTTCTTAGTCATTTCCACCACAACATCTCTGAAGAGGTTGCACGCTTGTCGTAGGATCATCACATCAGCCTGACAATAAGCTTTCAACTCTGTTTGAAAATGAAACTCCTTTTCACGGTTTTCAGAGTACCATTCTAGAAAGCTCTCCTTCTCGGATGGCATCATATATTCAACCCCGTAGCTGTCAGGAGGTGGCATGGGACCCACATAATTCTGGTTCGCCCAGGTGTTAAAAAAGTGTGGAAAATAACCTTTACAACCGGGGAATCCAAAGGCTTTTGGTAGCTTGCTCAATTTCATAGGCAGGAAATTCAGGGTGTCTATAAACCTTATTTGTAACCGAACTGCTGTTAACAACATCAGCTTGGACCCTTGAGTGATGAGTTCTACTTGGACCTTTTCACGAATCATATTTTGTAAAATAAAGAATGAGTCGTATGCTTTTGAGTTGTGGGCCAGCATGGTATACCCTTTGAATTTGGTTTGAATGAAAGTGTTAAGGAAATCACCAACGCACGTTCTGCCTTCAAACTCCCAGCTGGCGTCGGAAGTTAGATGGTGTGCGTAAATATAGTTAGGTTGGTGTACTCCCGTCTCTTGTGTGCACTCTATATCAAACACTATGTATGCTTCAGTTTTGGTCTGGGGTCTACCTTTAACCATGTAGCACTGATGGTTGGTACCCGCCTCAAAAGACGTCTGACACCTGGGGCATTTCATACCTTGGCATTTGTGATCTGTCGCCACATACCGACCACACTCAAAGCAATCCATTTTAGGGATGCATTTAACAGTTTTCTTATGGTTGCTCAAACAGTCTTGAGAGCGACAAAACATCTTACAGGTGCGACACCTCACCTTCAGGGCAGCGTCTACGACGCAGCCGTCCCTCCGACACATCTTACAATGCATTTCACACTGATGACGGTCCTTACTGCTGTATATGTGGTCACAATGTGTGCACACGTACTTGACACCCAGAAAACTTTTGAGGTTCAAGATACCGTAAAAGTGATTTTCGTGGTGAAGGACATATACGGTCTTGTTTCTCACACGGTCCCCTGTTGTAAAGTACTTCCAAGAGCCGCTGTGATAAAGAACTTTCACAGTCACAGAGAAATAGTTCTCAAAAAGACCTATGTCACCAAAGCCGACCATGCGTTGTGGTGGTATTTCAAGAACGGCGTGGGCTTCAGCCGCTCTAGACAGGATGGCAGCGTCGGTGGTGTTGCGCCCCATCAACAATCCTACGATGCTGGCCGCCAGACAGATATTGGTTGTGTCGTTGTTAAAGTCGAGCAGCCACCGCTGTTTCTTACCAATTATCTGACTGTATAGCACACTCTTTAAAGGTCTTGAAACACCGCCCTCACGACCCCTTACAATGAGGGCTATGACACGGAAAGTACCGTAGGCTACTAGTTCAGCCTTGCTCTGTAAAAGCCTCGAAAGGTTTTCTAAAAATTCCACGGCGTCAAACACATCTCGGGACCTCCGTTTGGTGAACAATGGACTGTCAAAACCCTGCCCCTGGAAGCGTAGTTGGAAAAAATCATTAGGACCCACATCGCGTAACAACCTTTCTATGAGCGTTTGCACAGCCTGGTGTATAGCTAAAACACCGTGATCGGAGGACCTTATCTGGTGGAGGTTGGTAAACCTAAACTCCTCGTAGTGCTCGGTGGCATTAAATCTCTCTACATCACGCCTGTAGCTTCTAATGCTCTCTAAATAGACGACCTCTGAATCCTCATCTTGAGGGATTTGACTTGTTGGGGAGCTTACTGCCGTATCATTTTGGGGGTTCTGGTTTAGTAGGGTCTCTGGGGGCCTTTTAAGCACACGTGTAGCACATATTCGGGCTTTTTTAATTTACTTATTAAAAGGCGGCGCTGCTTGGCGCTATTAGCCCACTTTTGTTTTTTACGTGACCATGCTTTTCTAGGTAACCGGCCCCCGCCTATCTGAACAGTATGGGGTGTGTCTATGTGCGCTGTACTCATGGAGGCCTCTGCTACATACCCACCCCTCAGCACCTCTATGTGTTCCTGGTGGCGTAGTGTTGGCGCTCTACCGCCAACATCATTCAGTCGCCCTCCCCAGGACCCATCCCTCCTACACTTACGTATTGGGGGATGGATGGCATCGGGGTATGACTCTGACTGCATGGTTCCATGTACTTTTTACGCTGGAGTATGCGTAAGAAGCGCAGGGACTTTGTCAGTACTGCTTGGACCTTGCTGCTATATTTTGATGTGTGTGCTTTTTATTAGAACCGTTGGCATGGGGTTTCTTTAGGGTATGGCGCTGCCCTAGTCACGCATGTATACGCCCTATGTCTGAGCCAGCTTCCTGGCACGTATTGAGGATCAGCCTTTTACACAGGCCAACTCTTTGCAGTATCCTCTGCTGTGCCGCCACCATGGACCTGTTGCCGCTACCCCCAACCCCATTTTTAAGTTTGCGGTTTTCGCCTGGCGCTTTAGCTTTCTGACAGCCATTTGTATATCCTTTACATGCGCATCTAGTACCGGATTTGGGTCTACAGCATCGTATTGTGGTGGGTTAGGTATGAATACGGTGTTTGGCTGTATAACAGCCTTTAACACCACAGGGGCCTCTAATGGTCCTTCATCCCCAACGCCATTCTGTAACTGAGGGCCTGGGGGATCATAGAAATAGGATCCCAGTGCGAACATCCCGGGGCATTTGGGAAAGACGCCTCACTAAATGTCACCCCCGTACTATGAATTGACCAGTCGTCCCACCCTGTACTGTCAGTGTTGTATGTTGTCGGGGGTGTTGCGGAGCTTACACTGGACGCTGGGCTGGTTGGGTCGTAAGCTCCCTGTGGGGTAATAGGGGACATAAGGGCCGGGGAATTTAAATGACTGTCGAAATAATCGAGGGTGGTAACGGCTAAGTTATTGTCAGGGCCGGGGATGGGTGAATGTGTAACAGGGGTCTGCAAAACCCCCTGTATGTGCTAGAAGCCCCTCGGGCGCTGCTTCTGAGGTTTTATCAAGTTTGTCTACCATACTTGCCAGTGTATTGAGACAGTTTTTGCTGGTGTTACACGCTCCTCCTAGGGGCTGCCCTTTTCCAGACCCGGGGCCCCTAAACCCCTCAGTAACGCATATAGAAGGTTTTGAGGTCTGTTCTACGGGGCATTCCTCTACAGTCGGCGCTAATTTATTTGAAACTATAGAAGGTGTCATAGGATGGGCAGGGGCCTGTGTTGTAGCCGGTTTGTTTAAGGATCCTGCCAATGTTTCTACTTGTAACGCCTGTACCCCTTGATTATTCTTAAGATAACTTCTTGAAAGCTTGTTGACTTTAGGGGTTTGAGTTTGTAACATAGCTTCCACAACAGGCTTCACAGCCGGGAGGCCCAAAGAGAGCGCTGGGGTAGTTGGATCGTTCCCCTGCTTAGCAACATTTTTTAATGCTAGATCTAAAGGTGTAGCTAGGGTCTCCGGGACCACCCGTTTCATGCTGAGGTCTAAAGGGGCTGCTTGGGGTTCCAGGCCCAAAGACGGCTTCTTGAGGTTTAAAGGGCATGTCTGTGGTTCTGCGACCATTTGCTTCTTCTTAAGTTTGGGCTTGTTTGAGCTTAGAGTTCCTTTTGAGGCTTTGAGAGGGTTCAGATACACATCGGCCACGTCGGTTCTCTGTTGCATGTGGGTGTAGTATGTGTAGATCTTATTCTGGCGTACACGCCTACTCACTCCTTTTGCCGCAGACCCGGTGTTCAGAACGGTCTTTGTTATATCCCTCAACGGTTTTGTAGACCTCTTAGACTTAGGCGTATCTTCGCCGTGGCTCTTTTGAACGGTTCCTAGAATGTAACATAAAAAAAAATATATATTAGAAACAATAAGGAACATAAGATGCTTACAATACCCATAGTAGTACATATGGTACTACATGGCGGTGCACCCCTTTGTTTGAGAGAATACAACCCAGAGAGTTCTTTTTTCACACCCTTTTTGTATAAAACACACCTTTTAGATGTCTTTTCACAGAGCGTTTCTTTGCCGCAGGGCCTTCTTTAGATGTTGAAGATTTCCTTTTCACAGGCTTTTCTTTTGGTCGCTGCGCCGGCTCTTGCACAATCACTGCTTCCGTGTGTGACGCCATGGACCCTGTAAAGAAAAAATAATCAGATTTACAGTATATACCAGGCCTTAGTAGCCCCCCTCTACGGCGCGTTCCTGTAGTTCACAACTACGTCTTTTGGGATCTAGACACCCCATGGTTTAGACCTTTTAAAGAAGCAACGCCTTTCTGATTTACCTGTAAGAACGGTGCTATCCTGTACACATGGCGATGCGTCTTGACCACCCTTGGGACATTCTATAGCATCAAGAATCCGTTGTAGTTCGGGATCCAGACCTATAAAATTACACATACACGAGAACACCATTAGAAACACCTAACTTCTAAGATATATGTGAACAAAACTACACGGACCTATACACCTCAAAACACATGTACCTGTCTGTAGGGCTAGCATTTCAGAGGCGGTTAGGATTAATTCCGGCATGTCCTGCGTCTGGATAAATAGAAACGGTTGATTTAAAACTACACTTCATAAACATAATATTACAAGTTCATACATTCGCCTTAGAAAGCGCCAATACACAACGCAGAGAGACATGCACCCTTACACAGCGTCTACATAAAACAGTACCTCGGAATACAGGCCCCTGATTATGGGTGTACAAACTGTAGACATGACCCCAGCTAAACATCATGGTTAAAGTTTGGGGCTAACATAAATATCTAAATTGAAAACAAAACTCAGCCATTTATTTTACCCTGGAAGCAGATGCACCAATAATATAGGCAGCTGGTACCTTTAGAATAAATAAGCCCTTAAAACTAGGGGCTGCCATTTGCGTTTAAAAATAAAATTAAAAAGAAAACACACACACACACACACACACACACACACGCACGCACGCACGCACGCACGCACGCACACACACACACACACACACACACTTTTTTTTTTTTTGCATGAAATGCTTATGGCAAGGTATCCAGATATATATATTACACAATAAGTCCCAGCAGCAGGTCTATTGGTTTTGGCAGGGGTTGGTAACTGCATGAGGGGGCCTGTCGGTTTTGTCACTGATTGTTAGTTGCATAAGATAAATAAGCAGCAACTAAGGCGTGTGTATAATATTGAAAAAGATTCCTTTTAAAGCCCTGGTGACACCACGACCAGGCTGCTGTCTTGTTGCACATCGATAGGAGGCAGTCCCCATGGGGGAATACCTACCGGGAGCTTCCCCTCCGTGTTTCAAGGAAGACCCTCCCCAACCGTGATGTCATCACAGAGGGGAGGAGCTTCCTTCGTGAAACCTGGAGGGGAAGCTCCTGGCAGCCATGATACTGCCACCCTTGCAACCCTCGTGGTGGACCCTGAAAACGCCACCTACAACGGACCCCAGAGCAGCGCCGGTTGTAAGAGGGCTCTGGGGACTTATTTAATTACTTTTTTATTTTTTACAACGGGGCCTCAAGCCCCGTACACCCAGGCGCCATCCCTACCCCCACCGCCAACACCACAAACAGCCCGGAGCCCCGCATGAAGCACAGCGGAGCTCCGGGACCTTTATTTTTTTTTTTAAAGCGAGGCCTAGTGCACACCGACGCCATCCTTGCCCCCACCGCAGCCCGCACGAGAGCCCCGGAGCAGCGCCCTTTGCAAGCGGGCTCCGGGACCTTTTTTAAAAAACGATGCCTACCGCCACGACACACACAGACGGCATCCTTGCCCCCACCCCAGCCCGCACAAGAACCCCGGAGCAGCGCCCTTTGCAAGCGGGCTCCGATGTTTTTTTTTTTTTAACAAACGGGGCCTCGCGCCCTGTGCACCCAGGTGCCATTGGTGCCCCCAGCCACAACGACGCCAGCACCCCGGAGCAGCGCCCAGTGCAAGCGGGCTCCGGGAATTTAATTTTTTAATAAACGGGGCCTACCGCACAACGGCGCCATCTGAACCGCCCCAGCCCCGCACAATACCCCCGGAGCCGCGCCCTTTGCAAGCGGGCTCCGGGGCCTTTAACTTACACAACGGGGCCTACCGCCCCGGACCCATCCATGCCCCCCAACCACCCCAGCAGTACCAACAGCCCCCGGAGCTCCGCCTGGAACACCGCGGTCTCCGGGGTCTTTATTTTTTTAAACGGGGCCTACCGACCCTGCGCACCCTGGGGCCTTCGGAGCCCCCACCAGCAACAGCACCCCCGGAGCACCGCGAGGCTCATAGCGGGCTCCGGGGTTTTAATTTTTTTAAACGGGGCCTACCGCCCCAGCACACCCATGCGCCACCGGAGCCCCCACCCCCAACAACACCGGCACCCCCGGAGCCACGCATGGCGCATAGCGGGCTCTGGGGTTTTAATTTTTTTTTTTTAAACGGGGCCTCGCGCCCCTGCGCACACGGGCGCCATCGGTACCACCACCCCCCAGCAGCACAAGAACCACGGTGCCCCGCATGGAGCCAGCGGGCTGCGTGGCATTTAATTTTGAAAAACGGTGCCTCGAGACCCCCACAGAGCCCTTGGTAAGAAGGGATATGGGGGCTTTTATTTTTTATTAAATTCAGGGGTCGCGAGCCCCACGCCATACCGGCCCCACATCCCAGGACCCTCCCTGACCATCAAGGGCTCTGGGGCTGCCGTAATACACAGGCCCCATGCCATAACCACCGAGCAGTGCCTCCCAGGCGACAGCCACACCACAGCCCCAACAACACTGCAGCCATTAGGGGACCAGGACCCCGCGCTGACTTGCAGCATTTTTGGGCCTCGCATCTAATGGGCCTAGATAGCTCTCAACAAGCCCCTCGCCATCAGCGACACAAGGACCGACCCCCGGGTGAGTACTTAAACAGTTTTTATTTATTGTTAAAATTGTTTGGGGGTTAATTTTATGGTCTCTGCAACCTCTAAAGCACGTATGTAACATTGTAAAAATACTTCTAGGCATAGTTAAACTTTAAAATTACACCTATATTTTACAACACGCATTATTCGCCTTAAGCAGCCTGCCCCAATACCTCCTTAACCCCTACTTAAAACAGCGTAAACACCTTCATGCCTGGCGCTAAACACCCTTTAAAAATGCAACGCTGCTCATTTATATACATGCATCAACATATTAAATAAGCCCATACACTCTTAAGCCCTACACACTCTTAACCCTGTAACACAGCCCCTTATTTACGTACCTCCATTAATGTGTAGCAGGCTGCGTCGATCTGGGAGAAGCTGGGCTGGTCCATTGATGGCTTTAAACTTCAGGGATGATGGGGCTGTGCAGCAAAGGTCGCTCCTAATGGGTTTTTGAATGGCTGTTTGTGTCGGGGCTCTAAAGTATGGTTTTTATACCTGGTAGGGCATGAGAATTGGAAGGAGGACCCTTTACGGAGGGGAGTGTTTAGAAGCTTGTAGTACGTGTCATTATTGGTAATAGAGCATTGTAGTGAGGGTCAATATTGGGACCGTTTTCTGACCATCCCACGACTTTGTTAGATGGCCCTTTGACCTGTGACATCTGATAATTAAACCTAGGACCTGTTGGGGGTTGCGCTCCTGGGAAAGATGGTCGTATGTTTATAAAGAAACCCTGTACTATACAATTTAAGACGCGTGGGAAGCTTAGGACAGGCTGATTAGTTCTGCCTGTTCTCAACGGTGCTCTGGCAGGGTAACTGGCCTTTTGTTCTTGTGTTTTCACGTTGTCACTTGGGAGCCTAATGGATAGTTTTCTGACCCCAGCTACGACAGGGATGCATTTCAAACTGCAGCATCTGCTTCTAAAGAAAAGACCCTTTTTAAAAAACTCTGCACCGTAAACCCATGTGTTAGACAACACCAGATATCCCCGGGGGCTGGTGGGGGCTTAGGTATGCCTGCTCAGACGCCAACTGCCAACACAGCAGCCCTCGGTTTTAAATACCCACACGTACATGTCACTTTTAAGGACACTGCAAAGGGATGGGGGACCTGTCACTTTTAAGGCCACGCTTCACTTTTAAGGACACAGCGAGGGGGTTGAGGCCTGTCACTTTTAAGGACACAGAGAGGTTTGAGGCCTGTCACTTTTAAGGACATGCGTCACTTTTAAGGACACAGTGAGGGGTTTGAGGCCTGTCACTTTTAAGGACACGCGTCACTTTTAAGGACACAGCGAGGGGCGGGGGGACCGGAGGGGGACCTGTCACTTTTAAGGGCATGAATGGGGATGAATGGTATCTCCTTATACTACTCTGCTCCAATGGGAACAGTCCAGCCCGAACTGCCAAGCCAGATCCTCTCTGAACTGGAATACCAGCAACCTAGGCCCGGTTACATCCTTATTATGGGCTCTTCAGCCAGGTATAGCCCTAACTATGATGGATATGCCCAGGCGTGCATCCCGTGCACACTGTGTCACGGGAACCAAGCTGTACTCAGCTGATGAGCCCATAACTAGGGCGAAACCGGTCCTGGGTTGCTTGTATTCCGGATCAGGGAGGACTTGGCTAGGCAGTTTGGGCTGGACTGTTCCTACTGGAGAAGGGTCAAGACTGATTTGCATATAGCTGGGTCCAAACTGAGGTGGCACTGTGTGCAAAATAACAATGGATTGGGATGCGGCCCGAGTGATTACCAGTGGCTGAGATTAATTCAAGCATTCCATCCATCACTGTTTTGTATACTTATAATATTCAATGCTGGGTACCATCTGTGCCAAGTCGATGTCCAGTATAAGGTTTCTAGTTTAAACTAGTCGAAACACAAAACCAGGTGGGCAATATTCAGCAGTGGTCTGCCAAAAAACGCTCAATTCATGTCCAAATTGTCTAAAGTATGTTCAAGTATATACAATACCTCTAGGTATAATCACTTGAAATGTCACATAGTTTGAGAGGACCAGCAAATTGGTTTCTGTAGCGGCCCAGTCTATCCACAAGGAGACTTTCAATCACAAGGTCATGAATACAATGTAGTTGGGAACTGAACACCGCTGACCACATCGTATGTGCAGTCAGCCAACCGGTTTGGGTGCAAAGTAGTAGTAGTAAAAATAATATTTCAATATATTTGTCATTACACATTGTACATTGATAGTCATTTCATCAACAAACAACAATTAGGTAAGATTACACTTTGGCATATTAAAAAAATTACATAAATAATGGTGCCATTATCTACAATCACCGTCTTGTACATATGTTACTACCACTGAGCATGTCGGTTAAGCATATGCGTGTCATTCCAAAACATAAGCAGTTGCTTAGGACAATTATATATCCTAAGACACACATGGATAATGATAACATTGTGAAGTCAGGTGACTCTGGTGTACAATCTATGCAATAGAAAGGATCATGTTAGTTTAACTCCTTGTTATTATCACTTCTCTCCTTCTTTCAAGCTTAGACTAAAAACAGACTTTCTGGAAAAACAGTGTTATACTTAGATGGTATAACTGTCCATAGTTTTAACAAGCTGAATCGGAATGTTTTGTTGATTGCATATAACACCAGATATCTTCAAATCCCTCTTTTCCAGCAACTGCAGCCAAAATGTATAACTTCTGATCCCCAGACATTCTTACTCCAAGGTTCCCCTAGGAGACTTCTTCGGAAACCTCAAAACTTTCCTGTTCGAAAATATTTTAGTGTCCACTCTTAGCTGTTCTCCATCCATTTCTCTGCCACTCAAACTTAAATTGTAAAGCTGGCGTGGACTTGTTACTTGTAAAGCACTCTTATTCATGTTTTTTTTACAGTTTTATAACACAGTGAACTCAAGAACACTTGAACCAAGCTCGATAGTGACCAATACGACAATGCACTTTACAATTATCACTGCAATTAAGATCCCCGCATAGACTGAGTTACGATAGAAACCGGACATGTACAATGTGACTGGAAAAGACTTGCAAAATAACTCTTTAGGTAATTTCTGCAGTGGAATTTGTAAAACCTATTCTATCAAGATATCCATTATCAGACTTTTTAAGTAGGATTGAATGTAGTGCTCGATCCTTTATTCCTTCTCACATAAAAAAACAGTCTACTGATGCAGTGGAAATACCTTTTGTGTTGGTATCAATCGAGGGTGTGTTTGTGAGAGACAGCAGGAGTGGTGGAGAGATACTTGTTGACAACAAGCCAAAGCCCACTTCTCTTTTTGTTGTGCAGAAAGTGTCAATTTTTAGCATATGCCTGTGCGAATAGCTTGTAGATTAATGCCTGTATCATGCAAATTCCAGACAGATCTCTAAAGTTACTGCCTGAATCTTCTGAGCTGGTTTACCAGGCCCAACTTTTGTAATCACTTCACACTGTCTTCATGATCAAACTTGTTGACGGGTGCCTTTTATACTAACTGTAGCGTGAATGTGTGTTTATTTGTCTGCTATTTGCCAAAGTTCTTCTGCAACAGGTTAACCATCTCAAACTTTAGAATGGGCAGTATTATTCTCTTGCCTATTTTTTGGTTCTACATTTCATTCTTGTTCACAGCAACAGCGTAACATCAAGAGGAAAGGATACCTGCCAGTGTAGAAAATGTCATACAATTAATCCAGAACTCACTGTTGTTTCACCAATCTGTGTGAATACTTCCAACATATGGCGACACCAGAAATATGAAAGAGCCCCTCATGGTAACTGCAGCCTAACCTATTACTGGCTCAGCTTCTCTCCAACCATTCACCAGAACAACTTCAGCTGGGCTGGTGCAGAGTATATTAAAGGTCGGGATTGGCAATAGAAGAAACAGAAAGCAAAGATGACCGATAATACTACACCGATAAAAACACTATTTCGATTTTAGTCCAGTGTAAATCCTCCTCTGTACATGAACACGAACAGAATTCAGAAACAAGAACAAAATATGTCAACTGTACTGCAGAAGGGTAAACTCACTTATATTCAGTTGTAGGGAAGAACATTGTAATAGGTGACCCAGATTCTAAATCGATCAAGAATGAGTCTCGCTCCCATAACAAAATGTCTGCAAAGGCTTAGCCAATTATCAGGCTTCAACCCTTCAATCCATTAGTATGAATTATTTTCCATAGTAACTGCGAAATTGAAAATACGGAGCTTAACACCTTTGTGCAGTGAGCTCCTTGTTATATTATGACGGATTACATTTTATGGAACAATGATATGTCTTTTTGGCCCTGGGAAGAACATTCACATAGTCTTTCTCGTTGATACGTCAAATGGACTATCACTTGGTTGCCTGTTGTGTTTCCATCTTATTCTAGTAACCTGGGGGAGAAGATGTAGTCTTAAGGCTAGAGCGGTCGACCTTGAAACTGGAGAACCGGGTTCGAGTCTCGGCAACTACACTCCACATTATGTGATTCTGAGCAAATCACTTAAACTCCCCGTGCCTAACAAAAATGAATGTGTCCATCTGTAACGAAACTGATACCTGCTATCTTCGGGTCTAGTTCGCCCTATATAAAACTCTTTAGAAAAAAAACGTCTCTTTTCTTTTGACTGTGGTCCATTCTGTAAGTACATCAGTCATTGGACAACTTTTAGATGGAAGAAGAGTCTTTGAGTTGACATATTCTTTGCTTATAATCAATTATAAAGATGGGCCCATCTCCAACCATTGCTATATTGTTACCATTGAGACTTTAGATAATTGTCACAAAGTATCATACAGTCTATTGTAAATTCTATTGTGGTTGTACCACATCCCGAATAGATGAAAGTTGAAACGAGAAAGGTCAAAGAACTGGCAATTGCGAAAAGGTCACATGAAGGATGAAAAGAAGACCTATCTGCAAATTATACACTATTACCCTAACAGGCACTGACACAGACATAGAATGAATATGTTACAGTATTCATTCATCCAAAACCGACCCTACATGGAAACACCACCTCAAATAACTTTTACTACATTCTTACATCCAACTGTCCTGTGTGCAATATGTAGAAGGATAATAAAGTTGGGAAAATATTGGAGGATGGAAAAGGCCTTGGTCAGACTGGAATCAAGCCAAGAGGCGACGAAATCCTACCTGACAAAACTAGCTTTGGGACCACTAGAATAGTTCCTGCAGACATCGTATCCTGTCTTTTAGGTCACCACTTCACTATCTAAAAACGTTCTACTTTAATTTCCAACACTGATTTAAGGGTTCACCACTTAAAGATGCAATACAGTGAAGTGAGTTCTGATCCAACCACTCGCGCTTGGTGGGCATTGTTTTTCGGAAGTGGCAATAGATTTGCTTATTTATATTCAGGTTTTAGCTGCTTCAATTATATTTCAATCTGATTTACAGCATGCGGGGTTTACCTAGGTTATAGTATTTTCCAATCAATCTGTATTTTTGGCTAAAGTGCTGGAATAGCACACACTGATGGTCCAGCTCTAAAAATGGACGACAAGTTGGCATGGTTTTCTTTAAATATCTCCTCTTGGTTAACCATTCCTGTTCACCACTTGATTGCCTAAAAGGTGTCAGAAGTTAAGTATAAAATCTGTTTCGCACTATTCAGACCAGTAACGCATTGGTACCTGTTGGGTGTTTTCCAAGGTTCTGTGCATGGGACATTTAAATTTAATTGCAGAAATGTCCGAGCCAATGCAGAAGCAAGTAATTCTCATATTGGTTCTAATAGAGAAGCACACAGTGTGTAAAACGAAAATACTAACCATACAAGGGCCCAGGTCCTGAAATTCAGCTCTTTGAGAGGAGAGGTAAGTGATGGTAACCAGAACGAGTGTCCCAGAAATCTGGAAGGGGTGCAGACTGTGTTCTATGAACGGAGCTGATGCATATGTAGGGGTCTGCCCCGGCCCTTTATCACCATGGGTGATGGTTGAACAGCATGGACATGAGAGGAGCAGTAGATTGGACCCTTCCACATACCACCAGCCAACATTACTTACTGAGGAAATCACTGAGCTATTGGAAGACACATTATGTACACTTGGAACGGATTTGGGGGAATAATGAAAAGATATTTCACCAACAGTGACATGATTTTGGAACATGTAATGCTCAGTTCACTCCGTTTTAAAATCACTAATTTGAAATGTCTCTGAGTGATTCGTAGTGCTTATGAGAAGTGCGAGGTCAGAGGAAAGGACTACAAGGTGTTGCATTTTTAGGTCTGAAAACTACAAGGTGTTGCATTTTTAGGTCTGAAAACTACAAGGTGTTGTATTTTTAGGTCTGGATTGAACTCGCTACTGTCACCCGACTTTATGCGATCAACAGAAAAAGAGTTTTAGGAAGCACTACTGAGAGAAGGTCTTCCCTTAGTTACAACATTTGATTTGGCAGAAACTGTGCGCCTCAGCTGGTAAAAAGGGGGCTTGTATTGCACTAAATGGTTTGCTAGAAAGCATAAATTGGTTATCGCGACAAACCAATAAGGCCATATGTCAGATGCCAATAAACTGATCTGTTCATTATGAACAGTTATGACATGACAAAGGCAGTAGGCCTGGCTTATTTACTGTGAAAAGCATATCAAATTAATTTCATATTTCACTATACTAATTCACCACTAATCCTTTATGGGTTGCGGAGTAGAGTGCTACTCGCTAAAAAGCACTTCAACACCTCATCAGGGTCAGCAAGCGCTATATAAATTCAAACCTTTTACCTCTTCTACCCCTTCGCTATCCTTCCCAATCCAAATAACTGACTAAGATATCCACCACTCAAATTACTTTCATATTTTCACTATACTAATTCATCACTAATCCTTTATGGGTCCCAAGTAGCGTGCTACTCGCCGAAAAAGCGCTTCAACACCCCATCACGGGTAGCAAGCGCTATATAAATGCAAACCTTTTTTCCCTCTTCTATCCCTCCACTATCCTTCTCAATCCAAATAATCTGACTAACATATCCACCACTCAAATTACTTTCATATTTTCACTATACTAATTCACTACTAATCCTTTATAGGTCCGGGAGTAGCGTGCTACTCGCCGAAAAAGCACTTCGGCGCCTCGTCAGTGGTAGAAAGCGCTATATAAATGCAATTACAATACAATACAATATGTTAAAGCTGTTTCAGTGCAGAGATCAAGACATTCACGTCCTCCACACTATCTCAAAAGTGCAGAGGACGTGAATGTCTTATACTTTCACTGAAGGCAGAAAATACCTCTGCTCCTTGTATCAGAAGGATTTTATGTTTCCTGTAAACTCTGATGCAGCGAGGTAAGAACTTCCCTCACAGCTCAAGTTTTCCTTCTTTGGTGTCTGTGTCATGCAGCAAGCTAAGTGCACTGATGTAACAGATACTGAAAGTGGAAGCAGCTTGAGCATTCAGGCTTTGGCTGATTTCACTGTAATCGATGCTCAGGGGCATATCACCCCATGTCATCAATCACTACGGGAGGAGTGCCACTGAAAAGAGGAGAATGTTCCATTTCCAATGGTGCCCCTCCCTACGAGATCCCTACTTGTGGATTGCTGCAGGAGGGTGGTCCCATAGCAAGGATGCATCCACTAGCAACCCGAAATGGCCTGAAGGGGTTGAGCAGCCTTCAAGTTATGTCCAAGTGCTCCACACCATAAAATGGACATTATAAGTCTTTCTGCCCTCCCATGAGAAGGTGATTGGGAGGTTTGCCCCCAATCTGTAGAAGGGTGTATGGGGGAGTAGCATGTCCTAGCTTTTGATCATTCCCCCACCCCTAAAGCAGCCAACAGTCTTGGGGAGCACACTGGCAGGGGTTTATCCCAATTCATTCACCCGGGCGGGAAAGGGAGGGTGGCAGAAAGACACTAGACACCAGGTTTTTTTTTAAAGAATGCAGTGGCGGTCAGCCCATCCTGGTATTGGGCCCTAACCTCACCCCTAAAAATCCAACATGCTTGCTGCCACGAGGGGCAGGTTGGAGGGGATTACGCCCAATCTGCTTTCCCAGAGAGGGTGGTGGGGGCAGAAAGCCTGCAAGACACCAGGGCTGATTTATGTATATAAAAATTGGGTATGGGCCATCCCATCCAGGCATCTATCCCTACCCCCCCACACCCCTAATGCCGCAAGAGGTTTACTGCCAGCACTCGGCAGAGGCAGATAGGGGGTAATCACCCAATCTGTCCACTGGATGGCAAGGATTGATTTTAAAAAATGGAGATGGCTGTATTGCCACCTTAATGCGCCAATAGTTTTTCTGCCCTTAGGGATGACAGACTGCAAGATTTATCCCCAATCTGCCCCGGAAGGCAGAAAGCCTACTGGATGCCAGGGATAGACTCAAAATAAAAATTGAGACGAGGCTGGCCCATCCTGGCATCGGGACATACTCCACTACTAAGGGGCCGATTCCGATTCGGGCCGGAAATCTCTCCGACCGAGCCGGACCCGGAGAGATTTCCGACCGAATCGGACCCGTGCAGCCCGATTGAACGAGTACGATGAGCACGTATGCCATCGGACTCGAGTCGGTCGGACTCCCATTGAAGTCAATGGGAGCCTGTCGTACAACGCGTATGCGGGCTCCCATTGACTCAATGGGTGCGAGGCGGACAAGGGCGCCCCCTACAGCGTGTATGCGGCGAAGCGACTCGCGCCGTACACGCACAGGTAGGGGGGACCCCTGTGTGCGACTCACGCGGCTACGCGTACAGGGGGGTCCGTCATGGACCCCCGAAGTACGGCTCCGACTGCTCCTTCGAGCCGGATGGCGCGTGTCGGTCGGACTGCTCGCGGCGCGCATCGTACTTACCCGGCCGGGGAACGTCTCCATTGTGCGGTGCGAGTCTTGTCCGAGCGAGTCGGTCGGTGCGGTTCGACCCGGGTACAAGTCGGTCGGAGCGGTTGGGACGCCCGAACGAGTCGGTCGGCGATTTCGCATCGTACTCGCTCGTCCGGACGCGCGTACGAATCGGTCGGGAAATAGGGCTCCGAATCGGATCCGGTTAAGCCGAATCCGATTCGGAGCCCTACCGGCCGAGATCGGAATCGGCCCCTAAATGTCCAATAGCTTTTCTGCCCCCCTCAAGATCGATTTACCCTTAGTCTGCCCCTCAGGAGGGCAAAAAGCACACTGAATGCCAGAGAAAGATTTAAGACAAATAAAAATAAAAAGGGGCTAGCCCGCACTTGAATCATGCCATGCCCCCCCATCCTAAAAGCCCTAGCAGTCTTTCTGCTTTTCCCAGGGCAGACTGGGAGATTTACCCTCACTCCTGAGGGACATAAAGTCAGCTGGAGGCTGGGATAGATTATTTAATAATAAATGGTGAGGAGGCAGGTTGGTCCTGGCATCTGGTTATACCCCTGTCCTGAAAGTCCCAACCACCCCCGGGGCCCAAAGCCCAAACACTGCAAACATCCCCATGGGAAGAAAAAGGAAATTTGGGTTCTTCTGGCTTTAATTTTGACATATGGCTCAGCAGAGAAGAGACTGACTTCCTCGTTCTGCCTCCCCTGTTGACAGAAAGATTGTCTGATCCCCGGGACTGTGGACTGCAGCGCAATGCAGTGCCGGGATGGGCTAGTCCCACACCCCGTTCTGTTTCTCACTTTTCTCCTAGTGGTCTAGGGGCATTGTGACCCCTCCCCTCCCAGCAACATGCAGATACAAGGTAAGAACCCAAATTTGCTCTTCTTGAAGGGAAAAAGTGAGAAACAGAATGCAGCGGAGCCTATCCATCTTGTCCACTCTTGAGCAGAAGGCAGTATTTTTGCCCTCAGAGATAAGTAGAATGGGGGATATACCCCCATGTCAGCCAATAATTCAAATCTATGCTGAAAATCCTAATTTCCTCTCACTTTCCATTGTGAATGGTTGTACATTTCGGGGTTTGGATCAGCTGGCAACCAAGGACATTACTAACCCTTGCCATTTCTGGAACCTAGAGAGCCAAGGGAATCGAGAGTGGTGTAGCTTGCATAGATCCCAGCACATTCTCCCCCCCCCCATATCACACCAGAATGCCCTGCAAACAGCAATGCATTGGTAAAAAAGACTATTTTCCCATATTTATGTGACAGAAAACTTAGGCACTTCCAGCCAATGGGCAAGTTTTAACCACTATGTTCCCACACTACTTTTGAATGAAAAACTATTTTCCATATTTGAGTATACCCAACAAGTCTTAGGAGCCATCCAAAACTGTAACCATGTGAAGAACCAGTGCTTAATTTGTAAAAATCTTAGTGTCAGGGCTCACTGTATTTCTCAGGAGGCCACTCAGTTTGCACCACCCACTGCATGAACTGCTAAATGCCAACACCAACGCAGCAGCTAACATTCACACTCCTTCAAGCGTGACAGTTTGGACTATTCCAAGCAATTTAAAGCTGTTGTAATGGTCTTGAAGCAGTGCTATTATTTTTACTGTTTATAAAATTGTTAAACACTCTGTTGATATGCTTACCTCCGGAATAAACACAAAGCAGCACCATGTGGTGAACATAAATTGCCAGTGTTTAGAAATAAGTGCAGGTGCCAAGCACTGGCAAACACCGGCACAAATTAAGCACTGGTGAATACTTCACTTACACCACATTGACTTCACTGGCTCCTGTTGCGAGCAATAAGCCCACTCAGAAAAGGGGAGCACCATTTTTTGGCGAGGGGAAGGTGGGAATTCTGTATGGTAGGAATTCCACCCTGGACTACCCCGAGTGTCTAGTTTCCAAAAATGTCTGGGGTTCATTTGTTTGCTTGGGTGCCAGCCAAGCCAAGCACAAAAAAAACTTCCCACATTGCCTGAATAAGTGAACTTCAAAGGAAAAATCTGCATTTTGGGGCCTTTCCTGTCATAGGCGATAGGCCCATACACACACACAAGTGGGGTGACATTTTTATCAGGAGAAATGATGGAATGTTAGGTCATAGGAAATGAGTTGATTTCTACAGATTCTGGAACTTTCTCTCACAGAAATATGAGGAAAATATGTGATTTTATGAAAGGTTTAACTTTGCAAGGAACACAGTGGAATCCACACAAGCCACACCACTCAACAGTGCCTTTAACTGAGAACCCGGCTAACCCAAGGCCTGATTGTCCTAGGAAAGAGGCACTGGTCTGTGGGCTACTTAACGTTAGATCTCTCCCTAAACATGTCACAGAGATCCAACTGCTCACTGAAATACACCACCTTGACATGTTACTTATGACGGAGACCTGGACCTATCCTGATTCTGCTCTTGAACCGGGATTGGCGTGCCCTCCAGGTTATAAGTTTTTTCACAAGCCCAGAACAACAGGCAGAGGCGGTGGGGTGGGTCTCATGTTTAGAGAAAGATGGGATTTTGTCCCCTTGGATATTGATGCTGTAGAGGGCTTCGAGCTGCTGGGGTTCTCCTTAAAAGACCCCAGGGGGCATTTACTAGATGGTATAATATGCTATAGGCCCCCTGGTGCGGTCAACCTATCTCAATTGCAGGCGCTGATTGATGTTTTTAATAATATGGCTGTCACTCATTCGAGACTGCTGATTGCAGGGGATTTTAATCTCTGGCTAAATGGGACCCTAGATACAGGATTTAATACTCTTCTCCAATCTTGTGAAAGTCTGGGTTTGCTCCAGGGAGTAACCGGATCTACACATATGGGAGGGCACTTGCTTGACCTTGTTTTTAGTGAGGAAGGGGTCATTGACCATATGGAGGTGCTTCCCGTAGATTGGACTGACCACCATTTGGTTAAATTTCGGACGGTCATCCCCAGTCGTGGAGCTCCTGCTCTGAGGGATGTAAGGAGTTTCGTGGGAAGGGACTGGAGGAGGTTAATGGAAAAGGCGTCACAGTCACCTACGTTCTCTATTAATGGGGATTTGGATATGCTTAGGTCAGTGGAGGAGAATTATACGGACTTTCGCAATCTTATTTCCTCATTTGTTAATGAAATCGCCCCTTTTAAAAATTGCAAAAACAGGGGTAGACCTTCTGCTAGGTGGTTCAACGAAAAACTAAAAGCCCTGAAATTAAAATGCAAACAGGCAGAAAGGAAGTGGAGAAAGTACTACGTGAATGAGGATAAGATCGCCTGGAAAGCGGCTATTTCTCTCTATAAGAAAGAAATTTCTGCTGCGAAGCAGGAATATTTTGCAGAGCTTATCTTGACATCACTGAATAAGTCTAAATGTATCTTTAAAATCATTGATGACTTTACTAATCCTCAGTGCTTACAAAATGAGGTTCAGCCTACTCAAGATCTCTGTGATAGTTTGGCTACTTTTTTTAATCATAAGATTAGAACGATCATCTCAGGTCTCAAAAAGAACCTCTCTGGGGGACAGAGGCTGTGACTCCAGGGGCAGTTATTCCGTTGGTCGATACGGGAGGGGTGCCTGGCGCAGGAACACAGATTGGCGAAGGGACCGATAAACAGAGTTTCCTGGACCATTTCGAGTTCCTTTCGGATGAGGAATTTTATAGGCTTGCTATGGGTGTTTCTTCGGGCTCTCCTTTGGATCCCCTTCCTCATAAAATCTGGAAGGAATTTGCTTCAGAACTTTTCCCTAGACTCCGACAGATATGTAACCAATCACTATCTAGTGGAGTTGTACCATCTGGCTGGAAACAGGCGGTAGTTATGCCACTCTTGAAGAAGGCCACTCTTGATCCAACCTGTCCGGGTAACTATCGGCCCATCTCTCTCCTCCCCTATCCAGTGAAGATCCTTGAACGTCTGGTTAGCAAATCTCTGTCAGTTTTTCTAGAACGTAACAACTGTCTGGCAGATGTACAATTCGGTTTCCGTCCAGAACACGGAACAGAGTCAGCCTTGGTGACCGTGCTGGATGATTTGCGTCTGTTGGCAGACAGGGGACAATAAGCAATACTTATTTTGCTTGACCTGTCTGCCGCTTTCGACACGGTCAACCATGACATTTTGCTAACACGTTTAGAGGAGGTGGGAGTAGTGGGCATTGCCCTGGACTGGTTTCGATCCTATTTATCTGGCAGGTGTCAGGCAGTGGCCCTTCCCCCTTTCCAGTCAGCCTTTACTAATATCTGTCATGGAGTTCCACAAGGATCCGCCATCAGCCCAATTTTATTCAACATCTACTTGAGCCCACTGATTAACATCATTCGGGCTCATAATGTAAAATTGGTGAATTATGCTGATGATACCCAGATTATTATTTCTCTTGATGAAACGTCACCCAACGCCCTGGAGGATTTTCATGCATGTATGCATGACACTGCGCAGTGGCTACGGAATAACTCCTTGCAATTCAATTCGGATAAAACCGAAATTGTACACTGCGCAGTTGGGAAGGTCCACCGGCCTCTTCCTCACAACTTTTGGCCCCTTGGCTCATCTACCACTTTGGCGCCATCTAAGACGGTGCGAAATTTGGGTGTTATGTTCAATGCCAACCTATCTCTGGAGACGCAAGTGAACAAGTTGGTGGGGTGCTGTTTTGGCCTCATTAGGGCTCTGAGAAAGATTCTTCCGTTGCTCCCAATTTCGGCCAGAGCCTTGGTTGTTCAAGGCGCCATCCTAAGTAGACTTTACTATTGTAATGCTTTGCTGCTGGAGTCCCCAAAGTATTTGATACAGAGACTGCAGTGTGTCCAGAACACGGCTGCGAAACTGGCCTTGTCTAGACCTCGAAGCTCTTCTGCTTCAATGTGCCTATCGGAGCTACATTGGCTCCCTGTGCAGCAAAGAATCTATTTTAAATCCCTTTGTATGGGGTTTAGGGCATTACATGGACTCGGTCCTAGACCGTTGCAGAAGAAATTGGTCTGGTATATTCCTACCCGGACCCTTCGTTCCTCTTCTGCTTACCTGGCAAAGATACCCAGGTTCAATAAGGTCAGATCGGGAGGAAGATCTTTTAGTGTTGCTGCTGCAAAGCTCTGGAACACACTCCCAACTGAAATCAGACAATGCAGTACCTTGTCCTTGTTTAGAAAAAGGATCAAAACGTGGCTGTTCCCCAGATAATGTTCCTGTCTTTCTTTTGAGCAATGTTTTTCTTTAGGTTCTGTCCTTTCTTGCCTGACGTTGGTTTGTATACATGTACTTTTAGCGCCAGGGTACCCGTAGGGTGTTTGTTGCGCTTTATAAATACCATATACAATACAATACAATACACTCGTTTCCCAAGGGTGGCTACATTTCAGAAATGTCTGGGGGGGGGAGTTGGTAAGTATTCCTGAATGACGGCGGAGCATGGGCCTAAATACCGCACCTACCACTTTGCCAGCATGAGTGAATTTCAAAACAAGCATTTTGATGTTTCAACGTTGCGTTTTGGGGCCTTTTCTATCATGGGTGAAAGACCCACCCACACAAGTCAGGTACCATTTTTATCAAGAGAAGAGTGGGAAACAGAACAGCATAATATTTATTGTAACCAAAGTGCAAGAAAGAGCACATTTTGCAAAATGCCCTCTGAATCACATGATATTATGGGGAACTCCAATTACAGAGGTGTACAAATAACCACTATTCTTAAACTCTTAATGTGAGAATGTGGATTATTAGTTGGAGGGAAATGTGAGTCCTAACCCAGTAATAATGTCACAATTCCATTGCAGGTCCATTTAGGTCTCAATAATGTAAACCTCAGCGCCACCCTTGGCAGTTGTATCACAGAGCAGATAGGCTTAACTTAGGAGAAATGTGTAAAGTATTTTTCAGAACCAAAACAGATAAAAAGTAGAAAACCCAACACAATAAAAATAACACTCCAATTTATAAAAATAAAGAAATTTTTAATGAACAAAGTGACACTAAACAACAAAAGTCCAATAAGGGGAACTATAGATATGAATTTTTAAAGTTTATTTTAAGTTTTAGTGCCAAAAAGCACAAAGCGCCAACCGCATGGAACTGGTCCCGCTAGCCTGAGTGATATTCAAAAGTAAAGGCTGACGTCAATGAAGTGTTGGTCAGATACAGAGACCAGGTTGGACGCAATCGGAAGTTTTAACTTCTTGGTCTCTGAAATGAAAGTCAAAAATTCTTAGCGGGGCAAGGCAACAGGCTGGGGCCAAGATGAGTTCCATGAAGCCAGATAGCCGCCAGAGAAATCCCCAATAAAAATGTGTTGAATTTTAGAAGGAAAGCTCAGAGTGGGAGAAATTCCAACTTTACCCACAAGGAAAGCCCCTTCCTGCCTGATGCTTTTGGTGCCTTTGACCGGTGAAGGTTTCTACCTCCAGACTTTGTCATTTTTTGTTTTGTTTTTTGGAGCTCCTATTCCTCCAGCCGAACAGGGCTCCACAAAGCAGAATACCTTCTACGCGACATCCCACTGAAACAGAGTTGCTGCTGTGGAAAAGCTTCAAGTGGGAGCAACCTGAATCTTTAACCCAACGGCAACGAACATTCATCAGATTGATTTGGCAGGTTGGTCCCAATCTCCTGTCGGTTTTCCGGGCAAAAATCCTTGAAAAAGTTCCAGCTTTTAGGGTTTGGCAGGAGGAGTACACTCTGACATTTATCCAGGGTCCCAGTACCTTAGGGGTACCACTTGGGAGTCAGGACTCACTCCAGGGGAAGCCACCAGCAGGGTCATGTCAGGTCCAGTTGGAATTGGTCAGCTGGGATCTTCAGGAAGTTGAGCTTCTTATAGCTTATGTGTCTCTGTAGCTTAACAGGAGTTCAGTCAATTGACCCTTGGAGTCCACTTCTCAGCCCTGGGTACAAGTGGGAGCAGGTCTAGCCCCTTATCCCAATTTAAAAATAAAAGTAAAGGGCATGGCCTGGCAAGATGGCCGATCGGACGCACTAAGCTTGTACTCCGCTGACCCAGTGATTAATCCTACACAATCCTGCCTGTGGGAGCCTGGCTAGCCTCTACCTAATGTAGCCGCAACTATTAAGATACAAAACTGATGTTTTAACCGGAATGCAGCGTACTTTGGAGCGTGGGGAGATCACCGGAGTAAACACGAAGCAGGAGACGTCCCTAGAGAACATAGATACCACCACAACCACAACATAGGAGAGATCGTGGACTGACTGCGGCGGCGTCATCGGGATTGTCCTGGCATTGAGGGAGAAATCGGGAGCTGAGGCCCGTGGGAGGACGGGCATGTCATGGCGAGCAGTGACAGGCGACTCTGGGGAGTTCCGAGCCCGACTGTCGGGCACTGCAGGGAGAAGTGGAGTGCTCTGGCGCTCCTTCGTAAGCGAGGTAGGCAAAAAGGAGCCCCCGCCAGGAGCGAGTAAATTACATGCAGCCCCCATGAGCAGGGACCAAGACGGGAGAGGGGCTAAAAATCGGAGGCCCGACGGTCGTGAGGCCCGACGTGGTGGGTGGCAGCTGCAGCCATGCGTGCTGGCCTCCCTGCTCTGCTGACAAGGCAGCAGGGCAGAGTGCGGCAAGATACGCGCCGCACCCGCGGAAGAGCTGGAGGGGGCCCTGGAAATACTGTTTTGTAAATCCTCCAGAAAATACAACAAATAAAACAGGACTCTGCCAACGTGGTGCGTGGTGCACACTGGACTGCCTAAAGCAAGGAACCCTGATATGAGAGAACCGGTCCTGTGCTTCCTGGTGGTAAGAGGCCCGGTTTGATTGCAGACTGAAGAGATGCAGTGGCATTGCTGAGTTTGGGGGAGGGGAAGGACTACCTGCTTGTGACTTTGCTCCTGCTTGTCTTCCTGCCTGAGCTTTGAGGAGTGGCCCCCTGCGCTGCCATGATCAGTATACAAACTTTATGGAAGACCACAGCCACTGAGATAACCTTTTTAACAAGATACCATTGGGAGCCGTGCCAGCCCTGGGCCTGCAGCTGCGTCTGAAAGGGGATGGAGGAAACCACCTGTGAATATTGATAGCTTTGCTGTGTGCGGCGCTTGACGTGGGGCCTGACTGTACTGTGACGGGCCTGGGGGAGCCTCTGAACTGATGTACGGCTCTATGGGGGGTGCACTTGACAGCCCGTTACCCTATGAATACCCTGAAGTCGAAGGTGCCATAGGAGTAAATAGAGAGCCTCACCTGTGATCTGAATATGGTGAAAGATAAGACAAATAAGGGACACCAGAGCAACACAATGACCCAATATGTTCAACCACAGGGCCTGCAGCAGCGCACTACGAGACAGACGGGTGCAGGTGCCCAAGAGACTGAGGCAGAACGTCAAGGGCAGCACTGATGGAAGCTATAAGAGGGGACACGCACTATCCTGGAGGGAAAGATTGATACAGTGGCCCTAGAGGTGTGACTGGTGCGAGCAGACATGCTCAAGGTGTCAGAGAGAGTGACTGCTATGGAAAAAAGGATTGGTAACCTAGACCAAGATGTTGCCGCTTTGAAGGAGCAGGTATTGAGACTAGTTGCTACGACAAGGATATTGGAAGGCAGACCAGAAGATGCGGAGGGAAGATCTCGCCATAATAACATCTGTCTGGTGGGGTTCCCGGAGCGAGTGGAGGGAGACTCGGCGGAATCCTTTCTGAAGAATTGGATTCAAACCACCCTCAAGCCTGAGGGTTTGACCCATATGTTTGCTGTAGAGCAGGTGCACCATGCACTGGTTGTGCGCCCCCAGCCTGGGGCTCCCCCAAGAGCACTGATTGTGAGGATCTTCAACTATCTTGATCGGGACTGTTTCCTCAAGGCGGCTCGCACAATAGGAACTCTGCGATACGAAAATAGTTCTATCTTCATCTTTCCGGATTATACCAGAGA
Organism: Calotriton arnoldi; assembly: GCA_963921515.1. Taxonomy (NCBI): domain Eukaryota; kingdom Metazoa; phylum Chordata; class Amphibia; order Caudata; family Salamandridae; genus Calotriton; species Calotriton arnoldi. The sequence continues at coordinate 3,634,435 of CAWUFW010000313.1, read as the reverse complement.
AGTACAGTCACAACGAAAATCATTTGTAGAGGTCAAGCGAAAACTTCGGACTATGGGCCTCCCATTTATGTGTTTGTTCCCAGCAAAACTGAGAGTGGTCGCCCAGGGTAAAACCCCCTTTTTTGATCGCCCGGAAGATGCCTGGGCATGGCTCGAACGTTGGGATAAAGTACCAGCTGAGGAGAGAGGACCACGGAGGACTGGTTGGGACAGAAGGGGAGGGCGCACAAGCATGGCTAAATGGAGTATGTCCCAGGGACAGTTGGCAGTGGGGGGCACGCCTGCAGCTCGCATTGAGATTCAGAAAGACGGCACATTGACTGATGTGTTGCGGAGTGTTGCTGAATCGGCTGGCACGCAGGACAGTCAGGCGGAGGTGGTGCAGCCGACCCCATTGGAAAATACTGTTTCACAGACTGGCGGATGTGGTAATTTGTCAGCTATAGGGGTTGTTACGTTGCCTTTACAGTATGTAAGTATACTTGTACCTGGGGAGAGGTGAACCATCGTAAACTCAGGGTGGTCAAAACACTGTGGGTAAATGATTGTTACCCATAAAGGATGAGAACGGTTTTGATTTTTAAAACAATATACGTTAAGTTATGGCTCCCACAGGCCCACTTCCTTGGGGTGTTCAGACAAAATATTGAGTACAAAATATCGACTTACCAAAATATTGAGTCAAAAATGTTGTGATATGGTAATATCGTCAGCAAGAATATCGTTGTCAAGAATATTGAATTTAAGGTAAGTAATATCGTTTTTTTAAAATAGAGAAGTCATAAACATAGTTAACAAAAACATAGTTGGTTATAATTTCGTTTTTTAATTATTGTTATGTATTTTAGTATATATTTTAAATGTATATGATGTAAATTTTTTGTATAATTATTGTTTATGTTTTTTAATATAGTTGTTAAATTTTTAGTAATTATATTTAGTTTAATCCAGTTTTGTGATTTTTTAGTACTGTAGCGGGTTGTGGGTTTATAGGGTACAGGGTGGGAAGTAATGTTATTATGATAAATTAATGATTATTTTTAAATTAATATCATTTATCTAATTGATAATTCATTATGTTAATTGTGCAATTTTTTTTTTTTTATTCAATTTTTAGGTGCGGGCTGTGGGGATTATAGGGGTACAGGATTGGAAGTAATTTAATTTTAATTAATTAATAATTAGTTGTTAATTATTAATTGATTAATTGATCATTAATTATGCTAATAGTGTCTTTTTTTAAGGTGCAGAGTTTGGGGTTTATAAGGGTACAGGGTGGGGAGTAAATTAATTCTAATTAATTAATAATTAGTTGTTACTCAATATAAATTATTTAATTGATAATTATGTCAATTGTGTATTTTAGGTGTGGGTTGTGGGGTTTATAGGAGTACAGGGTGGGAAGTAAATTAATTCTAAGTAATTAATAGTTATATTTTTAATTAATAATAATAATAATTTAATTGATAATTAATTTTAATTGTTTAATTAATTTTTTTATTTACATTTTAGGTGTGGGTTGCGGGTTTTGTAGGGTATATGGTGGGTTAAATTTAATTAGGTAATAATTATTTTTTAATTGATATTAATATTAAATTGATAATTAATTTTCTAACGTGTAATTATATTTTTGTAAATCTTTAGGAGTGTGTTGTGTGTTTTGGGGGTATATTGTGGGAAGCAAATTATTTATATTTAATAATAATTACATTTTTATTAATGATAATTAGTTTGTTGATAAATATTTATGTTGATAGTGTAAATACTTTGCTTTTTGAGGTGTGGGTTGTGAGTTTTGTAGGGGTATATGGTGGGAAGTAACTAAATTAAAATTATTTAAGAAATATTTTTTATAAATAAATACTTTATAAATAAAAATATCTATTTACATGAAAAATATTTTTGTATTTTAATTATAATATTATTTGTAGTTATTTATATGTATTCACCATTATAATATGTATTTATTTAATACAATATTTTTTTAACATATTTATATTTTTATTTGTTTACTATGTCTTTGAAATTATTTTATTGTGTTGAAGGGAATTTGTTTGTTTCTAATCTTGCATTGACTACAGTGGGAATAGTAAATTTTACCCCTCCACAATCCAACACTTTCCCTACTGTTGCACTTATTGGAGTGGGATAGTAAATTGTACACCTCCGCAATCCAACACTTTCCCTACTGTTGAACTGACTGGAGTGGGAATAGTAAATTTTACCCCTCCACGATCCAACACTTAGCCAGCTGTTACACTGACTGGAGTAGGAATAGTACATTTTACCCCTCCGCAATCCAACATTTCCTGCAGCTCGTCATGGTGCTGGCCAAGAGAAGAGTAGCTATTGGGTGCATGGGCACTAGGGCTTCTTCAGTCGCACAGTGGCGCAGGGATGTAATAGGGTGGGCGATTGCAAAGGAAGTACATATGAAAGTTAATCGTTCAGATGATAAGCTGCAGGAAGATCTGGACGTCTGGGCTGCGTTGTTGGGAGGCCTGCATGTTACTCGGGAAGAAATAACCCCACAGAATACGCAGACACAGGGAGAGAGTACACAAAATGAACAGGACTGTGCCATGATAAGTATGAGTGTGTCATCGACTAACTCGGACCTCAACCAATGAGTCAAATGGTGTTGTGTGGACAAGAGTAGACGTTTAGGGACGTGGCAAGATGAGTATCCTTAATACATTGTGGACTGTGAGGGAGAGATGGAACGGGCTGATGGTGAATGGTTGGAACTGTACTCCTGAACTTATTCTCACAAGAGTTGCAAAGAGATATACAGACTGTACCACGTTATGTTAATGCTTGTTTCGTAATAGCTGTTTGAAGGTTTAATTTCGACACAAAGGATGAAGAAGAAAAAACAAAAATGTTTGATGATGTATGCCAGACAGAAGAGGATGCATATTTGGTTTACATACCTTTTTGGGTAAAAAAAAGGTTATGAAAGATTAAGTGCGAAGTGATCAAAACATTAAACAAGCATTGGCATAGCTAATAGGTCTCGCCTTTGGGGCCTTATAAGTGTTTATGCAGAGCTATTGACTTTGCCAATGTGTTTAAGCTGTGCTGTAGAGAAGTGTGGCTGCTGTGCAGCATGCTGAAAAGTTGTAATAAAAAAGTGCCAGAAGCATTTTTGTTACCTTATATATGACCAAGAAGGCATTATGTCCAACTGAACGACCATATTAAAAAATGTATGTACAATAAAAATTTCCTCATTTTTCTTTTGTTCTTGCAATGCTGGCAACTTGTTTTTGCCTATTCCAATGGTTGTTTGTTAAAGTTTTTTTTGAGGGGGCATAAACAATTGGAGGTTGAAGGTTGTGAACTAGTACCTGTATTATAACACTAGCAGCGGCCAGACGCTAGGGAGAATCAACAGATGGCAGATTCCGAGAGCAGGCTGAGGTGGTGTTGAGTGATGTTGAGGTGGTAGTGGTGGTGGTGGTGGTGACTGGTGCTGAGACGATGCTGAGGTGATGCTGAATGATACTTAGGTCTTGCTGAGTGATGATGATGTGGTGGTGTACTATTGCAAAGGCGATGCTGAGTGATACTGATGTGGTGTTGAGTGATGTTGTGGTGGTGCTGAGTGATGCTGTGGTGGTGCTGAGTGATGCTGTGGTGGTGCTGAGTGATGCTGTGGTGGTGCTGAGTGATGCTGTGGTGGCCCTGAGTGATGCTGTGGTGGTGCTGAGTGATGCTGTGGTGGTGCTGAGTGATGCTGTGTTGGTGTTGAGTGATGCTGTGTTGGCCGTGAGTGATGCTTTGGTGGTGCTGAGTGATGCTGTGGTGTCGCTGAGTGATGCTGTGGTGTCGCTGAGTGATGCTGTGGTGTCGCTGAGTGATGCTGTGGTGTCGCTGAGTGATGCTGTGGTGTCGCTGAGTGATGCTGTGGTGACGCTGAGTGATGCTGTGGTGGCGCTGAGTGTTGCTGTGGTGGTGCAGAGTGATGCTGTGGTGGTGCAGAGTGATGCTGTTGTGGTGCAGAGTGATGCTGTGGTGGCGCTGAGTGATGCTGTGGTGGCGCTGAGTGATGCTGTGGTGGCGCTGAGTGATGCTGTGGTGGCGCTGAGTGATGCTGTGGTGGCGCTGAGTGACGCTGTGGTGGCGCTGAGTGACGCTGTGGTGGCGCTGAGTGACGCTGTGGTCGCGCTGAGTGATGCTGTGGTGGCGCTGAGTGATGCTGCTGTTGCGCTGAGTGATGCTGTGGTGGTGCTGAGTGATGCTGTGGTGGTGCAGAGTGATGCTGTGGTGGTGTAGAGTGATGCTGTGGTGGTGCTGAGTGATGCTGCCGTGACACAGTGTCTTTGCTAGTTACAGTGGGTAGAAGAGGGGTAGCGGGGTAGAAGAGGGGTAGAGGGGTAGAAGAGGGGTAGAGGGGTAGTAGACGGGTAGAGGGGTAGTAGAGGGGTAGAAGAGCGGTAGTAGAGGGGTTGAGGGGTAGTAGAGGGGTTGAGGGGTAGTAGAGGGGTAGAAGAGGGGTAGAGGGGTAGAAGAGGGGTAGAAGAGGGGTAGTAGAGGGGTAGTAGGGTAGAGGGGTAGTAGAGGGGTAGAAGAGGGGTAGAGGTGTAGATGGGTAGAGGGGTAGAAGAGGGGTAGAGGGGTGGTAGAGGGGTAGAGGGGTGGTAGAGGGGTAGAAGAGAGGTAGAGGGATAGAAGAGAGGTAGAGGGAAAGAAGAGAGGTAGAGTAGAGGTAGAGGGGTAGAGCGCCCAGGTTCCACCCACCATTAAGATCCTGCACAAGTAGTTAACACGCACTGTTTTTCAACAAGACTAGGGAGGGCCTGCAGGCTTTGGAGCTGTTCCCTGCACCTCTCCCCTCACTGCTCTTGGTACGTACAGGAGGTGACTGCCCCCAACGATCCAGGCCATAATTGCTGGGAGAGCAGAATCCACAACCAGAAGGCACAGGCGGCGACGCGCTTTATTGGTCAAGAGGTGGAGCATTTTTCACCGCACAGGAGATCCAGGATCATCGCCCTAAGGCTTTCACGCCCGAGTCTGAGTTGGTCCATTACTCAAGGACCTTCAGCACTTAGTCGGTCATTACCAAGATGGCCGCTGATCTGTAGCTGGTTAAGATGCTCCCACGGCCGGGATCATCAGCATTTAAAATATCCCGCGGATACCCTGCCATCCACCTACCATTTTACCACAGTGCCCCAAGACCTGTCATTATTATTGTGGCTAATCTATTGTTCACTTGTAGCTGAAGGCAGAGGTGAGCGGACCCCCCCCAGCGCCAGGCAAAATGGCGGCTCCTACCACGCTTGTCCCGCCGACAGGGGAGATGCGTCCAGGCGGGCTTTTAATGGACTGCGTTACCCCCAATCACATATTGACGCTTGGGAGATCTTGTGACCTTTTAAGAGCTAAGGGAGACTGGCCCATCCTTCCCTGTAAAGTACTGTAGCACCTGCCATCTTGATCAGCCCTCACCTGACCCTGTTCCTGCTCACCCACCAGGACATTTACTCTGAGAACTTTCCCTAGTCAGCTGAGACCTAGCCATTTTGACTGATGCCCGGTGGAGCTACCTCGCGAGCTAAAGGGGAGATGGGCTTTGGACTCCCTCCTTGGCCATCACCTACCCAGCCGGTCTTTGGGCAAACTCTCCTGCGTCTCTCCTGTCCTTATCTCCCTCCTCCCTCCTCCCCCTTCACCTTACCCCCTACCCCTTTCCGCTCTACCCTTCTTCTCTTTCCAGCTATTGACCTTTGCCCTTTCCCGTCCTTGCTCATAGTTCCCACCCTGATTACCAACTGGACTTTCTTCTGTGAGCTTTCCCTCGTCAGTTGAGACCTAGCTTTTTGACTGATGCCCGATGGAGCTACCCTGTTTAGCTGAAGGGGAGACGGACTGTGGATTCCCTCCTAGGACGTCACCTACCCAGTCGGTCATTGGGCAGACTTCCTTTCGTCTCTCCTGCCGTCTTTTCCCTCATCCTCATCCTCCCCCTTCACACTTCCCCTTCCCCCCTCCGCTCTATTTGTCTCACCTTCCTTTCCTCTCTCAATGTGTTGATTATTCTTGATGTTATGTGTAATTGTTATCATTTTTCTGTAACATTGTGTAACCTAATGTAAAGCGCTCTGATACCTACGGGTCTAGCCAGCGCTATATAAAACTCTAAAAATAAAAATAAATAAATAAGAGAGGTAGAGTAGAGGTAGAGGGGTAGAAGAGAGGTAGAGTAGAGGTAGAGGGCAAGAACAACTCCCAGATAGGGTGGCGAGCAGCAGAGCGCCACCTGGAGAGTGTTAGGGAACAGGGGCGGTGGGGGGGCAGGGGGGAACTGCAGAGACCCATGTTAAGAGGCTGAGCAAGTGGATCACAAATGTCTGTATTGAAAGTGAACTCTGTCTAACAGTGTGAAAGTATTTTTTGCAAAAAGTAATAGTCTGTGACCAACTAACATGAGCTAACCAACAACATGATCCCCATAAATATGACAAACTCTTTGAGAGACGACAACATGCACATATTATAGACCCTAACAGAGACGCTTCTAGTATTGAGCATGTGACCAAGAATATAAGCAGGTGCATACATGCGAAAGCTTGTAGACGGCCTTCATAATTGCACAATTTTCAATTTTGCTTGAACTAGCTAGATCTGCAACATTCATGCCTCGGGTACCAAGGAACATTCATCTCGGCTCATCTTAGAGACAGGCACACCCGGTGAGCAGAATTAACACGAGCAGAAAAACATGGCTGTTACAAATTTCTTTATTCAAGCATTTCACGTGTAATTGTATATACCCAGGGTAGCTATGCGCACGAGGCTTCTTTAGTAGAAAAGTGCATGTTCACGGAGAGCATTATACGAGAGTCAACTTTGTTAAAAGAAATTACTCGTAGCTAGTGAAGACAATAAAACGTACAAGCCAGTTTCTGACGCGCTTGCAATTTTCGCCTGTTTAAAGGCGGTGAAACCATCGAATGAAAAATAAAAATCAATGTTTGGCGACGTGGCTTTAGTAACTCTCTGTTACTTTCAGGGTCATTCAGATAGATAATTCCTACATAAAACTGGGGCACCTGTCATGTCCTTTTCACTAAGAAGCTCACACTCACTTAAGCTGCAGCTCTGCATATAAGGCTTAAAGTCTCTACATATGCTTCGAACGTGAAAGGCGGATTTCCGAAATGTGAAGGCATGGGCGCACTCACGACGAAGATAATTCTGTGCAGTTCTTGCCTTGTTGAAGCTACTTTCAAATCAACGTCGGTTTATGTTTTGATATAATTCTTGGAAGATGACGTACAGTAGGTAACATAATCTTCCACATTGCCTTCTTAAATTAATTACAGGATTGAGTTTTTGCATACTCATGAATGTTCGAGCAAGGAAGTCCTGGACGCGCGGCTGCAAGACGCGCTCTGTGGTGGGGGAGGGGGAGGAGCATGCTTAATGAGGAAGAGAGGGGGGGGCGGGTTGTGTGTGTAGAGTTAATGAGCCATGACAAGCAGTTGGCGGCTGCCCGCGTGCACGCGATCGTGAACGCAAGCTGGAGGCCAGCAAAAGCCTGTGGGTAGCACTCTGAAAAGCCACCTACTAAGGGGCCGATTCCGATTCGGGCCGGAAATCTATCCGACCGAGCCGGACCCGGAGAGATTTCCGACCGAATTGGACTCTAGCAGTCCGACCGAACGAGTACGATGCGCACGTATGCTATCGGACTCGATTCGGTCGGACTTGCATTGAAGTCAATGGGAGCCAGTCGTACGACGCGTACACGGGCTCCCATTGACTCAATGGGCACGACGCGAACAAGGGCGCCCCTACAGCGTGTTCGCGTCGATGCGGGTTGCGCCGTACATGCACGTGTAGGGGGACCCATGGGTCCCCCTGTGTGCGACTCGCGTGCCTACGCTTCCAGGGGGTCCGACACGGACCCCAAAGTGCGGCTCCGACAGCTCCTTGGAGCCGGACTGCGCGAGTCGGTCTGAGCGGTCGCGATGCGCATCGTACTTACCCGGCCGGGAACGTCTCCATAGCGCGGTGCGAGTCGCCCCGTGCGAGTCGGTCGGAGCGGTCGGGTCCTGCGAACGAGTCGGTCGGAGATTTCGCGAGCGCACGCATCGTACTCGCTAGCCCGGACGCACGTACGATTCGGTCGGGAAATAGGGCTCCGAATCGGATCCGGTAAAGCCGAATCCGATTCGGAGCCCTACCAGCCGAGATCGGAATCGGCCCCATAATGTCTCGCAGCGCATGCGCTGGCTCAGGCGAGACCTAAAAAGGGCTCAGGACTCAAAGATGGCTACTACGTATAGAAGCAACACGTCATCCCTCTTGTATTGGTACAAGAATCATACTCCATTCAAAATACCATTCCAAGATGGCCACTGGGTGCAATGTTTACTGGGCAGCCATATTCAACTGGTATTGTACAAAGTGTGTAATTATTTTACTGTTTCAAAAAGGTGACAAGTTGCTTCAAAATATGGCAGCTATGTTCGAATTTTAAAACAATCATACTTTGTGCATAATACCATTCCAAGATGGCTACCTGCTGTCTATGCAGCAGCATTTGTTCTACTGTTATGTATTCTTTTAATTTCTGTAACACAGGCTTCTTGAGTTCGTGTGTCTTTTATTCTGGATAGCTGAGTGGGTGAATCAAAGAATGAGTCGATGGGGGTATGAATTGATGCCTGAGTGCAATAAAGAGTGACTGGTTGCCTGCGTGATACGTATGAATACTTAATGGAATCAATGACTGAAGAAGCACTTGCAGTTATAAGCCAGACAGGTTAATATTGCGGATGTTTCTTATTATTCATTGTTAACTTGGAATTGATGTTTATGCTTAAATATGTACCCAAAATGAGGGCCATACTTTACACATTTGTTATTTTAGGGTGGGGATTCTTGGCCACCAAGACTTTTACTATCAAATACATACAACTCTAGCAAAGGACTCTTCCTTGCAATCGGATAATTGCATGGGGGAAGAGATTATTCTCATCACTTGGAGCTTTTTAAACTTTTCTGCCTGCGTCCACATAATTTCAGCAGAAACCACTGAACACCATTACCCTTTGATCACTATATTTAGACATCAAACAGGTAAGCTCTGGAACTAACAACATTTCACCAGTAGAAAAAAGAATTACACGTTTACACCAAAAAGAATGATTAATCGTTTATATTAATAAAAGTATGCTCCTGTATAACTCTTCCATATATACTGCGTAACAAAGTATTGTTTTAAACAACTATTATTACTCTATTTTTGCATCAATGTGACTGAGTCTGGAAGCGTGAGACGCAAATTTACCATTCTATAATAGAAACACGCGATCTGCAGATCATGCACAGATCTCAGCCACTGATTATGCCAATGAGCTTTTTGAACACAAGTATCTACGGTCTTAGTTTAGCTCTGTCAACTATCACCCTGCAACTGGCATTGCATCAAAATAGCCAGAAAATGTTTCATGAAATTAGCGTACAGAGGAACACTTTTCATTTTCCACAGATACTCTAGAATTGAGAGGAACAACATCTTAAATTGACTACTATTCTGTTTTTTTTATGTCAGTAACGTGTTCGCAATCCTTTGTATAGTTATATGGCTTCTGACACAGATTCATTTTTACTGTTTGTCCTGATCTTTAAAGCAAGAACTTCACGTATCACAGTTTTTGATTTCCGTAAGTGACTTGCAAATAATACAAATATTTAAGATATATATATATATATATATTCGTTTTATTTTTACATAGTAATGACCAGGACACGTACATTGAGACCATTTTCTAGTTTAGATCTATTTGCATTCAATATTTTGATATGGTGGAGCGCAGGTGACGCCGGTAAGTAGGCACAGATATCTCAACATACAGTTCTGGAACGTGTTTTTCTAAACACATCGTGAATGGTCTCTGTGTAACACCGATTTTAACAAATAAATAAAGACGATATCTGTCGCTACTTAACGCTCACTGACGCCACATATTGATAAAGCTCATTCCCCGCGATAAACACTTTAAAATGTCTATTTGTTACTTTTAGTACGTTAATAAATATAACTGCATGCTGAAATAACAGCTTAAGTCACACTTAACACAGTTAAATAAACCAGCGTCACGGTGTTACCTTGCTAAAATCCAAATTACTTAGTCCTCCACAGCAGTCCAACTGGGACCTGCCAAATGCCAGCGAGCCTGCCAGCCTCAATCTGTCAAGCAAAGTTCAATCAGCTTATCAAATATCCAACTCATGAACACTTTGCAGGATGTCTCTACTGGCTGCGAGACAACAGTGACACAGGGGTTAAACTGTAACCAGTGCCCAGGGCTGCAGCCTGCGACAGCGACACATGCGGGCCATGGGACACTGATAGGATCTTAGGGTCAAAGCAGATAATAGCAGCACATTCTGTGCAGCACACCTGTGAGAGCAAGTGCACTTCCCGGCTTGAGCATGCAAGCCATTCTCCCATTGGTCACAGGAGGAAGCTGTTCATTGGTTGCTGTACTGCACCGGTTGATAGGACAGTGCGTCTGTTTTCATTTCTTTCATCTGCACGCGGCAATTAATGTGAGCTGCAACATCTGTGACTCAGTATTGAGGTTTATCACCTCCGTCATCGCAGAGAGCAAACACGTACAGTGTAAAGACAATAGCCCTAGACGTAACGTTACACATGCACAACACACTGGTGCTTTTCGTAGTTTGCATGCAAATCTGATCTCTCACGTTGTCAATATTCCAAGCAATGAGTGTGTGAACAGTCATCTTCACAGAGAGTGTTGTAAGGAGGAGACCTGTGATGTCAAGGTATAAGCAGTACAAAATAATAAAAAACATACCAAAATGTAAAATTAATGAAATAAGACTGCTGTGTTAATAAAGTAGACTGCACAGAACCTCACAAAAAGAACAATAATGCAAACAGGTGCTAAATGCGGAAACTATATATTATTGCATCAAAGCTCTTCTGCGTGAAGCGTGACCTCTACTCAGACGGGCGGACTCCAGCTGCGCGTGGGCACCGCTGCAGAATGTGTCCCGGTGTTTGCAAATTACACCGGGACGAATTCAGCATATTTTTCAGTGGGGCCCAACTTCTTGGCAGGGTGGACGGCGTCCACCCTGTGAAAATAGTGGGTGGACGCTGTCCACCCGCGTGTACCCCCTACTCGTGCCCTGGGTATCTGCCTCTGTCCTGGACATTGTATTCATTGTTACTACCGTGGGAAGCCTCTTGCGGCTCCAATGATGGCCCTTGCCTGGCAGGGGACAGCTGTTCCTCTCAGGGCTGATTCATATCTTCACCTTCCGGCTGCATTGCTGTAGGACATTCTGGCACATTCCCAACCAACATGCACGACTATCATAGAGCAACGTATTCTGGTAGCTCTACAGGAAATAATGAATTAATCATTCCATGTCAGTGTGCTGGTCCAGTCCAATACGCATTCACTTTTGATGATGCTCAAGAACTAGTCTACTTTACTGCTGGCTTACGGCTATCTGGAAGTGACGTCTGAGATCGAATGTCCACCTATTAAGAACTCAGGGGCATATTTACAAGGGCTTTATCTCCGCTTTTTTGGCTTTTAAAGCCAAAAAAGCGGAGATAAAACTATCGCCCTATTAACAAGAGGGTGCTAACATGCATTAGCGCATGTTAGCACCCTTACCTGACGCCTCCCTTTGCATCTCTAATGAGATGCAAAGTGGGCGTCACTGGCAGTACAACCTTGTAAATATCGCTGATGTGCACATCGCGATATTTACAAGGCTGCTAACGCATTTTAGCAGACGTTAGTTTTGGGCGAAACCGCTGTTTTCGCTGAAACGCAACGTCTGCTAAAATGCAGACTTAGGCATACTTAATATGGGGGTGGATTGTGCTGATACGACCACAGGGTCGTATCAGCAAGGTTATCGCCGTTTTGCAGTGAACATCGCTGGAAAACCAGCGATGTTCCCTGCAAAACGGCGATTTCCCTGCTATCGCTGGTAATTATATCGCCCTGGGGAAATGCGTTGTAAATAACGCGCTAACAGGGCGATATAATCCAGTGATAGACGGCGATAAGTAGAAAAGCGCTAAGCGCACTTTGCGTTTACTTATCGCCGTCCTTGTAGATATGCCCCAATGTTCTTTGAAACAGTGGGCCACTGCATCTTTTCACTTAGTCTCACAAACCGTGTGAAGCTAAATATTTTCTTCCTTCAGGACTACTTTACCAAAAATGTACTTCGCTATGATTTCTACTACTGGATACTGAGTATAACTGTCCGCAGATACTATCTAGTAACGGTCTTCAGGATGGTACAGAAATGAGTGCTGATTTTGTTCCATTGTACATGGTGTTCTTTCACACTAACCCACAGTTATGATAGATGCCGGAGCATCAGTATGGCCAGAGCCCTGGCGAGGTGGCATTTAACTACTTCTTCCCTAAGAGTATCCAGATAAGGCCCTGTCACTCAACCTGGCCTTAATTTTGACCATTCCTGTTGTCCAGGGTGTGTCAACTACACTGTAGTCTAGTGGCAAAACTGCTGGATTTGGAACCTGGGAATCCATGTTTGAATCCTGGATTCAGTGATTAACGTAACAATTGTGTGATTCTGAGCAAATCACTTTATCTCCCTGTGGCTAAAAAAGCAATGTTATTTGAAATGAATTTGTGTACTCCTCACGTAATGTACATGAGCTTGTAAAATGTCTCCCAACCTCCCATGATGTATAGTGCTCAAATGCCGAGTTTGTGCTATATAAATACCAATACATAGATATTCTCAAAATGATTCATTTAAACACAGCTCCTTCTCGTTCAGATTTTGTTTACAACCATTACTGATGCTCACAGTGTAGGACCTTCAACTCTTTTCCTCACTCTAACTTGTTCTAATTTCCTGAGTTTTGCTTCCTCTGATTTCGAACCTGGAATGGATTTCATATGTGTCGTCATCCCACAGGCCCAACAGTTAGATTGATGTGTAGGCTGACATTTTTTGTGAGCAGTTTCCCCATCCCTTAAAACAAATTTTCATGGTCTTTGAGGCTCCCTGCACTTTTAATTTTTTATTGTGCAAATTAATCAAAGGCGTTTTAAGGCATGGGCAAAGTGGGCATTGCCCAGGCCCCCAATTTCCCCGGGGGCCCCCTAACAAATTATCTTTCTTTCTATATTACCTCTTTCTTTTGAGGTTTCGCCTGCACAGCACTTGTGCTGTGCTTGTGTAATCTCTTTTAATGAAAAAAAAATCTAAAAGGGGCTTACAGCCCACCCATTACTTACCTTTACTTACCATTGGTTGGCTCCAACGTCACTCTAGTTTTCTTGCTTCCTATTGATCAGTGGCTCCTCCTGGTCTCCAGCTTCCTCTTGGGCTTTGGAATCTTCGTCCATGCATGGTGCCTAGACCAAGTACTGCTTTCTGTGGCCAGTGTCCTGCCAATGGCCCCACGTACTCTCTTTATAGAATTTCCACATGCACTCTTGGAGAGTGCATGTGCCTGCAGTTCATCTCCTTTACCCCCTAATTGATTTTTAACCAACCACTGTTGTTTACAACCCACTGCCCCTCCTCCTGCTCTCCGTTGTTTCTAACGCACCCTCCCACTTTTCATTGTTTCTAAACCCCCAAGCCCTCCTCCCGCTTTCCGTTGTTTCTAGCCCTTCCCCGTTTCACCCACCCCCTTCAGCTTTTCACTGTATTTCCTACCCTCCTCCCTCGTGTTTTGTGTTTCTTTATGTGCTTTTTTTTTTTTACATGTCGGTGTTACTGCTTTTTTGCCTTAGCCGGTCTCTACCCTCTACCAAGCCAGATGCGGGGATGGGCAAAACAGTAAGTCATGGAGGCTGCCGTAAACATTGTAGTATTTGTAGTTTCACGTTTATCAACTCCGTGTTTGTTTTAGAAGATATGGACGGCCTTCCACCCCAGAGCTCCATGCACTAGGCTTTAGCTGGAGTTGCCGGGACTGACAAAGTGTGCGGTGGTAAGTGTGAGAGGCAAGGCCGGACTGGCCGGACATGCCATATCGGGCATTTCCCCGGGAGGCTGCAAAGGTGCGGGGCGGCTCGTGTAACTGGGGACCGGTTTTGTAGCATTGCAGCAGTTTTCAAAACACTGCAGAGTTCCTTGTATATCCAACAGATTTTAGGCAACAATGAAAGTGGCAAGATAACTCTGGTGAATTATGTACCTGCTGGAAGAGATGGGAGTTTTGTCTAGTGGCAGTTTTGACTCATCTAAGGGAGCGCAGAGGGTTAATATGCCTGCTGCAAAGAGGGTGTACTATGCAGATCACAGAACAGTATTTTATGTGCATAGCTCAATGGGTTACTGCTTTTGTCACAGAGATCCTTTTGTTACTGTGCAGTTCATAAGTTACAATTGTAATCTAGGTTAGAAAGTTATGTTGTTTTGCCCAGTCTTTCATTATCTTAACTTTGCTAAAAAGGTTTTTTTGGGTAGAAATAAATTCTTATTAGTAAAGTCAGCCCTAATCACGGTGTTAGGTTCTGAATCCAGAGTTTGTGCTTCCCCAGACTAAGCACTCTTAAAAACATGTCTAGCAGAATTGATGACATGTGAATCCTACACCCTGTAGTCCCCTTTGTCTTATGTAATATTTTCTATACACTTATTTACACGTGTGATTCATTGTCTCTGAATCTGTGTGTGATGTAAAATGTTCCAACACCCTACACCAGTATGTGAGGTGCTATAAAACAAATGAAATACATGTGAGAGAGGAGCTATGGAGAGATGAGAGGCACTGTTGGAGGGTGATAGTGAGGGAATCATTGAAGAGCCACAATAGAGATTCCAGTATCCTGGTGTACTGTAAAATCATCATTTACTATGCTTTAAAAACTATTACAGTTGAATATATAATGAGAAATGTGTTGTAGAATGCACCATTTCCCCCCAAATTTTCTTGGGGGGGGGGGAGAACCCCCCTGAAGCCCCCTTAAGAGGTCAAGCTTGCTCGCAGCGTTCGGTCGCTATTCACCGTATGGGGATAGGTCTGACAAAATTTGCCAGGGCTGCTTTGGGATCCCAGTCCGGCCCTGATGAGACCTGCATAAGGAGAAGCAGCCAACGGGTAGCTGATACGCAGTCTGGGCTAGGAGCCGAGGGGAAGGCTTCACTGAGGCCTAAGCTCTCTGGGCGCCCGGTATTCTAGAAAACAGAAGTACAAATACCACAGAAGCAAAACTGTCCTTACATACGGTCTGACACACCACCATATGAACCCTCCTCCCCATTGACCCTCCTCGAAATAAAAGTACCCATTCTAATGTAGGAGAGACCAAACAGTTCAAAGATGGCCTGACGATTGCAAGTATTGCACTCTTCTTGAACTAACAATTTCCCAGTGCCTTTTCCATTTCTTCCTGTATTCATACTATCGTACTTTCCATGAAATATATTTGTATATGTTTTATCACTTATTCCTTTATGATATTAACATTTCACATATTTTGCAAGCATAGCATTAATTTTTATTAGGGCTCCTGCTTTTATGGTATTTATTTTTTTGACATTTCCGTCTGTATTTGTCCATATTTATTTTTTGCTAATTTTATCTGTATTTATCCATATTTATTTTGGGTTTTTGAGGAAAAATGAAGCTGAAATTAGTATATTTCCACGTTTATTTAACCGGTAAATATGCACTCATGCTTGAATGCCTGCCAGATTTCAGTGATATGAACACCCGCAGAAG
Organism: Calotriton arnoldi; assembly: GCA_963921515.1. NCBI lineage: Eukaryota > Metazoa > Chordata > Amphibia > Caudata > Salamandridae > Calotriton > Calotriton arnoldi. Next base: position 3,618,702 of record CAWUFW010000313.1, on the reverse strand, counting down.
ATAAATCAATGCAATTATATGAAAATGTGCACATTTCAGTATCAACCTTGTGCATATCTACTGGTGTTAAAGCCTCTATACTAAAATTCCTTTCTTTTTTAACCCCATCACCTATCAATTCACACAGCTATTGGCCTGGCAGTCATGGCAGACAATACTTAGAATTACTCAAAAAGCAATCCAATTTCCGTTTTTATCCACATTTAAAAATAAATACAGACAAGAAAATAAATGTTTTCTGTCTATATTTATCTGTAAAAATCAGTAAAAACGGAAAACAGGGAGCCTTAATTATTATTCAGCCTTTCCTAAACCGCATAATTAAATTCTTATTTAAACATGTCTATTCCACCATTAAGTTAACTAGTGTTGTTTTTTTTTACATGTTGCACAAAAGCTTGGGCTGCTCTGCAACATAGCTTAAAGTAAAAAAAGGTGCTGTGATGTGGTCAGTGCTGGCTGCATCATAGTGCTTTTCTTTTTTACTTAAAGCCATGTTGCACATCAGCTTGCGCTGCTGTACTACATGTAAAAAAAACATTGACAAAGCCAATAGATTTTGCATAGGCGAAACCTATTGGCTTTGCCAATGCTTGTTCTATTTCTCACCATTTGCCTATCTCCATGCTTACCTCTGCCTTTGTCTCTCTCCACCCAGTGTCATCTTAAGAACTCTGGGTTCCCATCCAGACTACGGCAATGTTTGTGTGATATAATTTCTGAAAATTTAAAGTATAATTCAGCATTGTTTAGTAAAGTTGTTCATAACAAAGGCCCCAAAATATGCCTTGCATTGGGCCCCAAAAATCCCTAAGATGACACTGAAATTAAGCACTGCTTTTGTATCAAGGACCAGTTTAAGCCTAAAGATGCGAGGATGTCAGTGGTGTGAGAGTCTTTTACTTTGTAAATGTTTTGAGGTTCACAGGCCCCTACCACCAGGTGGAGGCACCTTTGGGCAAAAGGGGTGAAGTACATTTAAATATGCCATTTAGGTTAGATTCCTAACCGATAGGCCCCAACTTGCAGCCCGACCTCTATTCAGACAAGCATCAATACAATTAAGAACTCGAGCACATCATGAGTGTTGGCTGTTTTTGCAGGTATAGATTAATACCATGTTTTGGGGTTTTCAATTTTTTGTTTAATGGCTATCTAAAACTTCAGTATCCATGTCTCATCTCTTTTACTAACCTCTTGTTTACCTTTTTTAGCCAACGCAACCTTTTCACACAAACTTGTCCATTTAAACCTTAGTCAGTTGCTTTAAAAGGAATCTGACTAGAACAGCGCCTTGAAGCTTTCAGGTGTGTTATCACGTTTTACAGACACCAAAAAAAACCCAAATAAAATAAAATGAAAGTAAAAAATGTATGTGGTCCAAGTAACCAGCAGGCAAAAGGGGTGACTGGTATTCCACGTGTATGTAGCCGTTGATTTTGGGCGATACAACTACTCCTGCTTTTCTTAGTACATTTGTGGACAAATATTATAAATATTATTCCAGTGCGTTGCTACGTATGAGCTGCACGTGCCCTCTAAACACGGCTTAAAAATTCATATATTTTTCTGTTGCTAATTTTGACACGAAGTTTTAAAATGGGTTGGCTTCTCGATTAGCCCTCGCATTTGTTTGAGAACAAAATATCCAATAATCTAAAACAAGACCACAAAGAGGATAACGCATCCTCAACCCGGAGCTGGTGCCTCCAGGTGAAAGCTTGGTGCCTGCCCTTAAAGCCCGGGGTTGCCTTTGAAGGCGGCAGCACGAGCTCCGTCACGCGTATCGTGCACGTGAGACCTACGCAGGGTTTCCAATGAAGGATTTCCGAGGACAGTTTTCTCTGCTGAGTCATATTGAGCAAATTAAAACAAAAAACACAGACAGGCGACAGTGAGCCTTGAATAGCTGGCAAGGGCTAAGGTGAATTCGCATCACAATTAGGGTGACCACGTACCCGTTTAATTAGGGACTCGCTGACTGTTACTTTTTCCAAATGCACTATCGTGTTGTGTAAGGCCTACACTACAGCTTGTTGTACCAGAGTATAGATGTGAAGTTTGCCACAGTTTCCCCCCAAAAGCCCTGCTGTGGGCTGTGCAGTGACTTTGTTCCATGACAATTCAGGCCCTCATTTAGATGAGGTGCTGCTAACAGCCCTTCCAACAAAAAATGAAGGAATTCCTGACTGTCCACCTCTCAAACTCCTCCCAATTATAGGGCAGTGGTTCGCGGTTTTTGTGATGGCCCAGGAGCACCCTCAGTAAATTAGGCCTACCAGTGTGACGGCATCACTGCCCGAATCGCTTCTGTTTAGGACTGCCCTAGATGTAACAGGTCAGAGGTCCTGTTGATAACGATGAAGACCGGATGTACCATGCACGTCATCCTGGCCTGCGGGGAGTTGATAAATGGGAGTGAACCGCATGGGTTTCATCTCCAGCACTCTATTACTGGTGCGCAGCGATTTGTAGGCTGTTGCCAAGGCCTGCATCACAACACTAGAAACCATAGAGGGTTCACTGGCAAAATATCGATGTAAAAAATATAGATGTAAAAAATATAGATGAAAAAATATAGAATGCAAAAATATCGACTCCCTATACTTAAACATGTAAGTACAAAAATATCGGAAAAAAAATATTGATGTTAAAAATATAGTTGTACAAAATATCGATTTTTATATATATATAAAAAATAAAATAATAAATATTAAGGGGCTCATTACGATACCCGGCGTAAAAAAATCCGCCAGGCATGGAAGCGGCAAAAATCCGCCCGCACACACCGCCTGAACACCGACCACGCCATTATGAGTACACAAACCGAAAACCGCCATCGGCGGAAAAATCACACAAAATACCGCCCGCCATCGTCCGAGTCGGAGTCAAACCGCCCGCCACGGACGGAAACACGCACGACAACACAAAACCGCCCGCCCACACGGTTGACACACCGCACGTGAAATTACGATCGCACCGCCATGAGCGCGGAAAAACCACAAATATACCGCCCGCCAGCGCAAACAACGCCGATGAGAATCGACACGGCAGAAGCCATGGCGCCCACGTACCTGCACAGAAACCATCCGCACACAAAACCAATAGCACACAACATGGCCAACAAGTCCACACAGCAAGGCACACACAAATACACAAGCACAGTACACATCCCGAAAACACCCCCCGGACAAACAAAAAATACAAAGGCCAGAACCCCAGACACAACACACCTGAAAACAACAGACCATGAGGACACACCCACATAGGTGAGTACAAAAGCAGCACTCCCACAGACCACAACCCCTTGCTACATTGCAAACCAGAGAGGAGAGGAGAGGACACAGTGACACAGCAAGTACAGCAGCACACCACAGATACGCACACATCACTACCACCACCACCACCACCACCACCACCAAACACCACCACCACCACCACCACCACCACCACACCCCGGCACCACAAACCCCCTGCACATTACACAACACACACCGCACCAGCACCACAAACACCATGGCACCACAAAGGATGCCCAAGTTCACGCCCATGGAGCTGACGGTCATGGTCGACGAGATCATCAAGGTGTACCCACAAATCTATGGGAACATGGTCCAGCACACACCACTAGCCACCAGAAACAGAATGTGGACCCGGATCGTAGACCAGGTCAATGCAGTCGGGACCCTGCCCAGGAACAGAGTTGAGATAAACAAACGTTGGAATGACGTAAAGAGCCTGGTCAAGAAGAAGGAGGGCAAAAACAGAGAGCTGGCTGCCGTCACTGGCGGAGGGAATCCCGCGCTCTTTAAGACCTTCAAAGCGTGGGAGGAGAAGGTGCGAGTCGTAATACATCCGGAGATCCTCGCCGGATTAGCAGGGGGAGTGGAGGCTGGTAAGTACAAACTAATGTATACTAGCACACCGCTATGTACTCACATGCGCAACCACCATGCCACAGCTCCCAGGGACAAACACCCCCATGTCCAGCACACAATACACAACACATCACACGCACATGCAACAGACACTACCACACACAGGCCAAACCGAACAACTGTAAGATGCGTGGGGACATGTGTACACTAAGCCAGCCACGTAACCACCAACAGGTCCCCAAATATGCCAGAAGCGCCACAACGAGCACCCACCACACCCATGTGTCCGCCACAGCTGCACTAACCGACAAGTAACAGGTAAGTGGCAGGAACACAAAGTGCAGTGGGTGGGACGGTGGACAGCCCAAGTACAACACACACCAGGCCCCAGTCCCACAGCACAGCAAGGAGGAGCATCCCCCACACCCCACAGCCACGTGTCAGCCACCGCAGTGCACAACGACAGCCGAAAGGCAGACATCACGGTCCACAGCAATCGGTGTCAGTGGGTGTACAGCCACCCCCACGACCCACTACACCCCCCACCCCCACAGACCTGCAACATGGAGCACCCCCACTTAGAGCCATGTGGCATCCAGTACAGTGCACGCACGAACAACTTGCAGGTGGGAAACTGGACAGGGCTGGATTACTGGAGGCATGAGGACCATAACACCACCAACACATGGGACATGTCACGTAGCACACGGACACGCAGCACCGCCCACCGTCACGAACAAGTGAACAATGTGCACACGGACATGAACAGCAGACTCACACCCCACATGACCCATCACAGACATAGCAACACCCAAGGAGCCACGTCTGCATGCACAAGCCACACTGAATATAGTCCCACACGGCAGCCACTGTGCAACTCATCACACACAACCGAAACACCATTGAAGTCCTGTCCATGTAGCCCCCACTGCCTGTCAACCCCACACCCCACAACTACGCCTATGTAAGACAAATAACACTAGACGCAACAGAGCGGAACAACAGAAATGCACACGAACACCACTGAACCCATCAAACTCACAGACACACCATGCACATACAACATACCATCCATCCCATCCGTCAGCCCCAGTCTCATGAAAGGCATGTCATCCGCACAGCTGCCACACATACAGCAGTCACGCTAAGACACATGCCCATGACCAACCATGTGCCAGAAGTCAATTAAGCGCACGACACACTGTGAGCAACAACACACAACATGGGCCACACCCCCCCGGGCACTGCAGTGATGCACATGGCACAGGGCAGCACGCACACCAAGGAGATGGGACAACTGCAATACGTTGGCTGGCACACAACTATCACTCACTCATAACGATGCGTCCAATGCCATGTCCAGTAACCACAACAGACAGCAAATATGCAGGGCATGTCAGGCATGCACACACCTCAGACCATGCACTGTCATGCTGCCACAACACATGTCACGTTCGGCACCCATGGCTCACAGCATGTACCCCAAAAGCATATCCCCTCCCAAATGCGAATCTGGGGCATGGCCCCCATGTTGCCATATGCGTTCCTAAGCGTTCCATTTGAACCCCAAAAGCAAAGTACAAACCAGACCCAGGATGGGCCAGGAGCCCGCATACACCAGAGTCACAATGAGTAGGGGCAAAGCAACACACCCATCGGCATGGCCAATCCGTCCCATGCCACATGTGCACAGCACACAGTCCCATTGCCTAGCACACACAACTACAGATGCCACAGCCACACACTCGCCTCCGGGAAACCCATGTACGAGATTGCACGAACTGCCAATGTCAGACGACTAATACATACTTCGCCAGGTGCAACACAATCACAAATCTCATTCTCTCCACAGGTGACGAACTGCTGGACGCTGGGGATGGAGACAGCAGCCAGCACAGCCAGCCTACAAGCCCCCAACGAGGACACACGGATCTGGAGGATCTGTCCACCTCTTCGGACACGGACCACCAAGCTGGCCCATCTGGCGTGGCAGGGCCCAGCCGCTCCCCAGGACCCCTCCTACCCACCAACCCATCATCCAGGGATGCTGAACAGTCCCAGTCCCCTGCTGCCACTGTCGTTGCGGCCACACCCACGGTCATTGCGGCCACTACCACTGCCGCAACCGCCACCATCGCCGCACCGACCACCACCGCCTCCACCACCACCACGTCTTCGCTGGCACCAGCCCCAGCGCAGGTGGTGGCCCGGCCGACTGGATCCACCCTGGGAGCCACAGCGAGGACCGTGGTGAGCAATGTGGCTAGTGGGCAGGCCGGTGGCAGCAGGACTGGTAGGAGGAGCAGGGTCAGGGAAACGCCAGCCTCCCCTGGGAGCCATGCCCTGCCTCAAATGGCCAGAGTCCTTGGGGCCTATGAAGAGGCCCAAGGACAATGGGCCAGGTCTGCTACTGACACGCGGGAGGTGCTGGGGGTGCTGAGGTCCATGGACGCCCATATGGGCCAATTCGTGTCCCGTATGGACCAACTCGTGGACCTCATGGGCCAGCTGGTGGTGGCGGTGGGGTCACAGGCAAGGCCAGCAACACCACCTCCGCCACCACCTGCTAGGGCGCAGGGTCGGCCAGCAGTGTCCACTTCCCCTGCGTCCACAGCCAGTGAGCACACCTCACCCACCACCAGCAGGTCGCCACCACACCCCCCTCCCAAACGTGGAAGGGGCCGTCCGAAGAGGAAACAGATCTCCCGGGAGGACTTCGCACGCTCCAGTCGCAAGTGAGGCAGCCAGCCAGCCTTCCGCCAGCCTTCCTTGACCAGCCACTGCATTGACTTGCTCTACGATCCCACTCCACACAGCCAGCTGGATGGCATGTGTATGTTGGACTATGGACATAGAACCAGTGGGTACACCCTGATCATCACGCAGCCATGACCGACAGCTCATTGTCTCTGCACGCACCACTTTTGTCATCACCTTACACACAATCACATGTCACAGTTCGTAATAAATGCACCTTTTTCACTAACTGCTGTTTGTGCCCTGTGTTTATTTGTACGGAATACAACGGCCACCTTGGGCGGAAGGGCACCTGATGCGTGGCATGGCAATGGAATCCGGAGGGCCTGTAGGGACCTAGGGGTGGGAGACAGAACAGGAGCACATTCAATGAGTGTGTCACACACCCATCACACAGTACATGTCAACAACTACAAGCAATGTACACACATCGCACAGAGCAATAGGGCACAATGCCACAGTCACCAACAGTGGCATACTACCCTGGCCATGGAGCGTTGACACACTGCACGCAGTGAACATACGGCCACCCTGACACAGCACACACACACCTGCATAGATACAGACACATCATCCGTCGTACATGGACACTCACCGTCAAGTGAAGTAGCGGGCGATGAGCTGCTGGCGCACATTCCCAGTTTCCTCCTCTCCGCTGTCCACCTCACTCGAGCTGTCCTGGTCTGCGGGCTGGGGCCCTGGTTGATATCCGTCATCCACAATGAGGGGGATCTGCTTCCGAATGGCCAGATTGTGCAGCATGCAGCACGCCACCACTATCTGGCACACCTTCTGTGGGGAGTACGCCAGTGCACCCTCGGTGCGGTCCAGGCACCTGAACCTGGACTTGAGGAGGCCAAAGGTACGCTCGACCACATGTCTGGTCCTCCCATGTGCCTCATTGTATCGATCGTCTGCTGGGGTGCGAGGATTCCTCAATGGACTGAGCAGCCATGCCCCATTCGGATACGCAGAGTCACCTGGGTGTGAGGGACACAGAGAACCGTTGCTATTCCAACTGGACAGGGGACAGCATCGCACAACCAGCACGCTACACCACGCCACATACTCACCGACAATACAGCCACGATCCTGTTGCAGATTGGCCATCAGTCGTGGCAAGATGCTGTTGCGCATTATGTGTGCGTCATGGGCCGAGCCTGGAAACTTGGCACACACGTGGGTGATCACCATGTCCGCAAGGCACACCACTTGCACATTCAGGGAGTGCGTGTGCTTCCTGTTGCGGTACAGGTGCTCAGTGGCCTGTGGTGGAACAAGGACAACATGAGTGCAGTCAATGGCTCCCACGACGTGTGGGATTCTGCCAAGGGCATAGAATGCACCCTTCACTGCCGCCAATTCACGAGCCCTGGGGAAGCGGATGTACCTGTTCCGGTACAGCATCATGGCTGCCAGTACATCCCTCAGCACCTTGCTGAACATGGGCTGGGACATCCCTCCTCCACTGCCCACTGTGTGCTGGAATGACCCAGTGGCGAAGAAATGCATGGCGGCCATCACCTTAGCCGTGGGGGTGACAGCAGTCGGATACACCCTGCGGGGACGGAGATGGGGCTCTAACATGGCACACAGTCGATGCAGAGTTGGCCTGTCCAGCCGAAACTTCCTGATTACCTCTGTATCGTCCATGTCCGCCAGCAATTGGTATGGGCGGTCAATGTTCGGTCTCCGCCTGGGTTAAATGGCAGAGGACACATGTCAAAGCAACACGGCACATAGCAATTTCGCATACACATCACTGACATGACTGAGCAAGCACATGAGCCACAGCCCAGCTGTCAAGCTGGGACGGCACGGCCACAATACACTTACACAGGTCTCCCAACAATGGCAATGGCAAGTGAGACATACCACTGCCATGTGCATGCATATGGGGATCTAGGCCCCAATGACTTGCGGGCGTGCTGATGGGGACTGACTGCATATTCGTCAGCGGCAACGCCACGGCAACATGAGTGTCTGCTGAGCATGGAACTGCTTCCGAGGCTGGATGAGTATGGCACACGACGACGACGATGTGGGCACGGGCTGAGCGGCCAATACAAGTGGGACCTGTGGCACGAGGGGATATGAGACAGTAGTAGGTGTCAGCACTGCACCCTATGTACAGCACTGTACGGATCACAGCTCCCGAAACATTGACTGGTGTCCACATTGACAGCCCCATGCCAAGACGGCTGTGTGCTTGCAGTCACACGTCACAGGTGAGAGGTTACATTGCACGTGCCAGGTGGCAGACGTACATAGTGGGAGCTGGCATGTGTGTGCATGTGTCTCCTGTTCAGGATCCACCAGATGGGCGCTGACTCTGTACTGACCATTGGACACAGCATGTTCCGTGGAAGGCTTGTGTGTGTGGGATGGTGGCACTGGATGTGCCTCCGTTGGGTGGGGGCCATGCACAGGGCGGGTACGTCGATGATTGCGCATTGTTGGTCACGGTGTGTGCACCAACTAAGATGTGTTGCCCTGTGTTCAATTCCTATGTCCGCATGATGATGGACTGTGGATGTGGGCAGACTACACATTGGTCGATGTGCTGTCTATATGCATGTGCCTTCACACCAGGCACAGCTGCCCCTGCACATGTGACCCCTGCTGGACTCGCTGCTGGGTCTGTGGAGCTGATGCACCTTCTGCGAGTGGGGCGGACAGCTCTCCTCACTTCCCTCATTGCGCATGTCATGTCTTTGCCGCAGGTGACATGGATCATGGAGGGCCCACATGTACGCGTGGGTAGGCTACACATGATTGTTCACTGGTCGCCACCCCCAGTCAGTGTTTCGAATGGGAAGGTTGTCGTGCTGGTGGTATGTTCGATGTGGCGGATGGGCGGGCCTAGGTGCGGGCTTACATTCCGGACATGGGGGGGTAGTTGGATTGGCGACTAGTTGCAGTACACACGGGACACGTCTCTTCCTTTCCACATCTGGGTCATCCCTTGTACTAACTGACAGTGATACAGTCATCTTCGCCCCAGCCCTCATGTCCTCCCCTCGCCCCCCCAATATGCATGCTCACCTGCGAGGCTAGCGCTTGCACAGGCAGCCCCAAGCTCGCACCAGAGAGGGCAAGGAGTGTATGTGTGGGTCCAGTTGCACGAGTGGGCTGTCTCAGGGTATGATGTGTGGCGGGACGCCGTCCACCTGCGTGGTGCCCCAAATAGAGACCCGGCCTGCATGGACTATGCATCACAGTCTTCGCCTTCCGGATCCGCCACCTGCGACACCCAGTGGCTGTGGCTGCCTTTGCGGCCAGGCCGCGTCCGTCTGTGGCTGATGGCCCACACATTCACTCTTTTGCCTCTCTGGGGAGGGCTCGGGGGTGGTGGCGCACGCGCTTGCACTTAGTCGCAATGGCATGTGGCGTGGTTGGTATGATGGGCAATGGATGGGATGGTGCGAGCCACCTCCCGTGACGTCAGTGCTGCTCGTGCTGTGGTGCGTCCCCCTACACTTCCATTTGACTTGTGCCATGCTAGACGTTGAGGTTCTATTGCCTGCGTGATATGACCAGGAGGAGCGTGAGGAGACCTCTCACACACCATGCTCCACTGCCATCCCGTGCCCTGTATCGCCTGTGCGGATTGACTATGTTGGGGTTACACCTGGTCGACTGGGGCTGTGTGTGCCTTGTCAAGGGGCATGGCGGGCGCACAACAGGATCCAGCTTGTCCACAGAGGGTGGGCTGAGGTGCGCCTGGTACCGCCTTGTACGTGTGCCCGGCTGCTGTGCACACACGTGTTCACTCCCCCCGACAGGTGTCCTCTCACAATGCCCAGGGAAGCGGTGGTGTACTGTTCATGACCCCTCCCAACACGGCGTGCTCCAACTTGGCATGTGCGCATCTACCCGTCACACCCACCCACCTGAGCACTGCGTCCATACGACTTCACACGACACATGTGTGTCTTCCACAGTAGTGCTACTCATTTGCGTTGACATCCAATACCAGTGGACTACATGGTCATGTCACGACTGCCGTGTACTTCACATACTCTCATCCTCTCTCATTCGTACTTGTGAAATGAGTCAGCGGAGACAGTTTTGGTTTCAAACATTATATTGAGTCTTCTGTCCTCTGTGATGCAGTATAGTGGACACTACTGGCAGCGGAATACATGTTGAGGATATACTGAGCATGATTACAAATGGGATAGGGTGTGGGGTTACATCTGCTTGGCCAAGGCTGTGCTAATGTACATTTACGTATAGCTGCGGAGCTGCGGACTTTGACACAGACGGTATACATGTAGCCTACCAGACCGCTCGGCATCATGGGCACAGTCCATCTCAGTTCCATGTGACAGGTTTGCTGCGGTTGTTCCTCATGCACGCGTGCATGTGAGATGACATCAGGGCATGTGCTTGCGTGCATGCAGCGGCGTGCCACTTGTTGTTGCAATGTGGTGGTTACTGAACATGTCACAGTCACTGGGGTCGTGTTGTTGTTGTATGCACTTGTCGTCCATGCAAAGGTCCTGGTATGGGATTCCCGGGGCGGGGGTGGGAGGGGTGCAGCACCCACAGACTCCAGGCGACCTATTCATGTCCACTGAGCGGTGTGTGTGTCCATGTGCGCTGGATCCATGTCGTGTCCTGGTTGTTCGTGCAGTTCCGTCCATGTGGGTGCGATGCACAGAGCCCATGCCACTGCCTCCCACGATGCATGCGGTGTTCCTGGATGTGATGGGGAACAGTGTGCATGTCCCGGTCATATCCGATGTCATGGCGATGTCGTTGATGGTGTGGTTACAGTTGCCGGTCGTTTGGTATGGCTGTTGTGGTGGTGACTGGCCAGTCCGTGCGGAAGCTGAGCATGGGTGCGGGGTTGGACTTCATAGGTCACTCGGGGAACCTGCGTTGTGGTCCGACGTATTTACAGGTTGTCAGGTATGCGATGCCGTCCAGCAGGGCTTCCATGTCATTGGTGGTGTACATGTTTGCCAGCCAATGAAGCGGATGGTGGCTGTCAAGGTGTTGTTCGTAGGTTGTCCCTTGGAGGACCATGATGGGGCATGCTGGGTGACATTCGATGTAGCTGTTCTCGATGATCCGTCGTGTGGAGGCACAGTGGTTCCATTTCAGTGCGCGTGCGATGTTGGCCACATACGCCATGCCCCCATAGGCAGAGCAGGCCCTGTCGTGTGCGTCCAGGGGAGGAGTAGTGGTAGCAGGTCCGCCTTCAGACATGCCGGGTTGGAGAGGCATATCTCGACGGGATGCTGGTAGGGACACCTCCGACAGTAGAAGACGGGCATGACGCAGCTGAACAATGTGATGCGGTAAGTCAGTCGGTAACTTACGTTCAGCAGGGACAGGAGATCGCATCCCAATGTATGTATCGTGTTGGTTTGGTACAGCTTGAGCTGTTCGGCGTAGGTGGGTAGGTGTGTTGCGGTTGCCATTTCGCCGCGGTTCGTAGAGGTGGCGTGCTCCGGCTGTGTGTGCAGTCTGCAATGTGCACGCTCCGGGGTTGCTGTGAGCTCTGTGTAGTCGTGGGGAGACAGGACTTGTGTTCTGTTGGCTTGTTTGGAGGACACGGGCCCTCTTCCCACATGCTTCTCAGACAGTTCAAGGTCAGTGCTGTGTGACTCCTTCCAATTAACTTGCATGTGGCCGACATGGGGAGTGTTTTCTTCTTTCTTCCCCGTCCGTTGTGTGCTTCTGTGATATGCGCTATCTGCCCTGTGGTCGGTCTCCTCGGCATGCCTGTGTTGGTCTATTCTTGGACAATGGCTGTATTCACCGGCTTTTGTCGTAGGGCTGTGGTTTCGGTGTTGGAATGGAAGGTCATTCAGTGCTGTCTGCTCTCCCTTGTGTGGGCGGCAGGCTGCCTTTCCGCTCTGCGTTGGGCCTTGTGTGTGGATGTAATTCTTGGGCCACCTGTTGTCGGTCCCCGGGCTCTTTGGTGTTCCGTTTCATGTGTCTTGTTCATATGTGCAGGGTGGTATGGGTTTTTCAGTGTGGTACTGGCGTTCCTCTTCCCGAAGGAGCCCTGCTTCTCCTAGTTGGTGTTGCCGCCGCTGTGTGCTTCGCCATGTTTGTTACACTGGGGTGTGTCCTGCTGTTGCGTGACTTCACTGACATGTGTGCGTCGGTTGTGTGGCGTTGGGTGTTGTCCGTGGATTGGGCGTTGGGGACATGTCTGTGGCCGGCCTGTCACGTGTCATGTGCGTTCGGGGTGGGGCTGATGTGTGTGCTGCTTGGTTGTGTCCCTGTGTCTGTGTGCGACGCATGCATGGCGCTGCGGTTGGCCTCTGCGTTGTGCGCATGTGTGGCGGCGTCATCGGCGCTTTGGGGCCGTGACGGGGTGATTGGTTCCTAGTCCCAGGTGGTGTGTACACATGTGTTCTGCGATGTTAGGATTTGGCCTGTGTGTCATATGTGGATGCAATGGTGGATGTGTAGTGTGCACGCGCTGGTGGGGGTTGTCCGCTTTTCCGCCCTTGCACTGTGTGCGCTGTTTGCGTGCACTTGTTGTGTGTGTGCCTACCTGCGTCTCCGCGGTACGTTGCGTCCTTGGTGGTGCATCAGCAGAAGCATGGGAAGGGCCTGCAGTGCTGGATTCATGCCCGGGGTGCCGCTTCTTCGTTGTCCGTGCTCGGCGTCCGTGTTTCCGCCTCTCTTTCACGTGCGGTGTCTCTTTGCCGTGGGAGCCGTTTGTTTGCGGCATCGTAATTTATGCGCCGGGCGGGACGTGTTTCGTCGGACGGTGTGTGTCAGTTGAGCTGCGCCGCTACGTGTGCGGGCGCACTTTGATGGCGGACGGTGTTGCTGGCTTGCCGGCGGTGTTTGGCCTGCTTTTCGCATCGTAATTGGGCGGGCGTGTGGACTGCTGCGTGCCGGCGGTAACTGGTGGTTTTTGCATCCGCCAGCACGGCGGTTGTGCTTCCGCCCGCCATCGTAATGGGCCCCTAAATATATTAAATAATAAAATACATTTTTAACAAATAAAGTAGATTTAATATACATTTTAACAAATATAACAAATAAACTCAATTAAAAAAGTTAAACACACATACATAATAATACATGTATATATATATATATATATATTTACTTTAAAACAATTATTAAACTATTCATTTTAATTTATTTTATAATTTAAAAATATATAAAAATTTACAATATATATACCAATAACATAAAATCTATTAAAAAACATTCTATTATAAATTAAAACATTAAACTATTTAAAAATCTTTAAACTTAAATTTACCACTACAGTCAGTGCAACAGTAGGGAAAGTGTTGGATAGCGAAAGGGTAAAAATTACTATTCCCACTCCAGTGAGTGTAACAGTAGGGAAAGTGTTGGATAGCGGACGGATAAAAATTACTATTCCCACTCCAATGAGTGCAACAGTCGGGAAAGTGTTGGATAGCGGAGGGTAAAGATTTCTATTCGCACTCCAGTGAGTGCAACAATAGAGAAAGTCTTGGATAGCGGAGGGGTAAAAATTGCTATTCCCACTCCAATTAGTGCAACAGTAAGGAAAGTGTTGGAAAGCGGAGGGGTAAAAATTACTATTCCCACTCCAGTGAGTGCAACAGTAGAGAAATTGTTGGATTGCGGAGAGAGAAAATTTACTATTCCCACTCCAATAATTGTAACAGCAGGGAAAGTGTTGAATAGAGGAGGGGTAAAAATTACTATTCCCACTCCAATGAGTGCAACAGTAAGGAAAGTGTTGGATAGTGGAGGAGTAAAATGTACTACTCCCACTCCAATGAGTGCAACAGTAGGGAAAGTGTTGGATTGCAGAGGGGTAACAATTAATATTCTCACTCCAGTCAGTTCAAAATTAACCCGTTTGCTGCTCCGAACGTTCCGCGCCAGTGCGGAACGTTCTATTAAACGGGCGGGGCAGCGTCGGCCAACGGACGTGTGCAGCACTACCGAGGTAGTGCTCGCGATGGCCGTTGGCCGACGCACGCAGCAAACGGGTTAAAAACAAACAAAATATTAACAACAAAAATATTTAATCAACAAAATAAATAAAAAATATATAAATATGTTAAAAATTAAAATACAAATATATTTAATATTACAAATTTAAAAAAACACATTATAATGTTAAATGAATATGACACATACCTACAAATATTATATTAAATAAAATCAAAAATAATTTCCCAACAAATATTTTTAATTAGAAATTATTTAGAAACAAAAACATTAATTATTACATAAATTTACTTTTTTTATTTCCTACCCTATAACACAACACAATTCACAACCCACATCTAAATTAAAAAAAATGTATTTACATAATTAACATAATTAATTACTAATTAAATAAATATTATTAATTAAAAAACATATTAAAACTCATACAAATGAATAAACTTCCCACACTTTACCCCTATAACCCCCACAAACCACAGCTAAAATTAAACTGTAAAAAAATTAATTACACAACTAAAACTAATTAATTTACTCCCACTCTTTACCCCTATAAAAGCAAAACCCACACACAAAAAATATAAACAATTACCCTAATTAAATATCAATTAATTAATTAATATTATTGATCAACTAATTATTAATTAAAAAACATAAATTATTTCCACCCTTTACCCCTATAAACCCCACAACCCACACCTAAAATTAATTACACAATTTCCATATTTAATTTTCAATTAATTAATTAATACTAAGTAGCAACTTATTGTTAATTCATTAAAAATAAATTACTTCCCACCCTTTACCCCTACAAACCCCGCAACCCGCACCTAAAAAAATTACACAATTACCATAATTAATAGCAATTAATTAATTAATATTGATTAACAACCAATTGATAATTAATTAATAATAAATTACTTCCCACAATTAACACTATAAAATCTCAATTAAATAAATATGAATAAATAAAAAATAATCATTAATTTATTATAATTAAATTACTTCCCACCCTAGTCCCATATAAATCCACAATCCGCTACGGAACTAAAAAACGCAAAATATAATTAAAATAAAATTGATAACTATTGCAATTTAACACATCTATTAAAAAACATAAACAATTCTTATACAAAAAAATACATCACATACATTTGAAATATATACTAAAATACATAACACTAATTAAAAAATCGATATTTTAACAACTATAGCTTTGCAAATGATATTAATGACTTCTATGTTATTAAAAACGATAT
This sequence comes from Calotriton arnoldi, assembly GCA_963921515.1. NCBI lineage: Eukaryota > Metazoa > Chordata > Amphibia > Caudata > Salamandridae > Calotriton > Calotriton arnoldi. The sequence continues at coordinate 3,602,876 of CAWUFW010000313.1, read as the reverse complement.
TTCTTACCTTAAAATCGATATTCTTGACCACAATATTCTTGCTGTCGATATTTCTGACTCACGATATTTAGGACTCGATATTTCTGTAGGTCGACATTTCCAACTCGATATTCTGTCTGCACACCACCATAGAGACAGCAAGATGAAGAAACACCAAGAAATTCAGTGAATTTTTGTTATGGGTCCAGGACATGATCCTCAATTTAAAGGTTCATCTCCAGGACTCACAATAAATGGCTAGAAGTCTGGCCGGTGCTTAATTTGTAAATGAAACAGTGCAGGTGCTCAGAGGTCCACTCAGAAGCCCGCAGCCAGTGGAATTAAATGTGCGCGCATGGAATACCAAGGCTGTGTAGTCCTAAACCCCCCCTCAGTCCTCTTTAATCTATTAACAGGCACCCTTATCCCCTTTACCTCAATCCTGCAAGTTCCTGTTTTATCCCTTTGTGACACTTTTTCCATCTTTCTTTTCCTTCGTCCTGCCGCTTTTTTTGTTTTTCCACCTCATGCTCTCTATAAATGTCTGATGCATAAAAATAAGTGCCAGTTCCCCCCCAAAAAAAGTCGGTGCCCCCTACCAGTCAGGACCGACTCAAATTAAGCACTGAAGTCTGCTACGCTACCATGCTATTTTTCTTTCAAAGTGGTTCCTGCCTTGCACATAGGAGCGGATTTGGGAGGAAACTGTCTGCTTCAAACCAAGCCTTCTTTAAATTGCTCGTCCTGGCTGGTGCTGATAAGGCAAAGATTTTGCCTCGCCTAAATGGTGGTTAGGCGGTCGGGCCGCCAAGCTTATAATGAGTCCTTAGGTGTCACCACTGAAGCCAAAAGGAGTTTTGTTATCGCTGCTCAGTAGAATCAGTCGCGGCCGCCATGACTCGCGGGTGGGGGGTCGTGCGGGGAGGGGGTCGCACGGGGAGAGGTTTCATTTAAAATTAAAATTAAATAAAAGTTAACCTACCTTTGCAGGCCCAGTCCTGCGTCATCGGTCCCGCGTCGTCTTCTCTGCAACAGAAAGCAGCCGCAGGCAGCCTCCCTCTCCTCCCCACAGCCAATCACAATGCTGCAATGGCAAGCCACTCATACCCTGCCCTAGAGCAGGACCGCCCACCCACGCGCCCACAACCAAACCCTTCTGTTTTCTCGCAGTGCGAGAAGCAGAAACATAAAATTATATTTATAATACCATTTTATGTTTCTGCTTCTCGCACTGCGAGAAAGCAGTGGGGCGACGCTCCTCCTCCCACATGGAGGAGCCGCCCCTGAGTAGAATACTGACACAACAAAAGACCAGACAGGAGACATTTCACAAAGTTTCAGTATACGATTTGCTTACCATTGTGATGGTCCTGAGACATGGACAAAATGCTGTGGGATTTTGTGCTTTGACATGGTGAATTGATGTGCTCAGCGCATTAATTTATAGACTCGTCTGATCACAAGTTCAAAACTGCATGTGACACTTGTTCCATGTCCTAAATACTGCATGTCTGTGGCCCATGTGTGCTCTTTATCACATGCGCTATTTACCGCATGTGATGTTTGCTACATGAGAAAAATAACATGTGGTAAATAACGCAGTTAAAAGTATGAGAGGTAATTGAAAACTACCTTAAAATACTTCCAGTCAAAAGCAGCTGGTAAAAATTCCAGAAAAGCTGTAAAACAATACAAAAAAACTAAGGCAGACACAATAATGCACAAAAACACAGTGCATGCACTGTTTGAGGTTAAGGCTAGACCTACATGAACAGCCATAGGCAGGAAAAGCTGCAGCTCACACTTCCATTCCGCAGTACATCGCCATGGATGCAGCACTGTGAGGCCACTATATCTTGCCATGCCGGATGCATGTTCTGCTACAATAAACCATTCAACATGAGGATGGAAACCAGGCCACCAATCAATGACCTCAAATGGCGCAGCAGCGCAGGATGAGACCCAGGATTGACAGAGTAAGGCTGGAATCCATAAACCTGAGTCAGGTTGAAATCCACAGGACATACAGGCTCAATATGGGCACCATACAAAACATATTTTCATCACTACGGATACCCTAGTACCCAACATAGGGAACCACTGCCACACCCCCTCCCCCTACCTGAAAATGCTAGCAGCACTAGAATTCTTTACAACATGCACCTAACAGTAGACAGTGGAACAGGTTCATGACATTTCTCAGTCAACCTTCCGCAAAATACTCTGCTACGTGTGAATGCTCTGCTGTGAGTGAGTGGGCAGCTTATGCAGTTTTACTTAGACACACTCAGAATAAATGCCAGAAAGGAAACATGTAGCCTACAGCAGTATTTCCTGACATCATAGGATCAATTGATTGTACTCATGTACACCTAGTGCCCTCATGTAGACAGCAGAAATTGTGCTGCAACTGTAAAAGGAAAGAAGAACAATTTATGGACAGAAAGCTACTTAATGGTAAACATTCAACCCAGTACAGAGATCTGGGCCTAATTCCATTGTTGTTTTGCTCCCCATGCCATTCCAGTTCATACCCAGCCATATGCAAATCAGTCTTGACCCTGTTCCCCATGGGAACAATCCAGTCTGAACTGCCAGGTCAGGTCCTCCCTGGACTGGAAACAAGCATCCTGGGACCGGTTACGGGGCATCACCCCTCATCAGCCAGGCTAGCTTGCCTCCAGTGGCATGGATAGCACGGGACCCACGTCTGGGCATACCCGTCCCACTCGGGTGACAAATGCAAAAAGAACAATTGATGGACAGAATGCTGAACAATGTCAAACATTCACCCGAGTACAGAGGTCTGGGCCTAATTCCGTCGTGTTTTTGTTCCCCATGCCATTCCAGTTCATACCCAGCCATTTGCAAATCAGTCTTGACCCTGTTCCCCATGGGAACAGTCCAGTCGGAACTGCCAGGCCAGGTCCTCTCTGGACTGGAAACATGCATCCTGGGACTGGTTTCGGGGCATCACCCCTCATCGGCCAGGCTAGCTTGACTCCAGTGGCATGGACAGCACAGGACCCACGTCTGGGCATACCCGTCCCACCCGGGGTGACAAATGCAAAAAGAACAATTGATGGACAGAATGCTTCACAATGTCAAACATTCACCCCAGTACAGAGATCTGGGCCTAATTCCATTGTTGTTTTGCTCCCCATGCCATTCCAGTTCATACCCAGCCATATGCAAATCAGTCTTGACCCTGTTCCCCATGGGAACAGTCCAGCCCGAACTCCCAGGCCAGGTCCTCCCTGGACTGGAAACAAGCATCCTGGAACCAGTTTCGGGGCATCACCTTTCATCAGCCAGGCTAGCTTGACTCCAGTAGCATGGAGAGCACGGGGCCCACGTCTGGTCATACCCGTCCCACTCGGGGTGACAAATGCAAAAACAACAATTGATGGACAGAATGCTGCACAATGTCAAACATTCACCCCAGTACAGAGATTTGGGCCTAATTCCGTCGTTTTTTTGTTCCCCATGCCATTCCAGTTCATACCCAGCCATATGAAAATCAGTCTTGACCCTGTTCCCCATGGGAACAGTCCAGCCCGAACTCCCAGGCCAGGTCCTCCGTGGACTGGAAACAAGCATCCTGGAACCAGTTTCAGGGCATCACCTTTCATCAGCCAGGCTAGCTTGACTCCAGTGGCATGGAGAGCACGGGGCCCACGTCTGAGCATACCCGTCCCACTCGGGGTGACAAATGCAAAAACAACAATTGATGGACAGAATGCTGCACAATGTCAAACATTCACCCCAGTACAGAGATTTGGGCCTAATTCCATTGTTTTTTGTTTCCCATGCCATTCCAGGGACCTACCCAGCCATATGCAAATCAGTCTTGACCCTGTTCCCCATGGGAACAGTCCTGTCCCAACTGCCAGGACAGGTCCTCCCTGGACTGGAAACAAGTATCCTGGGACCTGTTTAGGGGCATCACCCCTCATCAGCCAGGCTAGCTTGACTCCAGTGGCATGGAGAGCATGGGACCCACGTCTGAGCATACCCGTCCCACTTGGGGTGACAAATGCAAAAAGAACAATTTATTGACAGTATGCTGCACAATGTCAAACATTCACCCCAGTACAGAGATCTGTCCTAATTCCATAGTTTTTTTTGCTTCCCATCCCATTCCAGTTCATACCCAGCCATATGCAAATCAGTCTTGACCCTGTTCCCCATGGGAACAGTCCAGTCTGAACTGCCAGGCCAGGTCCTCCCTGGACTGGAAACAAGCATCTTGGGACCGGTTACGGGGCATCACCCCTCATTAGCCACGCTAGCTTGACTCCAGTAGCATGGAGAGCACAGGACCCACGTCTGGGCTTACCCGTCCCACTCGGGGTGACAAATGCAAAAAGAACAATTGATGGACAGAATGCTGCACAATGTCAAACATTCACCCCAGTACAGAGATCTGGGCCTAAATCCATCATTTTTTTGCTCCCCATGCCATGCCATTCCAGTTCAGGCCCAGCCATATGCAAATCAGTCTTGACCCTGTTCCCCATGGGAACAGTCCAGCCCGAACTGCCAGGCTAGGTCCTCCCTGGACTGGAAACAAGCATCCTGGGACCGGTTTCTTTTGCAACAGTGAACTGCCCGGGAATGAATTTTCCAGTATAAAAATTGACGTAACACTGTTTGTGGTAGCATGCATCTACAGCATGTAAATCAGACACATTTTGGATACGTCTCTTAACTTTGTCTGCCCATTCATCATTGCGTTCGTTGCATTTTTGTAAAACTGATGATTTGAATTCAACTGTTCGTGCATTAAACCACGCATTTTTTTCCTCTCCCTGAAGTATAAACTTAACTCAGTACCACAGAAAAAACAATTTTTCTAAAATCAAACGGGGTTTCACACGACCGTAGAACACGAGAAGTTGTGGGATCTGATTCTTTCTCCTGGAACGGAGTTTTCAAGTTAACAAAACGCGCTCTACATTTCTTGTGAACTTTCTGCCCAACACAAACGTGAAACTTAGATATTTTTCTCTCCTTGCATGTTTTTTGAATTCTAGTCACTCCTCTTTCAGTGAGTACAGATACATCGTCATCTTCTTGAAACACCATATCACAAATGAAACACTTTTCTACGTCCATTTTCACTGTATCTCACAGCAACTCGCAAGAACCTGTAACACATAAATGAAACATTTTTGATTAACAAAAAAACAAACAATAACAACAAAGTTACAAAACAAAACACAAACAATAGCAAACTTTTTATTTCAAAAGTTAATTGTAATATTTACGTTCCTTCACACTTTGTCATATAAGTCAACGTAAAAATTATACAAACTTTGTCTATCTGACATATTCCACGATTATTTGATATTATGGTCATCAGAAACAATTTTTGATGTTATTTTTGACTTTCTCGTCCCTAAAAACATATAAAATGATACCACACATGGGCATATAAACAGTTATACCCTATATCTCAAATAATGGGCAGCCATTTTGAAAAATCCGCCATATTGGATTAACGCGTCATGATAGAGTGGTAGACTTTTCACCATCGTTTTCTACGGAAAGATTTCAATAACAATCCACTCACAGAAATTGTATTGCAATTAGTTCTAGGTTCCGCAACAAATTGACTAGTCTAAATGTGCAAATGCTGTGTGAGGAGGACCTATACATACCGAACTATTGTGGTAGGGGCCTGCATCAAACCACATTGCAATGATCCTGCGAAGAGGCGACATTAGTCATACTGCAGTGACTCATCACCCTCCTCATACTGGGCAGACAAACCCACCCTTCATCATCAACATTACAATGCATTATGATTGTTGTTGTCCAATCTCAATACATGTCAACAGTACAATTATAGAGTTTTTAGCCCTTATGGCATCACATTCATGGATCAGTGTGAATTTGTGCTACAAAGAACACCGGCTACTCTTCACAATGATGATGATACCCAGCCAAATCAACCTTTTAACAACCACATGTATTTCCATTATAACTCTCATGCCTCTTACCTGGAGTTCGTGTATAAAAACAGGGACCCCCTGAATCTGAATGGCGGTTTCAAGGGCAGGGAAAAGACAACAATTAAAAAAAACAACCCCTTGGCAACCAATTCAAAAATACCAATACAATATAAAGATGAATGCCAAAAGAACATGGGTAAAAATATACATATTTTATTAAATCTATAGAATGAATTAAAAGACTGGCTATAATCTTGTACTAATCAATGAGGTATAAAAACCTCCTAAGCGAAAAAATCCTCATCGTGTCTCATAACACACAGCTAATACAAAAAAATGAAAACAATCATTACAATAACAGGTTGCAAGAACCACATGGCAACAGAGTGAAGACCCATATGTGACAAGACAAATAACACATTAGACATAGAAAAAAATGCGTGATGCATAAACAGATTTTTCCATTAAGAACAGTCTGGGAGGGGACTAGCCAAGTTCTTAAGGCCTTTCTAAGGTCCAAATTATTTTATATAGCACTCAGATCATGAAGAAGAGTATTCCACTATTTAGTCGTGGGTACAGAGAAAGACCTTCCTCCCCATTTTGCCTTCCGAAATGTAGGAATGACTACCAGTTTATTCTTGGAAGAACGTAGAGGTCTTGCTGGTTTGTGCCACTGGACCTTGGTTCTAATAGTCCGGGGTCCTAAACTATGCAAATCCTTTTGTGCAATATATGGGCCTTACAGGTGACTTGCTTGCCAAAGGGCAACCAGTGGAGCTTGACCAATTCTGTAGTCCCCGGCTGATGCCTGGTTAGGTCCAAGTAAGCCTTGCTGCTGCGTTCTGTGCTGTTTGCAATTTCTTAATGGAGAACTTGTTGACATTCAAGTACAAGGCTTACAGTAATCAATTATAGACAAAATTAGCGCCACAACAACTGTTTTGCGCTCAGACTGTGGAATATAGGGAAAGACGTTCCGCAATATTCTAACCAAGTTGAAATAGGAAGATATTGTTCTGTTTACCTGAGAGTCAAAGGAAAAGACGATCATCCATTATGACTAGAGCTCCCGGTTTTATGGTATATATTTTTTTGACACTTCTGTGTGTATTTATCCATATTTATTTTTTGTCAACTTTATCTGTATTTATCCATATTTATTATGGATTTTGTGAAAATAAAGCTGAAACTGGTATATTTCCACATTTATTTAACCAATAAATATGCACTCATGCTTGAATGCCTGCCAGGTTTCAGTGATATGAACACACGCAGAAGATAAATCAATGCACTTATATGAAAATATGCACATTTCAGTATCAGTCATTGTGTATATCTACTGCTGTTTCAGCCGCTTTTCTACAATTCCTTTTTTTTAACCCCTTTACCTAGCAATCCACACTGTTATTGGCCTGGCAGTCATGGCAAAGTGCATTTAGAATCACTCAAAAAGCACCCAATTTGTGTTTTTATCCACATTTCAAAATAAATACAGACAAGAAAATAAATGGTTTTCTGTCTGTATTTATCTGTAAAAATCAGTAAAAACAGAAAACAGGGAGCCTTAATTATGAGCCCTAGATTTTTTGCAGCTTTTACTGGCCAAAGAGTCCTGCGCACTTGTAGTGGGCAAACCACTCCTCCCCTGCCCTGCTCTGTTAGCAGAGCTACCCCGCCCCTACCCAGATGAACAAGAGGAAAAATAAAATGATAATAACAACGAGTTGCTATTATTTTATTTTTCCCTTTTTCAACCTGCTCAGTGGGGCAACGCTCCTCCGTCTCAGTGGACAAGCCGCCACTGCATCTCTGGTTTGACCTGGGATCCAAACACCCATATACTTCTATTGCCGTGCACTACTCCGTTTTCCAATAGAAATTCTGAACACATGTAAGCCAAAGAGGCATTCAGAATTCTGATTGACCAATTACAATTGTGAGTCTTTTTGCATTTGGCTGAGGTTCAAACCCAGTATCTATTTCAGCCCAGCCTGTGCACTTTGTTAACTCACTAAGCATTCAGAACTTTGATGGCTCAATCAGAATCCCAAATGCTGAAATGCTTTGAGGGTCATAAGATAACAAAATGGCCTGGTGTCGGGCCTATTTAGATTTTTATATGTTGTTTTTTCTCCCCTGTTCAGGGCATCTATGCTGCATTTTCCATTTCTCCTCCTTATATAAAACACAGATAAAATGGAAACTGAGTACTTACAGACATGAGACAGTCTTAAATTACTGGAAAGTATCTAATATTGGGTCGGATATCCAGGTAACTCTTTACATAAACAGTTCTATGTTTTTACATAATCACAATTGGGTTTCAGAAGGAAACCGATACCCGTAAGCTGTCGGAGTCAGTTAATAAATGTAACACATTTCTCTTTTTATGAAGCTGTACCTTTTGCACCCTGCATTGAATACTGAGATTAGCTCAGCCAGCCAGATTGGCTAGAAAGCTGGCATTAGCCTATGTTGTTTGCCTGAATTCTAAATTTAGTGATAGTGTAAACTGGAGGAATACATTTGTTTTCCTTTGTGTGAGATTAGATAGACGAATGAAAACAGCATCCTTGCCCAAAAGTAGCTGGGTTTAACTGCTGTTAAATGCCTCCAGGTGAAGATATTGTATTGTATTATATTATATTATATTATATTATATTATATTATATATTACATTACATTACATTAATTCCAAGCAGAGGGCAATGACATTTAATAAGTACCTTAAGGGGTGCTTCCTTGGTATTCAATTTAGCATTGCAAGTAAGTAGCAATGATAGCAATATTTCGCCTTTTTATCAGATGCACATTATGTTTACATCTCACAGACACTTTTTATTAAGAAATTAGTGGATGTCACGTTGGTCTACGCAAATCAGTCCAGGAATCAGGTGTCCTAAATAAAAGGTGAGTGAATCTAGCAAACACACAGATTATAAGGGTGTCTGTAGATACTCCTCTGCTCTCAGAAAGTCCCAAAAATCCTCAGTGTGGGGTTGTCCCTCTTGGATTACTGGAACAGCCCCACACCACTTTGTATTTGCGATTATTTAGTTGGTGAGACTCACAATGGAGGGTCTCCTGGGCTCAGTGGTGCTGGAGCAATTTTCAGAGTGGGGTGCTGTGATCAGAGTTACATTACTGAAGTCATAAGATTGTGAAATATCCAAGCATCACAGAAAGAACAAGTGTAGCAAATGTATTCAGCGGGAGAGTGTTATGGGTGCAGTGTGAAGCTGATGTCGCATTTTGGAGCACAATGTTGCAAATGTATTACTAAAGCATCGTGTGGTGGCGCACTGTCATTTACACCCAGCACGTATTGAAATGGCCACTTAATTTGCAGACAGCGTTTTTTATTTCAGACAAGTTTTATTTTTTATTTATTATTTGATCAAGTAGAACTCAAAATAAAGACTCTGGAAAAAGAACTTAAAATTCCCAAGGACAAAACACAATTAAACAACCTTACCAAACTAAAAGACAAATATAACATGATCTTGAATATAACAAGATCTTGAGCAGACACAAAGTTTTACTGATAAAACTATGCAGCGCACAAAAGATAACCTGTGGAAACCGGGTTTCAGTGAATGTTTCATTTGCGTATCACCAAGTGTATCGATTGCTTTGATCTTTGGTCCCTTGAAACTTCAGAATTACGAAACAATTGTGCTTTTCTAACTACTACTGATTTTTCCTGAAATATTCTACAGTTCATTTACAGGTATTTAAATGTTGTTTGCTAGAAAAGAAAGTTACATCCCACAGCCTTTCCTTTCGCACCAGCAGTACCCAGCAACATTGCACATAGTTCACTTTTCAAAATCCTCTTTCTTTACAGTCATGGGTGGAAAACTAAAGATCAACCTCCCTTTTAAAAGAATAAGCAGCAATTTGTCAGAAGACATAGCCTGACATTGACATGTCTTCACAGCAAATGTGGTGAGAGAAACACAACATTTAAAGGCATCGTTGTTGCTCATTCTCCTTCTGAACTTCAGCATGGTTATTTGGGGAGTGCTGCAGCACCCCACAACACTATTTCCAGCACCTATGCCTAGACTGGCAACCAGGGTGGATGCGTTTTGATTGCTTATTGCTGTACCAACAGAGTATATACTACACAGCTGAACAGGGCTGGAGTCTGTACTTGTACAGGCTAGTGACCAACTAGGTCAACACATGTAGGAGTGCCATCTGAGGGAGGTACATAGTGCACCAGTGGGGAAATTAGGTTATACGACAAAGCAAACTCATAAAAGATGATGGGAGGTATGCTTGCAAGTTGTCTAACCACTGACAATCACTCATGGTAGCATTCCAACCCAACATCCTTTTGCTCACCATGCCACCTCGGTTTAGGGTCAGCCATATGCAAATCGGTCTTGACGCTGCTCCAATAGGAACAGTCCTGTGGAATCACCAGGCCAGGCCAGATCCTCCCCGAAGCAGAACTCAAGCAACCCATGACCGATAAAGCAGTCTGAAGCTCACAGACTCTAACAGTAGGGTATTACTGCTTCCTAGAATCAGCCCAGACCAGCCACTGTCCAACGGCCTTCATAATAGAGCTCCTATCATGACCCAGTAAATAAAGTCAAGAACCTGTCATTGCAGCTGTCTCTTCGTCATTTCTCTTTCTGTGAGTCAGCTCTGTGGCAAGGTGTGACTGCATATGTTCAGTAAAATGATGCCTTGATCGATCCTTAACCACATAGTATAGAGTCTGTGCCTTGGTGCTGCCTCGCCTGAATAATTGAAACAATATGTTTTAAAGTTGAACAAAGATGCTGGATTCCTATTTTGATGTTGGTATCTCCTTTATTAGTAGAGAGCTACAGATGATGACAAGTACCTGTCAAGATGCCCCACCAGCAGATGGGAGGCTTCCTGCTCAGCCTCCTCCTCCAATTGATCTTCAGATTCCCACATACACAGGATGGCATCAGTACATTCCATACAGAACTAACATTTCAGGCTAGACAGCAGCAGGCCATGCAGGTCTTAGAATAAACAAATCCCAACCTATGTATAGGAGACTGTCCCTGAAGAACCTGGATCAACGTCACTCAGTCCAGCGAGGCTAGACTAGATTTTGGCCAAAAGAAGACTAATCACTTAACAAATGCACTCCACTCCGATCGCAATGGATCCCAATTGAGCGATGGATACCTTTCAAGAAGTTTTGTACGACTCCGATGCAGCACCAAAGACAGTCCTGCAACCACAAGGGAAAGTAAAAGCAATCTGCTTTCAGCCAACAATGCAACAGATGGAAGTCCCTGGGTGCCCAAGGCCTAGCAGAAGGGAACGCACCGAACCCAGATTTGAGACATCAACACGACAACTGCCTAGAATGTGCTACAAAAATACCCTCTTCGGCATACGCTCATTGTATCAGAAACTGGCAATGATTTCCAATTATGCGTTAGCTGTGATTGTCATCTGCCTTACAGCGCACCAACAAAAGGCCACAAGAGGGCCCCAGAGTGCAGCAAATGGACATAAAAAATGGCAATGTTTGTTAGGTGATGGGAAATTCCCAAATGACAAGCTGTCTTTTTTGCATGGAGCACCAAAAAATCTTCGCCACAGGACCCTGGCACATAAGTCTATTTCTCCCTGACATCGATCTCTCCCCTCCTACTCCTCTAAAATTGCTGACACTCTTAAAGCAGCTGATAAGTGTCATCAAAGTATACACAAAAGTGATAGATGGAATGCTTGAATTAATCTCAGCCACTGGTAACTACTCGGGCCACAGCCCACTCCTTCATTATTCTACACACCATGCCACCTCAGTTTGGACCCAGCCTGTGGCGGAGATTCAAGCATTCCATCTATCACCTTGTTCCCATTTGAGCAGGGTCAAGACAGATTTGTATATGGCTGGGTCCAAACTGAGGTGGCACGGTGGGCGAAGAATGATGGATTGGAATGCGGACCGAGCGATTGCCAGAGACTGAGATTAATTCAAGCATTCCATCCATCATTTTGTTGTTTTTGCATTTTATGCCCTAAGTGCACCTGGAATGCCCAGACGTGGTTCCCAGACTCACCGTGCCACTGTAACCAAGCTATACCTAGCTGAAGAGCCCTAACTAGGGCAAAACTGTTCCTAGGTTGCTTGTGTTCCAGTTCAGGCAGGACCAAGCCTGGCAGTTCGGGCTGGGCTGTTCCCATGAGGAACACGGTCAAGACAATATGGCTGAGTCCGAACTGAGGTGGCATGGTGGGTGAAAAACGATGGATTGGGATGTGGCCCGAGCGATTGCCAGTGGCTAAGACCAATTCCTCAGTTCTATCCAAAGGTATCATGTGTGGTAAATTAGAGATATGGTTCACATGACATACATGATACAGTGCTCATCCCTAACCTTTCATGCCAGCTTGGTTCAGACCACGTCTTCTCGTTGAATCATGGAAGATAGGACTAGATTTGCAACAGAATCCCTATTCATTTGGTTTGCCCAAAAGAGATTTGCCATTCCTTCTTTTCTTTTTCAGCAACAATTAAATTAATTCAATTTTTTCTGCATCTCCCCCTCAAGAATTATTGTCAATTTCAATTTAATAAACACTTTTGGTTTAGAAAAACCTAAAAATGTCATTTAAATCAGAGAACTATTAAAACAAACCAGGATCTTCAGAAACAAGTATTCTCACTATATTACAAGGTTAAAATAGGCTCAGCCATTTATATTCTCAACTAGTTACATGTCATTGTAGTTTCTTCAGTGCTATTAGAAACTTTTACGTATGCACATCAGATTAAATTTTTGTGCAGCATTTCAATGCACGCACATACATAGACAATCAATGTTTGCAAATATTCGAAAATAAGTGATATGTATCTGATGGATTCTCTATTGACTTTGTTACAATGGAACATAATATGGCCATGATCATAATCCTGTTTCTCTTCTCAAAATGCAAAAAATACATAAACACTGAGTTTGTGGGATCCCATCTCGGTTACCAACTTACTCAAAGAGGAGTAATGAAGTGTTACCACATGCTGTAGAATGATAGGCAGTAAAGAGCATTTTTGGTGGAAATTCAGGTTTCTTTTCAAAATATTATTAAGAGGCTCTCTGTCTTTATGGCGACATCACCCGGAGACGTTAATTGGGCAAGGACGTTGGGTCACCACAATAGGGCCTCCTACCTTTGTGGGTGGGTATGTCACCAGACAGTCCCATACTTTGTCCCAGGTGAGTGCTGGCTCCAGAACTGTTTGTTATGCCAATAGACAGGATCCTACCTCAGCAGTCATGTCCCCCAGGTGAGTGAGGGAGCGCTCACTCTGTTCACTCTCATAGAAGATCCAGAGTCCTTGCCTGACAAAGCTCATAATGCCACTCGTCTTCACATGTTCATGAGATGGTCCCACAAAGGAAGACGCTATGATCATGGACAAGATTGACTGGGCATTGTCACTTGAGATAAACACATAAACCCAGAGGTTATGATGTAGACCCACTATGAGTAACCCTGTAGGAGAAGGGCCACTGTGGCCTAGTGGGCATGGGTTTACCACAAGGAATGCATCTATGTGTATAATCCAGAATGGGATGCCGCTACTGATCCACATGCCAGGGGATGCAATCCCTGCTGTGTAACCACCCAATCAAGGTGCAAGATAGGCAAAATATACATCTCTGCTGATTGGAGGATGATCTTGCAGTCCCTAGCTTGCCAGAAACTAGTTAGAGAGTTTCAGTGTGTATGATATGGTGTTTTAGGTAGGACACAGAATACACCAAGCATGAACCTATCATCAACCTCTCAGGCATGAGAGACCCCTCTGTTGCCACCCTATACACTTTGCCCCATTTCCTGTTTCCTCATCCGGCTAGGGGACAATTCCTTGCCATGTAGTGCCAATTCCACTGCCATTCTTTTGGGACTTGGATGATATCTGAAATATGGAAATAAAAACCAATATGAAGTTTCTAAGATGACCCCTTAGTTCTACTGAACTCTACTGGAAATAAGGGGCATCTTCAGGTGGGCTCTAGTAAGAATCTGTAAGCTTGGGTAGATGTTAACAGGAAGCAATGGCTTCTGCTAGATACTAACAAGAACACATTGGCTCTTTTCTACTGAATTCTACAAAAGCATACTGACTCGTCGGTGTCATACCCGAATATCATTGTCAAAATATTGTATGACATAAATAGTGTGTCTTAATTAATATATCAACCCTTTGTAGAGAATAAAAGAAAATTTACACCGGATGGTGCAATATTTTTGTAAACAATATTTACGACACAATATTCATGTCAGATAGTTTTGTAGACAATATTCTGATATACAACTAATCAAGAATGCATGCCATCCAACTAACAAGCACACACAACCACTATTTACAAAAAAACGTACTACTTCACCTTTTCAAATCCATTCCTATCATTCTCTCCCTTATCCAAACTCCCCCTTTCAACTCCACTCCTATCACTCTATTCCTACTCCAAGTGCTACTAAACACACATGAAATCAAGAGCACAAACGTAAACACAACTAATGCACAACAAAAGTAAAATAAATTGTACTAACCTACTAACTCCAAATTTTGGATTCCGGAGTAGCTACTCACCGAAAAGCGTTACAGGGGTTGTAAGCGCTATATAAATACATTTACAATTATTTGAATCTGTACGCTTCTTTCAACAATGGAATCCCCTGGCTCCTCCTAACTTTCCTAGAATGGTTGTATCCCCAATCCTGCCTAAGATGATGGTCCATCCGACAATAGTAGCGGTGCATATTTTGCTACCGTGTTATTCATAAGAAGAACTAGATGGTATCGGTACCAGCCACCAGAAGGCGATCAATAAACAACCTCTTGCAACCAGATCGCCAAGAATAGATGTACTACTAAGATCTTGTAGGGATAAATGCAATGCCTGCGCGGCGATTAAAAGATGCACTTCGCAAAAATATCCCTACATATGTATTGAGTGAGGGCTTGTTGTTAGTTACACTAATCTCCGCATGGATTCCACTCCCTCCCCAGTCTGCACTGATCCTCCAAAAGATAGAAATAAATTTACAAAGAGGAATACATCCCTATTTTTAGTGACTCACCTGGGTCAACCACAAAGGAAAGGGAAAACAAACGTTTGCTTGATTGAATTCTTGTAATACTGCCATGGATCTGCACAGTGGGCAGATAGGGCAAACCAGCACACTCAATTAGCAGGCCAAAGGCACAAATCACAAATGCAAGTCCTGATGTGACCTGCATCAGGACCCAGACAGCCAGGAGGCTGTAAAACTCACTGATCCCTGGTCAGCAGGGACATAGCCTCTCAAGCCAGAAAGCGGGCACTGAGAAAAGTGCACAGTGTGGACAACAGGCCATAGGTGCCGGAAAATTGGAAATTGAAGTAGTCCACCGGCCCGCGGAGCACGAACAGTATACCATGTGCAGCATCAGAATAAATGTAAGAGCCCACTTCATTATGAAAGTGAATGCAAGGTGATAAATGAATTGTTATGATAATGACGATGACTGTGTGAAGATTTCCTTCTAACCACAACCCCACCCAGTGCTTAATTTGAGCCGGTGATTTCCGGTGCTCAGCACCGTCACTTTATTGTGAACACCGGCACTTAAGACAGTCTGCCACATGGTGGCGCTGTCTCGAAATTCGGAAATGAACAATACAACAGTCGTTTTTTAATTCAATACACATTAAAAAGGACTAATACTTGCTGCCCAAGTCATCCTTATAGAGCTCGGCATCTGGAATAGTGTGAATTGTCACACTTATAGGAGTGTGCTAGCTAGTAGATGTGTTGGTACGGTCATTGGCAGTCCTGGCAGGGGTAATGGGTGGTGCAAGCTGCAGTGGTCTTCTCATGAGGGCCCTGGCACTTAATGTTTTACAAATTAACCACTGACCCCTCTTGCTCTCAGACATGGGCTATATCCTAGGGGGTTGTTGCATGGATAGGGGCTCCAAGGACTCCACGGTTTTACATCACAATGTTCACTTCTTGCCTACGAGACAGGGTCTACTTGCCCATAGGCAAAAGCCTATTGTGAACCACAGTGATTAAAATGTGATAAAAAAAGGGTGGGCAACCGGTCTCTAAAAGGGATATGGCTTAAGTATATACGGGGTGGCTGAAATCAGGTGCACTACAAGTCCTGCTTTTACAGCATTCTGCCTGACCGGGATTTTGGTGCCTCTTTATGAGTTGTCTGCTATTGCCTCCAGACAGATCACCCAACAATAAACATATCCCTAAAACAAGCCAGACCTATTGGCTTTGTGAGCGCTTTATAGTAGTTTGATACAAATGAGTAACAATTACTTTTTTGTAAATAATTAGAATCGGTAATTACAAAAGGTACATATGTGCCCATCACATTGTGCATACCGGGGAGAGGCATTCATCTGAACGCTGTTATGGCGCACTGATTCACCCTGACTCCTGCCTCATCTCCAGACTACTCAATCATGCCCCATTGTGACCACCCTGCCACCACCAGAACTCACCTACCAGGGGCCGTATTACACAAAGTGCCCCGGGGGCGCAATGGGCATTTGAACCCGCTTTGTGTGCCCCCGGGGCATTTTGGTATTACAGAACGGTCTGCAGATGCTTGGGCGGCCCCTTCTGTAATACCGATAGCCCTACCTCACATAAAGCTCCAGCGCTATCTTCAGGGGGGCATTCCCTCATTTGCATGGGCACTGTCAGTGGCCCCCTGAGAGCAGCCCTCTGGAGGGGGGAAAGGGGGTCCTATGGACCCCCCAGACATCCCCTTGCAGGCAGGTGCAGTCACTGACTGCACCCGCCTGCAAGGGGATCTCCAATCCCCCGTCAAACGGCAGGCGGGTTGCCGCCTGCACTGAGAAAACACGGAGAGACTTCAAAGCAGCCACTCCGTTTTCACATGAATGCGCTGCCCCTAGGGCAGCGCATTCATCATCAAAGAAGGAAAATGCGCCGTATGTATAATGTGGCCCCATGACATCTAACTGCAACTTAGCTCACATTTACCATGCAAGCATTGGAAAACCCAATAGACCAGCCTTTAAGAGCCGAGATCTCTTGGCTTTGCAAATAGTTAGTAAATTCCAATTACAGTACAAAATTGCTCTAAAGCAAAGAAAGGTTACAAATGTAACAAAATTAAGTATTTAGTTACGCAAAATATGCAATGTATATACTGTAACACAGTAGTTCTTAACCTTTTGACTTCTGTGGACCCCCACTTGACCATTTCTGGAATCCGGGGACCTCTAATGAAAAACTATTGGAATACCTTTACTCCCCACTGAGTCATTATTGAAAGCTGGGGACCCCGGTTTAAACAATTTGAATGATTTGAATCTAAAATAAAATACACAAAAATATAGAAACAAGCATCCATATAAAAACACAAATAAAGAAATGCTGACAAATTTTAGTTCATTCACAAATATAAAAGATAAAAAAATATAATTTTACTGACATGGTTGGGGCTAAATTCAACTAAGGCCATTTATTGTCCATATTATATTATGATTGATGCATTTGCACAGCTGCCACGAATCAATCTGAGAACACCAACTTATTTTTTGACCTCCAATTGTAAATTCCTTTACATTTACTTAACGTTTTAAAATGTTATTTTGCTTCTTTATTTACATACTCTTTATTAATCTGTTAATATTATTTAATTTTTGAAGCAGTCGTGGACCACAGGTTAAGAACTACTGCTGTAGCATATTGCTACTATTGGCAAAGCCAATAGGTTCTAAAGGCGAGACCTATTGGCTTTGTCAATGCTTGCTTTTCAGTAATGGTTTTGTTGCTGAGTAAAATTTTTGAGGTAATGCGGATATGGAAGAACGTCAGATAGAAGGGAAGCGTTGTGCATCCTCCGGAAAGCAGGGAGGAAGGATTTAATTAAGGGGACGTTTTAACCTGACATTGTGGGTCTTGCTCGGCCTAGGAGGAAGGCAGAGGGTGCGGTGGCTGCCATGGTGTTGGCATCCTTGCCACTCAGGATCAATAACAAAGAGAGGCGTTAGGGCTTGGGTGGTGGATGGTGCTGGCGTGGACATGGGTGTTGGTGGCAGGGCCCCAGAAAGAATCACCTTATTTGGAGCATCTGATATTGCCCGGGAGCTACGTGGCCACGAGCAGGGAGAAACAACGCTGTGGCGCAACAGGACTGCCCACCTCCTGCAATGCCCGATTACTTACCGGTAATATTCATTACTCCGAGTCCATGTCTTTCTTGTCGCAGTCCTGAGTTCCCACCCGCCTCTCCCTGTGGTCCACAGTGAGGACTGTGAGAGGAAGACGGACGAGGATGTAATGAAGAGAGCTGTGAGTGCTGGTGCAACGCCTGGGAAGGGGTGGAGAGGAGCGGCAGTCCGGAAGGGGAGGGCCCAATCTGCATCAGCATGAGTGAGCTCAGCACCACCAGCCTGCTATCAGGCGGCACAGGAGTAGGAAACTAATATGACCGATGGGCCTAATAGTGATCGGGCTGGCCAGTGAAAGACAGACAGTAAATAAAAGGGAATGCTTCCTTTTTAGAAAAGGGACATATTTGCGCAAGAAACAGAGGAGTAGTAGGGAGATAATAAAGTCTAAGGAGATGTAGCCAGTGCACTAAGAGGAGGTTGAAGGAGGTGAATAAGGTGTACCTTACATAGTAAAACATTATATAATGGGAAGGTTGGAGGAATGAGGAGGATGGGTGCAGGCCTGGAAGTATGACCCCTAACAGAAGAGGGGGGTGATTGACTGACTTTTTGCAAAAATTGTGGGCCCATTGGGGTAAAGTAGGTTAAAGGCAGTGCAGTTGGAAAATGAGAGAGGGTTTGGGTACAGGACAAAGGAGGTATAGATGAAGGGTTTGTGCAGGCTACATCGTCTGTATAGTCCTGCAGGACCATGGAGCCACCCAAGTTTGTGTGACTTGGTGGACACATCTACGGTGAACCCTGAAGGAAAACCCAGTATTCAAATACAAAGTCCAATCAAGCTTGTAGTGGCTTGGGAGCACCTGCCCGAAGAAAAGTGGTGGTTTGGTGTGGACCTCCCAACAATGAGGGAGATCAAGGATTCTATGTCAATTCCACATGTTACAAACTGGAATATCTATGATGGTGGTGGTGGTGGTGTTGGGGATGGTAAATGTCCAGGGATGAGTGCTTGGGCAAAGGCGATGGAAGATTGGTGCGAGGAGGAGATTGAGTTGGACAGTGATGATGATGAAGAGGTGCTGAAGGAAGGGGAGATACCTTATTGGAGCGAAGAGAATGCTGGGGTTGCAGATGAAGGATGTGTGAAAAATATGGGGCAGGCAGGGGTTAGTTTGACTGCTAGTTTGGCAAAGAGGCCAACTGTTTTGCAGAGCAAGTACAATGAGAACATTCTACTGTGGCACACTGGGGATGGAGGACGGAGATGGATCATACCACCAAAAGAGGTTCCAGGATTGCAACCAGGTAGGTTAAAATGGTAGGGGCGATGGGAAGATAACCAAGGTGGGAAAGGGCAACAGAGATAAGAAACGGAGGTCCACTGGTGTTGGTATGGAAAAGGAGATGTGAGGGGTGTCGAGAAAAAGGGGGTGAAAGTAGGCATTGTGATAAAGTGGTAGGCACTGAAGGAAAAGCAACGGTTTGGGGAAGGGGGCAAGTTGAGAATAAGAAACAGCTCCCTAAGGATTCTGAAACGGGCAAAAAAGTGGCACAGAGAAAGAAATTGAAGGGTACCCAGTGGACAAAAATGAGGTAGAAAAAGAAAAGGTGTGCAAGAAATCAGAAAAGAAGGATACCAGTAAGAGGTTGCCATACATCGGGGAATTGATTAATTTGGGTACACATTTAATAGTGGCAATGAAGGATAAAATATGGAAAGGTAAATATATGGATGTATTCAAGCTACTACATTTTTAGGTGCAGGATGGATCTAAAGAAGAGGAGTGGGAGTTGGCTAAAAGACCTAAAGAGCCCATTACCATAAAATCTTGGACTTCAGCTTTCTTAGTATACACAATTGTATTCTGAACTGTTTCCATAAAGGTTTGTGGTTATCATGAAGTACATTGATATAATTCGGAAGGCACACATGGATATTGAGGGCATTGATTTGTTGATGTATGATGGGGAGTTCAGGGCTAGGTTGGGTGCATACCCCAAAAGGACTAAGGAAGAGGCAGACAGCGAGCTATTGTTACAGTGGATGACACCCACGCGGCCAGCGCCAGCAGCTCATACTGCTAGTAGGCTTCTGTGGCTTCCTACCCTCTACTCTGGTGGGCCCTTTGTGGGTTTATGAACCCGCAGCAGGAGAATTGAGAAAAATATTTTGGCAGGTTGAGGTATGCCAAGAGAGTGGAGATGGCCTATAACTGCTAATTTATTTGATAGATTGGTAGGGTGCCTTACAATAACTTGGTAAACTATGAAGTACAGCTTTTACAGCTTTCTTTGTTGTGGTTGTTTTTTGGAAAGGTATTTACACATCAGATGTGAAGAGAACACAAGGAATATTGCAGGTACAGCTATGACAGTTATAGGTGGACCAAAAGGTAAAGGAAGATAGGTGACAATGTGAGAAGCTGGGGGGGGTAGTTTGTGTCCAGTTGGAGCATGGGAAAGGTTTTTCGAATTGTAGGGGCAAAGGGTGAGTTGTTTTTTGCCAAGAAGATGGAGAAGACCTAACAGCATTTCAGATATTGGCGGTTTTGAGCAGAACGTTGAGGAACATTGGTGTAGAGGAACGTGATTATGGTACACACTCTTTTAAGATAGGTGCTGCTTCAATGGAGAAGATAAAGAAACTGGGCAGATGGTCCTCGGGTTGTTGAAAGAGGTACATTAGGAGTTGTGGATGAACAAGACAATGTGTAATGTTTTTTTTGTTGTTTATTTCCTTTGGGGCTCCATGGCAGGGCCACGGTCAGCAGTGGCAACAGTGTGGTTAACTTGACATTCTGTTGTGCTCTGGGCAGCAAAGCAAGCAGAACTGCACCTCTTTGTAGGATCAATGGATCTAAGAACTAACAGTTTTTGCGTGGAATGGAGTGTCATGAGATAGGACCAGCTCTTACCCTGGCTTGCTCTAGGTCACATACAGGGTATGACAACCGACTTGCCTCATAGTTCACTAGTGGCATTGTATTCGGGGGAGGGGCAGGAATGTTTCTACGTTCATGTTTAAAAACTATAATTTTTAATAAATGAAATAATCTGATGTACTGAGTAACATGTTAAACAAATGTATCATATTTTTGAGTGAGATTTGTTGCATGTTTTTCATGCCAAACAATTTCAGGACTCTGGCCGTGCACAGGCTCTTAGAGCCAAGCCAGATCATTGGTCTGACTCCTCTCTCACTGTTAATTTGGTGGCTGGCCCTTCTCAACGTTTGGATTCTAGGTGCACTTTCCTGTTCTGGAATTCATATCAACCGGCGTATAGGTGCAAAATCACAATAAAAAAAAAATCCTGAAGATTATGTGAATTATCACAAAATTCACTTGATGGTTTCCCGCCCCTTATTTCTTTTTACACAAGTGGACATACATGACCATGCTTCTGTAACAATGGTTCTGAAACAATGGGGTTTGTGCCACTGCACTGTGATATCATTCCAGTTGCTTCACCTACCCCGTCTACCCACAGCGTTGTGTCACTTATTGATGGGGACAGCTACTGGGTTGTTCTCAAGTGATGACAGAATAAGATCTGGTAGAGGATCTGTTTTTCAGAAGTCTGGGCAGATATCACCACTTTGGAAAGCTACCTACTGACAACAGACAGCACTAAAGATGATTCTTACCATCTCCTTTGAGAGTGTGATACCCTTTTAAGATCATCTTGGTCCTTTGATACAACTTCAGGCCCAGTCCATGGCCCATAAACATCCTCACTGTTTTGAAAGTGTGAGGCTGCCCTAGCAAGAACAGGGTATGTTTATGGCAAGAAGGGCGGTCTGTGGAGACTGCCAGCCCTGGGTAATTAATGCCCACTTTACCTTCAAAGGTGGCTCATAAGGACTTTACCGGGGTAGTGACTTAGATTTCAAATTTACACTGCTTATTTGGGGTTTGCTAGCCATGAGTCCAGGCCAATTAGCAATATTTAAAAATAGCTGGTCTTCTGTGTATTTGGAGTGGTGGACATGTGCTGTTGTTAGTTGGATGAATAGAATAAAGGAGGGATGAAGGAGGAAAGAGTTTGGAAAGGGTTATTTGGGAGTCCATAGTAGTATTAGAGGTTTGGGGTCAGTCAGACAGTGGAGGTAGGGGCATAGTTTGAAATTGGTGTAGGATGAGTCAGCATAATTGTTTGGAGAGAGTTGTAATGTTTTTTTCCCCTCAGTAGGTGGAAAATATATAAATATATAGATACATACCCACACAAAAGGTATACATACTTAAAGATGTTAACCTATTAAGCATATGCAAAATATTCTAGACGTAAGACATTGTACTATACAAAGACCCATATGTGCATGCATGGATACATATTTACAAACCCAGGCATTCAATTTTTTGATGTTGATAAATACAGTTTACAATTTGCCTCCCAATATTTCAATAGTGAAGCACTTATAGACACATTTCCTATAATCATTTTTACACATAGTGACAGATATGTATTATTATAGAAAAATGAACCCATACGCATACACTCATCACCTTATATGGTATTGTAAGAAAGTAGGGTATTATGTAGTGAGGCTGGGTAGGCTTCACTATGCAATACCTTCACGTTACCCCAAATAGGTCCTTTGGATTCACACTAATAAATCCCTAGCTCAGTCCTGGTAGTGTGACACAGAGCAGTCAGGCTTTACTAGAGGAACATGTTGAGCATTTTACAGTGCCAACATGGACGATAAATAATTGAAATGACTCAAAAGAAATCCAACACCAATTTATAAAAGTAAAGCAAATTTTTGTATAACGTTAGACACCAAAACGAAGACAATCGTATGAATATAACTGGAGTTATGGGTTTTTAAAGGAAAAATAAATTTGTGCATTTAACTTTTGCAAAACGATAACATTGCAGTCAGTGGGAAAACACACTAGTGACACTTGGTTACTTGTAGGTCGAGTCAAGTGGAAACCAGTGCTATTCTCCGACAGTCAGTTGAATTTTACCTGGTGCGTAGGGCTTGGGTGCAGAGCAGTGCTGGCTGTCCCTGCTGCTGAACGGGGGAGCCACGGGGCTGTTTTGATGCTTGGATGGTGCTGGTGAGGAAAGGGGGGCAAAATTTCAACAATGGGCCCACAGAGGCGGCAGGTTGAAGATGCTGCAGGATTCCTTTGATGCAAAAGAAACAATTGATGGACGGAATGCTGGACAATGCAAACATTCACCCCCAGTCACAAGGATCTGGGTTAAATCCATCATTCTTTTGCTCACCACACCACCCCAGTTTGGACCCAGCCATATGCAAATCAGTCTTGACCCTGTTCCTTGTGGGAACAGTCCAGCCCGAACTTCCAAGCCAGGTCCTCCCTGGACCGGAAACAAGCATCCTGGGACCGGTTCCAGGGCATCACCCTTCTTCAGCCAGGCTAGCTTGAATCCAGTGGTGTAGTGAGCACGGGACCCACGTCTGGGCATACCCTTCCCACATAGGGCGACAAATGCAAAAGAAACAATTGATGGACGGAATGCTGGACAATGCAAACATTCACCCACAGTCACAAGGATCTGGGTTAAATCCATCATTCTTTTGCTCACCACACCACCCCAGTTTGGACCCAGCGTCAAACAAAGGTAGTGGTAGCCCGACTGGCACCAACAAGCCTTGGAAGTAGCAAACACAGCTTTCGGTTACTGGAGTCCGGAGGGAAACAGTAGCCGCCTGAAACTTGCTGGAGGTCAGGACTACGTTTCCCACAATGCAGTAGACCATTTTTTATGGGTGATCCCTCGGTGAGCTCGACGACCAGGGATTCTTTGGTTCCGCGAATACAGTTTGCCTGCCAGTTGCAGGGGACTAATACCTCCAGTCCAATGCAGTTCTGGAGTTGCATTTGGCGTGCAGAGAGGTTCCTCTTTCCTATGGAGATGATCTCTGGTTCAGGACAAGTCGTGGTCATGCAGTTGCAAGATGGTTGCCACAGGTGTAGATTGTCGCACATTTGCTTTGTGCAGTTCCTGAAGTCACAGTCATGGGTCTCTTCTTCGACCTTGGTTGCAATTCAAGCAGATCTAAGGTTCTGGTGACAGAGGAGTCCCTTAAATTCTTGATTTAGGGGCATTAGGCATGTGGGCGCTGTTAGCCAATGGGCTACTAGCCCCAGCAGCTAATACGCCCCTGAAGCAGTGTGTAATTTGACAAGCGCCGGTGTTGAAAATGAAGTGCTGGTGCCAAGCACTGGAAACCACGGGCTCAAATTAAGCACTGCCCGGAGGTCACCACTCGCCTTTGGATGGTGGCACCTTTTCTACCCAGAAGCCTCTATTATGCCACTTTTAAAAATGGTAGAACCCATCTTCGGCAGCACAGATAAGGTAGTCAACGGTAGGGGTGTGACTAGCCTTCTGGGGGAGTACGCCTCCTGCCTGCATAATTTTCCCACCTGCCTGGGTTGCAAATGTGCCTGGGTCAGGGGGTTGGCTTTATCCTCCTCTGAGAGGAAGCCTGGTTACGTATCGGAGACAGTGAGGGCTCTGAAGCTCCCTGCTTTGATGTGCCAATTCACTAGCCATCCTGCCAGGTAGGGAGGGGACACCTCCTGCCCTGGCAGGCCTTTGTTTCTGCCTCATAAGAGAGTTCTCACCTCTTGTCAGTGGGGCAGATTCCTGTCTTGGTGGCAGCAGCTGCTGGCTGTCAGCCAGGGCACAGGAAAGGCTGGGGCAACCAGGTGGGCAACCTCTGAGGTAGCCACCTAGCTGCATATCACATTAAATCCGGCTTTAGAAAAAGGTTGGGTTTGATGAGACAAGTTCTTTGATACCAAACATGACACTTTTCAGTGAGACCATAATGGAGCTGGCAACCTGGGGATCCATGTTATCCTATGGCCCCCTGAACACTTATAGTAGCCCCGAATGGAAGGAGGCTACTATAGGGACATATAAGCTTGCACTTATATGTCCACATCTTTAATACAATGCATCTGGCCTCAGGAAGCCTACCTTAGAGGTGACTGGCATATATTAAAAATAGTGCTGTGACCTTGCCACTCATGATGAGGGCAATGCCGAGTTTGAGCAGTTTGCACTGCTCCTGCAGTCTGCAATGGCAGACCCGCCGTCATCTCTTTACGTGGGTCACTCAGGGTGGCACAATCAGTGCTGCAGGCCCTGGTGACCCCTTTAACGCCCATGCCCTGGGTACCACTGGTTCCATTCACCAGGGATTTATAAGGGGTTTAAAGTCTTTGCCAATTGGGGTTACCAATTCACATTAATCATATTTTAAGGAGAGAGCACTGGCACTGGGCCCTGGTTAGCAGGCTCCAGTGCACTTTCAGAGTCCAAACCATCAGCATTGGAGAAAAAAGATTGTGGGTGACCATATAAAAAGGGCACTTTCCTACAGATATATTGATCTACTTGTAAAGGAATACAAGGATACAGTTATAAACATATATATAATATAAATATATAACAATCTATCTATCTGTGTGTGTGTGTGTATATATATATATATATATATATATATATACATTCACTGAAAAAACCATAGGTTTCAGGGACGTTATAGTTAGTTGGAGATTTCACTTGTACAAAACCAGAGAAATTCCACTGTTATAGTTAGTTCAGCTAACTATAACTCGCGCCCCCGCAATGCACTGCTGATGACGTCACATATTACATCATTCATGACATGGTCAGTGACATCACTGATGACATCACTGATGACATCTCAAATGACATCACTGATGACATCACTGATGCCGTAGTGCCCCCGCATACATTCTAATAAGCCCCGGGGAGGTGGCGGCCCCCGGGGCTGTGGGGGCCACCGCGGGCCCCCGCTATTATTTTTTGGGCAAAGCCCCCAGGACCTGGCCCACCCGGGGGCCTCATTTCAATGAAGCGCGGGAGCCCGCGCTTCATTTTTTAAAAAAGTTCGGCGGGATTCGCGGCCCCAACGCGAATTCCGCCGAAATGTTTTTTAAAAAAAATGCTTTTTTTGGCCTTTGGGGTCCTTGTGGGACCCCCTGAGCAGGCCTAGGGGGTCAGGGCGTTTCTACCCTGCCCCCTTTTCTTCATTTTTCACTTAGTTTTACTGTTTTCTTGTGACTCGGTTCTACCGAGTCACAAGATGGCTGCCAACACGTCCTGGTTTGGAGTGTTGGCAGCCAATCACAGTGAAGCTCGTGGTCGGGAGGGTTCGCGATTCCACCGCGTCCCTAGATATCGAAACTTTTATTTTTTGAATTTCTCAGCAACTACTGAACGGATTTACACCATTTAAAAAAAAGGTCGCTTTCTGAACCAAGCACTACCTTTTTGCCAAATTTGGTGTAATTCCGTTCAGCAGTTCGGGCTGTAGCCTTGGCTAAAGTTTCCTATGGAAAATTGATTACCCACCTTTTATTTTTTTAATTTCTCAGGAACTACTGAACGGATTTACACCATTTAACAAAAAGGACTCTTTCTGAATCAAGGGCTACCTTTTTGCCAAATTTGGTGTAATTCCGTTCAGAGTTCGGGCTGTAGCTTTGTCTAAAGTTTCCTATGGAAAATAACATGGAGAAAACGCGTTTTGGGACCCCCCTTTTTTCTCGGCCCCCGCTTGACGAATCACCCCGAAATTTTCCAGACAGGAGCTGACCAGAGCGCCCCACTAGTTTTGAAAAGTTTGCGAAGATTCGTCAACCAGCGCCAAAGTTATTGGGAAAAGAAAAAACGCTTTTCCTATGGAAACTAGGTCCTAACTATAACTACCTACTGGCGACCGCCAGTAGGTAATATATATATATATATATATATATATATATATATATATATATATTCAACACTCCTTTTCTCCAACGATCCCTTCCCCTGGAACCAGAAAGGGAACGGACACCTCTTATCTTGTGCAGGTAATCTCTTTATTTTTTGTCGTGCTGTGCCGCCATGACGCGTTTCGGCCCCTAGAGGACTTGATCACATGTCGTGCTACCGTTTCCTCCCTCAAATTTAAAGTGCCAAGTGTTATTAGGTATGGAAAACAGACTGCCCGTCTGTTTTCCCCTGCCCTTATACAAACTTTCAGCATATTAGTACATTTGATTATGGTAACCAATACCTGTGCAAAAACGCAAAATGACTGTTTGAATACATTTGAGTAATACACATGGTAAAAAACATTATAAAAAGACTAATGCTTAAAACTCAATTTTCCTTTCATATGTGGCATATGTAAACAATAATATGTACATAAACTAAATTCTAGTTCCAAGTATAATACATGATAACTAAAACTTAATTTAAAACCATGTGCAAAATACGCAATATTCCTGTCTAAATACAGTTTGGTAAAAATACACATAGTTAAAATTGGTCTATGTACAATGCTTGCATTGAAGGAATGTTCCGAACCCATGCCACAGATTACCATAAGTTGATGTGCAAATGGACATAATACCCATATGGGAATGTATCCTGCTGATTGTAAAGTGCTGTGTGATTGTGCAAAATCGTGCGAAAATTAAAAATGAAATGGTTACTCTTATGCGGGGTCTGTTTGTAGAACTCACAGATCCCTACATATAAAGTGCCAATGTGCTGTTTTAAAATTATTAGCTTGCTAAGGACGGCCAGATGGAAACGTCCTTAGTAGCATGCAAAAGAAAGGAGTAAAAGAAAGAGAACTGAGATAGCATTATTTTAAGGCTAGGTGCATTTGTCCTGCTACTTTCCATGTAGTAGGTGGACCTGGGATTCAAACTTGGAGATTGCTTGAGGAATGGTGAGTAAGGCTACAACCATGTATGCAGATCCTCAGTGGTATTTAATCCTTGTGGGCTTTTGCAATCTAATTCTAGAATGTACCTAGTCTCCAAACGTCTGAGAATGGCCTCCCTATTGCCACCCCGTCTTAATGGCGGGACGGCATCTATCACATAGTACTTTAATTTATCCAGGTCATTGCCATGGATCTCTTTAAAGTGGCGTGCCACAGGGTAGGTGATGGCTCTCAAGTGCTGGAGCACTCTCTTGTGGACTTGCAGTTTCGTGCTCCCCACGTACTGCATTCCACAGGAGCACTCCAGCACATGGACAGCAAATTCCGATTTGCAAGTCAAAAATGTGTCAATTTTACAGGGCTGGCTCTTAAAAGGTGAGCAGTAAGTAGTCTTGCTAACCCCATATTTGCAAGCCCTGCAAGTGGAGCATCTGACGAAACCTTTTCGTTCTGTCAGCCAACTTGAGCCTGTCTTGATCTCGGGACTGCTACAGACCACAAAATCACTAGTGCTAGGGGCCCTTCTATATGTTTTAGTGGGGGTGTGTGGAAGTTTCTCCCCCCATACAGGATCACTTAACACTAGATGCCAGTTGTTTTTAAAGATTTTGTTTAGACTGTCCTTATTATTATACGTAAGGATAAGTCTGGGGTTGTTAATATTTGGGCCTGTGTTGAGCATTAGTTTATTTTTGCTTCGTGATGGTTTGAGGAGCAAGTCCTTGCGAGACAGTGCCCTGGTACGCCGTATGGCTTCATCGACTATATGTTTGGAATAACCCCTATCCAAAAATCTTGATTTGCATTCCTCCTGTGCTCCTACTAGATCTTGTTCCCTGCTGCAAATCCTGCGTATTCTCAACATTGCCCC
This sequence comes from Calotriton arnoldi, assembly GCA_963921515.1. NCBI lineage: Eukaryota > Metazoa > Chordata > Amphibia > Caudata > Salamandridae > Calotriton > Calotriton arnoldi. Next base: position 3,574,163 of record CAWUFW010000313.1, on the reverse strand, counting down.
ATAGGGGATGCTGCAGATGGTATGTCTGGGGTGAAAGCTAGTGGAATGAAGTATCGTGTTTCCTGCCGTGGGCTTACGATGTAATTTTGTTTCTAATTTCCCATTGGCCACATATACTTCAACATCTAAAAAGCTGATGGAACTGTTGCTTATGTTGTACGTAAAGTGCAGGTTTATGTTGTTGCAATTTAACTTAGTTATGAACTCCTCTGCACTGACTCTGTCCCCACACCATACCACGAACAGGTCATCAATGTAGCGGACCCATTTGACCACATTTCGTGCCATGGTCTCGGCATACACAGTAGTTAAAATCATCCTCTCCCACCACCCCATATGTAAGCAGGCGTAGCTAGGGGAAAAACTTGCTCCCATAGCTACGCCCCTTACTTGGTGATAGACCTGTTGTTGAAACAAGAAATAGTTATTCTCTAAACAAAACCTGGTTAAACTAATAAGCATTTTGTTGTGGGAATAAAATTTGATCGGTCTAGTGCCTAAATAATATTCAAGTGCCCTTATACCATCATTATGATGAATGGAAGTATACAAATTGGAAACATCCAATGCTATTAGCAGATAGTCATTATGCCATTCAAAGTCCTGAATTTGTTTTAAAAAGTCAGTGGTATCTTGTATAAATGATGGAAGGGCCTTTACATGCTCTTGGAGGAAGGAATCAATATAAATAGAAACATTTTCCAAAAGACTCTGTTTAGCGGATATTATTGGCCTTCCTGGTGGTTGGGAAGTGTCTTTGTGCACTTTTGGTATGAAGTACATGATGGGCATGATAGGGTAGTCATTTTTGAGAAATCTAAACTCATCCTGGTTTATAAGCCCCGCACTCTTCCAGGCTAAAAGTTTAGAATATAATTCATTTTGTACATCTCTGATCACTTGTCTGTCAATCAATCTATAGCAATTGCGGTCAGATAATTGGCGCATCGCTTCCTCCATGTATTGCTTTAATGGCCAGATGACCACGTTGCCACCTTTATCCGAATTTCGCACCACCACGGATTCATTGTCCCGAAATTTTTGAATTAATTGTTGGTACTTATGTTGTTGAGCAGTTCGGTTCCTTAGCTCCCTTTGAATTTTGTAATTCAATTTTTTGACTTCTGCTGTTATTATTTCATGGAAGGTATCGATTGAGTCTCTGGGCATTACGGGCACAAACGTGGATTTAGGTTTGAATCCTGTCTGTGGGGTGGAGCTGATGTTTATGTGTTGTTGTTCCATAGAAGATTGAGTGGATTCCTCCTCAGCCTGGTTAAGGTCGTTGTTTTGTAAGGCCTGAAGATCCCGTAATATGCTGACATCCGATGCTACTAATGATCTGCTGTTGCTAGGGGAAGCTATCTGGGCTCTGCACCGGTGTTTTGTTCAGTCTCTGACGATGAAAGTTTTGTAATTTTAGCTTCCTAATGAATTTATATATGTCAGCTCTCGTCTGGGGGTAGTCGAAATTGCTCTCAGGGCAATACGTAAGTCACAATGCTAGTAGTTGTTGCTCAGCTTGGTCGAGATTAATGTCCGATAGATTAATGACTGTGTTGGCGCCTTGGGTTTGGTTCCTTACTTACGGCGCCACCCCTTGTTGTTCGATTTCTTGTTTGCCTTTGTTTTGGCGCCTTCTGTGCCTTCTTTCGCGTCGCCTTTTGTTTCTCCTCTGTTTGCTTTGGGATTTGGGTTCCTCGGGCGCAGGGTCTGGCGCCTTTCCTCCCTTAAAAAATTGAGCTCCTCAGCCAATGTATGTTTTCGTGACTGGGATCGGCTTCCTCCTGTTGCCCCGGGATTGCCCTCTGACTCCGACTCAGTTTCAACAGACGAGTTTAGGTCCGACATTGATGATGCAGTTTGTAATTCTCTGCTGGGACCTGCTACAGCCACCACGTCAGTCCTGTTTTTAATTCCTTTATGTGCTGCTCTTGCTGCATCGTACTTACGAGCGAAGGCGAAAATCTGGCCCTGATCTTAATCATTTTTATCCCGTTGAAATTTAAATGTTTTAAGTTTTTTTATACTGTCCTCCTCTTTATTAAGGCATGTGATCATTTCTTCCCTGAGTTTGGTATTGCCTTCACTGCCTTCGCTGGTCTCAATCATCAGTAGGTTTAGTTGATCTATTTGTTTCTGCAAATCAACTCTGTCTATTTCCGCATATTTAATTAGTATTTCCATCGGTTTTCTTGACGATTCTAGATTGCATTCGCCCCAATCCCTTAGCATATTGGGATTGGGGTTGTCGTAGCTCGGAGCGAGCATAATGCGCAGTGCCCAGGGAACCCGGCCCACCTCCAAATATTTAGAGAGGGACCGGTGCTCCCACCACTTGGCCTGCTCTGACCTCATAAGCTTCTCCAGTCTTTTGTACAATTCCTTTATATTGGAGACGGTTCTACCATCGTTGTTGCTTTGCGTGTGTATCTGAACGCTAGCAACCTCGGTAAACATCTCCTCCGCTGCCTCCTCTCTACCACGTAGCACGTCGGCGGCCATTGTTTCACACTTTAAGTCTTATTAGCGAGAATCGGCCCCAACTTTGCCGGCACTTGCCGTGCACACCTCTCACCGGACACTGATGGATGTTCCAACTTCCTGAGCTCCCGCCTTGGTTCTCTGCGTCCTCCGACCCAGGTCCCACTGCTTCGCCACAGTCAGTAGGTATTTTCCGCCGTCCGGGGGCAATGCAGCCTTCTCCTCCAGGAGAACTTCCTGTTCCGGTTCACCACCGGATTCGGCTTCCTGCTGCTTAGCCCTAAACGAGAGGGGGTCCGTTTTCATCCAAGGAAGCCGCCTTGGACCAATATTCAGCACTCCTTTTATCCAACGATCCCTTCCCCTGGAACCAGAAAGGAAATGGACACCTCTTATCTTGTGCAGGTAATTTCTTAATTTTTTGTCATGCTGTGCCGCCATGACGCGTTTCGGCCCCTAGAGGCCTTAATCACATGTCGTGCTACCGTTTCCTCCCTCAAATTTAAATTGCCAAGTGCTATTAGGTATGGAAAACAGACTGCCCGTCTGTTTTCCCCTGCCCTTATACAAACTTTCAGCATATTAGTACATTTGATTATGGTAACCAATACCTGTGCAAAAAACGCAAAATGACTGTTTAAATACATTTGAGTAATACACGTGGTAAAAAACATTATAAAAAGACTAATGCTTAAAACTCAATTTTCCTTTCATATGTGGCATATGTAAATAATAATATGTACATAAACTAAGTTCTAGTTCCAAGTATAATACATGATAACTAAAACTTAATTTAAAACCATGTGCAAAATACGCTATATTATGTAGCCTAATTGCAGGATCTGAAGACATCCCAGTTAATTATTGTATTTAGTTACGTGAATATAGAGACAAGGCTACAAGTAATTCACATTTCCACAACCGTGATCTTTCACTTGCCACAATTATAACCTTTGCAAACCGGATTTCAACAAAGCAAAACAATTTAAGGACTCACACTAAATGACGTCCTCACTGACTAAACCACATATCATCTATCCATTGATCTGCCTTTGCAACAAAACATACATTGGGAATACCAAAAAGGCACTACAACAGTGCATTCCGTAACACTATTGCAACATTTATGAAAGTAAACTACAAAAATCGATGGTGGAACACTTCTAAATGCACCAGTTGCATAATAGAAATCTTTACTCTCCATCCAATCACATAGATACACCTTAAACAATGAGGTAACACTGGAGTCCAGCCAATGGGAAAGTTCCTGGACCGCCTAGGCACCATCAATAATGGACTTGACCATGATACGGAGATGCAGTATTGGTTGATGGAACTGGGAATTTGACTATGGTTACATTTGTGTTATTACCCTGCCAGTAAAACATTCTTTTCCCCTTCTCTGACATTAGGGCTGCTCCTTTCTTCTTCCCCTTGACCTTACTTTTCAGCCATTTGGACCACTTTCAGTCTATACCAAGCTGCCTGACATACAAGTTGGAACTCTTTTAACAAGGCACCTGACTGCAGTTATATGCAGTAAGATGGATGTAGGCCAGTGCTGCAGTTCAAAGAGTGGTGTATCCATATAGGGATCAACAGGGGCTCCCACTAGTTTTCCGTAAAAGTTTAATCCATGCTGCACAGTACTCCACTGAGCATTTCCAGACACTACCCACCGGCCAGATATTCACCAGGCTGCCACCCGTATCATGCCTTGATAGTGAGGACATCCCCAACATAGTAGTCGCACACTACAATGGCAGCGCCAAACTCAGTCAACTTTACTTTACTACCCAAACTATGTATGAAATGTACACCAGACATCTCTCTTTTGCCAAGTATTTTGAAACCTTCTGCAAGTGCCACCTTGGACAAGACTCCACAGGGACAAAACCGATTCCTTTCTGCTCAGACCAAACACTGTAAGACACATGGCAGTCATGGGCAGATGCCAGTACCTCTGACTAAGGTAAGCACCACCTGCCATCCATGCCTTCTGCCACTTTTTCTCAAATTATTTTAATTCACTAGGTCTTCTTCCACACAGACTGTAATTTATTAACAGGTACATACCACACAGATCTCTGATTCAGAGTACTCCAGGGATTACTTCCCTACTCAAGAGGTAAATCCAGTAGACCATCTGTCCACTATGATACCTACTAGCCGGAAAGAAGCCTTGTTGGGAAATGTGCCTATTTCGGCAATATATGAAGTCGATACTGTAAGGTATGTCCATAATTTTACATGATACTATTGTCTTGAGCTGAACTCCAGCGTGGATGCCCAGATACACCAAAGGAGAATGTGGCGGACGGAAGGTCAAGTGAAATGACTATTTGTCTTTATCCCTCAACAAATTTAGATGGTACAGAGGTAGAGCTAAACTTGGTGGATGACATTATGCTAGGCCTTAGGCTGCCCGTGGCGGCCCCTGCGTTTGCCGCCCTCGGCAAAACGATTGAAGAGCGGGGGGGGAGTTGTAGCGGCCGATTCTTGCAACGGCCGCAGGTAAGAGCGGGGGGAAGGGGGGCCGGCTGCCGCCCCAAAACTCGTGCCGCCTGGGGCGGTCCGTCCCCATCGCCCCCCCCTAGCTACGCCACTGGGGGTGTGTGGAAGCTATGAGTGGGCATAAATCCCTTAATTTAGGATAAATGAGTGGCAGTGGTGTAACAATAGCCCCTGCGGTTCAGGGGGGGCACCCAGTGGCACTGTGCACATGCGGCAGGCCCCTGGCCCAAGAGCTTCTGACTGGGTACGGAGCATGGGGGTGCCCCCTCCATGTACTTTGCAGGGGGGGCACCTCAAGTTTTGTTACGCCAATAATAAGTTGAGAATATCTCTGAAGGTGTTGGATTATGGGATGGTCAGTGTCTACTAAAGAGAGAATGGGTAGGTTTTGAAGAAGTTTATTTGAAACGTGAGACATGGATTGAATCCCAAACAAATGACACAAACACAGACATACTCTACTGAAGCAGACAGGGAACTATACAATGGTCAATCACAAGGTGTTTTACCAAAAGAATTTTAGTGTGAAGGTAGTTTAGACACCAAAGAGCAATAATCACAAATATTCAGGCGAGGCACCTCCTCTAAGCAAATCGTCACACAAGGAGGTCAGTGAATTTCTCACAGCAATTTTCAGATTATACCTACCAGACAGCACAAGTTGTCTGATTGAGATAGACCAACTGTGAACCTATGATGGCCTTAGAGCACACAAACGGCTTGCTATTGGTTAGCTGTATTGTCACTCATTTGCTTCCTTCTTATTCAGTGGCGAGCTTTCCTCTGATTTGTGTTTGTCACTCCCTTGGAGCACTGCCTATTTACAAATATTTTGATTGCCTTACTTGTTTATTTCCACTGCTCACATTTAGGTAACTACTTTTTTTCTTTTTCATTCAGCACTCCGTGAGAGTGCATGTGCTTTATTGCTATCTCCCTCTTGTCCTGCTTCCCGCCTTGAACCCCTCTACCTGCTTTGTTGCTCTCCACCCCTCTCAGCTTGTCTGTAAAAGCACTGTAATATGTTTGCTGGGGTATGGCTGAAGAGCAGAATTTAAGGGTTGTTTTTGTTTTATTACCTGCATTCCACATATTGCATAAAAGGGCAAGCTTTGGCACACAAACGCATTTATGGTGCTGAGGGAAGGATTATCACCTACACTAAGTCAGTGAGCCTCAGAGGCAGAAGGTGTACTTAGTAAAGCATCTCCTGGAAGCCCAAAATCTGCTCTCTGGGCTACTTCATGTCCCTTTGTCTATGTCAAGACAAATAAGAAACCTAGGAGTAACCAAGGACTCAGATCTATCCCTTATACCAAATGCTAAAAATGTCACATTGAGCACCTTCCAAACAATGAAACCACTGCAACACATTTTCCTAAGCTTTGAATACCTATGAAAATCCAAACCTATTCAAACACTGGCGATCTCTAAGCTCAAATGTGCAAATAGGCCATACTTAGGCTCCCACTTCATCATATGCAAAATACAACAGACCCAAAACGAGACACCAAGACTCCTCCTTCAGCACAGACATCACATGATGACAGTCCTACAAATACTCCACTGGCTTCATGCAGCTAGAGGATCAATGTTTATGGCATCATCTGTAGAGCCTCCAGAGGAAAAGGATGGCTGACCCTACAAATTAATTTTGGGCAATACAAAATACGACGCTGTGTTCCAGGTTAGCACCATGGATCGTCATGCTACTTTGCAATAGGAAATGAATAGCAGGCTTCCCCTTTGCACTACATGCAGGCAACTTTTGGAACTCATTGTTAGGCAAGATTTGAAACATTTGGGAACATGTAAATTTCACAAGAAAGTTGAAAACATGGTTGTTCCCAAGATTATTACATCAACCACTGACCCTGAGATAGAATGCAGAATGAGAACTCCTCCTATCAATATAAGTATGGTCCAGTGCTAAAAAAACAATCCAAACTAGCACATCACGCTAAGAAGACAGAAGCAGATACACCACCCAAATGATGATGCTCTATCCCAGCAGAGTCTTTGGATGACCTTGACATACAAATGGATTTAATATTACCCCTTAATTTACCTCAACAGAACACACACAATTCGATGAATCGGAAACGGTGTTAAACCTGAGTTTCATAAGACAATGTGTCCCTGAGGTATGGCACCTCTCAGCACATCAAAAATCTCAGAAAAACAGCCAATTCAGTAAATGGGCCCATACAATGACTGAGTTCTAGATCAGTGGAATAGTTTAAAGAATTTATTACAAACATTCAAAAGAAATAAAGTACAGTCATTGCCATGAAGGTTCTCATCAAATAGGGTATTACAGAAAAAGGCAAAATCAAAAGTATTCCAAGTCCCAAGTGGACAGCAACATTGAGAGAGAAACAGACAGCATCTCTCGTAGAACAGGAAAGTCTTCTGGCTCACCCCCAAAGTTGAGGGTTTTTAAACATCATTTTCGCATATGAAATTGACAGAACTGCTGAATCATCATGGTATGATAAAAAAATGTTACATTCATAGCAAATCAGAGTACATTCTCATTAAACATCATATTGCCTTAACACCTAAGCACTATCCAACTATGTGATATTCTGCCCATTATTTGCTAATGCCACCCCGAGACGGTGGAGCAAATTAGATACATGCAGTGGCATAACCAAAATTGAGGGGTCCCCTCCCAAAATACTGGGAGAGGGCCCCTTGCTCCGGGCTCAGTCAGTAGCTCTCAGTCCAGGGTCCTGCCTCCCGTGCACAGTGCCGGAGGGGCTAGCCCAGAGCTCGGGCCCCTCCCACACCACGGAAGCTGCGGGGGCTATTGTTACATCACTGGTACATGAACAACAGCATGTTATTATGAATGAACAGGGTACAGTGTTCTAATGGAAAGACCTTGAAATAATAGTACATTTGGTGACTGAGCCGGGGAAGATTCATCGAGTATGACATGAACAATGACAATGGAACAAATAAATATTAATCCGCTTGACTATGGGCTGCAGAAATAACAAAGAGGGAAATGTGCCGGAGGTAGACAAAGGATGGCATGCACTTTGAAAAGATGGCTGCTAGACCCTAATTGAGGCTTAGTTAACAAGAATCAGTAAAATGCGCTTCTACACATCATAGGAACTTATTTCCATAGACAACAGTACTATATCAGTGTGTATATCTATAATTGAGTTTGTAACTGTATTCTACACGTTATTAATGATGCACAGAAATGTAAATGCCCAAAAATTCCTCCAGAATATCTTTGCCATCCCAACCATAAGACATGCCTCTCAACTCAGCATTAGAAGTACCTGTTGCCACTCAGCACCTGAAAACCCAAATGTTGCCTATTGGGGCACTCCGTCAATAGCCTCTTTACCCCCCACATGTCCTACCTGCTACCGCTTGCCAAATGGAGGACAGTAGCCCTAGTCTTTCTGCTGGTCCCCTTAGTCTCAATGTGATATAATCCATGTCACTATTTGTGATCATACATTAATCCACTAACTAACTCCCATTTCATCAATGGAACAAGCGTATTAAAGGATTTGTGGAATCTTGCTGGCAACTAGAGGTCACAGACCCAAGTATGCCAGCCTGGTAACTAGCTACTCAAAACTAATCACACAAGCTTGCACAGATCAAGTTTGCACAGATCAAAGAGAGCTGCCACAAGTTGCTGGTTACCAGAGGAAACTAACTTAGTTCAGCTTGCATGTCCCAAATAGTCACATACTCTTAGCACAGATGTCATTAATTACAATAAGGGTCATTATGAGGCAGTGCATCTTGCTAAATTTCTTTTCTTGATTTCTTCCAATGGCAATCATGTAAGGGAGACTTGTCATAGCTCTTTGATTCCCTCACACATACCCTGGTTGTGTGTTTGCAGACCCTCTTTCTGTCCTGCCTCTGATGACCTGCCCTCTGCCTCTGCCTATCCCTGCTCACACTGGGGAGCTGCTGACCCTCCCTCTACCCTGCCTGTTTGTCTCTATAAGCAGCTGCCATGTCTCAATTGTGTTGCATGAGCTCTGGGACCTGAGCTTTGCTGTGGATTGGCCCTCCGAGGGTCATGGGCACTTGGGGCACTAGGGTCTCGATTTCAATTGATAGATTTCTTTCCAATCCAGAACTTTCCATCATCTTATTTAAGCATAGCCAGTTCTTCACAAGTCTAGTCCATGTACAACAGTGCATGCAAAGCAAAGCATCAGGAAATAAAACATCTGTGCTATTTGCGTTGTTTATTTTTGTTTATTATTGTCTTATGTGATTGTCTCCTTTTTGTGGAAACGAGGGCAACATTGATGAGTGGTTGAAAAAGAAGTTGATGACGGCGCAGAATGCTGCAATTGACGAAAAAACTGAGAAAACTGCGGCAAACAAAATGGTCAATCAAAGAAAATCAATGGAAGTTGACGAAGTAGACCCTTCAGCAAAGAGTTCTAAGAAATCAACACGAAGCAAAGTGTTGAGGAAGTATGATTCAGACTACTGAAAAATCGGATTTCAGTGGAACGCAGTCACGGCCGGCATGACTCACGGGTGGGGGTGGAGGGGGTCGCAGGGGGGGTCGGTTTAATTTGAAACAAAAGTTTAACTTACCTTCGCCGGCCTGGTACGGTCCCGAGTTGCGTCTGCTTCTCTCTCTGCTCCTCACAGGAAGCAGGCAGCCTTCCACCCCTCCCCTAAGCCAATCACAACGCTGCAATGGCAGCGTTGTGATTGATTGGGACGCCGACCGCACAGGCGTCTATGGGGAGGCCATTTTCTCCATGTAGGCTGCATGCAGCCTACATGGAGAAAAGGGAGAGTGCGAATGACTGGTTTGGTCGGCCCTGGGGCTGACCAAACAGTCAGCACCCTCAGAGTGGGCAAGCCACTCCTCCCCTGCCTTAGAGCAGGACCGCCCACCCGCCCGCCCCCAACCAAACCCTTCTGCTTTCTCACAGTGCGAGAAGCAGAAACATAAAATGGTATTTATAATACCATTTTATTTTTGTGCTTCTCGCACTGCGAGAAAGCAGTGAGGCGACGCTCCTCCACCCACATGGAGGAGCCGCCCCTGGTGGAACGGAGATGGAGAAGATCCACGGCCGCAGTACTTTGTTTACTGCAAAGTACTTGGAAACAAGAGCATGCTACAGAACAAAGTGTGTCAACATATTAAGTCCAGAAAAAAACCACAGGAGGTAACCCATAAATCCAGTTGAGACCTGTGTGACTTTTATGTAACAAACAACGTCTCAACAGGTAAAATTTCTAGGCGATTAGATAGGATGGAAAAACCAATTGCGACAAACCCGAAACAAGGCGACAGCAACAGTTATTTTAGAAAATAAAGCGGTATTAGGAACTACAGATAGAAATTGTAAATGTTATAACAGCACTATTACATTGTATATAGGTGTAATCCAAGCATTAGTGTGCACAAAAGTGCTTGTGCAGGAAGTGAACGGCACAAGTGAACATGTGACTAAATGCAAGGAACAGCGAAAAAAGCGCAACAAATTTTGCTTCAAAATGGTTACAAAACATGGGCAATTAGGATACAGTTAATGAAAGACATGCTAAGAACCAAGAACGCCAAGAAATGCGCTGAGTGGGCGACGGCGTTTCAACCTGTTTGCATTTCAGGTCATCATCAGGACCGGATTACATATCATTTTGTTGGTGGTGTATAAAAAAGAGATTAAATTGAATGTAGAAGGGACAGAATAAGGAATATAAAGGAGGAAAGTGGAAGGGGGAACAATGAATGTGAGAGGGTAAATTACTACTTGTGGTAGAATCAGACCGACTCCCATGTAAAGGAAAAGACAGTGAGTCATGGAGTGCACCCAGGAAGCAGTGCGCACAGCAGGGTAATCTCAGGGAGTTCTGACAGGTGAGGGAAAAGGAAAATAATGGGGAAGGTGCTTGGTGAAAATGATGAACATCGCAAGCTTATGAGAGATTGGCCAGAGTGGTGGAGTGGTGGCACGTAAAGGCATTACAAATCAGATGGCTTACCTAATTAGTCAGATAAGTCATGTCAATGTAGGCGTTCAATCGAAAACGGAGACTCAGTAGAAGAATCCAAAATTTAAGGTCCAATAAATTGAAACTGTAAAATTAATGTTGAAGACATATTTTATATTTTGTGGGGCCGGAACGGCGGTACTGGTGAGTGCTGGTATTAAAGGGCCGTATGGCGAGTAAAACAATGTTATTGGTGGCCCTAGCAAGTTAAAACACAGATCAGTCAGCTTACCCGAATTGCCGAGTGAGCTCTAGCAAATTAGACTAGCAATCGGTCAGAAGCAAGGAGCCAACCAGGGGTAAGGATCCTAAGAAATGATCCAACAGTTGAAGGCTACCAGAAACAGTGCTTAATTTGAGCCGGAGCTTTCCGGTGCTGAGCACCAGCACTTAATTGGTTTCCGGTGCTCGGCACCGGCACCTAATTAGCAACACCACACTTAGGGCAGTCTGCCACAAGGTGGCGCTGCTCATGTAATTTAGAGATGAGCAGTATAACAGTTGTTTAGGAAAACAATATACATAAATAAATTACTAATACCTGCCTCCCCAGCCATTCCTTTAGCTTTGGGGACCTGAAATAATCTGAGCTGTCGCATTTACATGCGAGAGAGATGGTTAATAGTTGTTTTGGCAGCAATGACAGGGGCGATGGGTGGTGCAAGCGATGGGTGGCCTCCTGGTCAGAGCCCTGGCACTTAATATTTTACAAATTAAGCACTGACCAGAAAGGAATATATATGCTCACTGTATGCAAACGGGGCCCAAATAGAGGTACTGCTGGTGGCGCATGAAGCGCAAGTGAGCTTACCTTTGTCATGTAGGTCCAGGGAGAGTCTGGCCCATACAAGCCTTTCAGTTTAAAAGAATGGTCAGCGGAGCGTGTTTCGATGCCAGTAGTCGTGTAAAGAGTCGCACACTTGCTCAAAGCAGATGGGAGTAATTAACAGAACTGGCAATGGTGAACACTAGACCGGATCAGGAAAGGCAGGGAGCTGGCATTGATTGGTGCCCTGGGGTGGGATGAATGAGAGAATAAAGCAAAGAAGGCTGAAAAAGGAGATTGGCCAAAATGAAGTATCATAAGTGAGTTACGTTTAGACAACCCCGTACAAGTCAACATATCAATTTTAAATAAAATCACTGAACATATACTTGTAATGTACAATTTCTGTGAGGATTGCATCTATGGAATCAAGACACGGATATGGCCAATGACTATGTTGTGTTACAAAATACGCGTCGGGGTGACATCAATGAGAGTCATCATATATCATGAGGACTTAAAAACCATAGAAAATAAACATTTATAACTTGTAAACATAAAAAGGATGCGCAGAAATTTCTAAATGATAGAGTTTATGTCTATAGTTGATCGAGAATAGCTTGGTCTGAGCAAATCAGTATCTACAGTGGTCAGCTGGCATCATTTTTTGTATTGTTTTCTGACATGCTTCACTGTACTCTTAGTTTTCTTTCTGAAGCATTCCATACTGTATCTGTGATTCTTCTTTCATGGAGCGCTACTTGGCTCTCCACGTTTACCTACTCACCAGTGACCGAGTCACCCCTAAGGTAGGCCCTAGGTAGCCCTATGGGTACGGTGCTGTAAAAGTAAAACGCAGGACATGTGCCTCTATGTGTGGCATGGCCTGGTAATGACAACAGCCTATTCCGTTTTACACTGTGGTGAGGCCTACTCTTCTCATAGGCTAGCATTGGGAATTCCCTTACCAGTGACGGCTCCTCGTGGGAGTGCTGCGGGGCGGGGCGGGGGGTAGTAAACTCTGGCTTACGGCCGAACGGAGTTAGGTAAATAAATAAATAAACAAAACGAATTACATTGCGGCGCTGCAACGCCAAATCGGCGATGCAGCGCGTGCAATGTAATTCGTTTTATTTATTTATTTATTTACTTAACGTGGTAATTTCTTATCAGAAAGGAGTGGTGTTGCCATGTTTAGTATGTTTAGAATAGTGGTGATAAATGCTGCTTACTGATGTAGTTGGATTTTACATTATTGTTTTAGAAATTCCACTTTTAGAAAGTGGGCAATTCTCTATGCTTATGACTCTTTGTGCTTTGCATCCTTACTCCAATACACGTCTGGGCTGGGTGATAGCTATAGTTGGTGCATACTTTCCAGACAGACACAACACAGGAAGGGCTGGGTGTGATACGGGATACATCTGCATTCTTCTGCATTCTGATAGTCTTACTGGGCTGAGAGAGGGAGAGGTGGTTCACACTTACATTGTGACCTCACACAAAGGGCTGAATTACCCCCCATGGATTGTCTGGAGCCAAGGCTGGGCTGAAAGGGATTGTTGCGTAATTCTAAGGATTCCTTTGAAGTCAGCCCTTCATCAAAGACATTTCTGAATATAAGTATTGGCGCTCTGACCCCATGTTTTTAGGCACAGCGTGGGACTTGTAACCAGACGCTGCTGGCTTTACAAACTGCACATTGCCAGAGGATTGCTGTGCTGCCAGGAAAAACTGCCATTTGGACTACTTGCTTTCCTGTGTTGGCCTGCTACCTACTGATTGCCGGGCTGCAGGAGGGACTGCCACTTTGCGAACTGCTTTGATGAGCTGGCCTGCTGCCTGTTTCCTGCTTTTGTGCAACTCCTCAAGTTTTCTCCAAGGGCTTGTTAGCTTGCTCCTTCCCTGTTCTTTTGGAATCACAGGTCCACACAAAGATTCCTCCCTTCCTGCCTCCTGCCAGGGGATTCTGTGACTGGTGAGTCTGGCAGTGGGGCCTTAGCCTGACCAGCGCTGTGCTGATCAACCGTTTGTGCCAGGAGCAGGTGCCTTTCCAAAGTTGTGTGCTGCACAAAGGACCGGCACTCCCTTTGCTGGACTAATCCTGTACAGGCAGTGTGTGTTGAGTCAACAGCGCCCCTCCAGGGATCAGCGTGTCCCTCTAGGGATTCCCGCCACATTCCTTGCATAAACGCATTGCCCAAGGAACAGGAAGCCGCCATACAGCGGAAGCGTCGCCTCACCCGGCCCCCTTTGGGAACTCAGACCCACGTGGCATGGCCACGGCCGTCGGTCCTCGAGATCCCAGTGGGAGGAGCTCCGTCCGAGAGAGGAATTGCTCTATCAGTGTTGCTGAGGCTCCCCACAGGCAGTCAAGTCTGCCCCAACGCATGGCTGCCCCTCACTGAGGCACAGAAGGTACTAATTTGGAACCCATAGTCCCGTGTGGTCCCCACAGCCACTCTGCGAGTAGCGGGTGGCTGGTACCATATCCAGCACCCTGCCCTGAAGAACCTGCAGGGTATTCCAGGAAACAAGTGTGGCAGTCCCGTGCTAAGGGTGGCTCTGGCTGCACTGGGGAATAGCAGTCCCAGTGGCCCTGGAGGGCTCCAGACACGCTGTACTTTGGAAGCGGTCCTAGTGTAGAGTAGGGGTTCCCTGGAGTGCCCCAGGGGAAAAGCATGCACGGCCCCATCATTTTAAAGTAGTTGCATAGAGAGTTTTCTGTGGGCAATGCCCGACTGGGACCATGGCATTCGCACTAGCAGTGCTCCCCTGAAGCCCCTAAGAGAGAGGAGGGCGTTTTACTAAACCTGTGTTCACATATGGTGATTCATGTGTTTGTCTCGAAACCAACTGGCATTATTTCCACTACACATTGCTTCCGTGCTAACTGGATGCGTATGGTGATTCCTGTGATTACTCTTCATTCCTGCATTACTGGTACTACTGATGTGATATTCATTGTATTAACTTGCTTTGATCAGAACAGCGAGTACTATTTGTCAATAGGGATATTGGGAAGAGCATATAAGGGGTTCCTGTAGTACATTCACTGTGATACTTGACTAGTGCACAATGTGCAAAGTATTTATGATCCATGCATAATGTGTAAAGTATTTATGATTCATGTAGTTTTCGTCTTATGATATATGCAATATAGATTTTTTTTTATATACTCCTCGGTAGAGTCTCTTTTGTGGTGTATGCATTGTGTTGCTGTGTGAGTATGCGGGGCAAATGCTTTACACATTGCCTCTGATGATAAGCCTGACTGCTCTGTGCCAAGCTACCAGAGAGTGAGCACAGGTTATCTTTGGTGTGTAACTGACTTGCCCTGACTAGAGTGGTGGGTTCTGCCTGACTTAGGTGCATACCATAGCCAACCAGAAATCCAATTTCTAGTGCACACTGTCTGCCCTAACATTAGTGTAGGGTGACACAGGAAAGCAATGCCAAATAGCACAGAAAGGGAGTAAGGAAGATATCCTTTTGAAAAGAGCTGTTTTTTTAGAAGAACCTCAGGCTTTTAAATTTGGCCTTAAGATGAGGGTAGAAGTGTCATCATCAGACTTGTAAATGATAGTCTGGAACTGCATTGTAAAAGGTGAGTTCTTGAGTTCTGGGCAAAAGCAGTAGTTCTAGACTTGAACACATATCAGTGGAGCTTGAAAACAAATCCCGGAGTCAAGAGTCCAATGGCTCGGAGGCAAAGTCTGTTTATATAGTGCTGATCCAGGAACAGATGGGCTGCACAGCAGAAATAATGGTTTAGTCTTGACTCCTTTTGACCAATGAGTGTGTAAGTCAGCAAAAGTACTTTTAGACTTCAGCGCCATCTAGAAGTTAGGACTAACAGAGCGAAAATACACAAAGGCCAGCTGCTGCTGATTAACAGAAGAGAAACCCTTTAGGACCACTCTGATCTTTCAGTCAGCCGAAGAGAAAGTGGAAGTCAGTTCTAGAGAATATATAAATTACCTTGAAAGGTACATGGTCACAATATCACCAATAGCCATTTTGTATGATAAAAGTAGAGCAAACCATTACATCGACATAACCACTTTATTGCATGGCAGATCTAGGTAAGTAGATGTGGATTGAAGAATAGTACATAGATACTTTCCATGATGATATGCTAAATGCTATATTTTTGTTGGGTGATATTATCGGCCTTGATATAGTGTCATACAACCACATGAAAGTATGGTGAAAGGGCAATGGTTTATAGAATAGGGAGTGCCAACAGATAACTGCCATCTTGAGAAATCATGTGTAGCCCTATTACACCTCCACAATAATCAGAAACCCAAGTTAGAACCACCAGAAGACATCACCAAAAGCAAGAGTGGTGCCAAGGCTGGAAAAGTTAATAAGAGGGTTGACACTAGAGGTAGGCGAGCCAGTTCAGGCCCCGGCCAGGCTCAAGCCAGAGGCTTTGCTATGGCTCAGTTTGAGGTGTCTTGAACCCTCGAGCCTAAAACGAGTCAAGCTTTAATGTGGCTTCTGCCTGCCACCCACGTTCTACCATCGTGGGTCAGGGATTAAAAACAAAGCATAACCCTTTGGTATTAAAAAGGAGAGAAAGAGGTAGCCATCTAATTAATGGAACCAATGCTGACTTCTAGTTTTGTCACCCTAGGTAAACCCTTTAAAGTGCCTCCTTTTTCTTCGGTATCATATATGAAAGCGTCTTCCAATATGTAAGTTCTGGGTGTGCACTGTCCAAAAACAATCTGATTTACTACTTTGAAACACTTCAGCATGTTATAGAAATACTTTTTTTATTGTATAGTTTTACATGATGTGATGATTTGGATGGCAACTATTATCAGGGATCGGCTTATGCGCGGTTCTTGGAGCCCTGCCAGGCCCTTGGCATGGCTCTGTTTTGGCTCTCCCTGGTAATTTGTTGGCTCGTCCGCCTTTATGCGACATTAGAGACCTTACTAGTATCCAAAACAGAGCAATTGTTAAAGGAGAAAAACAATTGCTAGGATTCCCCATCACCTTGGACCTGAACCAAATGGAACCCTCGAAGAACCCTAATATTACACAATACTATGGCTGCTGCTCATGGAAGCATGACTGCTGTTCATCACCACTGATTGCACGTTGTAAAGTTGTGGGCTATAGGCTCACATACTTTGTAAATGATTATGATACAGACACTTAGGTATGATGCTTACAACTGGCCACGAGCACGTGCACCCGGGCTCTTTTATTGGCAGGGTCACTTGACCGGTGACGCCTGTGTTGGATGGGTGTATGGTGGGAGTGTGGACCAGCCCTCGCGGGAGAGGCTGGTAAAACACTAGACTGTGTCCAGCAGTGCACAACACACGTCAAGAGGCCATGGGCAGCTTTGTTCTCTGGACTTGTGACCAGCAGTGGAACCGTCCAGTGTCCCAGTTGACATGGCTCTCTCAAACCCAAACTGTTATGGACTCTCTGCATGGTCCAAACATATCGGGTAACACAGCAAGGTGCTGCAGCCACACTGTTTAGCAATCCGCCGGGGACATTTTGTGCTCAGTTTGTTTTTGTACTGTTGCAATTCGCAGAATTCATTTTTCCGCGTCAAAATGAGAAGACAGAACATTACAGAAAATGATGCTCTTGTCCCATTTTTACCTCCCTGCAACTAGACTAATTTTCCCTTTTATATTAACAAACACTACTTGATTTAAATTGCTCCCAACAGGGTGTTAATGCGCACGCTGCCCCAGCAGGGCCAACGGGGCACTGCCTGCTGTCAGCAAAGTAAACAAGCATTTGCAATGCAATAGGTCTCGCATTTAAGCAAGTTTAAGCTATTGGCATTGTAAATGACAATGTGTTTTATTTATGTTTTAAAAACCAAAACATAAATAAAAGGCATTGTCATTTAAAATGCCAATAGCTCAAACTTGCGTAAATGCAAGACCTATTTCATTGCAAATGGTAGGCAACACGGATAATGGGAGGGCGGACGGGGGGGAGGGAGAAGGCACGGACACCGGGAGGGAGGGCTGGGGGTGTAAAGAAGGCATGACAGCAGGAGGAAGGGGGGGTAAAAAAGGCACTAAAGAACGTCGTGCCTGCAGTAAGAGAAACTGAATAAAGAAAATAGTGCTCACAGTCTAAATAACACGTACAGTGCAACAACCGAAGTAAAGGGGCCAATCGCCATGGGAGGTGACAAATGAAGAGGAGGCGGTACTAAGGAGGGCTAACAAGCCTATTTACGAATCAGAAGCCAGCATTTAGGGCAGACAATGACTCAAGCCAATGGCAAATATGGGGGAGAGTGGGCGGGGCTTCTATTCGCTACTCCACCACAACAAGTCTCGCAGAGCAGCGCATGCGCGCTGGCTCTAGGCTCGACCTAAAAATGGCTCTCTGATTTGTTTGCACAGCGCTCACTGTCACACAGGATCCCACTGCTAAATGAGTTTAATTCCTTTTGTTGGTGGGCGGAGCTACGTGCTGCTTCTCCATCAACAGCCAATCTCCTCAAGTGTAAGAGTTTGCTTCAACTAGGCCCTGTGTCTGGGTCTATGTGGACTAATAATCAATACATCATGATGTAAGGCTGCAGGTTGTTTTTATTTTTAATCGTTGTGTTTGTGCATGTTTTATATACAGTGGTAATCGTTTTTACCGACTCCGATAAAGAACTGCCTATTACACAGGTTCTAATCCCTGAACAGTGATGTGTATAATCATTGGTAGGAAAGGCATTCTCATATCTTGGGACTGTCTGGTCCTATATCTGCTCTTTTGTCACTTTCTTTATCGCTCGTTTGCCAGGATCTATGTCATCTCATTTGACAACCTCTTTGCCATCTCTTTTGGCAGCTTCTTCATCAACTTTTTTGCCAACTCGTTTTTTCACCATCTTTGCCACCTCCTTTGTCTGCCCACTTGGCAGCTTTTTGTAATGTCTGATTCATTGCCATCTCCTCCGGCAACGTCTTTGACAGCATCTTTGCCCGCTCGTTTGTCAGCCTTTTTGTCAGTTACTTTGCCATGTCCATTGGCTGTTCCTTAGGCATTCATTGGCATCTCATTTGGCTGCTTCTGTTTCGCTCTTTGACATCCTCTTTGTCAGCTTCATTGTCAGCTCCTTGTCAGCTTCTTTGTCAATTTCTTTGGCAGCCTCTTTTTCAGTTGCTTTGTCAATTGTTTTGTCAGTTCCTTTGGCATCTCCTTTGGAATCTCCTTCTGCAGCTTCTCTGCCTGCTTCTTTGCCAGCCTGCATTTGCTTCTTCCTCTGGCACTGTTTCAGGATGTAGATGGTTGTCAGGAGTTAGGTGGGGCTCATTGTGTACAAAGTCCTGGTACCTTGGTGTGCAGTTGGGGTTGCCACTTGGCAGGCAAGATTAGGAAAGAGGGTGGGGGCCTATGCAGCTGCAAATGTTGGATTTGGATTTCTTTTAGCTGTATTGTATTGTTTTTTTTTTTTTTGATAATCAAGTTTATTGGCATTTATAGCAAACAAAATATATAAAGACAGCGATAATTTATACAGTGTTTCAGATTCCATCGACACCAGACAGCAGCACATCGGGCCTAGGAATAGGGACCTCGAAGGGGTCACCTCACGGATATAGCATAAGTTGAAAGAAGCTTGCATATTAATCAGAACAACAAATGTAGCCATTTTCCCCACACCTTTTCGAACTTCTCAGGACATCCCCTAGCCTCAAAGAGGGGTTCTTCTTGGGCCGCACACCAATCCACCCCTCGTCGCCATTTACGCACAGTAGGGGGTCTGACCTGGGACCAAACCGCTGCAATATCTCTTTTAGCCACCGCAATTGCAGTGCCCAAGAAGCATTTGTCTGCTCTGGAGCCGTCGAGACCATCAAAAACTCCCAGAAGGAGACGTAAGGGGTCGTGGGGAACCACCCATCCCAAAGTCTGCGTGAGCTCAGACTCAACCCCCGCCCAAAAGGAAGCGAGAAGAGGACATTGCCAGACCATGTGGTAGAAATCGGCTGGGGTATGGTTACATCGAGTGCAGGCTGGTGAGGGGCGCAGCCCTGCCCTGTACAGACGCGCAGGAGTAAGGTATGCCGTGTATAAATAATAAAGTTGCACAAGGCGTAATTTAGAGGAGGTCGTCAGGGTTTTAGGGGCCATAAGCGCGTCGCGCCAGTCCGCCTCCTCTAAGGGGCCCACCCAACCCTCCCAGCGGGTGCGGAGAGAGTCTAGTGTCACAGGGCCATTGTTCACCAGGGAGCGGTAAATCCGGGACACCCCCCCTTTACCCAAGTCGCCCATCATGACCTGGGCTTCCAGAGGGCTGAATTCAGGGAGGGAGGTGGCTGATGGGACGTGGGCATTAAGGGCATGTCGGAGCTGCAAATATTTATAGAATTGGGAGGAGTGAAGGGAATGACGGTGCTGCAGGTCTGAAAAGGTTCTTATGTGATCTCCCACCCAAATATCCCCGAGGAGTGAAATCCCAATCCGATCCCACTGCCGAAAACCCTGAAGGGTCGACACCTCGCGAAGCCAGGTGCCATGCCACAAAGGCGTGTGTTGAGTGAGTCTCTTGTCCCATCGCGTATAGCGTAGGGCAGAGCGCCAAGCCATTAGGACCGATTTAGTGACAGGCGGGATGTGTTGTGAAACGGGTGCCCCGTACAGATAGGCAAGGAGCTGCGGAAAGTCCATGGTCCTAAGCTCGGTACGGTAAGCCGGGTCGGACCAGCCACTGGCGAACCAGTCATGCACTACAATGAGCCGAGTGGCCAGGTAGTACAGGTGGAGGTTGGTCACGCCCATACCTCCATCCAAGGGAGGAATACGGCAGCGAGTCAGGGCCACACGAGGCCTCCCGCCTCCCGATAGAAACCGGGTAAGTATACCGTCAAACTCGCGGAACCAACCGGCCGGAAGATGTAAGGTAATATTTTGAAGAAGTTACAAAAATCGGGGGAGGATCATCATTTTACAAAGCGCTCCTCTTCCGAGGGGGCTGAGCGGAAGAGACTGCCAGCGTTTGAGATCAGCCTTGGCCTTCGTGACTAGCGGAGTGAGATTAAGAGCCCATTCCAGCTCTGGAAGCAGGGTTATCCAGATCCACAAATACTTGAACGATTGGCGTCGCAGGGGGATAGTCAATTGCCAATCAAAGCAGGCCCTAGACAAGTGGAGGGGAACTAAAGTGGACTTCGCCGGATTAAGCCGAAGGCCAGAGACACCCTCAAAGGCCTGGAGAACTTCTAGGCAGCGTGGGCCAGAGCCCTCCGGTTCGGCCAAGAAAAGGAGGACATCATCCGCATATAGAGCAATTTTGTCAACATGGTGGGGATCCCAGGACCAGCCTCGAATTAGGGGGTCAGCACGTACAAGACAGGTCAGGGGCTCCATCGCCAGCGCGAATAAAAGTGGCGATAGGGGACATCCCTGACGGGTGCCTCTCAGGATAGGGAAGGCCGCAGAAAGGGCTCCGTTAGTTAGGACTCGTGCTCTAGGGTTGGAGTACAAGACTCGGATAGCCCGTCTAAAAAGGGGGCCGAAGCCCATCGCAATAAGAACGTCTTCCAGATAGCTCCAGTCGAACGTGTCGAAGGCCTTCTCAAAGTCCACAAGGAGCAGCGCCAGATACGGGGTGAGGAGGTGACGGTGTGCAAGGGCGAGGTGGCGGCGTCGTATGCAGTGCCAGGTACCCCGAGCGGGCATGAAGCCACATTGGTCTGGGTGAACCAATCCGTGTAGCAGGGGGCGGAGGCGCTGGGCCAGAGCAGTGGCAAAGATCTTCATCTCGGTGTTGATGAGAGAGATCGGGCGGTAGTCCGCGCAGGAGAGAGAGGGCGGTTGGGTCTTTGGAATGACCACAATAGTAGCCACATCGGTCTCCGAAGGGAAAGAGCCGCTGTCCGTCACGTGTTTAAAAAGATCAACTAGGTGGGGGACCAGGACATCGCGATATGTCGCGTAGTATTCCTGCGGAAAGCCATCTGGCCCAAGAGTTTTGCCAGCGTGCAATAGGGAGATAGCTCCTTGCACCTCCTCGGAGGTAAAGGGCAGGTCGAGTTCCGTGGATTCCTCCTGGGCAATGCAAGGGAGCCGGACCTCGGCGCGCTCCAGCAGGGCCGACAGAGAAATCTCTGGGGCCCAGGCGGAGTAGAGCCGGGCGTAATAGTCCACGAAGGTTTGGGCAATAGCCCGGGAGGTACAGTGATGGATACCATCAGCATCACTGATTTCAGGGATAATGCGGTTAGCCTTGGGATATGAAACCAGGTTGTGGAGCAGTTTCCCATTTTTGTCCCCCCACCCGTAAACACGGGCCACAGAAGAACGCCATAGCATCTTAGCTGAGTCTAGGGAGACCTGTCGGATCTCTTCCCGGAGCATCACCAGCTGCCGGGCGGAGTGAGCGTCGTCCGCAGCCTCCAGGTCCAATTCTAGTCGTGTGGCCTGGGCCTCTAGCTGAGTCAACCGGGCCGTCTGTGCTGCCCGTTTCGCGTGGACCAGACCCCTAGCCACTCCACGCATGGTAGCCTTACCGGCCTCCCACTGCGTACCCGGTGAAGGAACCGAGCCCCTGTTAGTCAGGAAATATTGTTCTAGTTCCCCTGCGAGGGCGTCCCTAATCTCCGCATCTTGCAAGAACCATGCATTCAATCGCCAGACCGTACGTACTTCCCCAGAGGTGTGTCCCAAGCGGAGAGAGATTGGGGAATGGTCCGAGATACCGCGGGGGAGAATGGAGACGTCAATAACCAATTGACAGTCAGTGGCTGGCAACAGGAGCAGGCCGATGCGGGAGTGGGTGTGGTGAGCCGCAGAAGTGTGAGTGTATTGGCGCCGGCGGGGAGTCCAGATCCTCCAGGCGTCGCACAGGCCCAGGGTGGTCGCCCAATCTGAAAGTTGTTTGGCCGAGGTGAGGCGCGAGGAGGATGGCTCTCCCGTTGCATCAAGGGAGGGCTGCATAACTGCATTGAAGTCACTCCCTATTATTGTCGTACCCAAGGGAAAGGCGGAGATAACCTCTGTGAGACTCTGAAGAGTAGAGGGTAATGTGGCTGGAGGGATGTATGTAGATAGTAAGTTTAGGGTCTGCCCTTCCAGTTGACCAGATAAGGCCACATAACGGCCCTGCGGGTCGGTCGTCACATGTATCGGGGTGAAGGGGAGACCCCTTCGAGTCAGTATGGCCACCCCTCTGGATCCCCGTGTGAAACCGGAATGCCAAACCCTCTCAAACCCGTAGCGGGCGAGAAATGAGCAATGGGTCTCAGGAGGTGAGTCTCTTGTAGGAAAAGGACGTCGGGTCCCTGACGTTGGGCGCTGCGAAGGACTGCTGTGCGCTTGATCCGGTCCAATAGACCATTTACGTTCCACGACAAAACGTGGAGGGATCTACCGTGGGAGGGCATCTGTGTTGCGGAGGGTGTACGAATAAAGGGTGGCGTGGGGACCCAAGTCCCAGGAGGGGCAACCCCTCACAGCTAGGTTGTGGGGATATGGCCTGCGTGTACTGTGAGGCCCTGCGTCGATGGTGGTGGTGCGTATACCTGATAAGCTGTCATGAAGAACAAAACTCAACAGCTCAAACGGAGCCAAGAGAAAAAGGGACCAGAGGACAACGGCCCTCCCTCCCTCCCAAAACACCCCAACACCCCCCACCCTATACTTCCGAAAGTGAAGCATCTGTCGCCCTGAAAAAGAAAAAAGGGTTAACAGGAACTAGAACAATAAGCTAATCTAAAACAATTAGCTGGGCAATACGTGGCTGCGATGGACCCCTCCATGCAGACGGATTTCTTCATGTCATCAGCGTACAGGGAAAAAAAAAAAGGGACAACAAAAAAGGGTTGCACTTTCACAGGTAGTCTCACAGGCCTCCGTCATCCGGTAGTGGCATCATCCTCAGTCCCCGGGAGCGCTGGACTCCTGGAGAGGTCAGAGTCCGAAAGTACAGGGCGCGGGGACGCAGATGGGCCCGGACCTTGGCTTAAGTCAATCAGTGAGTTAGTACGGCCAGGGCCGTCCGGTGCCCCAGACACCCCGAGGAAACCAACAGTTGGGATCGCACATCAGGTGAGCGTGAATGTGAAGGCCCCTTCCTCCGGTCCCCCCTCCTACGGGAGCGATTAGGCCTCCGCTGCGGCTTGGGAGGAGATGAGTGTGCCCGTGGAGAACGCGATGGAGCAGTGGGGGAGGGAGGCCGGGTCTGCAGAGGACGCTCCTCCGTAAGCCAAGTCCAGGCCGCCTGTGGAGTGTCAAAGAAGATTGTTTTACTTTGGAATACGGCAGCGAGTCAGGGCCACACGAGGCCTCCCGCAGACCCATATTGCGGAGTTTTTGTTTGACCTCGGTGTATGTACGGCATTGGGCCTGCACTTCCCTCGTATAGTCCGGGAAGACCATTATCGTACTGTTTTGGTATTTGAGGGGGCCACAAGCCCGCGCCTCCCGAAGAACCGCATCCCTGTCCCGAAAGTTGAGGATCCGGATGATGAGGGGACGGGAAGGCGCCCCGGGGGCGGCCGGGGCGCCAGGGAGCGGTGAGCGCGCTCGATCGCGAACCACACTGAGAGAGCGTCCTTGGGCATCCATGACTTCACCCAGGCCTCCACGAAGGCGTCCACCCGCCCCTGCTCGACTCCCTCGGAAAATCCTATAAGGCGCAGGTTGTTGCGCCGAGAGCGGTTTTCAGCATCCTCGGCCCTTCGATGTAGTTCCGAGGTTTGGGTCTGCAGGCGGGCCACCTGGGTCTTCAACTGTCCCAACTCGTCCTCAGCCACGGAGATGCGTAACTCGGCCTCCGAAATCCTCGCTGTGGCGTTGCGTAAGTCCTGGCGGATAAGGGCCACATCGACCCGCACCTCACCAATCTTTCCCTCCACCGAGGCCTGAGATGTACTGATGGCCTGCAGGATGGTCGAGAGGTCGCTGCCAGCGAGGGGAGGGCCCCCCGTGGCACCACCCGTAAGGGTCCGGTCCGCGGTGGTATATTGGTCCATTTTGGTTTGGATTGGGGTCTGCGGAGCGGGTGTCCTCGGGGCGCGATCACGACCCATCTCGTCCACGACGTATCTCAGAGCGATGAAATCCCCACCAGAGGGGTCCGACACCCAGTCCGTCAATACTCAGACCCGGGCGCCAAATCCACCCATGCACAGGTGACCCACCAGGACATCGCAGGGGGGGCCCAGTGTCGCTCCGCCGCCCGAATTAGCAGCCGACAACAGGAGGGGTGTGACGCCAAACAGCAGGAGCAGGCCGGCCACGTCAGGAACCTCAGGGCCGCCGAGGCACGCCGGGGGGGGAAGGGCGGGGCCGGGAAGTCCCCACCGCTCGATGTGCGCGGCCGATAGCACCGGTCAGCCCACGGGGCACCCCAAGGCTGAGAGCCCCAACCTCCGGGTCAACAGTCACGCACCACTATCCAGTATCTTCAAGCACCACCGCAGTAGCAGGGAGGGGGTAGTGCCTAAGCAGATATGGAGGTGGGAGGGCGCAGGGGATGGGGGCCGGCCTCCCTCGGAGCATCAATGGAGCGGGACCTTAAAGAGATCGGAGGCACCGGAGACCCCCACGCACCCCCAGCCGTGCACCCACCTGTCCGCTGCACCCCAGAGTCTCGATGTGGGTCAGGCACCAGGAGGTCACCAGGCGCCCCCAGCCCCCGTCCAGGCCAGCCCCCACCGAGGAGCACGGCAGCCAGGAATGGGGAGGGGCCGGCCGTCCACAGGATGGGCATCTCCACAGTCTGATAGGCCCCACGTCCGGATCTGCCCAAGAGGGAGCGCCAGTGAGGGCCCACTCACCCCCAGACACCGGGATCAACCTCGGCCTCACCGGGCCGCCAGGAGCGTCTAGGACCACAGAACCCAGGTGGGGGCCGCGGGCAGAAGGAACAAAGGCAGCCGGGATCCGCCACCCGACTCGGTGGCCGAGAGCCCCCTCCGGCAGCCGCCGCCACAGACGCCTCCCCCCGGCACCGAGCCGAGAGCAATGGCAGGTCCGGTCGGCACACCAGGGATGTCAAAAGCAGGTAGTTGAGGGGGCGGAGGCCCCGGCAGGATGGGCCCGCGTCGTCCCCAGGGTCCACAAGATGAGGGAGGCAGGAGGGCAGCCAATCCACGGGGATACCGAGAAGGCCTCAGGCAGCCGCCACCATCCGGGGGAGGTGCGTCCGCCGCTACGATGAAGGAGGCAGTCCCCGGAACCGACCAGGCGCCAGCAGCGGCCCCCCTGGCAGTACCGGACCCGACAGAGACTTCAGCAGCCCGAGGGGGATCGGGGACCACGGAGCCCATGCGGCGGCCACCAGCAGAAGAACTCCGGGCGTATGGGGGCTGCCACCCGATCCGATGACCGATATGCCTATCAGCGGCCGCAGCCGCAGTCGTCTCCCCCCAGCGCTGAGGCGGCAGAAGGCAGGCCCAGCCGGGCGGAGGAAGGGGAGTCACCGCACCAGAGGCGCCGGGAGAGGGCAGGCGAAGCGGCGGAAGCCCCGTTAGGATGGGCACCCGACCTCCCTCAGAGTGCCTCAGGGCCCAGAAGGCAGGGGAGGCAGGAGGTCGACCAAGCCCCGGGGGCGCAAAGAGGGCCCCAGGCAGCCGCCATTTTCGAGAGAAGGTGCACCCGCTGCCCCAGTGAAAAAGACGGTCTCCGGAGCCGGCAAGATGTCAGCAGCGGCTCCTCGGGCAGCACCGGACTCAGCAGGGACCCCAGCAGCCTACATGAAGGTGAGTAGTACGCTGATGGCGGTGGATTATAGCGCGGATGACGGAGGGGTCCGGAGCACTCTTAGAGTGCGACCGCCATCTTGACGCGCTAGGCCACGCCCCCTGTAATGTTTTTTTTAATAGTAGTAGGATGTATTGTACTGATAAATTAAATCATTTACAATATAAGTACATCTCAAAGTACATTACACAAACGTATTTAAAATGCATACTTTTTGGAATAAACGAACAATTGAAGATTGCACTTAATCAGCACTAAACGTATTGTTTTTATATAGCGCCTGTGCTGTCTAGTAGCTGCCTGATCAAATCAATGTTGCGCTTTAAAGACCAGGAGGCGGTTAGGAGTTCTACTCTATGGATTTTTTCATTTATAAGCAGATTAACTCAGCGCCTTTGTGCTGGAACTAATTTTCATAAGACACATTTTTAAGCCTGTTAGGCCAGAAACACCGGTTATACAAATTATTGTTTGCTATTACATCTACAGGCAGGATACTATTATTAGTCAGAATTAGAATCTTGTTTGTCTTCTGTGTATTTATATGATACCCCAAACAGCAGGTAATTCCTCCATGAGGTCATAAACAGCGTTGATGTTACACTAACTAGGTTCTAACTACAGTGCAGTATCCGTGGCATAGTCCTGATTTTGGAGGCAAGTGGAGGCTTATGGCTGGCATGAATCTTGTTAATTTCAATGACTGAAGCAGCAAGTGGTTCTATAAAGAAGGCAACTACTAAGAGGGTAGTCGTCGTAGTTGGTGGGTGTTACCAAGGTTCACATACAATTAGTCAGAACCCAATTTGGGCTGTGGCACAAACCAAAACGGTGGTTTCACCCAGATACCACCTATTCCAAAGTATTGACATGTGTGATTGGTTTTGTGCTCTTTTTGTTCATATAGAAACGGCTGTTTCTTTGTCTCTGCACATATCTTTAAATAAAGAAGAAAAGACCACCGCAAACAAGTCCTCAACTTTTTTGTATATATGACGTCCAGAACTAGATTTGGGGATTCATTCACCCTTTAAATCTATATGAACAAAAAGAGCACAAAACCAATCACACATGTCAACTACTAAGAGGGGTAGGGGATATCCCGGCCGTGTACCTTGGGCTCTCTGTACAACAGTAGATGATTCTCCATTGAGCACTATATCTATGGACGCACCGAAATATAAAGACTTTATCATGCTGGTTAACTGGTCCAGGAAATGAATTTCCGCTAACAGAGCTTGTTGAAAGGTCCAGTTCACCAGATCAAAAACTTTTTCAACATCTGGAAATAGTATCACTATCTGTGATTTGAGTAGGGCCGTAATAATCAATGGCTTCTATGTGATGTTGGTGAAACTGCTCTGATATGGCTGAATAACGTTGGTGATCAAACTGGTCAATGGTAATTAAAGAATTTTCATAAGAATTATGTGATCTATTTAATAGAGCGACTCGTCTATAAAAGCCACATAGTTGTGGTCTTTTGTATTAGAAATAATACCAGTTTATCCTGTCGAACTGAGGATGGCAATTTTTCCCCTTTATAAATTTTATTACTGATTTTTTAAAATTTGGAAGTTGTCTCTTTCTGAACAACTTTATAGATCTCAGTGGAGAAAGCATCAAGCCTGGACGACTGAGAAGAAGGAAGTGCCTTGATAGCTAGTTTAACCTTTTCCTCAGGTATTGCATAACCAGCTTGACAGTTGGTAAGGACTGAGGAGCCAGTTTAGAGTTTGACATAGAGGGTACTCTGTCGTAACAGTGACGAAGTATCCTCTCTGCCAAACTGAAGGTCCGCCCACCTCATTTAGAGATGAGCGTACCTTCATTATGTCAAACTCCGTCTCCACCGCTGATATAAACCTCAGGCCTGACAGAGTAGGGACCATCGGGAGGTTGAATCATGTGTCTGCCCACCCGATTTAGAGTGGGCGAACGCATGGCGAGTTTTCACTCCTGTCACTGTCACGATGAAATGCTGCCTTCCCCTTGTGTGAAAACTTCCATGGAGAGGGTAACATTGATTTTTTTTATTTTCCAAAACAAAATCCTGCTTTCAGTTTTTGTTTAGGAAAATAAAAAAAACTTTGTAACTTTGTTGTGAAGCTCTGCCATGTTGACGTAGTCGTCCGTCAAATTTACAATGAATTGACAGAAACTGCCCTACAAAAGTTAAGAAATGTGATACCAAGTTTGGTGGGGTCTTATATTACTTTGTTAGTCTGCTCATCTATCATCTGTGCTTGGGATAGTATATATTTTAGAACTCTCAATTTACTCTGCTCTCTTCTTTCTTATTTATTGCCAGTGATTTTGAGAAAGGCTCTAAAGCAGTCCAAACCATACCTTCATGAGTTGACCCTTCATTAATTTAAATGCAATAAATTTTGCTTTAAGAAGACTATTTAATGATTTAGCTTTGACCAGTAACAATGAACCTGGTCTTCAGCTGAAAGAGGAGACAGAGATGCATCTGGTTGGATGGTTCTTCTCAATATTCAGATAGATTGGGGAAGGACCTGATAGAATTGTTGGTAGGATACTGGAGCCTAACATAACCAAACTGCTGGAGATTAAAAAACAATCAGTTCTCGCACAACTATTGCACTTTTTACTGGTATACATATGTCTTGTTTCAGCAATGTGATTTAGGGTCCAGATATGTTATAATCTATAGCTTCGATCTAGTTTATCTATGGTAGCGTGTGCCTCCTTTGATGAAGAACTTGCATCTGGTGATTCTTAAAATACCGATCTATCGAGGAAAGTGATACATTAAAATTGCCTCCTACAAGGATTAAATCTGGGAAAGTTGACTGTTTCTACATCTGTTTTTTTCTAGGGATTTAGGATCATTGCTGGCTGCATGGTGGTAACCTACTGTACTAAATTCCTGTTCTTCTATTTAATCGAACTCACTAGAAATCGACCAGCTTTGACATATTAGATCTTTTTTTACCTTGATTCTCTGGCTTTTACTAATGCAGGCTACCCCTCTGACATGCATAAATACATTTGAAAAATAAGCTACTTATAAGAATCCATACATTTAAAAAATTCAATTCTGGACCCTGCAAGTTAGGATCTTGAGTATTATTATGGTTGCCCTGTTCTAATCAAAAAGGGTAATTAATACCATATTTCTACATCTTTTGTTCAGACCTTTGACATTAAGAGACAATATCGTAAAATAATGAATTATGGATTTATTTTAGCTAACATAGGGGCATATTATCAAGGGCTTTATCGCCGCTTTAGCGGCACTTTTTGCCGCTAAAGCGGCGATATTTTTATCGCCCTATTAGCAAGCTGTCGCTAACAGCTGTTAGCGACAGCTTTTAGGCGATAGCGACCGGGTTGAGTGCCACTTTGCATGCCAGCGATATTTATCGCTAATGACATGCAAAGTAGGCGTTCCCAACCTGGCAGCGACTGGAAATAGTCGCTAACATCGCTATCGCCTATTAGGGAGGCCAGCAAGGCGATAAAGAAACCAGCGCTAAACACTATTAGCGCTTGTTTTTTACACCTGGTCCAAACCTGACTTAGCCATGTAATCCAATGGGAGGTGGATTACATGGCTAAATCCCCTTGCCCTATCAGCAAGCTATCGCTGGTCACAGTGCGATTATCGCTGGATTTCCAGCGATAATCCCACTGTTTTCCAGCGACAGCAGGGGTTTCTATCGCATTGGAGATAAGCGTTGCTGATAGCACGCTATCTCCGCGATAGAAACCGGCGATAGCCGGAGATAATTATCCTAGCGCTAAATGCGCTTAGCGATAATTATCGCCGGTTATTGCTAATAGGCCCCATAATTTTTTCCAGGACCTGCCCTGCATGTGCCTCTGTTTTTCCGGTGTTGCCTCCAAATCCTAGATTTCGTTCCGGAAACCTTTTTTATCAGTTCCATCCTTCTAACACAAGTGTATTGAACTAGCTCATTCGCCTGTTTTGAGTAGGTGTGCTGGTTGTAACTCTCACCCATTATGAATCATCTGCCCACCCTTTATACCTCAGAAGATTTAATTTTACTTCCTTGTATTTTGCATTTCTCTTTTCTGGAGGACTCGGAGAGGCACCTTCAGATAGTTGAGCATTATAGAGGGTTTCGCATCTTTTCCATAAATGTTTGAACATTGAATACTTCCTCAAAGGTTCACAACTCTCCATTCCAAAGGACACAAAGTCTAGATTGATGCCCTGTTTGAGCTCTGGCATAACTTAATTTGATCTCTGGAATCAGTTGTATCTTGGCTTTTCATCTTTTTGCAGTCTCAAAGGCTAGGTCAGCAAAGATATGATCCCTTTAGCAGCTTGGAACTATTGAGCACTTAAATTTGTTCTTTAATGCAATACACAAGAGACCAGGATAGTTCATGGGAGCAGTTAGGATTGGGTTTAGAGAAAAGAACTTGATGTGCCATAACTATGGTCAAATTTCATTTTAATTGGGCTCATCTGGGAGAACAGTTTCTTTAATAAGAATTGCCAGATATGTTGCCATTGTTTGTTTCCTTCAGTCCCATCAGGGATCCCAACAAATCGAAGAATCAATCTGCAGGATCTGCTTTCAAGACTTTAAGACGTTTACGTCGTGACATGGAACCTGGATGGATGTTGGAGATCTATTTTCTTGCAAGACAACTTAAAAGTTGCATGAAAGTTAGTATTTTAGTGTGAAGACTCACATGCAGAAAATATTATGAACTATGTGTATCAATTATGTTATTGGTGATTATTATGGGAAGTTCACAGGAGTAAAACTTTCCAGCTTCAGTCACCTCTGAACGTGAGGTGCGGAAAGAGTATTTTTTTATTAAAGAAGATGGATAAATTCTTCACTATTTAAGTGAAAGTGCAATAGAAAATGGACAACTCTGCACATACCTCCAATGAACAGTTATGTTTCAATTGGACCAGAGCCAGTGGCGTAACATTAGCCTGCATCCCCCGTGGTACGTGGGGGCCCGGCCCCCAAGTTCCAAGGGCCTCCTCCGGGACTGTGTACAGGTGGCAGGCCCCTGGACTGAGAGCTCCTGACTGGGTCGGGGGGTGGTGGGGCTCCATGTACCTTGGAAGGGGGCCCACTCAAGTTTTGTTACGCCACTGACCAGAGCTTTATAACAATATAATTTGCCAATTAATTTATGTTTTGTGACGTCTACTGATATACTACCTTGAGTTACGCATCAGCATTACTTATAGACTAACTTTATGGCTGCTCAATGCTGACATTTACGGGTGTAAAATGAAAAATGTTTAATTTTACAATATCTAACTTACATGCACTTGAGAAAGCACATTATCAGGAGTGTAATGGAGAAGAACGAGGACAAAGGCAATACGGGGAAGAAGTGAGTTCGTACCTGATTTTCTCATTCGTTTTGTAATTTTTTATAGCACAAACCTGGCCCAGGGGCATTAGTGCACTTTATAACAGAACCAGACCACGTTATCATTGTTTTCCCGGTTACCCATGTTCTAAAGTTGGTAGCTACAGCCCCTAGGCCATATCACTGCCCCACCTTCATTTATTACATAATAGTACATAATAACAGAGACAAATTTGCATGGCACATTATTATGGTTTTACTATGGACTTAGCAAAAAATTGCATACATGCCAACAGACCCAGATTACATGGGAGCCTCCCAGTTTTTACAGCCAAAAATGGCTTTATTTAGTTTTCTCCCATCTCAACTTAAATTGTCGCTACTTCAATTCGAGTCAATAGGAAAAATAAATTCCTCTAATTATTGTTTGAGAAAATGTACCTCTTTCTGCTTTCCAAATGTTGGCATGTATAAAATTGTATCCTATAAACAAATTGTTCATTACATACTGGGAAGTATAGATTAAGATGGCATTCAGTTGACATGTAAACCTGCTGCGTGTTTGCATGACAGAGTAGAAAAGCGTAGTCAATCTACAGATCCGGAAAGCCAGTCCTATGCAAAGGGAGAAGGCTAGAATGGAAGCTGCACGAGCTTGAATGGAGGCGTCCACGTGTTCTAACTCCAATCGTAATCCTGCCCCACCTCACGTTGTGCGTATTTAGGACGTTTATGGCCTGCCTTGGCTTGGTCACGTGCCGGCACTTCAATTGCTTTTTGATGAAACGTGTCTAAAAGTTTTGCCACTCGAGTAGCACACTTGTGAGAGGCAGATTCACGCTGCTCCCGCCTTTTTGCTGCTCCCGCCTTTTTGCTGCGTGGTTCGGCCTGCGCTTGAAGAACAGCACAATATGCCACCGATTGGTTTTCAAGCACTTGTTCCGCGGTTTAAGATTATATAAACTCTGATATCACTCCGCAAATCTACAGATAAGCAGAACAGTGTTCCGGTTCGCGGAGGATCTGTGCTCCTGAGCCACGGGCCTCCCTTATCAAAGGCAGGCCCGTTCGTGTTCAGAAACCTGTATGACCAAGATCACACAGAGTGGCAGGGACAAGGTTTTTGACACCTTTGTTGAATTGAAAGTGATCCCACAGTTCCGCATGTGCGGTTACTCAATGAAAGGACAGAAAGACTGAAGGAAAAGCACCTTTCCAGTGGCTTCCTAGGGCCAGGTGTTGCGATGAGGCAGTTGCATTCGAACACCATGATCTTCTGTTTAACTAACAACAGTAACAGATCAGTCTATTTTTCTAATTCCATTTATTGATCTTGAAGTCAGTTCTGTTTATATTCGCTCCTAATTTGCTGCCTATTGTTACCATCATTTTTTGTTGTTGTAATTTTATTCATTTTTCATCATTTGCAAGTTTTTGGCTTGCATAAAAATCAAAGATGAAGCATTAAAGAAAAAGTTTGCCAGAAAAAATACATTTACCTGGTATTCTATTTTACAGCCACCGCACAACACTTTCGATGAAGATAAAACAAGCTTAAATAATGAAGAATTACAAATTGAAATGAGAAAATAGGGGAACACAAGGGTTGAAAACATATAAGATGATCAAAGGGAGATCGATTGACATGCCCATAACATAAAGTACCTTTTCATTTTTTTTATTATCAGTATTTATTTTGCTGTTAAGCTAACAAAAGCGCAAAAAACAGATTTGACTATTGCATATAAACCTTTTTCAAAACATCCACAAGATTACATCATCATGAGCAATAAAATGCATAGAAGAGGGTTCCATGTTCATTAGTGTAGCTGTCAACAGTGCAGTAGGTGCAGTGGCACCAGGTCCAGGGGGTGTGACGGGCTCTCTGGCCTCCATCTATGGATGCCTTTGATTATCAAAGTGTGGCTAGGGGACAATTTTCATTGCTTGGGTAACGACCCATGGCAGCCATGCCACACCGGTGTGCATATTCTGTTCTGCTGGCACCTTTAATCACTCTTCTGATACACATGTGGGGCTAATGAGCTGCATGCGTAGAGTGTGCGTGCATGCTGCTTCCCCCACCACCATCCGGCCTTCTACCCCTATGGACATCTCCAACTCGGGGATCCCTCCAGACCCAAGACTACCACCCTTGAGTGCAACACCACCTGAACACCTGGCTGAACGATGGCAAGAATTTCCTGCTCTCTAAATATGTAATATATAATTGTCCAAGCCTAATCGCTGTTAAATGTAATCCTGAGTGAATTTGCAATTTGTATATATATAACTCAAACCACTAGTATATGTAGCAGACCTTTGTACTTACTACCATTCCTATGTGATTTTAGAGTTTATCTGTTTGTATCTCTTCCTTGAGTGACTTTACAACTTGTTCATTTGCAATTTTTTCTGTTTGTATCTCTTATGTAACTCATGTAATCCAAAGTCCTTATGTAACGCAACTGGTTCTTTTGTAAAGCGCTCTGACACCTTCGGGTAATGTTCGCGTTATATAATATCGCATTAAATAAATAAATAAATAAATGTGATTCAGAAATATGCTGTCAATCCTTTATTATGACTACAAATCCTCGATCACTGAGAAAAAAGGGGCATGATGATGATGTGTAACTTTTTAAAAGTTGTGGAAGTTCAGAAATTAAAATGGTGGAACATTGGGGGGCTCATGTGGTGGTGACTGAAATGATATAATTCATGGAGGTGTTATTTTGGCTCTTCAGGAGACATTAGGATTGACGTCAATTTTAAGACAATGCAACACTCGGTACAATACAATACAATAATGCAATCATGAGTTACAGGCGGCTCCTCCGCTATGGCGGAGAAGCGTCAGCCCCCTGCCAGCAGCTTCAAAAGTTGAAAAGTAAGCAGATAATAAAACAGGTTTATTAACATTTAATATTGTACTTCTACGTGTTGCGTCCTGGGGGCGGGGCCATTGTGGGTGCAGTCATGAGAGGGAGTGGTGGGCAGCACTGCTATGAGTGCGCATATGGGTTTGGCCGGCCGTCTCACACGTGCACTGAGCTGTCTCCAACCCAGCTGCATATCCCTGGGAGCGCAAATCATCAGCGCTCTGGCCAATCCTGAAGCTGCTTTCATGCATGAGAGCAGCTTCAGGATTAGCCGCAGGGGAGGCTGGGAGCCTCTGTCTGCAGTGGAGCTACGAGAGGAGCAGAAGACCGGCGATGTGGCGGGCTGCAGGTGGCAGGTGAGTTATTTTTTTTTCTTCTTTCGTTGTAGGCCCCTCCTCCGCCCCCACCCCTGCTCCCACCCCGCCCTGCCACTCTGCCCTAAAGCGGCCTCTACTGATAGAGGGTCCCACAGCTAGAATGTGTGCCACCTATAAATTGGAACTGATAAAATTGATGTTTTAGAGCATCATATATAACATTTTGAGATTAGGATTAAGGGTGCAGAATTGTAATGCAATGTCCCATAAAGACCCATCACCCTAAAACAGAACCCCGAGGTGACTGTGCTGGACTTTAAGCAGTGACAATGTTAATAAGCCTTGGCAAAGCCAATATGCCTGTCTTGCCAAACTAATACGATGGTTATTTATGTTTTTCATTGCAAGCATATGCAACAAGAAGGAAAAATAAGGAACATGAGCTGTTGCCTAAATGCAGCAGCCACATCTTTGCAATAAAATGTTCAAATA
Source organism: Calotriton arnoldi (assembly GCA_963921515.1). Taxonomy (NCBI): domain Eukaryota; kingdom Metazoa; phylum Chordata; class Amphibia; order Caudata; family Salamandridae; genus Calotriton; species Calotriton arnoldi. The sequence goes on along the minus strand of CAWUFW010000313.1, from coordinate 3,538,656 downwards.
CAAAATGTAACCACCACGTATAATTTTAGTAGAACAGTACAGGTGCATCCTAGTAGGCAGGTATACTTGAAACAGGTACAGAAACAGTTTTTAGAGCTAGGGCATATCATAGGAAGATATGATTCTTATAGAAATGAAAACAATATTATTTCCGTTAAATTACAGTAACCTTAAACCATAGTTAAAACACAAAAGGACGACTAAAATTAATTAAAAAAATAAAAATATAAAACATGGAAAGAAAAACAGCATTGGTGAAGTTGTTATTGCCCCAGCAGCCCTGTACTAAAGTCCACTCTGCAGATAAGAATCTGTTAACAGTACCGAGGTTTAATAAGGCAAAATGGGGAGGTAGAGCTGTCGCGGTTGCTGCTGCTAAGTTGTGGAACTCCCTTCCGGAAGAGCTTTCTGGTCAGGTGTCACATTCTCTCTTCCGTAAAGCCTTGAAGACCTGGCTTTTCTCACAGATTTTAGTATAAGCCTGTCATCTTGTCTGCCCATTAGTTCCGCAATAGCGCCTTGACGCCCTTGGGCTAAGTTTAGCGCTCTATAAGTCCTATATTCATTCATTCATTCGCTTGTTTTTAAGTTGATGTGATCAGGTATAATGCCATTGTTCATGGTACAAGAGAGAAAATTACTGAGGTAAGCTGACACATTACTCCGTGCTCTATACTTTGGTGAATGGAAGCAAAATGTGAAAGGACCAGTGGACGAAGAGGGCTGACCCAATGCCTTTGGAGGTATGGGCATACGTATGGATTTATCTATATTTTGTTTATCCATGAGGCTTCAAAACAGCTAAAGCTATCTCAAGGCCAGACCTAATAAGCGACTTGCTACACAGTCAAGAACATCAGACAGACTTTCCATCTGCACCACTTGTGTTCTCTCTTCCTGTTCTGACATCAGTTTATCAATATGCAAGTGCAAGTAACTCCCACTCTCTACTGGGAGTGACAAGCACTCACCTGCGAACCAGATGTGTTGGCTCTGAAAGGCTGCTGTTGCATCCTGACTGGGGCATGGTAGACAATGCTGGGGCAGAAGGTAGGATGGAACATGGAATGGGTACAAGGTTGGCAGCTGATGATGGGTCTGCAGTTGGGCAGTTGCTACCCGGCTGTGGATATGGATGTTACCATATATGTGTTGGTGTACTGAAAATAATAATTTTTACCAAACAAAAGGAAGCATCTTATCAAAGGTGACAAGCGACAGGTACTTGAAGCACCAATATATACTTGTTTTCCTGAATGAAGTCTCAGTGAGCTGTTTTTGGGAGATGTCAAATGCAAGCAGTGAGATAAATCACTAAACGTGTGTATAACTAAGCAGTGCATTGCGCAAAGGAGAATGCACACTGGTGTCTGATTCAGGCAAATTGACTCGCTGGAGTTCATTGAGGTGACGCTAGTGGTTGCTAAGTTGCTGAGTGCAACGGGCTTCAGATTGTGGGCGCCAAGATCCCATGCAGCCCACGCAAGATCAGAACGACTCATTGCTAGCGTGTGACATCAGAGTCAGTGTGCCCGTGTCCAGTATGAGACATTGATCAAAGGGAGCCAGAGAGTGTGAAATATCAGTATTGCAGAACTGGTGGGTGAAGTTCGACTGCTCGAAACATTTGTCAGCAGGTTGCCTGAGAGTGTGAAGAGACACCCTGGGCATTTAACACATACGCCGGTGTTACCCATCAGAGAAGGATTGCCAACTTTAAGGAAAGTACATTTATTTTCTGTATACTAACGATGATGAGATAGAGAAATGTATTTACTAGGTTCTGCAGTTGAGGAAAGAGGAAGAACTGAGATCTTCATATAATGTGTGTTTTACGCAAAGAGAAAGGAGGTACTGGCAGAAAAAGTTATATATTTCAGAAAGTGCAGAAGACAACTGTGGACACTTCGTTTATTTTATTTTGTTGTTTTGCATTATGAACAAGTGACTTGTGTTTACTATATACAAATAAGGAAGATAGATTCTGTGGTACCTCTGCCGACTTTCCTCTTGTCTGTGTGTGAACTGGCTATATGTTGGGAAGACAGGAGGGATGCATTTGAGACTTACATGGAGGCAAATGTTGCGGAAGTGTTTGTGCAAAAAAGAAAGTTGGCAATATCACAGCACAGTTTGAGGGTAGAAGGAAGGAAGATACTTAAACAATTACCTGTACCAGTGAGAGATGAAGATTATATGGAACTATAGGATGGGGAGGATGATGAGTATAAGAGCAATAAGAGTTCATGAGGACAATTCCAAATCTGAAGTTCCCCAATGCCAGGCCCACACCTTCACAAGGTCTGACCTGCCAACTCGCGCAGTGCCACCATGTGTCACACGATATTGGCTCCTTTCACACTGTTACCCGGTGAGGAGCAGATATCACACGGTGGCAGGGAAGACAAGCTGGAAAGCACGCACAGACTGGCTTTCCAGCTTGTCTTTAGGGTCTGTAAACAGCAGATGCCCAAGGGGTATGAAAACACCCCAGGGCATCGGTAACAGCCTCAGCGGCCATTTGTTTTTTTTTTGTTTGTTTGGGGAGGAGGTGGTGGGATTGACGGAGGGCAAAGGGCCTCTTTTAAGCCACGAAGTCCCGTTCCCTCGAAGGCCCTGCTCACACAGTGAAACATATTTTTTGGTTGGCAGGTCTGCAAGGTGCGTATGAGATAGCACCCCTTTCAGGAAGTTGATATCCAATCCATTGTTTGTGGCCATAACCCAGCCAGTGGGGGAGGTGACGTTCTGGAACTACAAAGTGGCTTAGTACATCGGGCCCTAAGTTTGCTGCCCATATGAAGCTTTTGCAAAGTTATATTTTGTGAAAAATGGCAGTATAAAGTTATGTAGGCCAATGGTCATGGCAAGAATTGAAACGCGTTTGCATCTTCAAGGAACACACATGGTTTGAGAGTTCTATATTGAAAGCCACCATTCCTTAAAGAAAAAGTACAATATTGTGATGAGACATAGTAGATTAGGAGAACTCCCCAATATCCTAAAGTTAGGCGTAAGAGTGTTGTTCCTAGAGAACAATTTGAAGATTTAGAAAGTGAACCTATGCATCCATGGCCGGCAAGATGTTATACCAATAACCTTGGGTGATGACATATATATTTTTTTATATAAATCTTTTTCTTTGGTTTTTAATTGCAGAACATATACATTTTCAACCAGTATCTTGTCACAAAGGGATCTCCACAGGACAAACTATACTGTCTGCAGTGGCGGCTCCTCCGCTAAGGCTGGAAATTCAATACGAGTAGAGGATTGTGTACGTGGAGAAATTTGCCCTAATAATACAATCAGGCAAAGTGAAGTTAAATCTAGATTGTCAAATTTACTCTAGGTATGAAAAGGGAGACTATTAGTAAAATCGCTGTCTATTGTTTCCTGTGAAAAAAGCCTACTTTCGAAAGTGGCATATCCAAGTAGATTATCTACAATACGCGCAATGCCCTTTGGAAATATAATGTTATAATGTTATAAAGATGTTGGTTCTATATCCTTTGGCATTCTTACCCTTAGTACGATTAAAACTTTTAACATGATGGACTTTATTATTTGAATATTTTAAAATATGTTTCAATGTATTTATTTACATGGATGTACACAATGCAAACAACGGTCAGATGAGATTGTTCTGGGACACTATTGAATATTGTGTTTATTGAATTCGATTGTTTGATGTAAACTGGTGGATTTTGTCCAGACCACAATCCTTAGTCTTGAATGGACTGTCCACGATCCCTATGACTCATATGAGAGGACAATTCTGTCACTACTCTCTGGTTGTGCCGCGTTAGAGTCAGGGTCGCAGCTATCAGTAGTGCAGCAGGTGCATTTGAAGTGGGCATAGGGGTGTGAGGGGCCCAATGCAACCACATTATAGCTGTATTCTACTCTCCAGCCAGTAGACGAGGGTAGCTTCGGGTCAATTTACCTTCTTTGCACCAGAGCCCATGACAACATTTCCCCAGGCCTCAGCCAAGATCCCACGCTGCAAAGCCCAAGGGGGGGTCCCCTTTCCCTGGGCAATGGCTGCAAGGCCCATGGGAAGTGGCCCTTCTCAGGGGCTTAGCTATCAATAGTGCGGGAACTGTAATGGTGGTGGGGCCCAATAGTGTGAAGGGCTCCATTATAATTTTTAGCCAATGCACATGGGGTAGCAGTGAGAGTTGGGATAATTTACCTTTCTTGCACCAAGGCCTTTGGCACCGTTGCTATGCCATAAGCCTCTCTTCCCATTGACCTCACAGCAATGATCCAGGGGAAGAGGCCTGTACCATGTTCAATGCAGTCTTGAACAATGACTGCAAGACCCAGGGCCCATCTCAGGGGTGTGTTATCAATAATGCAGCAGGTTTTATGGCACCACTGCCCAGAGGAGATAGGGGTCCAATGTGCCCAAATTATGGCTGTATTGCAGTCTTGTCTTGTTCTATAGAAAGAAAAGTGCTGTAATGCCCTTGGGCTAGGCTCGCGCCATACAAAATCTTTAAAAAAAAATAATCTGCGAATCCAATTGTTCTTAACTTCCTCCTGGTCCCCATTAGAAAGATGTCCTTCATGGCCCAGTTTGGTTCCATCTTCGGCATACCCTGTTCTTACCAACATGGCGTGCTGTGTTTATCATATTAGGTAAATACTGAATTTTGCCACATTGACCTATAAAATGGTGTCTAGTCAAAGTATTGAGGTGATACCAATTGTGACTAATGCTCTTAAGCTGGAGATTCAGGAAAGTGGGGGAATAGTGTAATGTTGTTTATCCACAAATAAACCATAAGAGACATAGGGCTTGATCGTGGGTTGGTTGTTCCAAAGCGCCGTCACCATATGTGCTGAGTGGCTGATGCAATATTTGTGAACGCTACTTTACGTCCTTTCGAGCCAGGCCCCAGAAATAATTTACCTCAACACAGAAAAAGTTATTCAGGTAAAAAAGTAATAGGTTTAAATGATATATGGCCACCTTTTGGACTGTTGTGTAATTTTGTCAACTTTATTTTGGTCGACATAAAATCTCCTAGGTGTCCCTGAAGGCTACATTTGACATGAAACTGTCATTGCATACTTCATAAATGTTTTTAGCAATTTAGTTTCATGTATGGTTTATGTGTTTCCTCAGTCCAGTCACACTAACTTCAGAGACTGGACTGTGTTGCGCTCACCACTGAACCCGGACCAGGACCCTGTCACACTCTCTCCAGAATCTGGGTCCATCACATTCGTTCCAGAACATAGCCTCCTTCACATAAAAATGAGAGTTGTGTGCATTATGTGAGCAATTGAAAACACATGGCTAGAAGGAATTTCATTTTTCCTGAATCAGTAGCAAAGAACTTCATTTGTCTATGCATATATCATTGGCTATTTGTCACTGACAATCCACCATGGTTCAACTAAAAACAAGAAACATCGTACAGGTTGGGTGGTCTTTCTGGGCTTTCCATCAGACTTATTGTAGATCCCATGGTAAGGTCATTGGAAGCGTGATCTCTAGATTACAGCTGAGGGGTCACCCATTTTTCCAGTCCCCTGAAAATGTCCCTTGATCTGCACAGTTGGTTAGCCACAATATAGTGAACACCTTCAAATCTGTGTCATTCATTTTATGGTTATAGATCTTCTGGGACTGCACCTAGGATTGGTTCAGTGTCTCTATGATTGTCCCTAGTACTTCCTCCCACGGATGTGCTATTGGGCGTCTGCTTAGCAGGTCAACCTAATGGCAAAACCGAGGTGGAAACTGCTCCGTTTTCCATGAGCTCAGTCTTACTTCATCTTGAGAAGGCTTGCCTAGGCTCTGATTTCATACACTTCTTCTGTTTAACCAGTACATTGTAGTGTCCATGGAAAGTTGATAAGCTATCTCATGCTTCTTATGAAACTCAGGCAGAGGTCACCTGAAAAATTTAAAAATAGTAGAGGAAGGTGCAGAACCAAGCGGCATTCTATAGGAGATGTCCTTATGTAGGACAAACAAGTCCCAGATGTACAGATTGCTATCGACAGGAACTAGAAAAAACACATATTTTCTTCTCCATTAACCCTGACTTTGGATTCCCGGCAGACCTGTAGCAAGGAATGGTCAACTGTCTCAAAGGCCAAGGACGGCCCAACATAATAAGAGCTACTGACTCCCATTCATCTCTGACCCATGGAAGGATCTCCGTAACATCCACAAGAGAAACCTTCATCCCATGTCGGAATAAGAAGCCGGACTGATGACTGCACAGCTTTGACTGCATTTGTTGGTGTCTTTGAAACTTCAATCCAGAAGCCTCCATTACCGTAGCGATAACTGAGATGGTTGAAATTGGCACATTACTGCCCAGTCTATCACTAGACAGAGATGTATTTTTAAACAGTGGTGCATTTTATGGCAGTGCACATAGTTCCCCTCATCAAATGCTGGATTAAAAATGACCCCCACTGCTGAGGCCACAAACCATGAAAGGTTCTTTATGGTGGATGTTGGACAGGAATCAAGACGTGTAGAAGAACTCCTCCAGCAAATGTGGCTCCCCTCAGAATATACTTTAAACTATTACTTTAATAGAACGAGTTAGGAAGTCAAAGGGAGGGCTAAAGGTCCAGCAACCACTCCTTTAACAATAATGGCCATTCTAAGGCCTAAGACCTGCCACCTTTTCTAAAAAGAAGAAATTTGTGGTTTCTGCCATGTAACTTAAAACTGTATGAGATGACTGTGTGTTTGGGGCAATGAGTTATTTCAACTTTTTAAAAAGAGTGTGTTATTGTTTGCTGCCTCATGTTCTTTGCTATAAAATACTTCTCCTTTACTCTCAACATAATAATCTAATTCTAATGATCTCTTTGAGCACCATTGATGTGTAATGGAACACAATATCTCACCTGATTTCTACCATTTCCCTTGAACTGAAGTGCCTACATTCTTTTCCCTTGCCCTCACCTATTCTGAAACCAAGAGTGATTATTTATCAATTCTTTCCTTCATGCTGAAACACTTCCTACCAAGTGTAAAGCAGTCAAAGACTTTGGCCAGTGATCCATTGAATCAAGCTACCAGACCTTCAGACCCCCAATCCTATTTCCCAGATCTTAGAACACATCCATTGTTTTGAGAGTCATACTGAAAGGATCATGCAGAGCCTATGTTGTCTTGGTGTCTCCATGAATATGATGCGGAATATTTAAGTCTACAATTGTGCATAATGGGGCATATTAGCAAGACCTACGTTAAAATTATCGCCGTTTTAGCGGCAGGAAACTGCCGCTAAAACGGCGATAATGGGCTTGCTAATATGCGTTATGGAATTCCAATAGCCCAGGTTAGATGTCCTGCACATCTAACCTGGGCTTCTATTGAATTCCATAACGCATATTAGCAAGCTCATTATCGCCGCTTTAGCGGCAGTTTCCTGCCGCTAAAGCGGCGATAATTTTAACGTGGGTCTTGCTAATATGCCCCAATATCTTTTATTCATTGAGGCAGAATGGGAATCTTTCTAGATCAGTGATTCTCAAACTTTTGTAGAACCACAATCAAATTTTCAGAACAACAAATTTTCGCAACTCAACCAGCTTTAATGGACATGGGCGGGGTGATTTTTTCATGTAATTATTTTTTTAATATTGTTTTTAACATTTATTATTGAAAACCAATACATTTTACAAAAAAAAGATCGATTTTTCATAATGAAGCATATTGAAGGGTGTGCTTGTTTCCGGTTTCTTGTTGATGACGGCATTCATGTCGACGTCGAGGCAAGTCAATTTCAGGAACAAGAAGGCCAACACCTACTTACAGTTTGTTTAAAAATGTGGTTCTGATTCCTATCATCACCGCAAATCCAAGTGCACAGATGTATGAAGAAGTGAAAGGAGCAGCCCCTTTAAAGCTTTAGTAGAAAGACTGATACGTTTGCTGAACAGACAGTGACAGCTGTGTCAGTTTTGGACAGTTGAAATTCACATTATCAAGGTGTCTTCGGATAGATCGATGTGTTCCTTGTCAGCCTTGGTCGATATACCAGTCACATTGTCGCCCTGAAACATTTTGATGACAGTTTTTCATCTCTTCAAGGAAGTACCCATCAAAAAAAAATGTCATGCTGTTCAAATGTGCAGAAATCATGGAGATTATGCCATAAGCTGTTTTCAGCTCATTTTAAATGATAAAGGTTTCAAAAGTTTCAAAACAGTCATACTTGCGTTCTTCCATTTTTCTTTCACAACACAAGTTTTTTGATGAAACCTCAAATTTTGTTCTGAGCTGCAAATATATCTACTCCATCGTTCCTTGTAAATACAAATTCGGATAGTTTAATTTTGAAAACATGTCTGCCAAATACGTGAGCTTCAGAACAAAGGGGCATATTAGCAACGATTTGCGATAATTATCGCAAAGCGCGCTTAGCGCTGTTTTTTTTATCGCCGGCTATCGCTGGATTTCATCGCCGAGATAGCGCGTTATTAGCAACGCTTATCTCCAGGGCGATAAAAAATCCAGCGATAGCGGCGAAATGCGAGAATATCGCAGGAAATCCTGCGATAAGACACCAGCGATAGGGGAATCCTTGATGACAGGCCATGGTGGACTCAGCCTCACAATCCACCTCCCATTGAGAAAATAGGTAAGTCAAGTTTTTAGCTGGTGTTAAATTCCAGCGATAATCGCGACTTTTTTTATCGCTTCGCGGGCATTGATAATAGGGGGAAGTTGTGTTTGCGACTGTTTGCAGTTGCTTTTATTTGGGAACGCCTACTTTGCATGTCATTAGCGATAATTATCGCTGACATGCAAGGCGGCAACCAAACGGCCGCTATCGCCATTAAGCTGTCGCTAAAAGCTGTTAGCGACAGCTTGCTAAAAGGGCGATAAAAATATCGCCGCTTTATCGGCAAAAAGTGCCGCTAAAGTGGCGATACTGCCCTTGATAATATGCCTCAAAGTCCTTGTCGCGCAACGATTTTGTCTAATCGATTATCTCCTCCAAAAACTTGGCAAGTGCATTGTGGAGTTTCACAAGTCTTGTTAGCATTTTCTCCCACAAGAGCCAAGGTACCTTGGTGTGCAGAAGAAATGATCTATGGATACTCCCTATCTCCTCGCACAGTTCTTTAAATAAATGTAATTGCAATGGCCTTGACTTGGTAAAGTTCACAATTTTCACAGAACTGTTCAAAACACTTTTCAAATCATCCAACAGAGTTTCCGATACTAACACTTCTCTGTGAAGGTTGCACCGAGATCCTGAAGCATTCGAACTACATCACTGTTATTTTTGCCACACATGGCTCGGGCACCATCAGTCCATATCCCAACCTATTTCATCCCGTCCAGACCTTTCAATTTTACAAAAGTATCAAAGGTCTTGAAAATTTCCTAGCTAGTACCTTGTATGATTGGTTCGCAGCAAAGTATATCTTCATGCAGTTCGCAGTTTCATAAGTAACAAATGAAAACAAGTAACTCGGACACACCTTGTACATCTCTGGACTCGTCTAGTTGTAATGAGAAAAAATTACTTGCACCAGATCTTTGGATCAGCTCATCTTCTGTTCTCTTGGACATTTCATTGATTCTAAGTGCGACCGTGTTATTGGAAAGCGGAATTGTTTCACCTTCTTACAAGCTTTTATCACCAAACATAACTCCAACCATGGGGCATATTATCAAGAGCTTTATCGCCGCTTTAGCGGCACTTTTTGTCGCTAAAGCGGCGATAATTTTATCGCCCTATCAGCAAGCTGTCGCTAACAGGCGTTAGCGACAGCTTTCAGGCGTTAGCGGCCGCGTTTCATCGCTTTGCATGTCAGCGATAATTATCGCTAATGACATGCAAGGAAGGCGTTCCTTACTAAAAGCGACTGAAAACAGTCGCTAACACCACTACCCCCTATTAGCAAGGCAGGCGAAGCGATCAAAATAAATCGCGCTAAGCGCGTTTATCGCTAGATTGTAACACCTGCTACTGAGGATGACTTACCTGTTTAAAGTATAGGAGGTGGATTGTCAGGCTAAATCCATCCTTGCAGTTATCGCGAGAATATCGCTGCTTTTCCAGCGATATTCTCACATTTTGCCGCTTATCGCTGGAAATTTTATCGCTATGGAGATAAACCTTGTTAATAGGGTGTTATCTCAGCGATATTTTCCAGCGATAGGCGGCGTTAAATAATCACGCTGAGCGCGGTTAGCGATAAATATCGCTATTCCTTGATAATATGCCCCATGTCTTTTTACTGCTGGGAGCACTAAAGACTTGTCAATTGTGTGGGTCCTACCAGGGCCGGCTTTAGGGCAGTGCAACTGGTGCGGCCGCACTGGGTGCTGTCCTTGGGAGGGGGCGCTGATCTCAGGGGGAGTGCTGTGTTTACCAATAACTTAACGATTTAAAAACACCTTCAGCAGAGTTCCTTGTGCCCCCATTTTTCAGGCAGCAATTAAAAATGTCAAGATAACTCTTGTGAGTAATGTTACTGCTAGAGAGAGAAATCAGAGTTTTGTGTAGGGGCAGCTTTGACTCGTCATAAAGTAGCGCAGAGGGTTAATATGCCTGCTACAAAGAACGCGTACCCTGCAGATCACAGGTCTCTATTTTATGTGGCTAGTTGAGTGGATTACTGCTTTTGTCACAGAGATCCTTTTGTTACCGCAGTTCATAAGATACAACCCTAATATAGAACAGTGACTGTCGCACCGGGTGCCAACAGCTCTAAAGCCGGCCCTGGGTCCTATCAGCTTGTGTGATTCGCATACTATTCAGCTAAGAGGTGTGCATAGCTTTTTCATTGATCTTGGTGAAATGCGAAAGCTTCCTTTTCGACGACTACAAGTCTTCCAGTTTCATTTTGAAAAATCTGAGCATCTTGTTTTGTAAATCCGGATGCTTGGACCTAATATGTTGACGCAATTTGTTCTGTAGCATGCTTTTGTGTCAAAGTACTTTGCAGCAAACAATACTGCGGCTGTGGATCTTTCTCTTCTACATTCCATGAAAATCCGAATTTTAAGTATTCTGAGTCACACTTCCTCAACACTTTTGCTTCGTATTGATTTCTTGGAACTCATTGTGGAAGGCTCTTCTTCGTCAGCTTCCATTGATTTTCATTGATTGACCATTTCGTCCCCCTCAGTTCTGTCCTTTGTTTTGTCAATTGCAGCATTCCATGTCATCATCAACTTCTTTTTGAAGCACTTATCCATTTGTCCCTCAGGTCTGCAGAGAGGATACACTTAGATGAGATAATAATACAAATAATATACAAAAATATACAATGCAAATAACATGGATGTTTTACTTTCTAGCATTTTGCTTTGTACGCACTGTTGTATCTGGCTGGACTCGAGAGAAACTGGTCCTTCTTAAATGAGATGATGGAAATTTCTTGATTGGAAATGAATCTAGCAATTAAAATCATTATGATAACTAAACAATCACCCATGACCATTGGACAAAGCTCGGCTCCCAGAGCTCATGCAGCATAGTGGAGACACAGCAGCCGCTTACAGAGACAAACAAGCAGAACAGAATGAGGGCCTGCAGCTCAACAGTGTTACCAGGGCAGAAACAGAGTCCAGAGACAGACAGGAACGGCAGAGACAGTATACAGTGCCCCAGGAAGACAAGGCAGAGCCAGAGTAAAATAGCGGTCTCCAAAGACAAACGGGCAGGCCAGAAAGAGATCATATGCTGCCCAGTGTGAACAGGGCTAGGCTGTTAGAGACAAGACAGAAAGAGAGTCTGCAAACATAGGACCAGGAAAAGGCAGGGGGACTGGGCTAAACTCCACACTGTGCCTGAGTACTGAGACAAGGTAGTTCTGTCAGCCTGCACCAGTTGCATCTCCTTTGAAGAAGCTGGAAATGAAAGCTCCTCAGAGGAGGCAGGAAATTAAATTACTCAAACGTGTGCTCTGCTCCTTGGGTTAACCATTCAAAAAACCAAATACCATAAACTTGGTACATACACATATAGAAGGCACAATCCGTAAACAGTAAGAGTAAACCATACTGATCAAGAAAAAGTGTTACTATTCAGATTATATTCCAAAATAAAATAGACGGATTTTTGTTTGCAGTCAAAATATTCTTTATTTTTCTCTTGTAGAAGTATGGTGAACAAAGCCAACATGTTTCGCCCCGTAAGCACGAGGACTTCTTCATGGCAAACAGGAACCTCTTCCCTACCCTCTTTTTCAAACAGTGATATAAATTATTTGCTTAGAAACCTCATTCAGTAACACTTCTAAGATCTCAGACGATTCATCCTTAGCCACTGGCTCTTTTAATGACTGTCTTCTAACAGATCTTGATCTGGTAACTCCACTTAGAAGAACATCATGCTTCGACAGAGCTCAAATGCACCTTGGTTCAGAAAGCTGACTGCACCTTCCATTCCACACTCAGTGTCTCTTCTAAAGGTCTTATATCAGTGCCAAGAGCATATATAAAGTGGAGATCCCAATGGTGTGCTCTCTCTATTATCAGGAGAGGTTTAGAAACAAGTTAAATTCTTCTAATTCTTTTAAATTGTCACTGAGTTTGACAATCCTGCTACTTGTAAAAATTCTATGCCATCTTTTGATGCCCTCTGTGAACACCTGTCTGACCTTTTCTTGACCAAAATTGGAAACATTAACCATTATTTGTGCAGTTTTAGTCTTTGTTAGAAATGGGGGTTTCTGGTTGGCAACGGTATGTGTAGGAAGGTGGAATCTGACTATATGGTTGCCCCCACTTTTTTCCTGGTGTTTTGCTGGTTTATGACTTAGTTGGACTGGGACCCTGCTATTCATGGCCCCAGTCTATCTGCTCTCTCTAAACGACATGGAGTGCACTCTAGGTGCACTAGTGATTGGATACTGTGGTGCCTTATGAGTCCCTAGTATATGGTACCTTAGGTGCCAAGGGCATAGGTACTTCACAGGCCTACCAGGGGCTGCAGCATGTGTTATGCCACCCCTGGGAAGCAGTCTAAATCTGACACCACAGGCCTGCTACTGCAGCCTGGGTGAGGTGGTGCTAGCACCCCTCACTGCGATATAGGTTTCCTATATCTCTCCTGCACACACATATAAACCTATCAGTCACCCCTAAGGCAGGCCCTATCAATCCTGAGGGCAGGGTGCTTGGCGTCTATGTGAGGGGGTGCCTCTGCCTGAGCAGGGCCCCTCTGCAGCTCTCAGAGTCTATTCTCTGGTGCTGTTTGTGGATGCGGTTAAACCATATACTATTAAGTGCATTATATCCTCGCGGTAAATGCTAACTTTGGAATGGCTGCATCAAAACATGTCGTGTTTGGTGTCAAACATCTTGGAATACTACCCCCCTGCCAATCTTGGCGGCGGGGGTAGCATTCCACCCTTCTAGAGGGATAAGACATGTACCTGCTGTGGAAACGCGGTAGAATCCTAAAGAGCCCTGGCATCACAAAATGGATGCCACCAGTCACAGACACTGGGCTGCCCTCCTGCTGATGACCGAAACTCGCAGTGGAGGAAGCCCAACAATAGGCATCCTGTCACAGGGAGGTGTAACCACCTCCCAGACAGGGTTTAGTGTATTGGGGCTGGGTGGGTGCACTCTTAGAGTGCTTTGAAGTCCTGCACTGGGGGAGCAGAAGGCTCCTCTGTGCATATGCCAGTTCAAACCAGCTCAGGGGCTACCTGCCCCTGCTCTGGCGCGAAACTGGACAAAGGGAAATGGGTGTAGCCACCCCTCCCTTGACCCTCCCATAGGTGGGGTCATAGAGCTAGTCCATCCCCTCTTTCAGTATAAGAGGGGGAACCTTGCCATTGCAAGGCAGATAACCCTGGACGACGCTCTACAGAAGAATCCTGGCCCTTCGACGTTCCACTACCTTTGGAAGACAGAAGAATCTCCTTGGAGTCAAGGAGTGACTCCCCTGCTTGGCAGGCACCAAAAACGACAACGACGGTCGCAAACTACGCCGCTCCCGCCGGAGTCCGAAGGCCCTGCAGCCCAAGAAGTGGATTTCCTGACTTCTCCAAGGCCATCGTGAGTCCCCAGCGAAGCTGAGGCAAGTGGACCCCACGAGTGATGAGGAACCGCGACCCCTGGGTACCGTGCACTATTGTCGAGTGCAACCCCTTCACAACGTTCCACGAACTTGTGCTTTGGAACACGTGTGGTCCCGACCTCTAGCAGGAATCCCTCTGAAGATCAGAGGCCTACACTGTCCCGAGTGACCGTGGGCCCCTGTTGAGTGATTCCGCCCGAGGTGTCTTTGCGATCCCTTGCCAGCCAGCTCGTGGGTCCCCAGAAGACTTCTTAAAGAAACCAAAGGGCTCCCCTGGTTGCTCCAGGCCTGCCCTGACTTACCCTCGCTGGGTGAGTCCCTCAGACCTTGCTGGTCTGCGCCATCGACTTTTCTTCATCTCCCCGAGACTTGCTGCTGCCAAGGCTTGTTGGCTCCAATCGAGCTGCCGACACCGCAGTCAGCTGCAGACGTCGAGGGACCCACCGAATCCAGCTCCTGGTTGTCGTCGACACCTCCTGGACCACGTGGCTGAAGAGTCAAGGCACCCGCAACCGACCTGAATCAACCGACGACGGTGGGCATCCATCTTCCTTGCCCCGGGTCACTGCCAAGTGACTTTGAACACTGTCCCCTCTGCTTTCAGGTCATCCTTCTTCAGAATCCAGGCTTGATTCCACCGGACACTTCTTCAGCTCCCGCAAGCAGCCAGTCTTCTTGTTCGCCATTGAAAACGACGCCGCGACCCGACACCAAAGGACACCTATGCACCCGGCTTCCCTGGGTGAGGTAACTCCAGCACTACGGTGCTCCTGTGGGTGTGGGCCCTAGAACTACTTACCCTGTAAGTGACTTGCTTGTAGGTTCTCCCGAAGTATCCTAAAACTCTTTATTTCCAACCGCGACTTGCCCCATTGAAGTTAACGGTGATCCGCGCCTGTGTATTCACACTGCACGCGTCCCCCGTGGGTCCTTTACTTACCTGCCTTGGGTGGTTTTGTGAGGCCCCAGCACTTCTGAAGGCCCTAGGCCTTGTCTCCCTGCAAGTCGTTGTTGCTAAGTCCCTTTTTTAGTATATGGTCTGGTACGCCCCTAGGGCCCCAGCCATATTTTGTGCTTAACTTATTGAGAAACGTTGATTTGTGCATATGTTTGTCTTCTAATCTCATAAAGAGATTAGTAGAGAGTTATTTAGAAATAAATACATATATATTTGATATATATACCTGTGTGGTGTCTTTTCATTTGGTGATTCAAGAGATTATATGGTAAAACAAGCTGCTTTACATTCCTCCGAGACTTAGCCTGAAGGCTGCTCTCCACAGCTACCACTAGGATAGCTTTCTTTAAAAGGTTGTCTTAAACCTATCTACCATAAGAGTCGATTGGCCCTGGTGCAAGGTGTCCACTTTAATTAGTGAACAGCATATACCAGGCCAACTTCTCACAGTATGCACCTAAGCCAGGCAGAACCCACCACTCTAGTCAGGACAAGGGAGTTACACACCCAAGATAACCCATGCTCACCCCCTTGGTAGCTTGGCAGAGCAGTCAGGCTTGTCCCAGAGGCAATGTGTAATGCGTTTGTGCAACACACTCTCACAACAGTGACACACTAGGCACCCCACAAAAAGAGACTCTACACAAGGTTATATAAAATATCCTTTGTATTATTCATAAAACACATTAGAATACAATCACATAAATTACTGTGCCACTAGGCACTGGCCATAACAGTACATATAGTGCAACTAAGTAAATACTTGTAAGTTGCACAATTTATATATCACTTTGCCATAAGGCAATTATCATGACATCCCATGTAGGACATAGAATTCAGTAGTTAGGGTACATATCAATTGCCAAACATCATTGTACCTGAATCACCCAAACATCAGTGCAAAGGAATCATCCCAAATATCTGTACCTATATCCAACTTCCATGCACTCCTACAACCCTTTACATGGTAATCCCCCATGAACCCCTAGGGCACCAGAACTGATGCGTGCCTTTTAGGGGGATTACGGTCATTTTCCCTTAGATGAGGAGGCGCTCCCGCAATTTTGGAGTATGGCCCCCTCAGATCGGGGCCTCCTTGGTGGATCCGCGGCACAAGGCAGCACAAGTGCCTCCACACAGAATGCCACAGCTGGGTGTGGGGGCGCACACCCACACCCCACAGCCAGCGGGGAGACCTCGCTGGGTCCCCACCGCTTCAGTTAGGGGCAAACAAAACCCCAAGGCAGCGGCCGTGATCGCGCGGTGCAGCTGCCACGCACGTACCTTTTCTGTGCCTCCGGTGCCTCTGATGGAGCTCTGCATGTGGAAGAAGCAGAGCTCCGAAATGTGGAAGAGACTGCCAGAAACAAAATGGCCCCGGTCGGCTCCGTAGCTGGAAAGGGGGGCGGAGCACCACCACCGCTTGGGGAGCCCTCAGCGGGTTTCCGTTGGGAGAGACACGAGGCTCTCGGCGTCTCACTGCTCGTCTGCCTGGTGCAGCTGGGAGGCTCCTGCTTCCCTTGGCCATACCCGCACCCAGGCAGCAGACGCCACAATTATTTCCTGGTCCAGGATCCGGGTTGCAACTGACGCCGCACTAGTTTCGGTTCCCTGGTTGCTGGACCACATCCGGCCATCACGGGCAGGGGGAGGGAGAGGAATTCGTTCTTCTCAACTCTCCCCTCCCATCCCTCCAGAACCACTCATGCAGGGCAGAGCTGCATGCGCTGTCGGCACACAAGAGCTCTCTTCATGTGCTTTCCCAAAAAGCCAAAGGGGAAAAAGGCAGCGCTCCACAAGCGCTTTCTGCAGATCACCAAAGTGCTCACCATGCGCTATATTTTTCAATACCTAGGGCAGGGCACCCAGCCCTGTGAGCTCACTGGGGCACACAGGCAGGAAGCAGGTAACAGGCTAGCACACAGGGCAAAGTCAAAGTGGCGGTTCCTCCTGGTAGCCTAACAGCTTCTCCTATGGTACAGTCAGTAGAGCCAGCAGCGGCTGGCTACAAGTCCCATGCAGTGTCTCTATTCATGGGGTCACAGCCCCTGTACTTATAGTCAGAATGTCTTTGTTCTGGGGGGGCACTTCAACCACTGTATAGAAGTGCACAACACCCCCATTCACATCCCAGGCCCTGGCTCCAGACACACCACAGGGGCGGAGACAGCATTGTAGTAGACAGGCACAGCCCTATTCAGGTGCAAGTGCAACTCCTCCCACCACTCTAAATGCAGACCAGGCCTATTCAGGTGCAAGGGAAACTCCTCCCGCTACTCTAAATGCAGCCAAGGTCTATTTAGCCTAGCGCTGAGTCACCCAGGAAAGGCAGGACACACCTCAACCCCCCTTGTGACTGTCTAGAGTGAATGCACATCCCCTCTCTCCTGTCAGTCAAAACCAGACGGTGAATGCACATCCAGGCAGGGCACAAAGACACATAAGCACACAGAAATGCCCACTACTAAAAGTGGCATTTCTAAAATAGAAATGACAAACCCGCTTTCACCAATAACCAGAACTTATCACTACTATTCCAAACATACCAAACATCGCCACGCTACCCCTCTCATATCAGAAATTACCACTGAAGCACATATCAGGGAATCCCCAATGCAACCCTATGAGAGGGCAACCTCACAGCAGTGAGAAACCAAACAGGCTGTTTGTCACTACCAGGACATGCCACACAGTTAAGGCACATGCTCTACCTTTTACCTACACAGCACCCAGGCCATAGGGCTAGCTAGGGCCTACCTTAGGGGTGACTTATATGTAGTAAAAGGGGAGTTTCAGACGTGGCAACTACTTTACATGCCACGTCACTGCGACAGTAAACTGCGCGTGCAGGCCCTGCAGCGGCAGAGGCCTGAGACAGGTTTGAAAGGCTACTTCATTGGGTGGCGCAAGCAGAGCTGCATGCCCACTAGTAGCATTTAATTTACAGGCCCTGGGTATATAGGATACCACTGTACAAGGGACTTACAGGTAAATTAAATATGCCAAACAGGTGTAGACTAATCTTACCAAGTTTACCAGAGAGAACACATGCACTTTAGCACTGATCAGCAATGGTAAAGTACCCAGAGTCATAAAACCAACAAAAACAGGTCAGAAAAATACAGGAGGAAGGCAAAAAGTTCTGGGATGACCCTGTAAAAAGGGCCAAGCCCAACAGTCTTTGTCACCACTTTCCACTTCTAAAAGTGAGGTATCACCCTCTACCTTCTCCCCTACTATCGTTGAACATCTTTCTCCTGAATCTAATGCATCTTGGTCTGCAGCACCAATTCTGACTCTCTTCTAGATCTACTTCCTATAATTCAACGTGTGGATAGGGTTATTGTTCTCACTCTCATGGAAATATGCATTTTCTCTCTTGTCTCTGCTGCTGTTGCATCCTTCTCAAAAAGGCTATAGTTTTACCTTTTGAAAAAAGGTAGTTGCAGCTCCTTCCATTGTAACTGATTTCAGGCCTATCTCTTTTCTCCCCTTTTGAACTAAAATTATTAAACCAGCAGTTAATCTACAATTTACATATTATCTTAAGTCCCATTCCTTGCTCAACCCTGTTCATGCAGATGTCTGCCAGGCAAATGGAACTGAGTCTGTTGAATCTGCTTGATTCTCTACACTGGAGATCAAGCCACTTTTAAACTTCTCAACATCCCCACAGCCTTTGATATAGACCCCAACCCAATTCTACTCTAAAGATTGACTGACTTTGGGATGGAATATCCATCTTTAGAGTGGTCGACCCTTTTGCTGAGTGCTTGAGGGCAAGAATTTGCTGTAATCCATGCATGCTCTAGTTTTTTAAAGCTGCCATCAGGCATCTCTTTGGGCTTTTCCCTTTGAACTAGTGTTTTAAAGGTATCCATGGCCCCTTAGTGAATTTTATCAGCTCTTCTGGCTTTCAGCTTAATTATTATCTTGGAACACAGCTGATCCTGAAGCCAGAAGTCGCATCGGCTCAACAGCGCTTTCATGAGAGTCTCTTAGCATTAACCATTGGATGCTTCACAGCCATCTAAATTAATCATCGATACATTTAAGTGCTGATGTTTGGAGGTACCATTTCCCCTTAGACCAATTTTGTGTACACCCTTCCCAGGAGACTAAACCGGAAATCTGGGCAAATTCTTTGATGCCACCTTATCTTTGGAGCTGCAAATTGGTAAGGTGGCTGCTTCATGCTTTCTTGCCCTTAGACACCCTGGTAAGATTGCCCCCTTCTTCCAGGTCATGTTAGGTAACTGTTACCATGCCATAATATCATATTATATGCCACCTATCTGGGTAACCTTTCTGGACTTCGATGTTTGAATCTCCCCGAATGCTTGCTGCATAAGCTACAACTCATTCAGAACACAGCTCTTGGACTTTCTTGGAGGGAAAACATCTTGGGTCATCTGTCCAATTTACAATTTCGTCTTGTCTCTAAAAGGATTTATGTCAAAAGTATTTGCGTATGCCATAAAGCAGATCATAAATAAGGAGGGCCAGCAGCCAACCTGCCTGCTGGACTCAGGCACGCACAACTCTATGTGATATACAACCTCTCAAAATATTAACATAGACACTTCAACAATATTCGTGCAAAAACTGTTTTTTCTTATTATATTCAATTTGTAAACCATACAATATCAGCCATAGAAAAATATGTTGCTGAGTCAATATATACAAATACATAACACATGAAATAAACAATTCCTTGATAGTCTCTTATCATCACAATATTTGACATATCACGGATGACTTAAGCCCAATGCATTTCGGGACTATACGTCCCTTCTTCAGGGGCATCACTGCAAAACATAAAATTAACAGAGCATAATTATACCATGTACACATATGCAAAACAGTCAACAACAATCCCCGTGTGAAAAGTGTAATCTGGGTTGAAAAAATGCATAACACCAATGACATGCTCAGAACAGAAGAAAAGTACCTTCTGTGTGGAAAAATATATGAAAAGGGTGGAACCAGCTTAGAACACAAAAGATAATTAAAATTATAAGAAGAAAAAGCGGAAAAGAACTCATTTCGAAAAAGGCTGTACTCACTCGGTGAAAATCTCCTGAGTAAATTCAACAAGTAGAATTTGAACTGTCGTAATCACGCTATGAAATAATTCAAATATGTCAGCTATCTGCTAACAGCAAATTCCAATCATCAATGACCAATGAGATCTGAATAGTCCATACCTTCTAGTATATATGGTGAATAACAAGGAGCTGTCTCTGGCAATATTATCTGGAATATAAATAATCAAAACTATGAGTAAAAGCCCCTCTGGTAATGCTACACGATATAAACAGAAACCCGTATGATCTCTTACCCTATGCGCTCTTCCTTTTCACAACACGGTGCCCCTATGAAAAAAAGGAACAACCGTGAGTGACACGCGTTCAATTAAGACGAACCACAGTAAAATTAGACACCTACAACCTGCGTCGAACAATACAAGGAGTCAGGCTTACCGGACTTCACCACTCTCTCTGCTTCCCAAATTAAGCGCGTTCAATTCCGAAACTCCGCCGAACTCCTGATAACAAACGAGACCCGATCACATGACGGGGGAACGTCCCTACGTCATACTCAACTACGTCAAACTCCTAATCACAAGACGAGACCCGATCACGTGACGGGGGATTATCCCTACTTCATTCTCACCACAGTATCCTCATAGCTCAATACATGTTATTATCAACTACAAACATAAAATAATGGCTCTGTCTTACGACGTCATTCTACCAAAACCAAATGATAAGATACACTTAGCGTTTAGTTCACGCGGAGCAACTATCAAATCGAGTGCTAATTAGATAGTATCATGGCGGCCATCTTAGAACAATCCATATTACGATTTCCTATATATTACAATGCCTTACCAAGAGACAATACTCTGAAATAAATACTTTCTCAATATCAATCCTTAGTAAATAAAATCAGAAAATAAAGAAGAGAGAAAAAAACAAAGAGTGAAAAATCAAAAAAATAATCAAATAAGTGAGTGTCCATCGGTTGAATGATATTAAAAACGAACTTTATGTCATAGGTCTAATGCATCGTTCTCATAAACAGTTGTACATAAATCACTCAGTCTTCCAAGTAAATAATTGTGTTAAAGAAAACAGCTCATTTCTAATCTGTCATTAAGCCCTCGCGGTTTCAGTGTGCCTAGACGTTTCATCCAGAATGTTTCTCTTTGTAATAAGCGTTTATTGATATCCAAACCTGGACTCTCCGCTACTTTTTCAATGATCTGGAATTTAATCTGTGCAATTGAATGGTAATTTTCAATCCAATGTGTCGCTAGACAAGAGGTAGTACTCTTATTACGTATTCTGCTTTTGTGTTCTGAGATTCGAGTCTTCAGTTTATTTTCTGTCTTCCCTATATACAACATACCGCAGGGACACTTAATTGCATAAATTACGTTGTTGGTATTACAATCACCTTTGTAAAATAGTTTGACACTTTCGCCTGTATGTGGATGAGAAATCATATTTCCAGTCATCACGTTACTACAATATGTACAATTTGAACATTTTCGCATTCCCACATTGTCCTTTTTGTTGGAAACTGTTTTCGTGGCAAGAAGCTCCTTAATGTTCCTAGATCTAGTGTAGGCAAATAAAGGTTTGGATGCGAAAATACCTCGAAAATCAGGCTCTTGTTGTAAAAGCTCCCATCTCTTGCAGATGATGTTGCGTATTTTTGGAGAATTGATTGTGAACTTAGAGACAAAAACAGCTCGACCTGTGTCTATTTTCGGTTTTTTCTTGAGTAAATCCCTCCTTTCTTGTGTTAATGCTTTCGTTGCTTGAACCTCCAACAGTTCACTAGGATAACCACGACTTTCGTATTTCTTTTTTAAATCCTGAATAGTAGTATAACATTGCGTGTGTTCTGAAACTAAACGTTTTATTCGCAGGAACTGAGAATATGGAAGATTCTTCAGCAACGTTGGTGGATGAAAGCTTTGGTAAAGCAGTGCACTGTTCCTGTCTGTGGGTTTTTGATACAGGCTGGTGCTTAGACCTTGTTCACTAATTCCAACCCAAACATCTAGGAATAAAACCGCTGTTTTACTCATTGCATAGGTAAATTGAATCCTAGGGTTCCGTAAATTCAAGTGGGTAATGTTCTCTTTGAGTTTAGCTTCTGTCCCAGACCAAATTAGAAACATGTCGTCTATGTACCTGCAGAAGAGACGCAAGTGATCCGTCCAGTCTGATTGTTCAAATATATAGTCTTCCTCGAATTTTGCCATAAATGTATTGGCATACGAGGGGGCTCCCGCGAACCCCATTGAAGTTCCGCTAAGTTGTAAATAAAATTCATTTGCCCATACGAAATAGCTGTGGTGGAGACAGAAATGTATCAGTTCAAGCAAAAATATCTTGTTCGTACCGATTGTGTCTTGTCGAAGTAGGGACCACTCAATGGCCTCAAGACCTTCAGAATGTGCAATAGATGTGTATAAAGCAACTACGTCTATCGTGCACAATATACACTCATCTATGGACGACAGAGTCACGTTCTCTAATTTCGTGATGAAGTCCGAAGTGTCCTATATGTAGGTGTGCCATGATTGCACAAAGGGTTGCAAAAAAGTATCAATGATTCCACCGGCAGGTTCAAATAATGACCCACATCCCGACACAATAGGTCGGAATGGTGGGTCAAATAAATCTTTGTGGACTTTTGGTAACATATAAAGTTTAGGTCTGCGCGGAAACTGTGTAACCAAGTATTTGGCTGTGTTTTCATTAATCCACTCCATGTCCAAAGCTTTATCAATGATTTTTTTCAACAAACTAGAAATCTCCATTGTCGGATCCTTGTCGAGGAGCATGTAAGTATTAGTGTCTCTGACATGTTCCCCTACCTTCCTCTCGTAAAAATCGGTGTCCATCAGAACAATAGCTCCACCTTTATCTGCCTTTTGAAAGGTGATTTCTTGCCTTTTTGCCAATTGTGCTAGAATGCTTTTCTCCGCTCGGCTCAAATTATTAGGTGAAGTTTTCTTCATCTTGTAATTCAGTTTCTTAAGATCTTTGTTCACTAATAATTCAAACATGTCCAGAGTCTTATGGGACATTGGAGCTTCAAAAGTGCTTTTAGCTTTAAACTCACTTCTTCTCTCTTCTGCATGGTCTTGTGGAGAAATTATGGGGCATATTACTAAGGGCCTTATCGCCGCTTTAGCGGCACTTTTTGCCGCTAAAGCGGCGATTTTTTTTCCGCCCTATTAGCAAGCTGTCGCTAACAGCTGTTAGCGACAGCTTTTAGGTGATAGCGACCGGGTTGGGTGCCACTTTGCATGCCAGCGATATTTATCGCTAATGACATGCAAAGTAGGCGTTCCCAACCTGGCAGCGACTGGAAATAGTCGCTAACATCGCTATCGCCTATTAGGGAGGCCAGCAAGGCGATAAAGAAACCAGCGCTAAACACTATTAGCGCTTGTTTTTTTACACCTGGTCCAAACCTGACTTAGCCATGTAATCCAATGGGAGGTGGATTACATGGCTAACTCCCCTTGCCCTATCAGCAAGCTATCGCCGGTCACAGTGCGATTATCGCTGGATTTCCAGCGATAATCGCACTGTTTTCCAGCGTACTAGCAGGGGTTTCTATCGCATTGGAGATAAGCGTTGCTGATAGCACGCTTATCTCCGCTGATAGAAACCGGCGATAATTATCCTAGCGCTAAGTGCGCTTAGCGATAATTATCACCGGTTATTGCTAATAGGCCCCTATGTTTTCAAAGAAATTCCTGAGTCTGAGTATCCTCATAAATTTATATAATGCAATTTCATTTTCAAATGAGGAACCTAAATATGTGGGGACAAAAGAAATCCCTTTGTTTAAAATAGCAATTTCTTTTGATGTCAATGTTTGAGAGGATATATTGATTACGAGTGTTTGCCCTGACTCCTCAGACCTTTCTTCCCCTTGTCCTTTTCTTTTTCCTTGTCCCTTTCTTTGTCCTCGCCTTGTTTTTTGTTTTCTTTTCCTGTGCTCACATCTGGTGGTTGACCCAAATCTGGTGCCTGGGACAAAAAAGAAACCTGTTGTCCCGAGGACCCTGCTGCACGAATATTGTTGAAGTGTCTATGTTAATATTTTGAGAGGTTGTATATCACATAGAGTTGTGCGTGCCTGAGTCCAGCAGGCAGGTTGGCTGCTGGCCCTCCATATTTATGTTACATGGTGTGAATAGGTACACACCGTCAGGCATAACACACTGATCAATTGAGCAGTTAATATTAGAATTATCAGTAAAAACAGGTGTGCATAGTCCACACTTAGCATAAAGCAGATCATAGCATAGGCACGATGTTCCTACACTCTAAGTTTCGCTGCTGTGAGCCCACTGGGAACATTAAATCCTCGTCGCCATTCCTATTGGGTACTCCACGTATCAGTTGAGCTTGCACTGGTGGCAGACCCTGTTCTTAGCTCAATGCAGAGGTTATGTAACACACTTTCTTGCCATCACTGCATATCATCAGTTATCCCACCTATTGCGAAGGCCTAAAGAGTTTGTTATTTCATCTTGTATTTACTACCTTTGCTTTCTTGACTTCTGGTTGGTTCCTGTTGTTCGTTGACGGGATACCTTTTGAGGTATCTTTATATATATCGTTTGTTTGCTCATTTAATCACAATTTATTAAGTGCTGGGGAGCCACAATGTCAAAGTTTTGTGGTGGTCAATCTTTTTGAAGATCCTTTTATAAAAAAGGTCTTTGATGTCTTTACTAGTTGGTTTTGGTGGTCATCAATGAATATGGGAATTTGAGGGTACATGAGTCTTGGTGTATTTATGTATTGATGTGGTGCAATCTCAAACATTCGCAAAGGGATACGGTGGTTTGTTTCACTCATTTGAATTAAACATTACTGACAGTTTATTCAATAATCTGGAGTTTCCATGCATTATTATGTTGAATACAAGAAGTCCGGTATCTATTCACTAAAATGGCTTATTTTATTTTAGAATTAGCAAACATCTGTCATTTTAATATAATATATATTTCTATTTTGTTGATGTAATACCTGTGTGCCATAAAACATATATATATGTTGTGTATTTTACTCTCTGCAAGTATATGTTCACCAGTTTGCAGTTCTCTAGGTGTTTATTAATGCAAGATTAGTGAGTGTGGAGGCTCCGGATTTGACACATTCCTATTGGACAGTGCAATTCTCAGAAGAAACATTCATCTTTAGCGTGATACTGCATCACTCCTGATAGAAAACTCTGCTGCCGAAAAGGTAAAGCCGCAAGACAAATGATATGGTCAAGGGGAGTAGGATTAGGAAAGGAAAGGTGTACTCAGTATGCATCATATTGATCCTCTTTGAAGAGGGGCATCTGGTTGTGCAATTTAACCTGTAGCTACTTTGGGATGGAAAGTTCATAGTTGCTCTTCAGCAGGGGGGTGGAGCACATGAGGCAACCCGAAAGCAGAAAAATGTAACCAAACTATGAGGGTCATTACGATGGCGGACGGAAAAAATTCCGACCGCCATGGTAGCGGTAAATCAGCGTCCGCGGGTACCGCGGAAACCCCGCCGACCCTATTAGGATCAACCGCCAAATTATTCCGTCTGCGGCGGTAGGAGGCATCGAAAAACCGCCCGTAGAGGGCAGAGAAAGTGAAAATGCAACCGCAACCGGAGGTAACATAGCGGAAACACATCAACCCGCCGCCAGACACGCGGAGTGACCAACAATGATATTATGAAATCCCCGATGTCACAGCGGTACGTTCCGCTGTCTCCATCCGCCGCGGTCGCGAACAGTAATGAATGTGAGATACGGCGGAAGCCCTGCAGCACAGCCATCGCTGCGGATGCTCCGATAAAAAAATGGCGGCCAATGAAAAAAAATAACTATAAGGCCAGCAAATGCACACAAGCAACTAGCCCTGCCCCCCAATAACCTGAAACATCCCAATGACACACACCCCCATGGCAAATTTAAATATAAAAATCACAGGAGAACCCACACAGCACACCTGACTGCATTACACCATCTTGACACACCCACATAGCGGAGCATAAAACCAGCCCCTGCCCTGACTACAATCCTTTGCACTACTCCAACCCTCAATGAACCCAACCCTGCAGCACATTGGATAGGCAAAACACCACACATCTCACCAGCACAACAACACACACACACACCACCTACACCACCCTCACAACTGCACCCCAAAACATCAGCACATCACACACCATGGCACATCACAAAATGCCAAAATTCACTGACACTGAGTTGACAGTAATGGTAGATGAGATAATCAGAGTAGAACCACAACTTTTCGGCAGCATGGTCCAACAGACACCATTATCCACAAGGACAACCATGTGGGCAAGGATAGTGGGCAAGGTCAATGCAGTAGGGAATGTGCCCCGCAACAAGAATGAAATCATGAGGCGGTGGCATGACCTGAAGAGTGTTGTCAAGAAGAGGAGGGTCAAGAACCGTGAGCTGGCTGATGCGACTGGTGGAGGCCCTCCCATCCCACCAAAACCATTCACTGCGTGCGAGGAGAAGGTGCTTGCCATACTGCATCCAGATAGTCTTGAAGGAATACTCGGGGGAGTGGAGGCTGGTAAGTACCAACTAATGTATACCATGAAACTGCCATGTACTGTCTTGCACAACTACAAACATACATCCCTGAGACACAAGTACACACATCTGCACCCCAAAAACACACACAGGTCACACTGATTTTACATCCACACCACCTCAAACATCACAAAGGTAGACCACATCTACTGTGTTGCATGTGTCCAGGCAAACAGCACTACAACTCCCACCAGGCCCCCTTGTCCCACAGCTGAGCAGGATGGAGCACTCCCTCCCACCCAGAAGCATGCCTCAGCCATTGTGTGCTACACCCTCACCTAACAGGTAGGTAGCCATCTTCACAGGGAGGAGTGTTTGGAATAGGGAGGCCAGCACTACAACTCCCACCAGGCCCCCTTGTCCCACAGCTGAGCAGGATGGACTACTCCCCCCACCCACAACCATGTGGCAGTCACTGTGTGCTTCACCCTCACCTAACAGGTAGGTAGCCATCTTCCCAGGGAGGTGTCTTTGGAATAGGGAGGCCTGCACCACAACTCCCACCAGCCCCCCTTGTCCCACAGCTGAGCAGGATGGAGCACTCCCTCCCACCCAGAAGCATGCCTCAGCCATTGTGTGCTACACCCTCACCTAACAGGTAGGTAGCCATCTTCACAGGGAGGAGTGTTTGGAATAGGGAGGCCTGCACCACAACTCCCACCAGGCCCCCTTGTCCCACAGCTGAGCAGGATGGAGCACTCCCTCCCACCCAGAAGCATGCCTCAGCCATTGTGTGCTACACCCTCACCTAACAGGTAGGTAGCCATCTTCACAGGGAGGAGTGTTTGGAATAGGGAGGCCAGCACTACAACTCCCACCATACCCCCTTGTCCCACAGCTGAGCAGGATGGACTACTCCCCCACCCACAACCATGTGGCAGTCACTGTGTGCTTCACCCTCACCTAACAGGTAGGTAGTCATCTTCACAGGGAGGAGTGTTTGGAATAGGGAGGCCAGCACCACAACTCCCACCAGGCCCCCTTGTCCCACAGCTGAGCAGGATGGACTACTCCCCCACCCACAACCATGTGGCAGTCACTGTGTGCTTCACCCTCACCTAACAGGTAGGTAGCCATCTTCACAGGGAGGAGTGTTTGGAATAGGGAGGCCAGCACCACAACTCCCACCAGGCCCCCTTGTCCCACAGCGGAGCAGGATGGACTACTCCCCACACCCACAACCATGTGGCAGTCACTGTGTGCTTCACCCTCACCTAACAGGTAGGTAGCCATCTTCACAGGGAGGTGTCTTTGGAATAGGGAGGCCTGCA
This sequence comes from Calotriton arnoldi, assembly GCA_963921515.1. Classification (NCBI taxonomy): domain Eukaryota; kingdom Metazoa; phylum Chordata; class Amphibia; order Caudata; family Salamandridae; genus Calotriton; species Calotriton arnoldi. Next base: position 3,510,730 of record CAWUFW010000313.1, on the reverse strand, counting down.
CTACAACTCCCACCAGGCCCCTTGTCCCACAGCTGAGCAGGATGGACTACTCCCCACCCACAACCATGTGGCAGTCACTGTGTGCTTCACCCTCACCTAACAGGTAGGTAGCCATCTTCACAGGGAGGAGTGTTTGGAATAGGGAGGCCTGCACTACAACTCCCACCAGGCCCCCTTGTCCCACAGCTGAGCAGGATGGAGCACTCCCTCCCACCCAGAAGCATGCCTCAGCCATTGTGTGCTACACCCTCACCTAACAGGTAGGTAGCCATCTTTCCAGGGAGGTGTCTTTTGAATAGGGAGGCCTGCACTACAAGTCCCACCAGGCACACCCTGCCCCATCCCTCAGCATGAAGGAGCACTCCCTCCCACCCAGAACCATGTGGTAGACAGTCCACCCACAAGATGCAAACTGCACAGGTAATCAGCCAGTGCATGCACCCCACCATTCTTCAACAAAAGCATTGAGCTAATGCAAACACAATGCCACACTTCACAACAAAATATACCCCAATTACATACCATTTGATAGAATGCAGACAGCGATGCGTATGTAACTGTGACAGAAACAGAACTGTGACTCAACTAAACCCATGTGTAAGCAAATCAGGGACCAAATATGCCCTGCACAGAATGACATGTGCAAATTCCATGGCTGCTGAGCATGAAGGACCCTAGTAACAATAAAGAAGGCCTGGTCTGTCGAGCAAATAAATACAAGCACAGAACATTACAAAGGTATGCATGAGATAACAATGTGACAATGTCTAGTAAATGTGCATATGTAACATCTGTCGGGAAGAGTAATCATCCTCGATGCATCACATCAAGTTGCATGGCAGCCAGTTGTCAGATGACAACTCATCAGTCCCATACAAAGAGTGTCAAGTTGGCCATGGCATCCAATGACTTGTCACACCATGGAACAAGATGTATGTACCTCCACATCATGTCATGACGAACAACACTGTGCAGACATTCAACTCATGAAATACGTAACTATGTGTTGCATAACATGTAAATAAGAGACATCAAACACAGCAAGCCATATGGCTGTAAGTCAATGACCATGTACCCTCTGTTCCACAGGTGACCAACAACTGACTGCAGAGGACAACAATCTCAACCTGCAGAGCCAGTCTCCTCCCCCGGAAAATGGACACTCGGATGCGGAGTCCCTGGATTCTTTGGATGAGGAGCTCCAAGCCGGCCCATCTGGTGTGCCAGGGCGCAACCGGTCACATGACCCCACTGCCCCCCCACCATCAGCAACAACAACAATGCTGACCCCTGCTGGAACGACCTGTGCCGCCACCACCACCACCACCACCACCACCACTACCACCTTTGCCTGCAACATTCGCCCAGCCACAGAGGATGCCCAGCCAACACCAACAACTGTGGAGGGCAGGCATGTGGCTAGAGTGGTGAGGCAACAGGCCAGTGACAGCAGGGCAGGTGGGAGGACAAGTGGGACTCCACCAACACCGGACACTGTGACCGAAGCCCTGGCTAACATCACCAGAGTCGTGGGTGCCTATGAACGAACACAGGCACAAATGGGCCATGCCCACGAAGATGCCCTGGAGCTCCAACGTCTGCTGAGGTCCATGGACAACCATATGGGACAAATTGTGGACCTCATGGGCCAGTTAGTGGCGGTACAGAGGGATAGGCCAGTGCCACATCACACACCTCCACCTCCCCCGTCGTCCTGCAGGATGACAGTTCATCATCCACACCTGCGGGTACGGAGAGGGGTGACTCCTCAGACCCCAGTGGCCTAGCAGACAATGCCCCCCCTGCCAAAAGAAGGAGGGGCCGTCCAAAGAAAAACTTGGGACTCACCCGTGGCAAAGCACCTGCCAAACGCCAGTCAAGGAGCCAGCCATGATGGCAACACTCTTCACCCTGCCATTGACTTGGAACACTGTCCTTACCCACACTGCCATGGAAATGGCATCCGTCTGTTGGACTGTGTCACCACAGCAATGTGGTGCCTACTTGATTGTCTCATCTACCATCACTGCCAACTCATAGATTCACCATTCACACATATGTAAATATCCACTTCCCTCTCACAGATACCCATTGCAAATAAACTACAAAAACGCAAAAGGTGGTTGAGTCTGCTCCATGTTTATCACAGTATGTGCAATGTTTACCATGGTTACAATGTCACAGGAGCATGAATCCTCTGTAGGCAAGGGGAGGCAGAAGGGACCTAGCAAAAGACAACAGAACAAAAGTCAATAGTCAGGTGGTGGCATCACAGCCATCACACAACACATGTCCTCACTGTACAACAATATGCACACATAACAATGTGCAACAGTACCAACATAAACATCCTGTAGCAGTTCCTACATACCCTGTATCCAACACATAGGCAGCCAGCACTGAGTCAACAACAGGATGCACTCGCAAAGATCACATAGACCTCCACCCAAACAACTACATCAACAGACAATGGACCATTTGTACAACGTCACCCACCTTCAAGTGAAGTAGCGGTTGATGAGCTGCTGACGCTGGTCGACACCTTCCTCCTCACCACTATCCTCGTCACTGGACATTTGTGGTATCGCAGGGGGGGCCCTGGCTGGTCATCATCGTCCAGGATCATGGGTATCCCTTTCCGTAAGGCCAAGTTGTGCAGCATGCAGCATGCTACCACTATCTGACACACCTTTTTCGGTGAGTACATGAGTGCCCCTCCGGTCCGGTCCAGGCAGCGAATTCTCGATTTTAGGAGACCAAAGGTTCGCTCCACCACCCGACGTGTTCTACCATGGGCATTGTTGTAGCGGACGTCAGACGGTGTCCTAGGATTGCGTAATGGGCTCAGCAACCACGGTCTGTTGGGATATGCAGAGTCACCTAGGTGTGAAATAAGCATCACATTTGGCAGATAAGGAGACAAAACATACCCATAGGCAGGGATACAAGTGAAAAGATGATAAGGATGTACAGAATGCCAAGTGCGCCGGTGATGTAATTAACATCCTGAGTATGCAGAGCACACACATGTCCATGTGGACACATACTGTAGTATTTGCTACTGCGAACAATAACATTACATGAAGGCAGTACCAGGTGATACCAAACAGACAACAGTGTGACACATGTGGTGGATCATGATATTAATGCTGTAATGTTTGTACAATCATGTACTGTATAGTGACATATTGTGTGAGACATGGACATGTGTGTAAATATTGGGATCAGATATGAAATTGGGGCTAAATTAGGGGTCAGATATGAAATTGGGGATAACTTTGGGGGTGAGATATGAAAATGTGTGTAAATGTGGGCTCACATATGAAATTGTGTAGGAGTAATGTGCCCCATTAGTACTTTCAGTGTGGCATTTGGTGTTAGATATGAAGTTTAGGCTGTCATTACTTACTATAGCCCATTTGAATTCCATCAAGTGCCATGATATTTTGTAAGTGAACACTGTTCGGAGTACAGATATGACCCATTACATTGACACAGCACGATGTGTTCATTGGTGCCTTAAACGTGCTCAAACAACACTGTCACGCCCATAGTCAACAATGTCATGCTGCACCCTCGCCGTAGCTACCGCCTGCCACCAGCGGTGTGTCACCGCCATGGCCCATGACACCATGGCGGGATTGATAGGCATATGCACATGGCTAATGGCGGTTGGCATGCTCCGACACCCAGATCCCGGTCCCTCATAGCAATGCATGTGCCCGGAATCGCGGTAGCTACCGCCTGCCACCAGCGGTGTGTCACCGCCATGAACCATGACACCATGGCGGGATTGATAGGCATATGCACATGGCTAATGGCGGTTGGCATGCTCCGACACCCAGATCCCGGTCACTCATAGCAATGCATGTGCCCGGAATCGCGGTAGCTACCGCCTGCCACCAGCAGTGTGTCACCGCCATGAACCATGACACCATGGCGGGATTGATAGGCATATGCACATGGCTAATGGTGGTTGGCATGCTCCGACACCCAGATCCCGGTCACTCATAGCAATGCATGTGCCCGGAATCGCGGTAGCTACCGCCTGCCACCAGCGGTGTGTCACCGCCATGAACCATGACACCATGGCGGGATTGATAGGCATATGCACATGGCTAATGGCGGTTGGCATGCTCCGACACCCAGATCCCGGTCACTCATAGCAATGCATGTGCCCGGAATCGCGGTAGCTACCGCCTGCCACCAGCGGTGTGCCACCGCCATGAACCATGCTCTTCCAGCCAATGGGAAGCGCAATCGCGGTTGCCTGATGCAAGTTTGAAAATCGCGGTAGGCGTGCTGCGCCACCGCGGGGCTGGTCATTGGATGCACTTGAAAGATGCACCACCGCGGTACCGCATGCCTGTCCCCTGCGGTGTGTCACCGCCATGGACCATGCCCTGCCAGCCAATGGGGAGCGCAATCGCGGTTGCCTGATGCAAGTTTGAATATCGCGGTAGGCGTGCTCTGCCACCACGGGGCCGGTCATTGGATGCACTTGAAAGATGCACCACCGCGGTACCGCACGCCTGTCCCCTGCGGTGTGTCACCGCCATGGACCATGCCCTGCCAGCCAATGGGAAGCGCAATCGCGGTTGCCTGATGCAAGTTTGGAAATCGCGGTAGGCGTGCTCCGCAACCGCGGAGGCGGTCATTGGATGGATTTGAATGAGGCAGACCTGGAACACCAATTGCAGCAGCTTAGAACCACAGACACGAGCCCTGGGGGCTATATATGTGTGTGAGGGAGCCACATATTGCCACAGCTCACTGAGCCTGCTGCCTGAGAGCCCTCACCTGTTGCTGCCTCCAGGGACTGCTGCCTGAGACCCCTCACCTGCTGCTGCCTCCAGGGACTGCTGCCTGAGACCCCTCACCTGCTGCTGCCTCCAGGGACTGCTGCCTGAGAGCCCTCACTTGCTGCTGCCTCCAGGGACTGCTGCCTGAGACCCCTCACCTGCTGCTGCCTCCAGGGACTGCTGCCTGAGAGCCCTCACCTGCTGCTGCCTCCAGGGACTTCTGCCTGAGACCCCTCACCTGCTGCTGCATCCAGGGACTGCTGCCTGAGAGCCCTCACCTGCTGCTGCCTCCAGGGACTGCTGCCTGAGACCCCTCACCTGCTGCTGCCTCCAGGGACTGCTGCCTGAGACCCCTCACCTGCTGCTGCCTCCAGGGACTGCTGCCTGAGACCCTCACCACCAACTGCCGCTGCTGCTGTCTCATGCCCACAGTGATGGCGAGGACTGAGAAGATCCGTGCCACTCCATTCACCCCGAAGAACTGGAGGTCCTGGTGGACGAGGTGCTCACCCAGTATCCAAGGCTATATGGTGCGCCAAATGTCGTGGTAAGTATCTCAGGGTGTGAGTGAGAGTGTAGGGGGGCACACATGGAGTTGATCTGCTGCAGTATGTGCGTGAGAGTGTGGGGTTGGGACATGCACTGCCTAGCATGCTGTTTCCAGGGGGAAGGTGTGTTTAGCCTATTCCACACGTTTGCCTGCATGCACATCCAGATGTGAGGGAAATGTGATGTCTTGTCAGACATACAGTGTGGCTGCACCTTTTCAATTCAGTAGTCAGGACAGTGATTTTCAGTCTGACTGTCTTTGTGTGTCCCTGATGTCCTTCACAGGCACATCTGTGGCCTTAGCTAGTGTTGTTGTCCAGAGGGTAGTTAGGGCATTGTTTATGACGCAATTTGTGCCTCATCTCTAGTTCTGCACTATGCACAGGACCTCAGTCCCCCAGGGTGACACTCTTGTTGCTCAATCACCTATGACACTGTACATTCCAATATTCTTGTGCCCAGACCCTTCCATCACCACCAGCATGTGCACATACTCGCATGTGTTGGCACTGTTTGTGTTTCCAAATAGTCCCTCCATGTAAAAGATGAGATGCCCCACGTTGGACCTCTGTGTGACCCCAAATGGCCTGCACATTGACTGCCCAATCAGACAGTGACACAACACTGAATGTACAAAGTGTCAAATCTGTGCTTTTCCTCTTGACTCTCCGTCAATGAGCCATTGCAGAGGTGTAGATTGCAAACGACAGGCCTTGTGATGAGGGTTTGCGTTTATGAGGTCATGTCCCTCAATCTGACCTCCATGACACAGTGTGGCAGTTTAAGGGCAAGTGCTTTGAGGGCTGAGCAGTTTTGGGCACAGTGACATATGTAGTAATGTCCTGCATGTCTTGGTATTCCCAGAAACTTGCAGTAGATGTGGTCAGCATACACATTTTGCTCTCTGCTGGCATCCTGCATGGCTTTGAGATAGGCATGTACTGCGTCCACCCTCATACCTGCATGCATTAATGTGTATTTCACACATGATGATATTTGAATGTCGCAGATTTGTTGTCTCTGTTGAAGTTAGGGCTGAAGTTGGTATGAGTCTGTGTCATGCTCCTGCACTGTGAAATGGTGTTAGGTTACACTGATTATTGCACCCTCTTTTCTCCCCTGTCTGCAGCTCAAAGTCAACCAGCACAAGGCCGTGTGGAGGGCCATTGCATGCAAGGTGCGTGCACTGGGTGTCTCAAACAGATGGCGCTCCCACTGTCACAAGAGGTGGGATGACATCTGCCGGCTGAGCAGGAACGTGGCCGAGATGACACTGGGGCTGATCCCTCAGTCCGGCAGGTTGGCGCGGCGCAGCATGACACCACTAATGGCACGCATTTTAGCTGTAACGCAGCCTGAACTGGATGCACGTCTGAAGGGGCATTGGCAGCAAGCTGGTGGTGAGTATTCTGTGAGTGTGACTTTGGGTGTTGTTTGGCTGCATGTGCTCCAAGCATGGGACAGTGCAGGGCTGTGATGTTGCTAGTGTGATGCAATGGCGTGTAAGTGGCCGCGGTGTTGGGTGCAGTAGTCATGCATTCCCCCGACATGTACCTTCCCATGTCATTGGTGTAATGGCCCTTGAATTCATAATTGTAGTTGTGGCCTTCTGGTATCATCTTCATTGGTGTCGTCACGGACATCCCATGTCAGGGTCAAGCAGAGTGCATGATCTGAGTGTGCCATCATCAATGTGTGTATTGCCTGACGTCAGATTGTTGCTGGCTACACATCTAACAACAATGTGCAACTGTAGCTGTGCCCCAAGATACGACATGGTGGATGGCATGTGCTCATGCCCATTGTGTGCGGATATGTTTGAGTCTGTCTCTGTGTTGGACACTTCTGCTGGCTCAAGATGTGACAGTGGCAACATGTTGTGATCAGAATCTTTTACCCCCTCAGGGCCCTAGGTGTGCACAGAGGGTTATGTGTGTGTTGTTAGACGTAGCCACCAACAGGCTAAATGGCTGTGTGTCCATCACATGGGTGGATTCTGTACAATTTTTCATCATTCCACGGTAATTTATATGTTTGTATTGAGGTTGCACAATGCTACTGCCCATGGTGTTGTCCAACATGGATCATTGTCCATCATTAGTGATGTTTCACTTGCAGATATTTGTTGACTTTATGCAGATGTACTTATCCTCTCTCTCTCTCTCATGCAGCATCTCACATGGGAACAGAAGGACACGGGACGGACACCAGTGGTGAGGCATCAGGCACAGGTGATGCTCACCTGCTTAGTGACACAGATGTCACCAGCGCATCAGAGGGGGACCGTAGTCATCTAGAGGAGTCCCTGCCAGAAACGCAGACATCTACGTCATCTGACGACGGCGGTGATGCATCTATGGTTTTGTCCGAAGGAAACGGGGAGTCTGCCTCCTCGTCCACCACACAGCGTTCAGTGCCCACCCTCCCTGCTACTCCCACTTTTGCTGCCCGTGTTCGCACCACGAGGAAGCGAAGAGTGTCCTTCATCCCAGGCACCGCTGCCCCTGCCCCTGTGCCCCCTGCTGCCATCAGTGCGGAGTCTGTGGACCTTTTGCACCAGCTGTGTGTGGGTCAGACAGCTCTCCTCAATGCCTTCCTGGACCATGACAAAAAATTGGCACAGGTGGTTACTTTCATGGAGGGCGTGCATTCCGACGTGGGTGGGCTACACCGGACTGTACAGTCTCTGGCCTCTGCAGTGACAGCAGCCATTCAACTTGCCCAATCTCATAGTCCAGCTCCAGTCCCTAGGCCCACCACCCTGCCAGTGGCCACATCTGATGATAGTGACCACACACCACAGACATCAAGGGACAGATACAGCACACGCAGCACACGGCAGCAGCAGCCCAAGCAGTCCAGGCCGCAGACACCATCCCCACAGAAAGGTAAACCCACACCAGAGCGCAGAGGCAAAAGCACTTCAGGCCACACCCAGGGCAAGGATGGCAAGGAGCAGGCCTCAGGCTCACATGCCTCAGAGGCATCCCCAGCCAAGGACTCACCTGTCCCAAAAGTGTCTCGCAGAGACAGGCACACAGTTTCCGTGCCCAGTGACAAACAGGTGCCTGCTAAGGGTACACGTAAGAAGAGCTCCAAGGCAAGTTCACCCACAACATCTACTCCCATCCAGAGCCCTGTAAAGCAGGGGAAGGAGGCCACTGTAGGGGGACACCGGGTAAACAGGTGATGCAGGGGCAGAGGCAATCCGGGGCCAAGCGTCCCAAAGAATCCAGCACGTCCCCAGAGGGGGACCAGCATCTGCACATGAGCCAGCTTTTGTGACGAGTGTGCCTGTTGTATACACCCCACTTGGCATTAATCCCAGGACAGGGAAGCCATATCAAATCCCCAAGAAGCGGAAGGGAACCCCTCCAACTTCTCCCACACACACTGGGTCTCGTGCAAGCATGAGTCCACCTCCACGTGCCACCCCCCCACCTGGTCCTAGCAGCCCTCCGGCTTCCCAAACCACTGCTGGCTCTACCACACCTGGACCTAGCAGCCCTCAGGCTTCCCAGAACACTGATGGCTCTACCCCAGCTGGGCCTCTCTCTCCCCGAGCCAGTACCCCAACTGGCCCCAACAGACAGCCACCTCCCAGTCATACTGCCAGCCAAGTCTGAGTGTTGGTCACCCTCACACACACATGTCTCTCCCACAGTGGTACCATGGACTGCACATTTTTGACACCCTGAGTGTGTTGGTGACCATGGCAGGGTACTGTACCACACATTCCCAGTGCTGGATGTCATGTCCCTCACCTGCACTTTGGAGTGGCCACTGGCCTTGCTGTTCACTGCTGTTTGCCCCTTGCCTGTGCAGCTTCTCATGTACCTCACCTGCACTTTGAAGTGGCCACTGGCCTTGCTGTTCACTGCTGTTTGCCCCTTGCCTGTGCAGCTTCTCATGTACCTCACCTGCACTGTGTCCTGGCCACTGGCCTTGCTGTTCACTACTGTCTGCCCCTTGCCTGTGCAGCTTCAAATGTACCTCACATGCACTGTGTCCTGGCCACTGGCCTTGCTGTTCACTGCCGTTTGCCCCTTGCCTGTGCAGCTTCTCATGTCCCTCACCTGCACTTTGGAGTGGCCACTGGCCTTGCTGTTCACTGCTGTTTGCCCCTTGCCTGTGCAGCTTCTCATGTCCCTCACCTGCACTTTGGACTGGCCACTGGCCTTGCTGTTCACTGCTGTTTGCCCCTTGCCTGTGCAGCTTCTCATGTGCCTCACCTGCACTTTGGACTGGCCACTGGCCTTGCTGTTCACTGCTGTTTGCCCCTTGCCTGTGCAGCTTCTCATGTACCTCACCTGCACTGTGTCCTGGCCACTGGCCTTGCTGTTCACTGCTGTTTGCCCCTTGCCTGTGCAGCTTCTCATGTGCCTCATCTGCACTTCGGACTGGCCACTGGCCTTGCTGTTCACTGCTGTTTGCCCCTTGCCTGTGCAGCTTCTCATTACCTCACCTGCACTTTGGACTGGCCACTGGCCTTGCTGTTCACTGCTGTTTGCCCCTTGCCTGTGCAGCTTCTAATGTGCCTCACCTGCACGTTGGACTGGCCACTGGCCTTGCTGTTCACTGCTGTTTGCCCCTTGCCTGGGCAGCTTCTCATGTACCTCACCTGCACTGTGTCCTGGCCACTGGCCTTGCTGTTCACTGCTGTTTGCCCCTTGCCTGTGCAGCTTCTCATGTACCTCACCTGCACTGTGTCCTGGCCACTGGCCTTGCTGTTCACTGCTGTTTGCCCCTTGCCTGTGCAGCTTCTCATGTACCTCACCTGCACTGTGTCCTGGCCACTGGCCTTGCTCTTGTCTGACTTTTGCTGCATGACTTTGTGAAATGTAAATAAAAAGAAGATATTTACTCCTGTTGTCTGCCTTGTCAGTGTCCTTGCTAAATAAAGGGTTACTGTGTGGGTATTGTTTACTGTGACACATGCTCTATTTTCCACTTCAACATTGCCAATGTCTTGTTTCCTCTGATCATGTTGTTTCAACTTTTGTGTTCCAGACTTCTGCATCTGTGTGTGTTGGCTTGGTAGTATGTGTGTTTGCTGTGGACTGATTGACTTCCTGGGTGTGTTGTTGTGTGTGTGATGTTTAGATTGTTGTTGTGTGTGTTCATGGTGTGTCACTCATCTCTGTTTGTAACTGGTATGTGTGTTGTGCACACACAGGCTTGGTGTGCATGCAGTGCTGTGAGTTGATGTTGCCTTGTCCTTGCCTGTTGTGCACCCCCTGATGTTTGCTGTTGTAGCATGTTGATATCTTTGCCTGTGCATGTGTTGTGACTTTTGTGGTTGTGTACTCCTGTTGTGTCTGTGCTCCCATTGGATTTGCACTGTTTAGCTGCACAGGTCTTGTCTGTTGTTGTAGTAGTTCTGTGTGTGTGTTTTGCTTGTGTTCAGTGTTTGACTGTTGTTTTTGTGCGTACTGTGGTACTGCCATACCTGTGTGTGTGTGTGTGATGTTTGTGGATACCACCCAGGGGGTGTGTTTGATTGTCAGTGTCTTGACTGGATATTATTGGCAAGCTTCTGTGTGTTTGTCACTGGTGTTGTGTGCTGCTGGTGTGATGGGTGTGGGGGTTGTGTGAAGGTTCATACTTGTGTTTGACTGTCATGGAGTGTTGCAATGGGCCCTGTGTGTTGTGCTGCTGACATACTCCTGTGATGTATTTGGATTCAGATGTGTGGCTGGTCAGGGTTGGACTTCATACCCTTCCTGTCATCCCTGTGCCTATTCATGGGTTGCCTTGCTGTCTCCATGAGTTGTTGCAGTGAGGTGACTGTGGTCTGACTTCACTCACTGTGACTGCCATGTGTGAATTTTTGGGCGGGGTGGATGTAATGTGTTCCTTCCCTTGCATGTGATGTACACATTTTTGGTGTTCAGCTCCTTGCCATTCCATTTGTGTGCACCTGACTTTGAGTTGCCTATTTGTTGTCCTACATTGCTGTTGGCATGTGGTCTGTGTTTGTTGCTGTGTGTCAGTGTGGAGTATGTCTGTGTGACTTGGCAGGCTGTGTGTCCATTGGTGTGTTTGTTCATTGTCTGTGTGTGTTTAATTTGTGCTTGTACTCAGTTTACTTGCCATGAGTGTGGTGTTGTTGTGGTGTGTGTGTTCCCCTGGCCCAGGGCTTGTACGCTGTGTGTTACTCTGCAGCCACACCTGATGTGGCTGTTTCACTAGTTGTTTGTTGTGTGGTGCAGTGTGTGTGTTCTCCTGTCTGCTTTTGGGCATGTGGGGGCACAGGGAGCTCACGTGGCATGTCCCTTCATGGTGTGGGTGGGCCTAGTGTGTGGGGTGTGGAGGTGTTGCCCTGTGTACTTTGGGCACTGCCCCTGCCTAGCGCTGGCCCAGCCTACTACATTGTGTGCATTTGTTCTCGCGGATTCACCGCTGCGGTCACGTGGACTGGGCATTATTTCCGGGTCGCGGACATGGTGGCCTGGCTGTGGAGGGGTGGCCTTGTGACAGGTGGGACATGTGTGGCTACACTTGTGGTTGTGTTCCTGTCCCCACGAGGGTGTCTGGTGGGGGCAGGCACCATACATCGGACAAGTATTTGTGGGTTGTGTTTGTTTTCGGAGTTGTGTGATGGCGTACCTGCGTCGGCGTCCGCGACGGTCCATGGCTTGCTGTAGGTGTATCATGTACAGCGCCGGGTAGACGTGTAGTGCAGGGTCCATGGCGGTCGGCTCCGGGTATCGATTTGGCGCTCCGCTATGGTGCTTCCTTATGCTCAGAATGGCCGGTTTCTCTGCTGCGGTGGGCCTGGCTGTTCCGCGCATCCTAATTTGTACGGAGGGAGGGACGTCATCGCGCACGGCGGTGGCTCTCGATTGGTTGTCTCCGCCGCGGTGGCAGGCGCGTTTGGCTGGCGGTGCACGTAGGACCGCGGCGGACGGACAATGGGCTGGGTTTGGCCATTGTACTATGGCGGACGGGTGCACGCTGCTCACGGGCGGAAAACAGCGTTTTCTCCCACCGCCAGCATCGCGGAGGTGCATCCGCCAGTCATCGTAATGGACCCCTATGTTGGATATGATTTCCTTCCATTGTTGCCAAAACTTTTAGGCAGCATAAAAAGTTTTCTGCACCTCCATTTCCTGCTTTGCATAACCCCTCATTCAAAACCTCAGTCCCTTCCCCCCTTTTTTGTCTCAACCATGGAACACACCAAGGCATGGCAGCCAACGTGGCCTTGCAAAGGGCTTCCATTTCCATGATGCAGTCTTTGTATAGCCGGACTAATGAATAGAGATAAGAGTGGCTTGGTTTGTGAAGGATAAAGCCCTTTGTCCTGAAAGGTCGTCTGGATGACGATTATGCCACTGCCATACACAGTCGTCCTTAAATTGAGCTGCATTAAAAAAGAATCAATAGGCTAATTCTGATGCCTCCATTAGCAAGAGTGCTATTACGTAAGTACCTCTGACTCAAAATAAGCACGCAAACGCGCTCTTGCCAGCTGCAGCAGCTAAATCGCTGCAAATTATATTAAATGTCCTTTTGCTTCTGAGCTCTTTTGCCTTATTTGATTTCTTTATTTATTTGACAGAAGAATTTGGAATTGATTGATATTTTTATAAGGCTATACTACAGCTTTTATGAATAATCATTCATTAGATGAAGTTAAAAACAAACAGGTTTAATATTAATCACTAGAAGCCACATTAGCCAAGCTCAGTGCAAATCACTGCAACAACATGGCTTTGTGAAATTTTGCAGTGACAGCAAGCGGCTGATTTCGCACAGCACATTTAAAATGGGATCTTAACAGTCAAAATTAGGAAGGCTTAGAAACATGTTCATTAGCAGTGTAAGTACAAACACCTCTGAGTCCTGCTACTTGGTTCAAGCAACCAGAGCTCACTTCCATTTGACCAGCCATTCTCCTTGAGCTCTCTGGCGTCTCGTTGAAAGGGCTACCAGTGGCGACCGCCACAAACAAAGGGTGGTGGGGCGGTTGGATTGAACGTGCGAGGGGGATCGCGGGGGGGGGGTCACGCGGGGGGGGGTGTTAGGAATAATATATTAAAAATAAAAATAACTTACCTGAAGCCGCTGGCCGCCTCCCGTATCACGTTGTGCCTCCTCTCCTCTTCCTGGTCCCAGCAGCCCCTGGGACAGACTGCCATCCAATCCCCGTGCTGCAGAGCAGCACAGGGATTGGCCCGAGCGGGCTGGAAAGACGCTCCACTGAGACGGCCGGCCAAACACATATGCGCACTTAGGGAGTGCACATAGCACTCCTCCTCCACCCTCCCATGACTCGGCCCGCCCCTCCCTACAGTGCTGGCTCAGAGTTGGCAAATAAAAAATAAAGCGATGCTAGAACATCGTTTTATTTTTGATTTGCTGGCTCTGAGCCAGGCAGTGGGGCGATGCTCCTCCGCCATTGCTGAGGAGCCACCGCTGAGGGCTACAACTTTGAAGTCACCTTGAGACAGTATCATGGTTGGGTTGGTGAATGGGGTCTTTTGAGGCCTACTACAAAATCAATGAGCATCCTCTTTAGGGTGCAAAACCACACCACTGACATCCTTAGTATTTTGAAGTGCACATACCTTATCTCACCGTCTCCCCACTGGCTTTTGACAAAGCTTACAATTAAATTCAAGTTCTTATGCTTCATACTTAAGATCCTCCATGGTTGAGGACCACCCTACCTTGCTCCTGATGCCACCGTACATCGTAAGCCACAGTTTTTTCTTTAAATCCTAACAGAGCATACAGCCAAGGTGCTCTTGTACATTATAAGTCCACCTCTTACTTAGCCCATGGTTCTGAACAGATTCAAGTACGCCACTTCAGCTAGGGCTTCCCCTAGCAACCGCTATTACACCAACTCCTTTCAACCTGTACCTCTAAACATTTCTTGTTTTGCAGGCATTTCATATCACAATACATCAACGTCACACAGTTATATTTGACATTTTCTTCAGCTGATATCACACACTTAACACCAACTTTTGAGAACATCCAGATCTGGGTGACTGACCACGGCTTTAATCTAAATCCACTTTAAACAGAGTTCAGTCCCTAAGCATCCTTGACTGCCCTCCAGCTATCACTGGGTAGATGAACCTCTAGGCCTCATTCTTGAAAAGAGACTCAACCTCCCTGCACACATAAATAGCCAGACATTGGCCAGAAATCAGAAAGGCAACTTAAGGCTCCTACCAGGGATACATTTATACATACCAGAACAAGACTTTATAGCAGTTGTGCAGTACTTAACTTTGCCAAGACTAGAAACATGGGAATACAATTGCCCCTTGAAAAGTGCCTTTTATTTGCCTCAGGACAACTAGTCCTTTGGAGCAAACATTCTGATCACATTACCCCAGTTCTCAACATGTGCCCGTGAACATCGCATTAATATAGGTGCAGCTATAAAATGCCCTGCTTCATAAGCAGTCCCCTACACACAGGTTCCTTTCACAGTCTGGTGCAGTAATTAAAATCCTAAAGAGTGACTCTGATCTTTTTGTAGATCTGAGACTTTTGATTATGAGTCCTTAGCATTAAAAAACAAAAAAAACATGGTTCACCACTTTCAGATAGAGCACGGAAAATGTGGAATATTGTCTACTTTTTTCTCCTGATTAACTCCTGTCATTCTCCTTTAAATTAAAACACTTTAAAAATATTTTGCATCAACACTTTCAAGCATGACACTCCAAATATCTTCATCTCTCAATTAAAATGAACCTATCTCTACATTATAATATTCTACTACTTTGGAAATGCAAGTGTTCCTATATATATATGTTACCAAGTTTGTTCTGCAATGAGAACGCACTCCACAGCAGCTGGATACCAATCCTTTTATTTTCGCATGAAGGTCGCATTTCACCCCAAATTGTTTAAGTCCTCTGCCGACGCGTTTCGAAGCTTCATGCTTCTTTTTCAAAGGCAAGTGACAATGCAGCCTTTCGTGGCAAACAACAGCCTCCCCTCGTGTGTTCGTTTCTTTTAAAGGGCTTCCGGTGCGCCCGTCCCGATGGATTCTGTTTTCACTGCACACTGGGAGTTGTAGTTCAATTTACAAGCCTTTTTTCCCCACATTGGGTTGCTGCATATCACTACTGTACAGGACCATTCATTTAACACCCTCCAGTGGGTTTCGAGACTGAATTGCACCTCCATAAATCAAAAGCGCTGCTGAGCCTCCCAGGAGAGAGAAGGTTCTGTCTCCCGAGGCCTCTGTTCATTCTATCGAGTGGTGCAGTTCTCTACGGCCGAACCCGCCGTAATAAATGTTACCAAGTTTGTTCTGCTTCGAAACGCGTCGGCAGAGGACTTAAACAATTTGGGGTGAAATGCGACCTTCATGCGAAAATAAAAGGATTGGTATCCAGCTGCTGTGGAGTGCGTTCTCATTGCAGAACAAACTTGGTAACATATATATATATATATATATATTGAAGAAACCAAAGGTTAAAGATTAGTTTAAGTTGTGAAAATGTGATTTATTATTTCTATACAGAAAAACATCAGAAATTCGAAAGTTATAGTTATCACTTAAGCTTATAAGTTACACCCCCCAAAGCTGACAATAACTCGCACACCTCCGTACACAGTGTTGTGAACTTGCTAGGCAGACTACGTTAACTATAGCTCGCCCCCCATCATGCACAGTGTTCTCATAAATGATGTTCTTTCAGATGTCATGAGTGTTGCTATGGCCGCTTTGATTTAATGTGGTATAAGTGGTGTAATATGAAAGAGTATAAGCTGTGTATGGTAGAGCTGCGAGTTATAGTTAATGTATTCTGTCTAGCGAGTTGATCCTGTGCCTGATCTCTGCAAGTATCGCTTGTAGAAACAGGGTTCTATTGGGTGGATGGTGTGCAGTGCTGCGTGGATCCTTTTTGGGATCAGTAGATGAGTAAATAGGATCCCTTTTGAGACTTATTATGGACTTGATGTCTCTTCTCGCCGCTTAGCATTTTTCTCAGTGAAAAACAGTAAATTTGACTCCCAGGAGAAGTTGGACAACACCAACAAGGAGGGATTGAGAAACATGCAGTAACGTAAGCCCTAGTTTGTCCATGAGTATTTAAAAAGAGGGAAAGAGTTTAGGTGCCAGTTTATCAGTCTAACCAGTAACTGTAATATTAATGTGCTCTTTTGCAAATGTTATATGAATATATTGACTTATTTGTTCACATTTTACTTCTCTCCAACCACAGATAAAAAGAAGAGCCAGTGAACCCTTTGGATGTGTAAATTTGACATGCATGACTGGGTGTGTTTCTCCCCCACATTTTAGCATCAATATGTTCATAGGCCTAACAAAGGTGACACTAAGGGGGAAAGCCCCTGTTCACTTTCATGGATCTGAGGGTATAAATCCCAAAGAAGACCACAAGACCCATTTGGGCTGCATGAAGGTAGCTGAAACTTGTAGTCTTTTTGATGCAGGGGATCACTAACTCTCACTACCAGCATTGTTTGCATTTTTATCTTGTCCGCGAACCCTGTATTCTATTAAATCACCTAAGAGGGGACTCAAGACAATGTTTAACTTGTAACATAGATCCCACAACGTACATAAGAGCTCTCTTCATCTAAGGATGGAGCCCACCCAGAATCAATAGGTGTTTGTATGAGGACTCGATGATGAAGCATGCCGCTAGTTTCTTCTAGTGGGTAAGAGTCCTTTTAATATCTTAGAAGTATTCCCTTGCTGGTGGAGTTGGGTTGAGATACCCGTTCTTTCGAATAATTAGTGGATTCTCTCCATTGTGATTGGTTTGAAGCACTGGGAAGAAGAGTAAATCCACTCACAACACTTCTACCTCCTCTCTCTGATATTATATCCTAACCAGTAGAAGCAGGCACACAGGCTCAAAACCAGTAAAAGCAGAGAAACCTTATAGGATCATAACCAATAGAGACCGAGCTTACAGGCTTCTAACTAGTATACGCAGACAGATCTCACAGGCTCATAACCAGTAGAAGCAGATAGATCTCACAGGCTCATAACCAGTTGAGGCAGACAGATCTCACACGCTCATAACTAGTACAGGTAGACAGATCTCACAGTCTTATAACCAGTAGAGACAGCCAGATTTCACAGGCTTATAACAAGTAGAGACAGACAGATCTCACAGGCTCATGGACAGTAGAGGCAGACAGATCTCACAGGCTTATAACCAGTAGAGGTAGACAGACCTTATAGGCTCATAACCAATAGAGTCAGGCAGAGCATACAGGCTCATAACCGGTAGAGTCACACAGAGCTTACAGGCTCATAACAAGTAGATGCAGACAGATCTCATTGACTTAGCTCTAGTAGAGGCAAGCAGATCTCACAGACAGAGCTTACAACCTCATACAGCAGAGGTCTCGCTAAGATTACAGGGACATTACTATTCACACCACAGACAGTTTACACCAGTCATACAGGTTCCCCTCTTTGAAAAATCTTCAGCCACATAGATGATGAAATATCACCCCTTGGGCCATGAAAAAAACAGCCAGAGGTGCAAGAGCCCTCCGGCACCAAGAAGACACTAAGCATCTTATTGGAATCATGGTTGCACTTGCCGTTATCTCTTTTGGGTAGAGCGAATTTGATTAAAATGATGATTCTCCCGAAGTTCACTTTCATTTTTAACGCTTTACCATTACATTTTAAATCAGAATGGTTGCAGAAACTGCAAAGTGACTTGAACAGCTTCGTGTGGAAAAATAAAGCAGTAAGAAAAGCATGGAAAAAACTACGCAAAAAGAAAGTGGATGGGGAATTGCCCTGCCAGATTTTAAATTATATCATTGGGCCTTTTTCTTTAAAAACACCAGGCATCTTCTTATGGATAATGTACAAAACTCGCCACCCTATTTACGGGCGTTAAAAAGGGATCTCCCGACAGAAGGGAAATTTTTCTTATTCAAATATGGACACCCTAAATTTTTTTAAAAGATCAGGTTCAAGGTTTTGCTAGCGGCCTGTGAAGTTTGGGTACAAATTAAACGACTCATGGGTATTCGATATTACAGTAGCAAAGCACCAATTTGGAACTCTCCAGGCACCCCAGAATGTCTCTTGGATATCCTAGCCCTCCCTTTATTGAGGGCGGGCTTGACAACTTGGGGAGACTTAATTGAAGGAGACTCTCTCATTGCTTGGGATACACTTGCCTCAAAAACAAATTACACCTTGGCAAGACTCAAATACCTCCAATTGTCAAGTTGGGTTCGGAACGAAAAGCAGTTCAGCTCAGACTTAGAATGGGAGGGAGAATTCATGAAAGACCAAGTATTCAAAAAGGAAGTATCCAAGTGGTACTGGATGCTAGTGGAAGCGGAGGACAGCAAGCTACCTGCACCAGAGGAGATTTGGAGAACGGACATACCAGACGCAGATATTCACACCTTATGGCAAGTATCATATGTGTAGCGTCGGAGGCTACGGGGCAGCCGAGGACAGACTAGGCCACCGGTTTGGGCCGTGACGTCACAGAGGGTACACGGAGACAGTTTACTGGCATTGGGCCAAAGACCCCGAGCGGTCTTGCGCCCCTTTATTTATGCCCTGGGCGAGCCCGCCCTCGGGATGCGTGGGTGCGTGAGTGGCTTGCGTAAACGGGCCGGGTGGCTCCGCTACTACATCCCTCCAATCTTTTAGATACATTGACCCATTTCGGGAAAACCGCTCAGATCTTCTGAGCACACCACGCAAAGTCTCTCAGTCTCTGATTAGGGGTCGGATTCGGCCGGAGCCCATACTTCTGGCTCCGGGAGCTCTTCCTTGCTTCTGAGCCTTCGGGCTCCTCCTCTGGTGCGGGTATAGCCTCCTCAGGACTCCTCCTGTCCTCCACTGCCTCTGTTTCTCTTAGGGGTTGCAATGGCACCTCCTCCTGCTGACTTCGCTGGACCTCCGCAGGGACCACTCCTTCACCCCCTTCCAGCTCTTCTGTGAGTTGGTCATCCATCTGTACGTCCCTGGGGACTCTTTTGAACCAGGAGGTGTTCCTTGTGACCACCCGGGTGCCCCGCATGGCCGATACCATGGTCCCTTGTATGTTGACTACTTCCCATATTTCTGGCTCATATGGGGTGCGATACTTCCATTTTGGGTGGCGGTCTTTTATTATCACTCTGTCCCCAACTTGAATGCTCATGGGTTGAGCCCTGCGTGCCCGGCTCGCCTTGTCATTATTTAACTTCCTCCTATTCTGCGCGGCGCTTTGATCCATCTCTGGAGGACTCCAGGATCGATTTGCAGGCACACTGTCTCTCGGGGCCCGTCGGAATAGCAGATGGGCTGGAGCGCACCTGGTGGTGCAGTGTGGGGTTTGGCGATATGCACTTAGAAACTGCGACAGGCACTGCTCGGCATCGTCTCCTTTGTCCACCCCGATCCTTAGGGCCCGGTTCATCGTGCGCATGAACCGCTCCACCTCGCCGTTTGCCTGGGGCCACTGTGGAGTGATCTTCCTGTGTCGGATACCGCGGGAGGTTAGGTAGTCCTGGAAGTCTCTGCCTTGGAACGGTGGTCCGTTGTCGGATTTGATCTCGTCTGGCAGGCCCATCATTGCGAACGTGCGGTCCAACACAGCCTTCACGTGGGAGAACGCCGTTGATGACACTACTTCCACCACCGGAAACTTCGAGTGGGAGTCAACTAGCACTAGCGTGTTTCAGTCCATCTGGGAATGATCCAAAGTCGATGCTCACTTTGGACCATGGTTCCGGGCACGGGTCTTCGGTGATCACTGGGTGTGGCGCAGGATCGCCACTCGTGATGCTGCAAGAGTGACAGTTGCGTACTACCTCCTCTACCATTACGTCCATTCCGGGGAACCAGACCTTGCTCCTCAGTCTGGCCTTGGTCTTTGATGTGCCTTGATGACCTTGGTGTGCCAGCCGGACCACCTCCCCTGCAGACTCTTCGGGATCACGAGGAGGCTCCCTCAAGACCACTCCGTGAGGGCCTTCGCTGAGTTCGCTTTTCACTCTCCACACCTGTTGCCGAAAGATTTGTTCCTCCGCCGTGAGGGTGCTGACGCCGTCCAGAAAGTGACCCCAGTTTCGGTTTACCAATGTGTCCTTGACTTTGACGAGGCACTCGTCAGCCTCTGTGGCTTTCCCCACGTCTTCAAGCGTGAGTGCAACAGGACACGCTTCCAGGGAGACCATGCGAACATACTCCTCGGTGTACTCCTCATCCGCCGGTGTGCGGAGCGACGGGGGTGAGCTAGGGTGGCGTGAGAGAAAATCAGCCGGGTTGTTGGCCCCTGGCCGGAAAATCACCTCGAAACTGTACGTTTGTAGCTGCACTGCCCATCTCTCGATCCGTGGAGGTGCGAGCCGAGCGGTGCCGGCAAAAAGTGGGACGAGGGGCTTGTGATCAGTGACCACTCGAAATTCGTGTCCATAGAGGTACAGATGGAAGTGCTGGCACGCCCATTTTATTGCCAGAGCCTCTCGTTCTATCTGTGCATACCGCATCTCTGTGGCCGTCAGCGCACGACTGGCATATGCGGTGGGGACCCATTCTCTTGACTCGGTTTCCTGCATCAGGACGGCCCCTAACCCAACTGGGCTGGCGTCCACCACGACCTCCGTGCGTCGATGCGGGCGAAAGTATGCCATGACTTTGTTGTCGATGAGGGCGCTCTTGACTGCCTGAAATGCCAGATCTTCCTTGGCAGACCAGGCCCATGGTTGGCCTGCTTTCGTGAGGACACGGAGTGGCTCGGACAGAGATGCGAGGTTGGGGATGAACCGGCCACAGTATGTGGCCATTCCCAGGAAGCTTCGTACTTCAGTGGCCGAGGTAGGTCTCGGGGCAGATCGAATGGCCTCTGCTTTCTTCGGGTCTACACGCAGTCCGTCCCTGGAGAAAATGTATCCGAAGAAGTCCACTGACTCCTGATAGAACGAACATTTGGATCTGTGTAGGGTGAGTCCATTGTCTGCCAGTCGCTGCAGGGTCGCTCGGAGGTGCGTGTGGTGTTCCTCGAGTGTCTTTGAGAACACGAGGATGTCGTCACTTAAGTTTATTACCCCTGGTAATCCGGAGAGCATCTCCCTTATTGCATTTTGGAACATCTCCGCAGCTGACGAGACTCCAAAACTCAATCTCTTGTAGCGACGTAGCCCAACGTGAGTGGAAAATGTTGTGATGTTCCGGCTGTCAGGGTGGAGTTCCAGCTGGTGATACCCCGCATTGAGGTCCAGTTTGGTGAACCATTTGGCGCCGTTCAGGTCGGCAACGATGTCGTCCATCGTAGGCGTAAGGTGTCGCTCCTCTTTACGGCCTTGTTCGGCAGGCACATGTCGACGCATAATCGAATGGCCCCGGCTGCTTTGGTTTTGGGGCCACGACGAGGGGGACACCCACGGGGTGGGGCCCAACACTTTTTCTATCACCCCCAGGTCTTCAAGCTTTCTTAGTTCTTCCTCCACCTGCGGCCGCAGGTGGAACGGCACCCTCCGGTGCCTTAGCGCCATGGGCCGGACTGTTGAATCCACATGTAACTTAAACGTCTTCCCTTTCAGGCATCCCAGGCCTTCAAATAACATGGGGAAATCTTTGAGCATCTCTCGTGCGTGTAGATCGTGCACTTGATTAGCAAAAAACACAAGTTCCAGGTCTTCTGCCGTGTGGCAACTGAGGAGGGTGCCCTTCTCCCTTCGGTGACATGGAATTTCGTGCTCAGGCTCCGGCCGTCACTGGTGACGTCGACCTCCATGACTCCTCGTAGAGGGAGCGGCTCGTCACTGTCATACGTGTATATCCTTGCTTTGGACGGTAGGAGCTGCGGGCGTGGCACTAGTTTCTCGTACTGGTCACTGTCCATTACGTTGACAGACGCTCCGGTGTCTATGAGGGCACTCACAGGGAACCCTGCTACGGTGATACTGCACATGGGCGGCGGTCGGCGCGTGGACCCTTCTCTGCCAACGAATGACACAAAGAATACTTCATCTTCTTCCGTCCCATAGTCGAACCCTGGCGATGGGTCGTCAACTTGGTTATTTGAATCTTCTAGTGTCAGCTGTCGTACCGCTGTTGTAAACCTATGCGGGCCTGGGGTATTGTTCCGCCCTCTTCCGCTCCTACAGACTTTGGCGAAATGATTGATTTTCCCGCATTGCGAACACGTTTTCCCTCTTGCAAAACATTTTCCTCCTGGGGGGTGTTCCATGCCGCAGTTGCCGCATGTGTTTTTCTGCGTAGGCCTCGTGACTCCTCTCGATTGTGGTGGGCGTCTGTGGACCACATCCACTCTCTCCTCCTTGACTTGGGGTGTCCGCTGTGATGTCGCGGGCCGATTCAGAGCCGCTTCCATTTCGTCCGCCCGGGCGTTGGACAGTTCATGAGACCTTGCGAGTACTAGGATTTCGTCGAGGGTGATGCCTGGCTGTCGCAGCACGAGGCGTCGTAGCGAGACTGACCGGCAGCCTTGAATGAGCTGTGCGCGGATTTCCGCCCTCTGATCTGGCAGCGTACATGATGTTGCGAGCTTCCGTAAGCGGGCGTAGAAAACGTCTATGGTTTCGACCTCTCCCTGTCTTGCTTGCCTGAGTTTGAACCATTCGAAATCCGGGTTGATTTGGGGATCAAAGTGGCGGTTCAGAGCTGCGACCGCCCCGGCGTAGTCGTGATCCTCCCCCTGTCCGGCAAGGTCTCAAACAGGTCGTACAATTCTGCTCCTCCATAGCACATGAGGAGTGATCTCTTTACTCTCCCGTCCCTCTCTCTCACTCCGATAAAGTAGTGGTCCAGACGACCGATCCAGGAACGCCATCGTGTTGCGGCTGTTGACGGGTCAGAGAGTTCACTGAAGGGCGGCAACGGGGCAGCCGTGCCATGACCTGGCGGAGCGGGTGCTTGATGTGCGGCTTGTTGCAGAGCGGGGGCCAGTAGTGCGTCCTGCTGAGGGGCCAGTGCTGCTGCGGGGGCACCCCCACCGCCGGCGGCCGGGTTGTCCATCTTTTACAGCCGGTACTCTCTGCACAGACACAGCAGGAGGTGTGGCGATTTTCGTAGCAGTCCCCTTCGGTGTGGTGATTATTGTAGCAGTCCCCCCCCTTACCAAGCAGCAGGCTCAGCGCATGTGATGGTGGCGCTGGTGCAGGTACCATGACACAGGGTCTTCCCCCTGGCGTCTCCGGGCTGTGTGTGGTGTCTGGGCACTTGTGCCTTCTGGTGCTGTGCCAGAGGACGACTCCTAGGCTTGCCCCCTTTCTTTTTTCTTTTTTTTTTTCTCTCTCAGCCTTCTCTGAGTAGGGGCATGTCTTCCCTCTCGCGTGGTCACATGTATTCCTGTGCTGGCTGATACTCCGTTTTTTTTTTTTTTTTTTTAAGTCCTCCCCGTCGGGCAGGCTGCTGGAGGCATAGGCAGGCTGAAAGTTGTGCTCCTTGTACTCTCCCTGCTCGCAAGGGTCGAGTTCTCCCCTCTGTGCGTTTTTTTTTCTTCAGGACGCGCCGTGGTAAGCGCGTAGCTTCACTCTCCGGCTCTACCACATGGCAGTGGGAGCGCGGCCGAGCAGCAGCTGTTTTGTTCCCTCGTGAGTGGATGCTGCGCAACGCTGTGACTGGCTTGCGCTCGCTCGCATTCACTCACTCACGCGCAGGGTTTGCCTCACCTCATGCGCTGCTCCACGCGCCGTAAACAATTCCTTTCTGGTCACGCTCCTTGCTGTGGCGCGCCTGCCGATGCGGCACACCGGGAGCCTGACGCGGCTCTTGTGAGGTGACTTCACGCGGGGTTGGGCACCCGCTGCCGGTCCTGTTTGGCGCCACCAGCGCGGACTGCGCGAGTTCCGTGAGTGCGGGGACACAGGCACCGGGCAGCAACTGCGGGGCGAGGCGTGGGACAGACCCACCCTCGTCGCCAGTGTAGCGCCGGAGGCTACGGGGCAGCCGAGGACAGACTAGGCCACCGGTTTGGGCCGTGACGTCACAGAGGGTACACGGAGACAGTTTACTGGCATTGGGCCAAAGACCCTGAGCGGTCTTGCGCCCCTTTATTTATGCCCTTGGGCGAGCCCGCCCTCGGGATGCGTGGGTGCGTGAGTGGCTTGCGTAAACGGGCCGGGTGGCTCCGTTACTACAATATGCAGCACTTTGGTCAAATATCAGACCTGCTCCTTTAAGAAGAAATCATCTCTTTACTCTATATAGAGCTTACTGGTCCCCAAAAAAGTTGGCCAAAATGGGAGGAGGCACGAGAAGATACTGTCCTAAGTGTTGACTGGAAAATGCGGACGACGTGCACATGTTATGGAGATGTCCGGTAATCCAGATCTTCTGGTGTGAGGTGGGTGAGTTTGTCTCCAAAACACTAGGAATCAAAGTCCAGGTAAGCCTTGAACTTGTTATTTTCGGGATAATGTACAGAGGTAATGAAAATTATTTAGCGAACATACCTCAAGCACACTTATTATTTGCATTGATAATTATGGCACGTAGAGAAATTTGCACGAAATGGGTAATACAGTTAGCACCATCATTAAGAGAATGGATTTTATATGTTAAAAATATTTGTAGGCTAGATTGTGCCAAAGGTTTATCTAGACGGATTAAAATGTGGAGACCAATTAGGGAGATGCTTTCAGAAGAAGCCATGTAAGGGGGACTCATTAATTGGAAAATGTATAAAGAGGAGATGACAAAGTAAAGTCCAATGATTAAGGCATACTAAACTTGGCTGGAGTGTAGTCAGATCGTATATAACTCCAGATACATAGTTTAACAAGGCCTTGGCTTCCTGGGCAGAGGCAAAGTGCGGGTCTCCCCAATCAATATGCACATAGCCCTAGCCATACGCTGAATGCCATGTATGAGGACAAAAATAAAATAAATAAATAAATAAAAATAAAAAAAGAAGACACTAAGCATGAATTATCATACACATATACGTTTTATTTAAATGTATTAAACATTCAGTTTATTAGTTTTTTGTAAATGCAATCCCTTTGTCCCCAAAAATTATTTTGTCATTTTTGGGAAATATTGCCTTTTTGCTATCTAGTACCAGCTTTCATGTTGTTAAATAAATTGAAGTCCTTACCTCCACCCCCCAAAAACTGTCATTTTTGTTAAAAAAAAACAGTTTACTAACTTTTAATTTTGAAGTCATTGCATGTTTGGGCCGCACGCACCTGAGTGCCATTTTAGTCAACCCACAACCTTTCTACAACACAAAGTTGCCGCACACAATAGAGAATTGAGGTAGCACCTCTCGCGTGGAGGACATTAATATGTTTTACTACTCTCTTGCACAAACTCATTACAGATGCTTCATTAGATTGCCTAGGTAATTTGGAGCACTCCTTTTATTTCACTTTGAAGGTTAGCAGGGTTTGGATACATCATCATACGCTAAAAAATTCCATCCCCATTATCTCACATGTGTACGGCATTATGCCATGCATCAAGAATTGTCATAATTATGCCAGGGTCAGCCTTGTTATGTGAGTAATAGGCACTACCAGACAAAAAATGCCCACATTACTTCCGAAATTTCCACCATTATACAAGGACCGGGATTATGCTAGAGCTGGGCACAACCAAGCCATGGAAGCACACATTATGCCATGGCATACCACCATTATGCCTGGGCTGGGATTATCCTGAGAGCCTGCACTCTCATGCCAAAGATTAGTACTAAATCTCAAGAATTATCACCATCATGCCAGGACTCTGCTATGGCTGGGAGCCACCATGTCACAGATTAGCCCTAAATACCAATTGGTATCACTGTTGTGATAGCGGCAGCATTATTATGCTACAGTGGCCCTATCATGACGTGGATGTTCACAGTATGTGGGGATTTACCACCAGGCAGGGCCGGACTGGCCGTAATGGGCACCGGGCATTTGCCCGGTGGGCCGCCAGGGTGGGGGCCGGTTTTGTGCCCCTGGGGGGCCGTTTTTGTTACCGGGGGCCGGCAATATCGGCCCCCTGTAACAAAATCGGCCGAAACAGGCCCTAGCAAACAGCTCGGCCGCAACCCCCTGACACCCAGGGGGGCCGGACGAGCAGTTTGCCAAGGTCGATTTCGGTTCCCAGTCCGGCCCTGCCACCAGGGCTAGGATTTTGCTCTAGGCGGCTACTATTATGTTATGGATGCCCACAACATGCCTTCAACTATCACTACAATATCAGGATCAGCATCAATATGCCATGGATGAGCACCATCAGGCTATGGACAGCAAAATATGGCAATATGCGAGGGTCAGAATGCTTATGCCAGGAGTGGGCACTATCTTACCTTGGACACTCACAATACACCATGAAAAAATAGATGGCTCCCCAATATGGAGTCGCCAGAATCATGTCCACTTTAATGAGACTTTCTAACTCTTTGCACGCTTTGATACCGGGGTATACTATAGAGCTTATCGAAGAAAATATAACTGCACTTTTAGTTTTTTGATGCACACTCTCGAAAGTATCAAAACACACTGCAGGGGCTGGTCCTTTGCAGAGATTGTGTTTGTCTGGGTTACCTACTTTGTAAGGAACACTACAGTCCTCACAGTGTATGTTAAACAAGCCCACACACACAACCACAAACACAGACACATATGCATGCGTTGAGCTCATTAGCTACATTGATGGCTTGGCACCACTACATAAAAACAATAACACAATAATGTTGACATGTGGTGGGAGAAATCATTAATGTGTACAGGAATTGAGAATGGAATCCACGAGGGTGGCGGCAACACCTGTACTCCCTGAGCTTCTCACAGGCAGGAGGCAATTTCACTGAACAACATTGATTTTTCTGTGTCCCTTTTCACTACAAAGTTTGTGCACTAGGACATGATGTTGGGGTCAGATATCTATTGAACCTCTATCTCGTTCTTTCCTTTGTTGCTGATGCTGCGGAGCAGAACACGGTTTCCTGTATGAGTTCCTGTTGCCCTACTTACTCATCACAGGAGACTAAGGGGGATATTTACAATAAAATGTTGGCGCATGGTGTTACTCCAAATTTGCTAATGCCGCGCTCCGACATTTTTTAAACACAGGGATGCACGGTATTTACAAAAATACGCCAGCGCAGAATGCAGCACACATAGAAAGAGCAAAATACGAGGAGAAATTAATAATTTCTCCTCGTATCGCCATCCTAAGACCAGGTTTTACCTGGCTTTAGTTTTTGGTGCTGCCCCATCCTTGTAAATATAAGGCAGCGTCAGAAAGCATGGGTGTTGCGACAAACGCCCAATACAACACCCATTGGATGCCCCTTTCACGCTAAGTGAAGTGTGAAAAGGAATATATGACGCTACAACGCATGCAATTACAGCGCATGCTTTTACAATGCAGTCTTTACATCGCAACTACCATTACATTGCATGATTTTACAACGCATGCCATTACAACGCATTCTTAAAAACTACCATTACAACGCATTCCATTACAACGCATACCATTACAACGCATACCATTACAATGCATAATACTTTTAGGGCAACAGTAGGGTAAGTGTTGGATAGTGTAGGGGTAAAAATTACTATTCCCACTCCAGTGAGTGCAACAGTAGGGAAAGTGTTGGATAGTGTAGGGGTAAAAATTACTATTCCCATGTATCCCAAAACCCATACCCACCCTAATACTGAAAAAATCTCCATTACTTGCCTTATAATGCGTTGTAATGGCATGCGTTGTAATGGTATGTGTTGTAATGGCATGCATTGTAGTGACATGCGTTGTAATGGCATGCATTGTAATGGCATGTGATGTAAAGGCAGTTGCGTTGTAACAGTTGCGTTGTAAAGGTAGGTTGTTGTGATGACTGCGTTGTAATTGATGTTTCCCGTGAAGAGGGGTCTTATTTACAAGGAGGCGTTAAGCCACATGAAGTGGCTTAACGCCGACTTGTAAATAAGGAGAAGGGAATATCGCCACCAGAACGTCTCAAAAAGTGACGTTCTGGTGGTGTTATCCTCTTGTAAATATGCCCCTAAGTTCCTCAATCATGGTGGGGTTGTCTAAAGTCAGCTAGCATACCTTCTCCAGTTAATTTGTGAGGTCCTTCATGCAACGTAGGTATGTCACATTTTTCCTGCTACCTCCAGTGAAACAGTAGCAGTTGTCCAGAAGTAGTCTTTCATTCCTTCTGAACACCAGGTAGTAGGTAGTGAAACTAGTGGAATTGTTTCTTGTGCAGTTGTAGGTTTCCACCACAGCAGAAACATGTTGGCTTCAGGGTGTCTCGAGCAACAGCTCGCTCAAGCATTTCATCTGAGTATCATGAAATGGATTATCGGTTGTAGTTAGGACCTTTTCACCCCTATCAGTTCCAACGTGGACATGAACAACCTGCCCTCAAAGTTGCGACCCTGGTCAGAATGCAGAATCAAACGGGGACCTTGATGACGTCAGATACTCCTTGGTCTTTGCAGGGAAATTCTTGGGCACACCAAAGAAGTGGTCTGTGATCACTATGATGTTCTAGTCTCGCCTGCTGTCAAGTGTCAGTAGTAGGCAACCCGTATGGGCCAAATCCAAGCCATGCCCTCTAAGATGCAGGTGATCAATTCTGCTGCCCCCTTGGGTGGGTTTCTTGCTGATGATGATAACTATTGAAAGACTGAGAACTTATAGAATGTGAAAAAGACCAGGAAGGGTATCGGGTGCTAATGACACACCTCCAGAGTACCTAATGATGCAGCAAAGGCTGCTCTTGCAATGATGCTCAAAAGGGGTCTTTAGAACAGCCTTCACATCAGTTCAAAGGGGTCATTAGGACCCAAGTGTCCATTGTCATGAAGATTTCAACATCATCTCTCTAAACATATAGCAGAGATTAACCTTTGGAATATATGAGGTGCACATAGGTGAGTTCAAGCTTGTGGAATGATGCAGTGAGCTCAGCACACAGAGAGAGCCAGAAACAGTCTTCCCAGTTCCTTTATATACAGTACTGCCTGAAAGACTGGGATCCCTCACCTGATCTGCACAAATACCTTCATGGTGCCAGCAACCTTTAGATGGCAGACTCATTTGGAATTATTCCAGTAGGGTGTAGGAAGGACATCAGGACTGGTACATAGTATTTCTACAGCTTTTATCTGATTGGCCACTGCATAGAATGGCTACATCTCTGTGGTCCTGAGCAGTGTGGTTTTTCTCACCCCCCCAGGAGGGATGTCTTTCCTCACTATGTCATTCATTACATTATCCATGTTTGGCATATGGTAACTCACTTTATAGGGTACAATGTCTTAGTAAGTACCTATACCAACTACCTATCGGGGTAAACACCAAAAGGGCTTAACAATATTTTGTTTTGTGTATATTGTCCAAACGACGTGAAAGGGATACACAATCTATCTGGAGCCAGTGCATGAGGTACTCTAAGGATCCTTATTGTGTAGTACTAGGCACAGCAATAAGGGTCTCATTTACAAGAGGCCTGTGCCACCCGGAGCAGCACTTTTTATGACGCTCCGGTGGTGCAGGTCTCTCAATCACATCTATAAGGCGACCCAAATCCACCCTGCTTGGCTTTGCATGCCCTCATAGATATGGAGTAGGCAAGGTAGCGCAAAGCGATGCGTTGCCTTACACTACGTCAAGGAGGCGTTCCTTGGGCGTTGCTGTGGGTTTTCCCATGCAACACCTATCCGTTTTGACACATTTCCAGATTTACAGGGATTTGCAAACCTGGGAATAGGTCAAAACTGTGCGCCTCCCCAGAGGAGGCCTAAAGAGGAGAAAACCCTTTATTTATCCTTGTTTTTTCCTATTTCTATGTGCAGCACATTTTGAAAGAGGAAAACACCTCCATTGATTGTTTTTAAGCAGGAAGGTGTCCCTTCCTGCACAAAAACAATTGTGCCATCAACGCAGAAATGCAGACACCCTTGCACCATGGTGCAAGGATGCCTGCGTTGGCGCTACACACCAATTTGTGCACCGGCGCAGGCAGAGAGGATTGGAATGCGCTGTATTTCATTAATATGGTGCATTCCTACCCTATCCTTTTGATGCAGGACAGTGCTGCAAGAAGACTTGCGGCATTGCCCTACGCAAAAAAGTAGTAAATGAGGCCCTATCCTCAGGGCCGCTTTGCATTGCCTAGCCTAGCAGGGTGGCTTTGCGTCACCTCATAGATATGATTGAGAGGGCTGCGCCACCGGAGCATCATAAAAAGTGATGCTTTGGGGGGGCAGGCCTCTTGTAACTGAGGCCTTAAGTCTCTAAACCACAAAGGCTTTCAGAAAGAGACAGAAATCCTGAAATATTAAGGCATCTTCTCATAATTAGCAGGGTGGACGAACTAATGCATGCACTCTGCAGATATAAGCATTATTGATACCGTGGTTCACCCACGGGGCATCATTATGAAGTCCACCATAATTGGACAGGAAATTCCTGCACCAGAATTGCCGCCACCGACTGACTGATATGGTAACTCTGAGGCTGAGAAAAAACACATCATTACGCCTTGGGCTCCGGCGTCTGCATGAAATGGAGAATAACCAAGCTTTCCCACAGTTTACTGCATCTGAATCCCCTGGTTATTCCTCATTGTCAGCCCCATTTTCGACTGAAGATTTCAGCTGCTTTAAAGTGTCTGGTCTCGAGGGTTTACAGTGTTACTCGTAATCCCACAGGGCTTGGGAACTCCCCTGCCTGCCCAAAATGGCGTAGCTCAAACTGATGGGGCCCCTGTAATATGTGAAGAGGGGCCTCTGAGTCTCCCATATCTCACAGATATTCATTGAACTTGGGCTGAAAGGGGGCATTAAAGGGTAAGTGTGGGCCATGAGGGCCCCCTGCCCTACCAGGTCTACAGGGGCCTGTGTTACACCCCTGTCGACCTATTGAGTTTAAGAGAAACTTGAAATGAGGGCCACAGATGGGGTCAAGGGGAGCTGCCCTCGTTGACGTCACTGTGGTGATCCGCTAGAGGGTCACCCGTGGTGCGCGTGGCTGTCGGCGCAGCGCCAGATACACATGACACACACAGCGCTAGTGTCAGCCGAAGTGCCGCCCCCGAGCGGGCGCCTTCCTTTTATTGGCTCCCCGCCGGCCACGCCTGGCTGGCGGATGTGGTGCGAACATCCGCTCCAGCGCCCAGGGCACTGGAGCGCTAACCACTACATCCCTTCCAAACTCGGATGTTTTTGAAAAACACAAACTTTGAAAAATTATGTAACAGTTCACATAGTCACTTGCCGGTGCTTGGCTCTGCTCTGGATGCTTTTCCTTTTCTCACTTCAGAGGACAGTTCTCAGCATGCATAATCTCGCAGGCGTTGGCTAGGGCGAGGGTTAGGCCGCAGTTCATACCTGTGACCTCGGTGTCTTCCACGCTCAGCTTCCGGACTGTCGTCTTCAGCAATGCGGGTGTGGCAACCTGGCGGGGAGTTATCACTGGGCTCGTCGGCCCTCGGACTGTGTCTTGATTCACCTCCTGGCGTCTCTGGTCGCTCGATGATTTGGGTCGTCAACGGTCTTGCCTCCTCTTCTCCCGCTGGTCTGGCGGGGACCTCTTTAAACCATGAGATGTTCCTCGACACGTTCTCTCTCCCTCTACTCGCCGTTACCATAGACCCCCGGTTGGCTGTCACTGTCCAGGTGCCTGGTTCGTAGTGGGTCCTGAACTTCCCTCCTGGCCGTCGGTCTTTGATGATGACGGTCGCTCCTGGCCGCAGGCTCCGTGGCGTGGCACGGCATCGGGCGCTCGCTTGGTCATTCCGACGCTCTCGCCGAGCTTGGGTTGCTTGGCTGTCCAGAGGTGGGGATACCCACCCCGGGCATGTTGGTATCAAGTCCCGCCTCGGGCCTCTTAGCATCAGCGACCACGGGCTTCGTTGCGTGGTGCAGTGAGGGGTGCTCCGATACTCTCTCAGGAACTCATGAAGTCGCCTCTCCGAGTCGGCCTGTTCTAACGTGGCGATTCGGAATGTTTTATTCAGAGTCCGCATGAATCTCTCCACATCTCCGTTGGCCTGAGGCCATTAAGGCGTGACTTTCCGGTGGTGTATTCCATGTTGTTGCAAGAACGTGGCAAATTCCAACCCTTGGAATGGCGGGCCGTTGTCGCTCCGGATTTCTTGCGGGATTCCGAACATGGCAAAAGCTTTCTCTAAGCTGGGGCGTACGTGGGTGAACGCGGTGGAAGTCACCAGGTCCACGACGGGGTACTTGGAGAACGCATCCACGAGGACTAGGGTGTGTCGTCCGTCGGGAAAACTCCCAAAGTCTATGCTGACTTTGGACCATGGCTCTCCGCACGCCTCCTCTGTGATGATCGGGATCGGCCGCGTCGAAGCACTGGTCAGTTGGCATGACGGGCAGCAGCGAACAAGCTCATCGACCATCTGTTCCAGTTCGGGAAACCAGACTTTCTCCCGCATCCTTGTCTTCATCTTTGTGGCCCCTTGATGGCCTCCATGGGCGAGTCGTGTTGCTCGATCTCTCAACGCTCGGGGTATGACCAGCCGGGAACCCCTTAGCAGGATGCCTTCACTTGTTGCACTGAGCTCGCTCCTTACCCGCCACATCTTCGTTAGCCCTTCTCTGTCTTCCTGGTTCCAGGCATTTGCCTGATGTAGGTAGTCTTTCCAGGATCCTGTTTGCACGGCGTGTAGGGTGCGACCATATACGCTGTCGTCCCGGGCGGCCTCCTTGATATCTTCCAGAGTCATGGCTCGCGGACATGCCGCCGTGGATACCATATTGAGATACTGCTCGGCTGCCTCGTCATCACCTTCGTGCGTCTGTTGCGTTGGGTGGCGGGAAAGAAAATCCGCTGGGTTCTTTGCCCCGGGTCGGTAGACAACGTCCATCTCATACGACTGCAGTTGCACGGCCCACCGTTCGATTCGCGGCGGAGGGTGGGGAGCTGATCCTTTGAAGAGGGATACAAGGGGCTGGTGGTCGGTGACCATGGTAAACGGTTGTCCTGTCAGGTAGAGGTGAAAATGGCCACAGGCCCATTTGATGGCGAGCGCCTCCCGCTCTATTTGTGCGTATCTTGTTTCCGTGGGCGTCAGGGATCTGCTTGCGAACGATAGTGCCGCCCATCTGCCGGGCTCTTGCTCTTGGGCTAGGATTGTCCCAAGCCCCACCGGGCTCGCGTCGACGAGGACTTCTGTCCGCTTTGCAGGGTCGAAATACGCCAGCGTTGCTTCCCCCAGGAGTGCACCCTTTATGCTTTGGAAGGCCTCTTCTTCCTGTTGCTCCCACTTCCATGGGCTGTCTGTCCGGGTGAGTGCCCTGAGAGGTTCTGCTCGGGTCGCTAGGTCGGGGATGAACCTCCCACAGTAGGTGGCCATCCCGAGGAAACTTCGCACTTCCGTGGGCGTCGTCGGGGCGGGGGCGTTCTTGATGGCCTGCGACTTCCTCGGGTCCACCTGGATGCCTTCTTGGTTGAATACATAACCGAAGAATTCTAGGGAAGGCTGAAAGAATTGACACTTGTCTTTATGGAGTGTTACTCCGTGTTTGCTTAGGCGCTTTAGCGTGTTCCGGAGATGCTTGTGGTGATCAGGCGCGGTTGCTGAGTGGATTAAAATGTCGTCGCTGACGTTAAGTACGCCAGGCAGGCCGGATAGCATTTCTCTAATAGCGTTCTGGAATACCTCGGCTGCCGAGGATATTCCGAAGTTCAGCCTTTTGTATCTCCTGAGCCCAAGGTGAGTGCTGAAAGTGGTGATATACCTGCTTTCTTTCGATAGCGGCAGTTGGTGGTAGCTGGCGTTGAGGTCGATCTTGGAAAACCACCTTGACCCGTTGACATCGGCTATTATGTCGTCCATCGTCGGGGTGATATGGCGTTCCCGCTTGATGGCTTTGTTTGGCAGCCTCATATCGATACATAGCCGTATGGCACCCGGCTGCTTCGGCCTCTCTGCGATGACTAACGGGGACACCCAGGGCGTGGGCCCGGACACCTTCTCGATGACCCCTTGCGTTTCGAGAAGTTCGAGCTCCTTCTCCACCAACGGCCTTAGGTGGAACGGTACCCTCCGATGTCGTAGGGCCACTGGGGTGACGGCCTTGTCGATGTGCAGCTTGATAGGGTCGCATTTGATGCAGCCTAAGCCATGGAATAGTTCCGGGAATTGCTCGAGCAGTTCATCTACTCGGTGTGCCTGGACTCTTCTGGCGAACGAGACCAGTCCTAGGTCCTCCGCTGTGTGGCTGCTCAGCAGCGTATCCGCTTCGCGGTCAATGACGTGGATGGTAGCCATGACTTCTCGGCCTTCTGTCTTGATCGGTACCGATATTTTTCCTTTGAGTGGTAGCGGCGTGTGCGCCCCGTAGGCATATATCTGAGTCTTTGAGGGTGTGACCGGAGGGCACGGACGTAACCGTCGATACTGCTGGAGGCCCATCACGTACTCTGACGCCCCTGTGTCGATAATCGCCTTTACCTCGGAGCCGGCAATCCGGACTACACAGGTCGGTTGAGGCCTGCGGCGTCGCTTGAGTTCCTGTGTGAACGATATGAGGTATGTTTCGTCATCTTCATCTTCTGATGACGAGTCAGCTGGCCTCTGGTACCTGCGACCTGGTCTCTGCGTCTCCTCCGATGTCGATGCCTCCGCTACCGACAGGTGTCGGAGTGTCCGAGATGGCGGTTTTTGGCCTCTGGCGTCACGACCATGGCGTCTCCCTCGGCATACAGCGGCGAAATGGTTTGGGATCCCGCAGTTTGTGCACGATTTTCCCTGTGCCGGGCAGTCTTTTGCTGCGTGCGGCTCGTGGCCACAGTAGCCGCACCGTGACCTGGGCGCGTCTGGTTTCGGTTTCCGGGGATACTATGTCCTGGTCTTTGTCTTGCCGGCGTCTGCCCTCTCGACCTTGATCTCAGAGCGCCCTGCCGGTTTGGTGAGGGCCTGGTCCATCTCGTTCCCCCTGGCCGCTGACAGGTCATGGGACCATGCCAGGATGAGGATGTCTTCTAGCGCTATCCTTGGTTGGCGTAGAATGAGGCTCCTCAGGGTTTTGTCTCTGCATCCCTGGATGAGCTGGGCTCTGATCTCCTTGGTCTGGTCATCCTCGGTGCAGGTACTGGCAAGCTCACGTAGGCGGGCGTAGAACGCATCTATGAACTCTCCTTCCCTTTGGCGCGCTTGGCGCAGCTTGAAACGCTCGAAATCCGGGTTGAGCTGCGGGTCGAAATGGGCGTCCAGCGCGGTCACAGCCGCATCGTAGTCTGTCGCGGCTCCCGTGTTCGGTAGGTGCTTGAAAAGCTTGAAGATCTCGTCCCCAGCATAATGAAGGAGGAGGGAGCGTTTTATGGCGTCGTCCGCTTCCCGGGTTGCAATGAAATAATTATTAAGGCGCTCAATCCACACCCGCCAGCGGGGGGACGCTGTCGCTGGGTCTTCCAGTTCGCTGAACGGTGGCAGCACGCCTGATGCCGCATGCTGAAATGGCAGCCGGATGGGGGCAAGGCCGCGGTCGTCATCAACCATGATTGCACCCTGCTGAGCCGGAGAAGCAGTGGCTGCAGTCGCAGGATATCTCTTGTCGCTGCTGGGCGCTCCCTACAGCGTGTTAGGCCTCCTTCCGGCACCTGCTCGTAGCGCCTGGTGAGGGGATGGATGGCAGGCGCGACAGCACTGATGCAGCCAGGGAGAGGCGTAGAGCGCCGGATTCCTGTGGCTGGCCGGTTGGCAGACTAGGATGATGTGGCTGGCTGTGGTGGGCACACTCCCCTCCCTTGGCTCAGGGTAGCGCGTGCCAGCGCAGAGCCTCACTGCCAGCAGGAGCACTCGGGCCTAGAGCGATGAACCCACGGGGCAGCGCGCACCGGCGCTGTGTTATTCAGGGGCGTGGCCTG
Organism: Calotriton arnoldi; assembly: GCA_963921515.1. Taxonomy (NCBI): domain Eukaryota; kingdom Metazoa; phylum Chordata; class Amphibia; order Caudata; family Salamandridae; genus Calotriton; species Calotriton arnoldi. The sequence goes on along the minus strand of CAWUFW010000313.1, from coordinate 3,474,583 downwards.
AAGAGCAGGGGCAGCCGGACTCAGCAGCAAGAGCGCAGCGTGGCGCACGCCCTCATTGTGAGCTCCGGTGTTCACTTAGGTGCGGGGAATGACTCACCCTCCGATGCGTGCCCGGCGGCCGGCAGGTTAGGGGCCTCACTGGTTGCGGGTCGTCGCTGTGGGGATGCACGATAGTCCCGATAGGCAAGGGACAAACACACGAGGGTCTCGGCCCCCCTCGTTGCCAGTGTGGTGATCCGCTAGAGGGTCACCCGTGGTGCGCGTGGCTGTCGGCGCAGCGCCAGATACACATGACACACACAGCGCTAGTGTCAGCCGAAGTGCCGCCCCCGAGCGGGCGCCTTCCTTTTATTGGCTCCCCGCCGGCCACGCCTGGCCGGCGGATGTGGTGCGAACATCCGCTCCAGCGCCCAGGGCACTGGAGCGCTAACCACTACAGTCACCATCCTCCAAGGAAAACCAAGTCATTACAAAACGATATTGGAGAGCGTTTCTTTTCTACCGAGTGCGCCTTTGTGTGTATTTTTTAAACTTTTGTTCTTGCTACAGCAATGGCATCGTTCCATAATGCAGTTTAACAAACAGAGAGAAGCGACATCCTGCTTCTGCCTGCAGCTTTATTCTCTCAATGGCGCGCGGCTCTAGTGAAGACGTCAGCAGCTCCTTTCTAGAATCTTCGCTGCCGTTTCCCTTCACTCGTATTTTTTTGTCTCGCTAATAAAATGCAAACTCTTCTGAGTCCCCAAGGCCCCCCAGCCCTGGCTCAGAGCTCAAGGAGAATCGTGCTTCGCTCCTGGAAACAGAAAGGGGGGCACTAGGGCGGGAGGGATGGAACTGTGCCATTTGTGTATTTGCGAACATTGCCACTCAGCAGCTGGCAGTTCCCTTGGCAACTGCAAATTTTCATTTTGTGGACCTCACCGATGACGAGTTGCTGAGCAGCATGTGGCAATCAGGGGCCACGGATGAGGAGTGTTACACCTTGTGCTGTGCCTGACTCTGACACAAAGCGGGCAGAGGGTTGGATAATGTCTGCGCTGTGGAACAGGAGGAGGGGCCTTGGCTACATGTTCAAGACAATCTGACACAGCAGTGCATCGTTGCACCATTTTTAGATCTGGCTTCACTGCGCTGCTGTCTGCTTGACCTCTTGTTAACAGTACTTTAAAATATGGTAGCGGCTATTTATCCGGCTGCCGGGTAAATAGTGAGGGCTTCATTTATGAGTTTTTGCAGGCCTTCCTGCTGCACTGCCCAATGGCAAAAGGTAAGGGCAGGAATGCGCAGTATCTATCAGATACAGCGCATTCCTGTCCTTTGCCCCTGCGCCGGTGCACAATGGACTGCCGTGCACCGACGCAGGCACCTTTACACCATGGTGCAAGGGTGCCTGCGCTGCAGGGATGATTATTTTTGTGCAGGAAGGGAAACCTTCCTGCATAAAAACAATCACAAGAGGCTTTTTCCTCTTTCTATGTCTGCTGTCCTACAGTACACATAGAAAATGGAAAAACGAGGAGAAATAAAGATATTTCTGCTCGTTGCGCTGCCTCAGAGTTACGATTTCTTGTAAATCTGGGGCAGTGTCAAAAAGCCATGGATGTTGCTGGGAACGTCCCCAGCAACACCCATTGCACACCCTTTTAACGCAGAAAACTTGTTAAAAGGAACGATATTTACGAGGCAGCATTAAGCCAAAAAAAGTGGCTTAGTGCTGCCTTGTAAATATGGAGCAGGCAGGGCCGGCTTTAGCGCTGGTGGCGCCCAGTACGACTATCATTTTTGGAGCCCCCACCCCTCATGACCCCTCCTCGGTTTCTCTCACTACCCCGGGCAAAAGTACCCCATATCTCTACAAAGTTATTGCTAAACACAGCGCCCCCCACTGAGGTCAGCGCCCCCTCCACAGATCGGCGCCCAGTGCAGCCGCACCGGTCGCACTGCCTAAAGCCGGCCCTGGGAGCAGGCTCCTGCACCCTGGAACGTAAAAACAAAGTGAGGCCCTGAATTTTCTTTGCTTTTTACGTGCTGCTGCCTAAACAGAGGAAATCATTTACTATTTGACTAGCGGCTTTGAAAATAGCAGAAAAACATCACTATTGACGCGGCTGATGGCTAAAGGATAGAGATTCTGCACTGTTTGGTGGGTGCCATGCAAATAGCAGAAAAGCTTCACTATTTACTTGGCCCTGGCTAAATAGTAGAGATTCTGCATTGTTTAGCCACCGGTTGTGCAAATAGCAGAACAGCTTCACTATTTACTTGCCCGTCTTCTAAATAGTAGAGATTCTGCACTGTTCAGCTGGCAAATAGCAGGAAAAACTCCACTATTTACCGGGCTACTGGCTAAATAGCAGAGGTTTTGTACTATTGGGCCGGCAGTCAAGCAAACAAAAAACCTTCACTCATTACCCAGCTGCAGGCTAAACAACATACACGTAAAATCAGGCTAGTAGCCATGCAAATAGCGAAAAAAACTAAGGGGCCTATTAGCAATAACCGGCGATAATTATCGCTAAGCGCAGTTAGCGCTAGGATAATTATCGCCGGCTATCGCAGGTTTCTATCGCGGAGATAGCGTGCTATCAGCAACGCTTATCTCCAAAGCGATAGAAACCCTGGAGAACAGTGTGAATATCGCTTGAAAACAAGCGATATTCACACTGTGACCAGTGTTAGCTTGGCGATAGGGCGAGGGGATTTAGCCATGTAATCCACCTCCCATTGGATTACATGGCTAAGTCAGGTCTGGACCAGGCGTTAACAAACCAGCGCTAAACGTGTTTAGCGCTGGTTCGTTAATCACCTCCCCTGCCTCGCTAATAGGCGATAGCGAGCTTAGCGACTGTTTCCAGTCGCTTTTAGGTTGGGAACGCCTACTTTGCATGCCATTAGCGATAAATATCGCTGGCATGCAAAGCGGCACCCAACCCGGTCGCTTATCGCTTAAAGCTGTCGCTAACAGCAGTTAGCGACAGCTTGCTAATAGGGCGTCTGTATTATCGCCGCTTTAGCGGGAAAAAGTCCCGCTAAAGCGGCGATCAAGCCCTTGATAATATGCCCCTAAATATTTATGGGGCTGCTGGTTACATATTTGAAATTATTTGACAAGTAGCCTAGCAATTAGTAAAGAACTTTAAATATTTTCCCGGCAGCTGGCTAAATAGCAGAAATTATGTACCGTACTGTAGCTAGCCTTACAAATAATTATTTGCCTGGTGGCTGGCTAAATAGTAGGCAGTAAACCCTACTATTCGCAAAAATCCTTTTACTAGTCAAAATAATTTTCCAACTCATACAAAGGGTTTTCTACTTTTGTGGTCACAAAGCTTGTGATTTTGCAACATGAGTCCCTTACTGCTAAAATTGACTTTTAGTAAAAATAATTTTCCAACTCTTACAAAGAGTTTTGTACTTTTGTGGTCACAAAGCCTGTGATTTTTTAACATGAGCCACTTAGTGCTAAAACTGGCTTAGATACAGGCATAACTTATAGGCCTTTAGGTCCCACATTTTTTAATGTTTCCAAGTGATTTTGACAGACATGAAAATTAATACCACTTCAATACACCATGGGCCATAACAGAGTGACTTGGGAGGCCCTTTTTGGAGCTGTCTCATGCTCCCCAAATGCTCCTACTCCTTTACGTTTACCTGCAAAAGTGACTAATGATAAAGATGATTAGAACCTTTGCAAGACTAGTTAAAGCTGTTTACTTTTCTTAAACTATATACTTGCTCGTACTCACAAAGCCATGGGAATGTACCTGGATCAGATATAGGATTACCAAAAGGTTCCATGTTATCAAAATACCTGTTTTTCTGCAGACAATCAGTACATTCTGGAATTATTAAAATGTTTCAGTTCAATTAAAAAATCAGACTAAAACACCTGAAGACAATGATTTGTAAAAGCAAAACCCAGAACTGGAAAATGTTGTATCCTAGTGACATAGTGCCAGCTAATATTTAGGGTGATTTTGTCAAAATAGAAACAATTGCATAGGATTCCTTATGAAGTGACCAACACAGTATAATTGAGCGGCTTCGTTCCAATATCATGAGAGAAGGAAGAAAATCTCTGAGCCTGATCAGAGTTTCGAGTACGGAGTTAACTCTGTGAGGAGGGAAGAGGACTAAACCTCCGCCATCGTGAGGGGTCTGGGTCTCCGCCTGCCAAGTTTAGACTTGCCCGCTGACCCTGTGGACAACTCTATACATTAACAGGAACTGCTGTCATGGCTATTCTAATATATGCATGAAACATTTGAAGGACAGTAACGTCAGATATGAAGGCCTGCCAGCAAACTTGTCAAAACGTCTTTGTTTTTCAAATACAAACACCCAAAGTGGGAATTTGTTTATGAAAAACAAAAAAGCTAATGATCCCATATGCTGGGAGGCTTTTTTTCCTGTTCCTTTACAGCCAGGTTTTATTCTAAATAGGGTAGACAGTATAGAGTCCTTCCTTCGACGGCCCTATCTCTGTTGGGCCATTACAGGAAGTATTCCATCGAGGAGCCAAAGCAAAGGAATGGGACTATAATTAATTGAACTGAATGTCATTGGAATATGAATGAATTTTCCAGTAAATCAGAGAAATACATATAGGAATCAAAGACACAGAAGAAAAGATACTCAGAGATTTTTATTCATTCACTTTATTACAAATATTGTAAGAAATAAAAACTGAATATTATGTGTATGTGTAAAGTGCACTATCACTCACACATTTTGTTACCTCCATTCTTGTGACCTACGGATCGATCATTTCACAGTTCCACTTTAATAGTCATTTTCCAGACGAGATGTGGATCCTCCATTGAGGTTCCAGAACTGATTTGGGGTCAATCTCTTTCAATTATCATTTTCGGGCCTTAGCTCAGACACAGCCTTTCTGCTAGTGGATGGCTGTCACAGCAGTAGCAATAGTGCAGGCTCCAAGCATAAGAATCCAAAACAATGACACAAAACTCATGAGATCTCAGCACCTGGCTCTCATCAGCCTTCCTGAGTAGTCATCAGACACAGACAAAAGGGCAGCCTTGCTTAGAAATGTTGACACCTTTAACAAGAGAAACCTATGACCTACTCCTTACTCCTTCCATCTACCCTTTGTCATCCCTTAGGAAGACCTAATCAGCAGTCCTTTTTCTAGAAAGGACCTCACTGAATTTATTTGGGCAGCCTTTTCTCCATCCACCCACACTTCAGTTCTGGCTCTCCACCAGTGCTTAATTTGTAAAAACAAATAAGTGCCAGGGCACTCGTCAAGGGCTACTTCAGCTTGCCACACCCATTGCCCCTGCCAGCGCAGTCAATGACATTACAAACACGCCTACTAACCATCACACTGCTACAAGTGTGAAAATGCAGTCTATTCCAGGCCACCAAAGCTATTAGAATGGCTTGAGCGGTGGATATTAGTAAATTCAATGTATATTGAGTTTATAAACACCTATTGTGCTCATCTGTAAATAGGACAAACAGCGCCACCATGTGGCAGACTGCCATAGGTGCAGGTGCTGACAATTAAGTGCCGGTGCCGAACACTGGAAACCACTGGCTCAAATTAAGCACTGGTCTCCACCCTCCATCCACAGGGGTATAGGTAATACATGCCCAATGTGGAGGGAATCTGTATCTACTCTCCATTACATCATGCAAAATGCATCCCACTGGTCCATGCACTTAGTCTTTCATCACACAAGGGGTTTTACTACTATACACGTGCTGCATACCCATTGTACATACATGCACATGCAATGTCAGTGCATAGATCTGGGGGTCACAACGAATCCCCCTTTGGGTCATCTGAGATGAATTATCTGGAGTCTCCATCACCCCTTCTTCTGCTCATCAGAGCCTTCTTATGATCCTAGCTCCCCTTTGATGATTGCCATAGCCCTTTGGCCCCTTTGTTAGCCAATAAGCATTTTCTTGACTTCAGCCATCTGAGTTTCTCAAACCCTTTCTGCCAACCTTTACAGACCACACTCATTTTCACTCATTCACCTTTGAACTTCTCTGACACGTTTCAGTCCGTATGCCCTCAGATCTGCCCTCAGACTATTGTGCCTGCATCAGGCAGAGTCTTCTCACCCTGGTACTGGTTCCTTGAATCTGGTGCTCTTGGTTCTTGTCCTTCCTGACCATGATCTTCCTTGCCCTGATCCTGGCTCATGCTTGTATTGGTCCTTTCTTGGCCTCCTGATCCTGGTACTGATACCCTGATACTTCCGGTCTGCTGGGTCTTTATCCACAGATCCCTATTATTCTGGTTGTCCAGGGCTGACACTCCTAGTATTCCTGGTTTGGGTTGTCCTGATTATCCTAGCCCTGGTCCTTGTAGCCCGCCTGGTACTGCATCCACCCACTGGTCATAGTCATCCTTATTAGGTCTTCTTGGGCTGGGCCTGGTCATTTTGGTAATAGTCTGATCCCATTGGTCTTTGTGGCTCTGGTTGTCCTAGTTCCCCAGATCCTCGCAAACCTGGTCCTAATACCCCAGTTCCTAGTCCTCCGGCTCCACTTGGAACTTCAGGTCCCCTTGGTCCGACCTCTCTGATCCTCCTAGCCCTGATCCTCGTCCTGCTTATTCTGATCCTTGTAGTCCACCTAATCCTCCCCATCTGGTGCCTGGTCGTAATGGCCCTAATTCACATGCTCCTGACCTGACTATTTCTATGGGTCCTCTTCAAACATGATGATCAAGAGAAAGGGACAGTGGGCTTTTTTAAGGAGGTCCAGCATAAGGGCCCAGAGACACGGTTTAAACAAAAAAGTTATGCTGTTCCTACAAGATGTAGGCCAAAAAACAAACGAAGGAAGAGGAGAATAACTGGACCCTAAAGGTTCACAGTTGGGAATCCATATGATTGGATTATATTGCCCTCACACACCTTCTCAGGTGTCATGCTTCATCATCTACACATATTAGCGCCCTCACTCCCACCTCACCCATCGGCAATTGGAAAAAGATCTCCGAGAAAGTGCCCCTACTATAGGGAGCCCGTCGGGTATTGCACCTGCCGACCCGACGAGGAGCAGCCCGATGATGAAGCATGACACCTGAGAAGGTGTGTGAGGGCAATATAATCCAATCATATGGATTCCCAACTGTGAACCTTTAGGGTCCAGTTATTCTCCTCTTCCTTCGTTTGTTTTTTGGCCTACATCTTGTAGGAACAGCATAACTTTTTTGTTTAAACCATCCTCTTCAAACATGTCATGATACTCTTTGCCCTGGTCCTCCTGCTCGTTGTCATTCTGGACTAACTTGACCATTTTGTCCTGATCCATCTTGTTCAGGTCATCCTGTCCTAAGCCTCTTGGCTTGGTCATCATAGCACTGGTTATCTTGGCCTTGCTTGTCCTGGTACTCCTATTCCTTCTCGCCATGGTCCTGCTTGTCGTGGTATGCCAGGTTCTGATACTCCTGGGCCTCCGTGACTTGAGCTTCCTTTTCCCCTTGGTTGTGGTCCAACTGGTCCTCCTTGCCCTGGTCCTCTTAGCTCTTGTCCTGCTGGTTTTGGTTGCCTGGTCATCTCCTCTTGATGTTTCAGGTCCTGTTCTCCCAGTCGCCCTAATCCTCTCGGTTCTGATTCCACTTGCCATCCTGCTCCTTTCAGGCCCCCTTCCACTAGCTCTTTCTTTTCTTTCTTGATCCTCTTGACCCTCGTCCATTTGACTTGGTCATTCTGATCCTTCTCACCCTGCTAATCTGATTCCTAGTGCACCAGTTCCTGGTCCTGCCAGTCCTCTCAGTCTACCTTTTCTCTTGTGTCCTGGCTCTCTTAGGCCTTGCCCTCTTAGCCCTGGTCTTCCTGGTTTGGATCATCCTTGTTCTCCTGGCCCTGAGCCTTGACCTTGTGGTCCTTCTGGCACTGAACCCAATAGTCTGGGTCCTCTTGGTCCTGGTTCTCTTTGCTTGAGTCTTTCTGAGCCTCGTCATCTTGGTTTTGGTCCTCCTAGACATTCATGTCCAGTCCCCTTAGTCTTCCTAGTTCTGGCTGTTGTGGTCCTCCTGATCTTCCTCACCCTGGTCCTGTTATCCCCATGCCCTGCTCTTTGTACTCCAGTTGGTACTCTGGGCCCTAGTACTATGGTCATGCCCCCCAGGGCACTCTAGGCTTGTTCCTGGTTCTGATCCTTCTGATCCTCCTTGCTCTGGTCCTGGCCCTCCTTGCTCTGGCCCTGCTGGTATTCTTAGTACTTCCCCTCTCATCTTCCTTGCTTATTGTGGCCCCTGGTCCTTTTGGCCTGGATCTGGTCTTCCTGGATCTGGTCTTGATCCTCCTGGCCCTGGCCTTCCTGCTCATTGTTCTCGTGCTGCTACACAAATTCATCATGGCCCTCCTTTATCTGGTCCTCCTGGGTCTGGGGATCCTGTTTCTAGCCCTGTGGCCTGGAACTCCAGGCTGGGATCATCCTGATCCTGATGTTACTGGTCCTTACCTTCCTTAGCCTGGTCCTGGTACCTTTACCCTGATCTTCCTGGTCCCCCTAGACCTTTGTTTCCTCATCTTCTTAGAACTTTTCCTTCTGACTCTGGTTTCCCGTGTCCCTGGACCCAGCTACCTGGCAGTCCAGGCTATGCTATTTTTGTTTTTCATAGTCCTTGTCCTTTTTGAGATTCGGTGCCTATTGTCCCTGATCCTTTTAGTCCTGTTCCTTATATTTTGGCCTCTCCTATGCCTAGTTCTCCGGGACCTGACTGACCTTTAATCTTAGACTTGGTCTCCTTGGTCCTAGTTGTCCTGGTCCTTCTTGTCCTGTTGTGCTTCTTATCATAAACGTTGCCTTTTGGTCATCATGGTCTTTCCTAAGTCTTGGGCCATCTAACCCTGTTCCTTTCCAGTCCTCTTGGTCCTAGTCATCTTGTCCTGATTCTCTTCACTATCAGCCTCCTAGCCCTGGTACCGCAGGTCCTGGTCCATCTTGCTTCTCGTGTCCTGGCACTCTTAGTCTCTTTCCTCATGGTTTGGGTTGTCTTGGTTCTCGTGGATCTGTTCCTTGTCCATTTAGCCCTACTGATCCTGCAACCATTAATCCAGGTCCTCTTGATCCAGGTTCTCCTTCTGCGGGTCCTCCTGAGCCTGGTCATTTTGATACTGGTCCTCCTGGTCATCACTGTCTAGTCCACTTGGTCTTCCAGATTATGGTTGGTCTTACAACATTAGATCCTGCTACTCATAATAATTGCTCTGCCCCACTTGGTAATCAGAGTCCTGGTCCCCTAGGTCCTGACCTTCATGACCCTCTTAGCCCTGTTTGTAGTCTTCCCGGTCATGATCCTTTTAGATTTCCTGTCCTTTTGCTCAGGTCTTTTAGCTGCCCTCTGTACTGCCCCTCCTGGTCTTCCATATCCCTGTCCTACCTATCCTAGTATCCTGGACAAACTGACCATTGCCCTCAAGGTTCTGATCTTCGTAGCACTCTTTGGTCTGGTGCTGCTCCTCTTGGCCTTTGTCCTCCTGCACCTTGTCTGCATGGTTCTGCAATACCTTGTCCTGTCACAGATCACCCTAGCCTTTCCTAGTTCTGATGTTCCTTGACCTGCAGTTCATGCTAGTCTAAGAAATTCCTAGACCTATACTTCTTGGTCCTGGTCTGTCTGGTCACCATTCCCATGTACTCCTGCCCCAAATCATTTTAATCCTGGGTCACCTGTTTCACAGGCTTGCAATCCTGGGCCTTTTCATCTTCTTCCCCCTTTTTCCCTTCCATCAATACTCGCAGTCATGCTCCCAGTTTTATCTGGTCCCCTGCTTTGCCTGTTCCTAATCCATCTGATCCTGGTCCCCCTGGTCCATGTAGTGCTGGTCTTAGTTCTGGGACTTCTTTGTCTGTTCCTCATGTATCGGGCCTTCAGGGGCTGGTCCCACTTGTTAGACTATGCCACTCACCTGCAATGTACAGCATCTCCGCAGGAGATAGTCCTCCAACACCATCATGCTCAACTATCAATGTTTTGCAATCTCACGCTGGCAGGTGTCCCAAAAGGGAAAGGGGGTTTGGATAAAGAGAACGAAAGAGCTTCTTTGGTGCCTCCCTCTCAGCAGTGCGTTGTCAGGATGGGATGTTACACTGGTAGAAACTGAGAGCGTGAATTCCTTTGCGCTTGTTTCTTCTGTAGTTTAAAATAAGTAAACACACCACATTACGAATACAAAGATTTTGGTTTTCACACACCCAACAGGGAATTCGATGGGATCGGAATTATAATCTGTGGGAATTTGCATTGTTCAATGATTTTGCAACAATGTCAATGGTTTTACAACAATGTCAATGGTTTTACAACAATGTCAATGGCCTTGCACCAATGTTCTAGGTTGTTTCACTTCACAACCCTGCGCAGAGATCTAACGATTAAGTTCCTCTTTTAGGCAGTGTATCGCCGCAGAATCATAGCCAAGTAATTCGAGACACATGAGCTATCCAAGTCTTGTCACCTAGTCTCTTATCCTCAGAGAAGTAACCTTAAATGACTGAATATTGAATTTTAGAACACTAACCTTGGGAGTTCTTTCCTCTGGAGTAACTGTTGTCTTTTCTTTCCTGTAGGTTGAGGGATTCCGAAGAAGCACAGGCTGGAGCATAGGGAGTCGGAATCCAGATGGGGCATGAAGGTTCTGAAGAGACGCGCTCTTTTCAGAATGACAAAGCCAAGCGTTTGCTTGTGGTTGGGGTGTGGTATTTATAACTCCCCTAGTAAAATGGCAGTCGGTCACGTGATGCAGCCAAAATCCCATGAGATCTTGCATGACTTTGCTGACATATTGAAAAATGAGCTGGAAGGCTATAGGCCAGAGGGGAGACATGGGGATTTCTTGGGGTCACATGCTGAGGGTCAGGATGTCACTTATGTGGGAGTCAACTCATGAGGGAGTGGAGGCAGGGATGCGTATATGATTTGAGAGAAGGGGATGCGGATGGAGGACACAAATAAAGCAGGTGGTGGCCGTGGGCATAACACCACTGGTCTTGGTTTCCCTAGCTGTCCTATTCCCCCGGTCCTCCTGCCACATCCTAGTGCTACTAGTCCTCCTGGTTTGCCTGTTCTACCTTGTTCTTGTCCACCTGGCCATGGTCCCCTCAATCATGGTCCTCCTGGGTCTGGTTTTCCTCATCCCTGTGGCACTGGTCCTCCTAGTTCCCTTGTTGTGTGTCACCTTGGTTCATGTTGTCCTTGTCCCCCTGGGTTGGGATCCCTGTGAGTCTGACCCTCGTAGACTTTCTGATCTTAGTTCCAATGGGCCTGTACTTCCTGGATCTTTATATCCATCCTGGTAATTCTAGGGTCTCCTGCTAGCCCTTTCTGGTTGTGGTCTTCTCGATCCCGGTCCATTTGCTTGGCCAACCTTGGTCTAATCTCTGTGGCTTTGGTCCTTCTGTGTCCGGTCCTTCTTTCTACTGGTCTGCTGGTACTGGCCCTCTTTGGTCTGTCTACCTGGGTCTGCAACTCCTGGCCCTGGTCGTCTTCGTCCCTCTGCTCCTAGTCGGTGCACTCAGGCCCTCCTAGCCCTCCTTGTAGTTATGGTCTAGTGCCTTCTGTTCCTCCTACCCTTCTGGTCCTTTTTTTCCTTCTGGCCCTTGTCCACTGGGACTGGATCTCCCTATTCCGCATCCTTTAGGCCCTCCTGATCCTTTTTATCCTGGTTCCTAGTCCTGTTTTTCCTTGCCTTGTTTCTCTTCATCTATTTGTTCCTTATCCCTTTCGGCATTGGTAACCCTAGTCCTTGTGAATTAGTTCTCCCCGGGCCTGGTTTTTTCTTGTGCTGGTCCTCGTGGCTCTGGTCATCCTAGTCCTCCTGGTAGTGCACCCTCTGGCACTTATTCTCCTACTGGTCATTATACTCCTCCTCTTGGTCCTACTACTTCCTTCCCCAGACCCCTCCACAAAGTCAGGTACAGCCTCCAAGCTTGGCACTCAGATTTGTTTTTGGCTTCCATATTTCTTTAACTGAGGAAACACTGCCAAGGATAGAAGTGAGTGTGCAGCAACTATGCCTGAAACCCAATCTTTTGGGTGATTAGGATGTAAAAGTGTGTTTATTCAGCAGGCAGCTACGTTAACTACACAGATGCATTACTTACCTGTCTCCTGCTTTCACTTCTCCATTTCACAGAAGTCTCATTATTGTGTCTCACTCAATTTACCTCCTGCAAGTGTCCCAAAGCACTGTTCCCCCAAGCACTAATTGTCTACAGTAGTATCCCTCCCTGTGTGGCCCAGATACAACCTATCTGTCTGCATTCCCTTTTGGCTGCTGCTTGTCGACTGCTGCTGTGTTGCCAGTTTTGAAATACTAGGCAAGCGCAATCCCCTGTTAAAAGAAGCCTAAAGTTAGCACAATGCGTTCCACAAAAAGCTCAAAAAGAGCCCTACCCTTAAAAATAATCAAAAGGAGGACCATGAACAATAAAAAAGCGAAGTATTCGCATGACTGAATAATACAGTAATATAACATGCTTTAAAACCATATTTATTTTTGTTTGCAGACAGCCAAATACCCCGAGACTGCAGCACAAAATATGTGTGTCATATCCTGAAGCTCTTAAAACCGAAGTTTTATTTTCTGCATCATTATTAATAAAATAACATAAATGTTTTTATTCAAAATTGATTTTACTGTTTTTCACCCATAAACAGCTTAGCTTAATTTATGCACTTACCTTTGTGCAAACTATTGTACATTTGTATATGCACTCACTTTCAAATGCTTCATTCATCTTGCATCCCCATTACAAAATGGTCACTACTCTACCATTGCTTGGAGTATTTTTTCTTCATGGCTGCCTAAATAAGGACCTGCTTCACAATATTTAGCTGGCCACAGGTCATTTTGTACATCATCTTTACTATTCAGCCTGAGGTCAGCTAAACAGGAGAGATTATGTACTATTTTGCCAGCCGACGGTTAAATAGCAGAGATTATGTACCATTTGGACGGCCGTCGGGTAAATATCCACTTCCTCAAAATATACATTGGAGCCTATTTACAAGAGTAAACTTACACATGAGTAAATCTACAGATGCAAGTTTTCTCTTACACTTTTGAGAAACTTTACTACGTTTTGCTATTTACCATTTACGAGTGTAAAGTTCCTCAAAAGTGCAGACTTACATATCTTCACCCCCTGGAATTGCCAAATTTATGAGTGTAAGCTACTACAGCCAACAAGCATTGGCATAGCCAATAGGTCTCGCCTTTGGGGCCTTATAAGTGTTTAGCCAGAGCTATTGACTTTGCCAACGTCTTTAAGCTGTGCTGTAGAGAAGTGTGGCTGCTGTGCAGCATGCTAAAAAGTTTTAATAAAAAAGTGTCAGAAGCATTTTTGTTACCTTATATATGACCAAGAAGGCATTATGTACAACTGAACGACCATATTAAAAAAAGTATTTACAATAAAAAATTTCCTCATTTTTCTTTTGTTCTTGCAATGCTGGCAACTTGTTTCTGCCTATTCCAATGGTTGTTTGTTAAAGCTTTTTTTTGAGGGGGCATAAACAATCGGAGGGTGAAGGTTGGGAACTATTACCTGTATTATAACACTAGCAGCGGCCAGACGCTAGGGGAGAATCAACAGATGCCAGATTTCGAGAGCAGCTGAGGTGGTGCTGAGGGATGCTGAGGTGGTAGTGGTGGTGGTGGTGACTGGTGCGGAGACGATGCTGAGGTGATGCTGAATGATACTCAGGTCTTGCTGAGTAATGATGATGTGGTGGTGTACTAGTGCAAAGGCGATGCTGAGTGATACTGATGTGGTGCTGAGTGATGCTGTGGTGGTGCTGAGTGATGCTGTGGTGGTGCTGAGTGATGCTGTGGTGGTGCTGAGTGATATTGTTGTGGCCCTGAGTGATGCTGTGGTGGTGCTGAGTGATGCTGTGGTGGCGCTGAGTGATGCTGTGGTGGCCCTGAGTGATGCTGTGGTGGCCCTGAGTGATGCTGTGGTGGTGCTGAGTGATGCTGTGGTGGCGCTGAGTGATGCTGTGGTGGTGCTGAGTGATGCTGTGGTGGCGCTGAGTGATGCTGTGGTGCCCCTGAGTGATGCTGTGGTGGCCCTGAGTGATGCTGTGGTGGCTCTGAGTGAGGCTGTGGTGGTGCTGAGTGATGCTGTGGTGGTGCTGACAGATGCTGTGGTAGTGCTGACAATGACAATGCAAATGACAATGTTTTTCACTTATGTTTTTTTTGTATACAGTGGAGTGGATGTATGTTGTTTGTAGTGGAATTCAGTGGTTTGAATAGGAATTGTTAGTTGTGAATCAATGTGTTCTTAATTGCGCACAGGGAGGAGCACAGCAAAGAGGGGGCAGAGCTACAGAAGCGGGGTTATTTCAACCCAAAGCAGGCCTTTTGTAGCTTCTTAAGAGTCCATTGCTCCATCTCCTCCAGTACATCAGAACATAACGAGGAACACCAAAAATAAGAGTAAGACCCAATGGCATCTTTGTGAATCCTGCACTAAGTGTTTGAATATATGGTGCATGCACGAGTGTGCACGTATGTTTATATATGGTACACAGCAATTTAATTCACCTCAAGATGCGTACTCAGCAAAAAGAATAATAGTGTCACAGTGTTTAACTAGCTTATATAAAGCGAGGCAGCTTGAGAGTTTTCTGGAAGTGGCACGCTTATATGATATCTGACACCACAATCTTAAGTCTACAAGAAAAAAACCTAAGTTGCACACACCAGCAGCCAAGAATCGAATGCAGACTCTTACTTTAAATGAAATGTCATTTACACATCGCACAGGAGTTCATGCCAACTTTGCTACATCCCCAGTGAGCAGAAGATTTATGACTGAGAGGGAACATTCTAGATTCCACTGCCCTTGTGTTGGGTCTGCAAAGTGCATCTGGAATAGTGAGTCTTTTTGTCTTTACAACTAAACAACGTGTTGCACTGAAGCAGGTGGTGTCACCGGCTGGTGCCTGAAGAAAGCACATGCATGTTGTGCTAACGCTGAAGTGCTGGCAATCCCAAACAGATTCACATAGAGTAATTTCTGAGTTATATGGCATCACTGAAAAAGACCACTCTCCCAACTGAGCACATCCCATCACTGGTTCGGGGGATGCACACGTCTCTGAAGAAACAAACGCACAAATGCACCATAAACCCCAAGACTTTCCTCCACACAAAAAAACACACACAGACAAAAGAAACACAGCAAAGGAGACCGTCCTAAATAAATCATATGAACTTAAAGCTGTCTACCGTCACGATCTAGCTTATTTGTGAAGGTAACCTAACAAATAATTACCTAGCGTCATAAAGTTGATAAAACTATAATGTATTTTCTTTTGTCCTGTGCGCGTGCCAAGGCGAGTCTCCTGACATGCAGCCTTGCAGAGAAGGAATGCACAGTGGCTAGTAGCCTCGGCACTCCTAGAGTGTTTAGAGGGGGCTGGGCGAGTGCTTGATGATCCGTTTGGTGGTTTCACTTATTGTGGTGCACAGAATGGATTTAATGTATCCTTTTTCAGCGATACCCTCCCCCGCAGACATCAAATGTGCCTTTATGTTTGAGTTTGGAATTAACCATTTGCAGGGATCCTAAGAAAAAAATCACGAAAGCAAATATATGCCAGACAAAGTAAACTACAGAATTTTATGGGTTCTTAAAAGTGGGAGGGGAGGAGAGAGTGGGAGGGAGAAAAGGGAAGAGTGAAGAGGGCGGGTGCGGAGCCAGTGAAGGGGAGATAGATGGGAGAGATAAGAAACAGTGCTAAATAAATTTAAAAAAACAGGTGGGAAAGAGAAATAAGAAACAGTGCTAAAAAACAGTAGAGAGGCATATTAAAGTATGCTGCAGCATTTTTTAAAACACCATGGATGCCGCACAACCCATGAGCGTTAAGGTGCAGGCAGATGGGACAATGATGCAGTCCTGTGATGTTGAAATGCACAGTTACAGCACATGGATGTAAGTAGGGCCCTGATACAGTCCAAGAGTTGGATCTTCAGCTACACTAGACAGTAGGGGGAGGAGGCAAAGGGACGCATTTCATAAAGTTCTGCTTCTTTTTGCAGGCTCATCTCGGGGGGTTACCTACTACTAAAATAAAGTAGAGTGCACTGGGGCGAACAGCATTTCGTGACAATTCAAAAATGTCTCGTACGGAGCTTTGGGCGTGCACTGGTCGGGGAGTAG
This sequence comes from Calotriton arnoldi, assembly GCA_963921515.1. NCBI lineage: Eukaryota > Metazoa > Chordata > Amphibia > Caudata > Salamandridae > Calotriton > Calotriton arnoldi. Next base: position 3,458,413 of record CAWUFW010000313.1, on the reverse strand, counting down.
GCGCAGTGCTGGTTTTCTGCAGAGGAGTGGTGGGCTGCTGAATTATGTGAAGAGGGGGAGTTGGGATTGGGAGTGCTGGGGGAGCAGTACCCCGCACGCCTCCCATGCTTGCTGCCCAGGCAATAAAAAGCAAAACTCAGGAACCGCATATACTAAAAGCAAACTCTGCACGCTCATGCACTGCCTACGCGCACTTAAATTACTGATCACCACTCGGCAAGCGCAGTTATTACTGATTACCCAGCCACTATTTACATGGGCAAACGCAAAAGTGCATAAATGAAACCTGCATAGAGCCGCTTTATGTGGAGTCGTGTAAGGCGAGACACTGTCAGTAATTTGAGTGGAGAGGGTGTGGGGGAGGTGTGCAACGGTAGACGGGCCAAGCTTCCAGAAGACGTTTTGAGTTTTCTGGAAAGAGCAGCCCGCTGTTCTCATCAGGCACCAGGAAAGGGAGAGGAGGAGGGATGAGGGAGGGGGCGGGAGCAAAGGCAACAAGGAAAACGGGTAGCGCTCGTGCTTGAAGATCATAGATATCCAGAAAAGGAATGAGAGCGGCAGCGGGCAAGCGAGAAACGGCGTGGGACCATTGAATGCCAAAGAAACAAGTCAGGCAGCGAGTCCCCGCGTTGAACCCAGTCGACCAAGCCACAGAGCGGGGAAGAGAAGACAGCGCGTCCTAGTGCTTCTAGCAAGGCATACCGTCAGCGCGTCCTCGCGCTGAGATTCCAGACACACAGGCAGCACGTCCTCGCACTGAAGCCAAACTGTTAGGCAGCGCGTCCTCGCGCTAAGAACAGAATGCGCAGGCAGTCGTCACGCTGATAAAATACAGCTGATGAGCAGGGAGCGGTAGGGAGAAGGTGCACGCGATGCGCTTAATGAGCCATGACGAGAGAGGAAAGCCAGATGGCGCCTCTGCTCGTAACTGTGCGCGTAACCGCAAGCTTTAGGCCACACAAAAAGCTGTGGTCGGCTTTTTGAAGCCCACTTACTAAAAGTCTCGCCAGATGCGCTGGCTCAGGCGAGACCTAAACGGAGCAGTAATAAGGGCATACATGCCAGCATTTTCAAACTAGGAAGTGGGAGATTTTCAATACAAAATTGGGGGAATGTATTTTCCACATTGGCTTATATTGCAGCAAGGCAATTTTAGGTGGGAGACACCTACAATAAAAATCAGACGTCTCCCTCCTAAATTAGGTCTATTGGCATTTATCTAAGACCAGACCACACATGGCCAGCTACTGATACTGCAACACCTGCCCATTGAAAATAATTAAGGAAGGAACTTAAAATAAAACCCAATAGGAAATAATGTTACTTTAAAATAATTTATTTTGACTTTTTAAAAATATCTGTAAATTAAATTAAATGCTAAAAAATTGCATATATTTTAAAAATAAATATTATTTAATGATACAATGTTTTAATAACCTTTATTTAATTAAGATTTAAATGCAACTTTAATTTTTAAACAAAAACTGTGACTGAATTTTAATTCTTTCTATTAATACATTTTTGTATTTTTTAATGCATAATAAGTAAATGCAAAGATTTTACTGTAGATAAGATTTTTAAATAAATCTTTAAATAATATTGTTAATTTTACTTAATATATTTACATAAATTGAATCATTATTGGAAAAATAAAATTATGTTGAAAGTTACTATTAGTAATTTTACACATGTAGGCAGAGGTCTCTACCACTGGCGTGAAGATCTTTATAGGAAAACGTGTAAAAGTTTATTAAACTTAATTAAAAAATAGATAACATATTTTATTGTAACATATTAATGTTAAGTAATTTTATAAATGTAGAATTGCACAACAATATAAAATATTTACAGCAATAAAAACTTACTTTAAATGTAAAATGTAATTATATTGAATACATTAAATCAAATAAAAATATTTTTCTGTAGTTTAAATTATAAAGAAAAATTCCACCTAAAGTAAAAGAAAATATTTAGTATTAAAAATTATTTAAACTGATACACAGAATTAATTAAATTCCACACAGAAAAAGATAGGAGAGGAGGAGGTGGAACTTTCGTACATAGGTTTGGGAAAGCATTTTGTAGTACTTATAAATGTACTGCAAAATGCAGTTTGTGAACAGGACTCACAGTCTGCGCTTTGACTACGGCCCAGAGGACTTCTACTTTCTCATCTCATTCTGTTGGTAGTTATGTGTATCATTCTCCCTCCTATGGAGTGCTTGCATTGGAATGCACAAGGAACTATTTCTCATATGGAAAGTCATCACAATGTCATAGATGCATTGTATGAAGAAAGTAAAAATTGTTTTCCCTAATGCAGGTTTTATTTTAAATGTCTAAGCTATGACTCAAAATTTAGACCAAACCTATTGGCGTTGCCAGTGCTTGTTAGATATGAAAATGTGCCACACAAATAAACATGGCTCATCATAGCAATCTGCACATTACACAACATCATGCATCACTCCATCAAGTGATTTCACCCCAGAATCAAAGTCAAACTGATTGTTTCCCTGCCCTAAACAAGGTGAGGTGACCGCCCTGCATAGGGAAAATACACAGTGGTCCCAACATACAGGCTCAGTGCCAGGCCCATTTTTTTTCTTTCAAGACACAGAATGGTTTTTTTTCCTAGAAAACCAAACCTTTTGCCAAGCAGGCACATCAAGCAAAGCTTCAGTACCTTCACCATAGCCACCCATCGCTTGCCTGATGGGTTCTCAAAATATGGCAGGCAGTCCTCTACCAGGGCAAGGAAGTCTTAGGGCCTGAACACGAGTTTGGCGGTGCGGGAGCAGGACCGCCACGCCAGCAGAACGCCCCCCCCCCAAACCCGTGTGTGCACCATCTGCCAGATTCCGACTTTTTTTGTCACTGGCGGGTGGTTCTTTGGTGGTCACACGGCGGTGCTGATGAAATAGGAACCGCAATGGGAACGTCAAAGACAGTACCTACACAGCATGGAATGGCGCAGTCCATGGCTTGCAGGTACTGGGGTGTATGCACCCTCTGCTTGCACCCCATGGCTCTGAGGCACAAGTGGGCCCTGTAGGGCTCCCTTTGTTACCTCTCTGCCACGGTTTTCATGGGATAGGAACCGCCATGAAAACCGTGGCGGAGAGGAAACTCGTAATATGCTTGGCAGGACCGTGCCAAGCATATTGCGGCCTTAAGGCCACCTCGCCACTGCCAGGAATCTCTGATCCCTGGCGTTTGCGGCCTTCCAATGGCAGTTTGACTGCCCTAGCGGTAATAGGGTGGTCGGACAGCGGGTGCGGCGGTGGCTGGACCGCCACCGCTGCATCCCCGCGAGTCTGGCCGTCCTCAATCCTCCAAACTCGTAATCAGGCCCTTAGTCTTTCCTGATCAGGTGGGCCAGCAGACCACCAGTCAGGGCCGAAAATGACCACTCTGTCAATTAGACATACATTTCTCAACAGTGTTAAAAAATCACAGGATTGTTTCTTTTACGAAACGAGATACTCGAGAATCCAGAAGTCGTCCCTGTGGGGCACGCAAGATTGCATATTTCTGCACAGATAAGATGTGCAAAAAGTCTACATTAAAAATCAAGAAATGTTCGGAAATCAAACAAAGACAAACTGATTTCAGCGAACCAGCAGGAGCTTAATTTCATAGCACAGAGTGCCCACACACGAGCGAAGGCTATGAGCAAAGCGGAGAAGGAGAAACACTCTAACAATTAATGTTCAAATGTCATTGATTTTCTAAGGGCTATTATGTTCCATTAGGTTAGTGGCTTCTTGTATAACTAGGAGTGCTACCGCCAGGCCTCAGCGGCATTTATTTATTTAAAGGTTTTTGTGAAGCGCTGCATGCTAATTAAATGGCGTCTTAGTGTGCTAGTAATGGAAAGCAGACACTAGACAGATATTGTATGGCATGGTCCAGATGTTCTGGAGATCCTGAGATAAAGAACGATGCAAAGTTGTGGGTCATATTAACATGGAGGAACATGCATAACAATATCCACTATATAGACTAGATCAAATGCAGTGTTCCAGGATAGATTGAAAGCCTTGAATTGGAGCCCAGTAGGCAGAAACAAGTCTTGGACATCCATGAACAGATTCTGGTACTCCACATGAAGCAGAGGATGTGGATTAAGGACTAGAGCGGTCGACCTCGAAGCTGGAGAACCGGGTTCGAGTCGCGGCAGGGGCACTCAACATCCTGGGTTTCCGGGCAAATCACTTAATCTCCCTGTGCCTAACAAAATGAATGTGTCTGTTTGTAACGCAACTGGTGCTCATGTAAAGTGCTCTGATAGCTTCGGGTCCAGTTCGCGCTATATAAAACAAAAGAATTTGGGGGGGGAAATCATTGGCTATGTGAATGGTTGATGTCAGAATTTAGGTTCTGATTTTAGTAAGAGCTGGGCGGTCCTGTATAAATGTTTCAAGACCTAGTGCCCGATTCACAAAGGGAAATCTATGTAATGAAACCTCAACACTCGTATATTTATGCCTGTGACTGGGTGGAGATCGCGGCCTGGATGCTATTCACCGATTTCGGGTGGAAATTCCCATACATTGTAGGGTTTACAAGTCTCCACCCCCTTACAAAATGAAGGCTCTTACAACAGAAATTCTGAACGCAAAGTTACTAGAAGACCAATGCATTGGTTGGAGGTAATAAACCATCACCAGGACCTCTCTACCTCACCACTTCTCACTTTATCAGAAATCTCTGATTCCTTGGACACAAGCCAAAATTCAGCACTTGACATCTTCTCTCCACTTGCCCCCGCACATAGCATGACCACACCCAGCACCCGCATTCCCACTCCTTTACACCCCCTAAAGACTGCAGACTCTATGAACTCCCTGGAACCGTTCACTGTGCTCCTCGGCTAGACGTAATCTGAGAATTTCATGATCTCATCTCACCCTCCACCAGCACCCTCAGGGAAAAAACCTGAACTCTACACCATCAATGGCAAATCTGAACTCTACAAACTCACCAGTGTGATGCTGTCCCAACCACACATTATGGATGATTCATTTTCTTTCTACTTCTCAACTACAACTTTTCTGATCTACATCCAGAGGATATTCCTAAACTCGCACACCTACTTCACCCATATCTCAGTCCTCAACCACACTCACCAAACTGATCAGTTCCTTTGTACTGCATTGCCACTTTTGAAGTGTTTGTGTTTTTGAATGTGGAACCACAAATGTATACGATTACAGAATGAATGGCAAACACAAGTTCAACCTTGCCTTGGGACCAGATTTGTAGAGTTGGCACTACTGTTGGCTGAGAGTAGAATAGCAGTGAGTTGAAAAACTGCTCATGCATCATCTAGTGAGATCTGGCAAACAGATGTGATTTGTTGTGCCTCTGATGAAAAGACACCTCTGTACAAAATAGCGAAAGGAACAGACAAAATCTTTGGTCTAATAAAATAGGAATTGATCCTAGATAATTTTACCCAAAAATCAGACATTACGGGCATATTTACAAGCCACATAGACCACCGGAGCCTAACTTTTTTTTGACGCTCCGGTGGCCTTGAGCCAGTCCCCATATTTACAAGGTGGCGCTGAGCCACTTAACCTGGCTTAACGCCACATTGTAATTATGCCCCTTTCCGCCGGTGTCCCTTCCTGTACATAAACAATCGCCCCCTATAGCGCAGTCACCCTTGCAACATGGCGGCAGGTTGCCTGTGCTGGCTCTAGGTAGCTTTTTTAGCGCCAGTGCTAGGGGAAACAAAGGGGTGCACCATAGTTTTGTAAATACGGCGCATTCCTGCGTTTTGAAAATGTCAGAGCGCGGCATTTTCTTGTAAATATGCCCCTATGTCCCACGATGCTCTTGTTAAGGCTGTAACATGGATAATGGCTGTGTGTGTGGAACTGATGATTTACAAAACAATGAGATAAAGGTTTCAGAAACGGGAGTTGGGCGAAAAGGTTGGCAATGGTGATATCTATTAAAAAAACAATACATGGCATGGTGAACGCCACGGAATACTGATATGTACATTCGTGAAACTTTATCTTGCACTGCCTTCACACTCTCGCTTGAACCACATGTACCATGTACAATACCTTTAATGACACAATATATATATATTTTTTTTAAACATTGTTTTGACAATAGTACACATTATGATGGCACGTTCACTGAATGTGGGAGGTTACATTCCTGCAACCCACTGGATGCAGGAGCTTCCATGTTACCTGAAACTTATCATTGTCTAAAGGGGGGCAGGGATTACAAAGCATTCTGAGTGGCCTAGAATTCATGATTCAGGGCCTCATTTATGAAAAGTGTTGCATCGCTGGTTGAAAACAGCGATGCAACACTTTTCATTGCGCCCTCCTTGCGACACTTTGGATGCGGCATATTTACAGTACGGCGATCCATGTTGCAAGGATTGACCAGATACGTCAGGAATCCTGACGTATTTGGTGGCACAGTAATGACACATTGCTGGAGTGTTTCGCTAAACAGACGCAACTCCAGCCATGTGTCAGTACACATGGCGGCATCCCATGCAAAAGGGCCTGCGTCAGTCCTTACGCCTGCTGTGAAGCAGGCTTAAGGATTTGATGCAACGAACTCGTAGAAATGGCGCAGTGAAATCTCATCGATTTCACTGTGCCACTTCTACAAGCTTTTTTTAACGGGGGAACTCCCTGTGCCTAGATGCCTCACTTTGTAACTACGGTGCAGTGTGGCGCTATGTTTACGCCGCTGGTGTGTCACAAAAAAGTGACACATGGGCAGCGTAAAGCCTCATAAATAAGGCTCCCAGTTGGTAACAGGTGCTGTCAGCTAAACTATGAATTCTGATGAATTTGGTAATTTTTCATGCAGTATTACTACTTGTAAATTACTGCCATGTTCCAAGTAAAACATGGAGAAATTTGTGATCGTAAAATGGCTTGGAATTTGGGAATGATATGTGGGAATTGGTGCAGACGCCCAGATTTCTTATGCTCCTCCCCCTTCTTCATGGGATTAGTAATAATTTTGCATCCCAGAATTTCCATAACCATGATATTGGTAACCTCAAGCGAGAAGATATTGCACCAGAATTACTGATGGCCTTAAAATGAGGACAAAACCTGGCCCATTCCTCAACCCAACCAGCCACCCTCTCCTTTCAATCTCTCAGCCCAGCACATTTCATATAGGCTGTGATGTCTGCACTGCAGAAGCCCCACGCCACTTTTCGACATCAAATATAGGTCTGATCATTTATATTTTCTGTGGCGCAGTAAAAATGAAAAGAGACTTTCATTCAAGCCGACACCGCAAGCACAACCGGTGAGTCACGAAAATGTCATAATACGGCAGAGAAAGAGAACACATTATAAGTTAAAAGGACACGGGAGAAACTGAAAGGTCTTTTTTTTTTTTTAATTTCCCAATGGTTCACAGAGGCAAAATAGCCTTTACAGACTACTGCGTCCTTTAAAAATATTTTATACGGTAATGGTTATAATTTGATTCCATTTGGATCTGCCCTAGAGCCTGGTGAATCATTTATTGTAAAAAAGGAAGCCGTCAAGAGGCCAGGAAGTAAAGAGCTGTAGTGGAGGTGGTTACGAAAAGTGAGAAGTGGTGAAATTGGCAGCCCCCTATGCATTAAAGTAGCATCAAATGTAGGAAACCAAAGGGCTTATTTACAAGCCCCTTGCGCCGCTTGTGCGTCACGTTTTGTGAAGGATCCGGCGGCGCATTTTGCTGCCACATATCTACAAGGACACGAAAAGCCACCCTCGTGGCTTTTCCTGTCTTTGTAAATACGTCCCTTTACATGCAGCACTTTGCGTGAAAGGGGCGTTCCATGGGTGTTGCTGTGGGTGTTCCCACGCAACACCCATGGAACCTGACACATTTCCAGATTTACGAGAATTCGTAAACCTGGAAATGTGTCAGAAAGCTACGCCACCCAAGGGATGGCGTAGCGAGGCACAACGAGGAGAAATGTTTACATTTATCCTCGTTTTTTCCTCTTTCTAGGGGTGCTGCATTCTGCAGTACACATAGGAAGAAGAAATCACCTCTTTTTATTTTTTTTGGTTATTGTTTTTGTGCAGGAAGGTAGCCCTTCCTGCACAGAAACAATCTCCCCGCAACGCAGGCATCCTTGCACCATGGCACAAGGGTACCTGTGTGGCGCATGGCAGCCGATTGTGCACCAGCGCAGGGAAACACACAGGGATGCATCATTTTGTTGTAAATATGACGGATCCCTATGTTTTTGAAGCGCCGCAACGTGGCGCAGCCACAGGGCTTGCAGTGCCACTCTGCAGCACTTTCTTGTAAATAAGCCCCCAAAAGTTTAGTTGGTACTGGCCTTCATTTTTTGGCAGCCTGACCGCTGAACATGAGTTGTTTTACGGCTACACCTCTGCCACGACAATAGCCATATGGCTGCCAAATGTAAACTTGTTCACGCTGCCGGCAGACCTTATTCCCCCAAAATGGCTCCTGTGCAGACGGCAGGAGCGGCTTTCGGGGAAAAACACTGTCAAAACCAACTTTGTGTCTTAAAATGGGTTTATGCAGGATTTGCATGTCATTGTATTTGCTGTTATTTTTTGGTACTTAATTTATGCCAATAAAATAATTGCTGCACACAAAATCAACTGACTTTTGGGCCTGGTGGCTTTGCTGTGATGCATGGACAAAAAAAAGGGCATGATGATACAGAGCTGTTGGCCGTGTCATTTCGTAGGCACTCACATGCAGCATCTCGCATATGCGTTCCTACTAAATGAAAAAGAGGCCATTTTTTATTCATTTAGCGATCAAAGGTAGACCCGTAAATAAAGAGACATGTTGTTTACATACAGTGGGCTAACAGCCCGCCCAGAACTTACCATTTGTAAGATTCAGCGAGGTTCTCATTTGCTTTGCTCCTGTTCTTCACTGCATGCTGGCGTCATGTCCTCTTCTTGTGTTTGGCCCTTCCCTGGAGCATGGACCAAGTACTTGTGTCTATCCACTGCTACCGCTTTTGGAGCTACTTTTTTCATTGTGTTAAAGCACTTCATATGAGTGCTTGAGTTTTCAGTCAGTCTCCTGTATCCCCGTCCATTTAGCTTCTAAACCATCCCACCTGTCCCCCTTCTATGTTTCTTATTTTCCCTCCCACCCCCTGCCCTGGACTCTATGCCACTGCACTCTGCTCTACTCTTCTGCACTCTATGCCATTGCACTCTACTCCGCACCACTCTACGCCATTGCACTTTACGCCACTCTGCTCTGCACCACTCTACTCTGTGCCACTGCACTCTGCACACTACACTCTACTCTGCAGCACTCTACACCACTGCAATCAAGGCCACTGCACTTTATGCCACTGCTCTCTATGACACTCTACTCTGCACCACTTTACACTACGCCACTGCGCTCTTCGCAACTTCACTACACTCTGCACCACTCTACTTTGCAGCACTTTACTCGAGGCTATAGCACTCTACAACACTCTACTCTGCACCACTCCATGCCACTGCACTCTATGACACTCTACTCTGCATCACTCTGCTCTACGCCACACCACTCTACTCTAGGTTACTGCACTCTATGCCACTTTACTTTACTTGGCACCACTCTACTCAATGCCACTGCACTCTGCACCACTGCACTCTACATCACTCTACTCTACTCTGCGCCACAGCACTCTACTCTGCACCACTCTACGCCACTGTACTCTGTGCCACTGCACTCTACTCTGCACCACTGTACTCTCCTCCACACCACTCTACTCTATGCCACTGCACCACTCTATGCCACTGCACTCTACTCCACTGCACTCTACTCTACTGTGCACCACTCTACTTTATGCTACTACTCTCAATGCCACTCTACTGTACTCTGCACCATGCTACTCTATGCCACTGCACTCTACGCATCTCCACTCTACGCCATTCCATTCTACTCTAAGCCACTGCACTCTATGCCACTCTACTGTACTTTGCACCACTCTACTCTATGCCACTCTACTTTACTCTGCACCACTCTACTCCACTGCACTCTACTCTGCACCACTCTACTTTATGCCACTGCACTCTGCTACTGCACTCTACATAAGTCCACTCTACTCTATGTCACTCCACGCCACTTCATGCCACTCCACTTTACTCCACTCTATGCCACTCTACTCTACACCACTCCATTCCACACAGTGACACTCTACCCCACCCCACTCCACACAATGCCACTCTACTCGACGCCACTCTGCTCTACGCCACTCACGCCACTCCACTCTACATCACTCTACTCTACTCTACACCACTCCATAGCACTCTAGGCCACTCCACACCCCTCTATGCCATGCCACTCCACTCTACACCGATCTAGTCTACCCTACTTTACTCAACTCCACTCTATGCCAATTCACTCTACTCCACTGCACTCCACACCACTCTACTCTACGCCACTCTACTCTACGCCATCCAACCCACTCTACTATATGCCATTCCACTCTACTCTATGGCACTCCACTCTACGCAACTCTACTCCACTATACCCCACTCTAAGCCATTTCACTCTACTCTACCCCACTCCAAGCCACTCTACAGCCCTCCAAGTCACTCAACGCCACTCCAGGCCACTCTACACCACTCCACATCACTCTACACAATAACACACTCCACACTCCTCTACTCTACTACTGTACAACATAGCTAAAAGACATTGGGAAAGCCAATAGCTCTCTTGTAGGCGAAGCCTATAGGCTTTGCCAATGCTTGTTTAAGGTGGAGTGGTTGCCAACAACTGGCTACCTGGCCTCCAAAAAATGTAGTATATATTAAAACAAAATGCACTGTGGTGGTGGAGGGCAATGGAGGAGCGGGTAGGGGAAGTAGGTGAGGGTTAAGCAGCGTGGAGAGAGGGGGGATAAAATAACAAGCATTTGCAATGCAATCAGTCTCGCCTTTGGGACCTTATAAGTATTTATCCATGCAGCCATAGACTAAATACAATCAATAACAATAAAAATAGCCAATTAAACCATACTGATGAAAAAATGCATTGACTTTTTCTGCTTTAGGAAAAGATGCTCTTACCACAAAACTGTAGAGTACCAATGCTATTGACTTCAGAAAGATGACCAATTGAGTCAGTTGTGACAGGATTCCAACCTATGTCCTACCTGTTAAAACAGGTTATAATAGGAAACAGATTATAACAGGACACCTGTGACATGCAGATTACACCTTCAGTAGTGAGCAATTAGCTTTATTGCCAATGGACCAAAACAGTAATCATCATCTGGAATACAATGGCCCTCCTTCTTGGGGCTCACACTTCCATTTAATAAAAGAATACAGTTGGCTTCATATGGATTATTTATTTTTAGCATCAAGTGGACTTTAGTAATTTCAAAATCTCACTGGTACCCTGTAAGTTATTGAAGTCTTTCCACTCTTCAGTGAGCCTGCTTCCCGCCTACACTATCTATTAACACACCATAGACCAATATTCTTACTTTGCTACATCTTCATTGTTGTTTTAAAACTACATTGACGATACTAGCTCAACATTGAACGTTTGCATTTCTAATACATATTGCAATATTGCAAAAAGTGCATTTGAAAGGTCAATTTAATAAACATAGGCCTCGCAGAATCTATGTTCGTCAATTCTTTGTAGCATTAAATTCTATAGAGAATGGTCTTATACTAAGTAAGGCAAACAGTAAATATGATGTAAAACTTTAGAGTTTGGTCATAGTGGCAATAAAAATAACACACAGTTAAATTCCGTCTAACTGTTCATATACCGAATCGTGCTGTTCGCCACACAAAGAGGCTTTCAGAAAAGGTGCCTCAAATGAGGTAGAGAGTGACAGTCTTTATTAAAGTTTTAATTTAGGGAATGAATATATGCATGTGACGTGTTCCACCTGCCGATCTAAATGCATAGGGTTGCCCTCAATTCTGCTGCTAGGCTCATAACTGGCACAAAAAAAGTCAACCATATCTCTCCGGACTTGTTAGCCCTTAATTGGCTTCCTTATGAAGCCCGGATACACTTAAAAATCACATGCATGGCACACAAAGCCATTCACTACCAGACTCCGCAATACCTCGCGCAGAAATTGGAGCCCTCATGTGGTTCGAGAGCCTCCAGAAGTGCCAGCACCCTACTACTCAAACCCCATAAATTCAAGAAAAAAAGACCTACAATCGTGCCTTCTCTGGTTTGGCTCCAAGGATCTGGAACTCCCTCCCCCCCGAACTCAGGACGAATCCTTCCACGTTCCTCTTCAAGAAAGAAGCCAAAAGGCTCCTAATGAAGAAATTCTTACCTCAGTCTGGCCCCGCCACTTGATGCCGTGGCCAAACCGTCGATCCGTGGCCCGGCGGCCTGGACCATTTGAATGCTCGGACTTTTCATGTCTGTGAATTTTCGCTTTGTATATTACGGCCTTGACATTTTATGACTCAGGAGAATGTTTGATCACTTTTGACTGTGAAATTTTAGCTGTGTTTACCATGTTGGACATTTAAGGGTCATGAGGATGTTCGGACACCTATGACTGTGTAATTATCACTTTGTTTATTTTCTCCTGCTGTGATATTTTATGTATATGATTCCTTCTCTTTGGTTACTCTTGGTTGTTTACATGTACCCTCTTGCCACATATATTGTAAAGCGCTCTGATACCCCCGGTGGTCATGTTCGCGCTATATAAAACTCTATAAATAATAAAAAATAAATAATAAAATCAATCATTCAGCAATAATTAGTACTGGCCCTGTCAGCAACTGTCACCATTTGCAAAAGTAATGAACAGCATATCTCAATACCTTCAGGAGATTCCATTAAGGGGGACAGTGCCTCAGGAAGGTCAGGTGGGGCATTTACATTACAGGGTGTAGCACATGGCCGTGGAGGTTCTGTAATGTAAACCCCTCGTCCTTCCTCCCTTCCTGCCCCTATTCTGCCCGAACCCTCTCTGTGACCAAAGGCCTTAGGGGCATATTTACGTTCCCTGGCGCATCCCTGCATATCAGCAGGGATGCGCCAGGGAAAATGCGTCACGCAAGTTTACCCTTGCGCCACGTCCGATGCGCCGCATTTACAATGCGGCGCATCGTGGCGCAAGGATAAGCAGATGCGTGACGCATATGCCGGCGGAAGGTTGGCGCAGTGCTGAAGTTGTGTCGCAAGCGCGACGCAACTCCAGCACTGTTCCAACCTTCCTATCCCTAACATGGTGCGTCAATCCTTACGCCTGCTTGAAGCAGGCGTAAGGATTCGACGCACCAGCGTCAGAAAAGTGACTGCGTGAAATCTTGTAGATTTCACTACGTCACTTTTCCGAGGCGCTACCTGCGCCGAACGCCCCCTGCGCCGGTACGCCCACATGAAACCTGACGCAGGTTTCATGTGGCGCAAGGGTTTACTACGTGACGCATCTCCCTAGATGCGTCACGTTGTAAATATAGCGCAACGCGGCGCATGGTTTGCGTCGCCGCTGCGTCACATGCGTGACGCAACGGCGATGCAAAAGTGGCGCAAGGGGCTTGTAAATATGCCCCTTAGTGTATCGGTGCAGTAGCCTAACAAGAGCGCATAGTACTTAAGTTGAAAGTGCTGCCACTGTTAAGAAATGAAACTCTGCCACCCATTAGTGTTTTAAAGAAATCATCCTCCCTGTGGGCGAAGAGGGCACCCCCACTCCTTTGATTGATATAGTCATGGTAAATGATTACTTCCCTGGCAGCACCCACATTCATTCGAATAAGAGTGGAACAACTCATTCAGAAAAATAAAAATGCCAGCGCTTGTCAGCAAAGGAGTAGGTTCATCACGCCACTAAATCTGCAAATGCAAACATTTATTTAACTTTCATTCCATTGAAGACGTCAATCATACGGTCAGTAACTGCAATAATAGTGGCTACGGCCTCAAAACATGGGTGGATGGATTGATGGAGAGGGACGAGGGAAGGGCAAAGGGATGGGTGGGGTCGGTGGATATGGATTCAGATAAACTGAACGAAACATGCTCTGCTAGTTGGGCAGGCGCTGAAAAGAATTGTGTGCAACCTGCTTCTCATAGGTTGGAATCATTGCAGTGCCTGGACTGCCTTTCATGCCTCTGGCGTCAATAACATTATAATGGCTTAATTGCATGACACAAATACCTATCAAAAAAGCACCGGAGGATGAATCGATTGGTGCTATGTCCGAAGTAAAGAAGGGTAGGGCATAAAAATAGGTGGGTGGTTTATTTTTATAAAATATATATCCTGCAATATCCTGGATACAATGCTGACGTGTTTGAGCTAACGTATCCCGTCAGCTCACGGCAGACTGGGAGCAGGTTGTGCAAGGATTTTCAACAATTCCCTTTCTAGCTTCTAGCTTAATCGTCCGAAAAATATAACCCACATCCTTGCTTTTTGGACCTCTGGCCCTGCAACAAACCCCCCACCCATCATGGTTTCCAGGGCTTTAAGTGGGATAAAAAACTGGGGGTCTCAAAGCGGTGTGTCTGATGTAATTAAGGGAGTGGCTTAATAACACCTAAGCTAAAAATCTGTGCTTAGCATAGTGTCGCACCCGAATGGTATTTTGCTGCTTCTGTCATTGCATCCAGCTATATAATATAAGTAGGGCTCCCGGTTTTATGGTATTTATTTTTTCACATTTCCGTCTGTATTTATCCATATTTATTTTTTGGTCGTTTTATCTGTATTTATCCACATTTATTTTTGACGCAACAAAAAAACGCTAAAGCTAGTATCTTTCCACATTTATTTAAATTGACAGGCACACTTGCACTAGTTTGTTATAGCTGTTTTTTTAAATTGGAGCCTACGCTAAGTGCACTTTACATATTGGGAGCAAATTTCTTCCCTGTCCTCTAAGAAAAGATGCGTGAATTAATGATTTTGATTAGGTCTCATTTGCGCAGCTGTCTTGCAAAATGTTAATGCATTACTAACTCTTTTACTCACATTTAATCAGCCATCTCAGAGAGTGTCTGCTCTTAGAATATCAGATCATTCTTAGTGTGCACTAGAAGACAACCTACCCCACGAGGCATTGTAAATCGCCCAAATATCGAAAGAATCCTGCATCTTCATCTGTACAGAATAGTGCTTTGTTATGGACACTATGGAGAAAATGTAGAGCACAGGTGGTGCAAGTCATTTCTCTTCTTGTTTTTATTTTTATTTAAGTAGCACTTAAATAAACATTAAATAGAAAAATGAAGTCATGCTAACTGACTTGCTCACCTCTCACTCAGCCTCACTGCCCAACAGCGTGCATAGTCACGGAGAGATGCAGCCAGGCTTCATGCTAATAGTTGTTGGAGGCATTTCTGCCCCGCTCCCCCTGCCCTGCCACATCAACCTCCTTAACCCTCCCACACAACAAGAAACAAAAGGTTGCTGGAGCAGCAGCCGATGTCCTGGGGTGTTTTCACACCTCTTAATGGACATCGGCTGCTTGCACTGCTCCAGCAATTATCTTGCGAAAACTACCGCTGTGAGAGGTGCTGAAGTGTCTCTGCAGACACAGTGCTCCCAGTTCCCCGTCTCTGGAGCAATTTTGGGTCAGCAGTTTCCCGTTTCTTTGGCCGCCCCTGTGCACCTCTGACTCGGATTTTACAGAGGAGCACAGAGGCAGGAGAAGCATTTGTTTTATAAGTATTTTCCCGTTTTTATATATAAATACAGAGAAAAACCAAAATGTTTTCCGTCTGTATTTATATGTAAAAATCCGTTTAAACGGAAAACCGGGAGCCTTAAATATAAGTAACATTACATCTACAACAAGCCAGGCCTATTGGCTTTGTCAATGTTTGTTAGTGGCATATGCTAAATAAGCAACAACTATGGCTTCATTGTATAGAACATAGAAAATGCTTCTGTTCTGAAAGGGAGTCTCTTTGAAGTTACATCGAAGGCAGTAAAGGGTGGCAGTGCTGCAGAGTTGAGATTTTTTTCACCGAAGATGAGGGCGAAAATGGGGAGCTCGATAGGGACTTGTCTCAGCACCTGCTTTTCAGAACTGCCGGTGCTGAGCGCCGGCAGGACCCAGCCCATTTAAAGCCCAGATGGTTTCTCAGATCGTCCTCTCCCTTTCCACGGACAGCTCCGGTGTGTCATATTACTGCAAGCAGCGCTACATTGCTTCCTGCCTCGGTTGGCACTACAGAATTACCAACACTCACACAAACTGGCAACATCCATACTGGGAGTCCTGAATTATGATGACAGCGTCCCCGTTGATAAAGTATTGTTTGATCTTGGGCAAATTACTTTATCTCCCTCTGCTCCAATCCACTTATCTGAAAACAATGAACACGTCGAATGTGACTGAACAGTGAACACCAGTAAGATGTGAATAAGTGGGCTGTTCTATTTAGCCCAAAGGCCAACACATCCAATGATGGTTTCATTGGCTGTAGTAGAAAGGTGTACAACGTCCTCCAATATTAGGTGTATCGCCAGAGAGACTGCAGAGGAGGGGTTGCGCCCCGTCCACCACCTCCCTCGCTCGTCAGTGCTGCCCTCGTCCATCACAGAGTTGTATCCGTTTACAAACAGTCACTCTTGTCATCATACCCACTTCCATTCTTACTTTTAATATTTTGGAATGCCACTGACGAGACTGATGCAGCTGGAAATATAGATCTTTGGGATTAAGCGCTTGCTGAGAGATCTGTACATAACCCCAGTTCACAGGCCTGAATCCCGACAGGGCAAGCTCAGGCTTTCATCTTTCAGAGGCTGATACAATGAACACCTGCACTTCGCAAGCACAAACGGGTACTCTAAATAGTGAGTACCATCACTTGCATTTATCCATTTAGAGCACTGAGTAACACCCTTTTCAGTGCGCCAGGTAGCGCTAAGGCTCTGGTATCAGGCGCTATATATGTGGCATATTACAGTGGAACCCCACATTCTAACCTGCACCGCACCTTTGTATTTCAAAGCTGCACCCTTTCCTCAGCAGGACGGTTCTCTTGCGCATGATGGAGGACTGCTCCTTCCCTGTGTAGGCATCAACTTCGGAGTCCATGGTGAGCCGAAGACACCCCTCACGTGGAATAAATATTCTGTCCGCAGATGAAGTTAGAGGGTATACCCACCTCTGTTTGCTGTAAAGTGTGCAGCTCGGCTGTTGCGGCAAAAGCAGTGGGAGCGTCAGAGAGGTTTAATTTTTAGGTCTCGCCCTGAAAGCCAGCGCTTCAGCGCTGGCTCTGGGCGAGACATTTTGTAGTGTGGGCTTCAGAAATGCGACCACAACTTTTGGCTGGCCTAGAGCATGCGAGAACGCGCACAGTAATGCGCTTTCCTCGCATGCTCCAGGCCATCTGCCTTTGATGTCACTTGCTCCTCCCCCACCACAGAGCGCTTCTCGGGGCCACTCGGCCGTACTCTCCCGCTCCTCCCCCTCCCCCACCACAGAGCGCGTCTCGCACGGCCGCGCGGCCAATGCTTGTTGTTTTATTGGGAGGGGGCTGGAGCGTTATAAAATGTTTCACACCCCATATCCCTGCTCGGAGTGCTTGTCTATAGTCGTATATTTATTCCGAAAGTGACCACAATACATCATTGATTGGGGCCATCTATTCTCAGCAGTGTGGTGTATATATCCGTCTCGGCATACCAAGTAATATTATGTGGCTGCAGCCTGTCACATACCCACACACGGCTATTTGGCTCTATCATTTTGGCTTCTGCACTTTGTCATTTGAAGTACCTCCGTAGCGTTATAACTATAAGGCGCTATGAGTAAAGGCCGGGGAGTGAGGCTGTGTGTGTTGTTGACTAGTTTAGATATTGCATTGCATTGTAGCACTTGTATAGCGCTTCCTAAACCTAATTGAGGTACTGAAGCGTTTATCCACAAGGCATCATTGAGTTACACAGCTCAGCGGTCCCGGGAGAGAAGGAAGGCACAGAGATCATATTTGATAGTATTGTGGTTCATGGTTACATCGCATAGCGCCTCATACCTCTTACGAGGCGCCGAAGACGATTTGGTGGATGCGACTCTACAGGCTGTGCTTTGTTGGAAGAGTGCTGGTTTCTAGAGTGACCTATGATCGGAGTGTTGGGGTATTGCGCATGATCACCATGGGGTGCTGTTAGGGCGTCGAGGCGCTAGCTTGCTGAGCGAAGACGAGTGAGAGATAACTTCGTGCGTGACGGCGCCTTTGCCTCCCAGAAGATACAGGCGGAGGCAGCTGGGTTATCGCCAGTTTATCATATAGCGCACAGAGGACCTCATTCATTAACGGAGGGCTCTTTGCCTCCATGGGTCATGAATATGTTTGTGGGAATAATAGCAGTTTGGGAAAGGAAAAGGGGGTGTGGCTACCTCACCAAAATCTGAGTTAATACCCAGATGATGCGAAATTAGGATTCTACACAAATATAGTGGTGCACATGGATGGAAGGGCGCGTGGCATTGAGATGCCCAGCGGCAAGGAAGGCGCCTAGAGGCGAAGAAAATAAAGGTTTGTCTGCAACTTTTCTGAGTCACGCACCTGCCTGAACCTTAACCCGGGGCACCATACATTTCACTTCACTGAGGCTCTAGAGTCTAGACACACGCATAGTCCCTTTCATAATAAACAGCTGGATAGCCCTGGGTCTGTCAATTTCAAAAGTGTAAAACACTGAGTGAGTCGGTAAGGATTTGAACCTGTGACATTTTGAAGTAGCAGCAAGGTACGAGCGGCATGTGCATTAATCCACGGGGGTATTGCAGGTGTTTCTTAGAAAGGCATAGGGCGCACAGGTATGTGCGCACAGTGTTCTCGTGGCTGGGATGGGACTGCGCGCGCATGTATGTGTCTGTGAATCCGGCTTGTGGCCACATTCCCAGTCTTTGAGGCTGATACCGTGCGCATGTATTGGATGAATACACGACTCCCAGCTCACAATATTCAGGCGAGAGGCTTGCACCTGCAAAATAAAGTTTTTAAAGTTGAAAGGATGAGGGTGAACGCATTCTGAATGTTTGTCATGGCATTGCCCGTGGACAAGGAGTTGAAAGGGATAGCGTGAGAGGGGACTGCGTCAGGAGGAGTTTGTGACAGTGTATGGAAAGGAACCATCAGATGATCCTCAAAGTCTGATGTAACATAAAGGACCAGAAACGCCTGGAGTGCGTGGGATCCGTCCGTGCAACCCAAACACCCATCCATCCATCCATCCACCCACCCACCCACTCTTGCCGGAGAGGTGTATTTTTGTGTACTAATCCATCAGTATATTCATGGGGGACACCATATGTTCATCTAGTGGGGAAGCTATGTAAAGCAGCCAAGCGTAGCACTGTGCTCCTGTCTACAGATATCTGATAAACCAGTCCAGTATACCCCATGTATTGCCTGACATAGAATAGTGCATGCTTTTAGGTCTCGGCCTGCACCAGCGCTTGCGCTGGTCTGGCCGAGAGTTTTAGTAAGCGGGTTTTGGAAGTGCAAACCCACTGGCTTTCGGCTGGCGACCAGCTTGCGTTCACGATAGCGTGCACGCGCGCAGCTGCCATCTGGGTTTCCTATCTCTTCCTCATTTCCTCGTCATGGCTCATTAACTCTCTGGACTCTGATGTTTCAATCGCAGCAGCAGCTCACATTACCAACTGACGGCCCTGGACTACAGTCACATGAAAAACAACAGCGATTAGCATTGAAATGCAAGCTTTTTTTTGTCTAGTTAGAAATATTGCTTCGGTGGGTTGATTTCACCTTATATCGCTATTTGTTTTATATTGGGAGTCACAGCCTAATTACCAGTATTTTTGTCTCACTCTGTTTTTAAAAAAAAAATTTATTCGCACAAAGCACAAAGCTATATTTAAGGTTACTATTTCCGCGTCACTTCTTCACTCTATTTAAACTCCACACCCCTCACTCTTATTGTCTCTCTCCTTCTCTCTCTCTCCCCTCTCTAATTCTCTCTCTACTTAATTAACTCTCCCCTCTCTATCTTTTTTGGCCTTTCATTCTCTCTCACCCCTTTATCTGTTTCTCTTTCAAACTCCTTCATTCACTCTCTCTCCCCTTCTTTCTCTCTCTCTATCCCGCTCCACTCTTTATTCTATGTACACCCTTTCTCTCTCTTTCTCTCTCTAATTGGGCATTATATCTTCACTCTATCTCTCACTCGGCAACACAACAGCATCACTCCGCATCACCACAGCATCAATCAGAGCCAGCACAGCATCAATCAGAGCCAGCACAGCATCACTCAGCACCAACACAACATCTCTCAACGCCATCACAGCATCACTCAACGCCATCACAGCATCACTCAGTGTAACCTCAGCATTACTCAGTGCAACCACAGCATCACTTAGCGCCACAACAGCATCACTCCGCGCCACCACAGCATTACTCAGCAGCACCACAATATCACTCCGCGCCACCACAGCATCACTCAGCACCACCATAGCTTCACTCAGCGACACCACATCATCACTCAGGGCCAACACTGCATCACTCAGCACCACCACAGGATGACTCAGCACCACCACAGGATGACTCAGCACCACCACAGGATGACTCAGCACCACTACAGCATCGCTCAGCACCACCACAGCATCGCTCAGCACCACCACAGCATCGCTCAGCACCACCACAGCATCGCTCAGCACCACCACAGCATCACTCAGTGCCACCACAGCATCACTCAGCGCCACCACAGCATCACTCAGCGCCACCACAGCATCACTCAGCACCACCACAGCATCACTCAGAACTACCACAGCATCACCACAGCATCACTCAGTGCCACAACAATATCACTCAGCACCACCACAGCATCACTCAGCACCACCACAGCATCACTCAGCGCCACCACAGCATCACTCAGTGCCACCACAGCATCACTCAGCGTCACCACAGCATCACTCAGCGCCACCACAGCATCACTCAGCACCAACCACAGCATCATTCAGCACCACCACAGCATCACTCAGGGCCACCACAGCATCACTCAGGGCCACCACAGC
This sequence comes from Calotriton arnoldi, assembly GCA_963921515.1. Taxonomy (NCBI): domain Eukaryota; kingdom Metazoa; phylum Chordata; class Amphibia; order Caudata; family Salamandridae; genus Calotriton; species Calotriton arnoldi. Next base: position 3,437,420 of record CAWUFW010000313.1, on the reverse strand, counting down.
ATCACTCAGCACCACCACAGCATCACTCAGCGCCACCACAGCATCGCTCAGCACTACCACAGCATCGCTCAGCCCCACCACAGCATCGCTCAGCACCACCACAGCATCGCTCAGCACCACCACAGCATCACTCAGCGCCACCACAGCATCACTCAGCGCCACCACAGCATCACTCAGCGCCACCACAGCATCACTCAGCGCCACCACAGCATCACTCAGGGCCACCACAGCATCACTCAGGGCCACCACAGCATCACTCAGGGTCACCACAGCATCACTCAGGGCCACCACAGCATCACTCAGCGCCACCACAGCATCACTCAGCGCCACCACAGTATCACTCAGCGCCACCACAGCATCACTCAGCACCACCACAGCATCACTCAGCACCACCACAGCATCACTCAGAACTACCACAGCATCACCACAGCATCACTCAGTGCCACAACAATATCACTCCGCGCCACCACAGCATCACTCAGGGCCACCACAGCATCACTCAGGGCCACCACAGCATCACTCAGGGTCACCACAGCATCACTCAGCGCCACCACAGCATCACTCAGCGCCACCACAGCATCACTCAGCGCCACCACAGCATCACTCAGGGCCACCACAGCATCACTCAGGGCCACCACAGCATCACTCAGGGTCACCACAGCATCACTCAGCGCCACCACAGCATCACTCAGCGCCACCACAGCATCACTCAGCACCACCACAGTATCACTCAGCGCCACCACAGCATCACTCAGCACCACCACAGCATCACTCAGCACCACCACAGCATCACTCAGAACTACCACAGCATCACCACAGCATCACTCAGTGCCACAACAATATCACTCCGCGCCACCACAGCATCACTCAGCACCACCATAGCTTCACTCAGCGACACCACATCATCACTCAGGGCCAACACTGCATCACTCAGCACCACCACAGGATGACTCAGCACCACCACAGGATGACTCAGCACCACCACAGGATGACTCAGCACCACTACAGCATCGCTCAGCACCACCACAGCATCGCTCAGCACTACCACAGCATCGCTCAGCACCACCACAGCATCGCTCAGCACCACCACAGCATCGCTCAGCGCCACCACAGCATCACTCAGCGCCACCACAGCATCACTCAGCACCACCACAGCATCACTCAGCACTACCACAGCATCACCACAGCATCACTCAGTGCCACAACAATATCACTCAGCACCACCACAGCATCACTCAGCACCACCACAGCATCACTCAGCACCACCACAGCATCACTCAGCGCCACCACAGCATCACTCAGCGCCACCACAGCATCACTCAGCGCCACCACAGCATCACTCAGAACCACCACAGCATCATTCAGCACCACCACAGCATCATTCAGTACAACCACAGCATCACTCAGCACCACCACAGCATCGCTCAGCACCACCACAGCATCGCTCAGCACCACCACAGCATCACTCAGCGCCACCACAGCATCACTCAGCACCACCACAGCATCGCTCAGCACCACCACAGCATCACTCAGCGCCACCACAGCATCACTCAGCACCACCACAGCATCACTCAGGGCCACCACAGCATCACTCAGGGCCACCACAGCATCACTCAGGGCCACCAGAGCATCACTCAGCACCACCACAGCATCACTCAGCACCACCACAGCATCACTCAGGGTCACAACAGCATCACTCAGGGCCACCAGAGCATCACTCGGTGCCACCACAGCATCACTCAGCGCCACCACAGCACCACTCAGCGCCACCACAGCATCACTCAGCGCCACCACAGCACCACTCAGCGCCACCACAGCATCACTCGGCGCCACCACAGCATCACTCAGCGCCACCACAGCACCACTCAGCGCCACCACAGCATCACTCAGCGCCACCACAGCATCACTCAGCGCCACCACAGCATCACTCAGCGCTGCCACAGCATCACTCAGCGCCGCCACAGCATCGCTCAGCACCACCACAGCATCGCTCAGCATCGCCACTGCATCGCTCAGCACTGCAACAGCATCGCTCACCACCACCACAGCATCGCTCAGGGCCACCACAGCATCACTCAGCGCCACCACAGCATCACTCAGCGCCACCACAGCATCACTCAGCGCCACCTCAGTATCACTCAGCGCCACAACAGCATCACTCAGCGCCACCACAGCATCACTCAGCACCACCACAGCATCACTCAGAACTACCACAGCATCACCACAGCATCACTCAGTGCCACAACAATATCACTCAGCACCACCACAGCATCACTCAGCACCACCACAGCATCACTCAGCGCCACCACAGCATCACTCAGCGCCACCACAGCATCACTCAGCGCCACCACAGCATCACTCAGCGCCACCACAGCATCACTCAGCGCCGCCACAGCATCACTCAGCGCCGCCACAGCATCACTCAGCGCCGCCACAGCATCACTCAGCGCCACCACAGCATCACTCAGCGCCGCCACAGCATCACTCAGCGCCGCCACAGCATCATTCGGGGCCACCACAGCATCGCTCAGCACCACCACAGCATCATTCAGCACCACCACAGCATCACTCAGGGCCACCACAGCATCACTCAGGGCTACCACAGCATCACTCAGGGCCACCACAGCATCACTCAGGGCCACCACAGCATCACTCAGCAAGACCTGAGTATCATTCAGCATCACCTCAGCATCGTCTCCGCAACAGTCACCACCACCACCACTACCACCTCAGCATCACTCAGCACCACCTCAGCCTGCTCTCGGAATCTGGCATCTGTTGATTCTCCCTAGCGTCTGGCCGCTGCTAGTGTTATAATACAGGTACTAGTTCCCAACCTTCACACTCCGATTGTTTATGCCCCCTCAAAAAAAAAGCTTTAACAAACAACCATTGCAATAGGCAGAAACAAGTTGCCAGCATTGCAAGAACAAAAGAAAACTGAGGAAATTTTTTATTGTAAATACTTTTTTTAATATGGTTGTTCAGTTTTACATAATGCCTTCTTGGTCATATATAAAGTAACAAAAATGCGTCTGACACTTTTTTATTATAACTTTTCAGCATGCTGCACAGCAGCCACACTTCTCTACAGCACAGCTTGAAGACATTGGCAAAGTCAATAGCTCTGGCTAAACACTTATAAGGCCCCAAAGGCGAGACCTATTGGCTATGCCAATGCTTGTTTACGTTTGTAATTGGAGTATTGTCTTCATAGGAGTACATGCTCTGAGGTATATTTCCAGTTTGCCCCCAATATAATAACAAAGGAAGGACAACCAGTCGGCATGTGAAATGTGCAGCTAGAGGCAGTGACATAGGACTAGGGTCAGGGTTATGAAGACAGAGAAGAAGGACAGTGAGTAGTCCTAATTAATCCTGTGTGAGGGACGTTCTGCTGCAATTGGGTAAGTGTGAGAAAGAGACCTGAACCGCAGGGAAGTTGAATAACAAGCAACAGCTTTAGACATTATTGCAGTGACTTTGCTTTCCGTTAAAAACAACAATTTGGGGCAGACAAAAAGAAAAATATTTACATTTAATGCTCAGTCCGCGCTTATCTGCAGCACGCACAAAATGCCAAAAAGCACTCTCTTCGGGCTTCACTTACAAAGAGCGTGAAACACCGCTTTCGTTTCTGTTGCCGACGCCAGGTATAATCAACATTAAAACTGAAATGACCAGACGGGAGAAGGGAGGAGAGGCCATCACACACTAGAACAGTGTGATGGCCAAACAAAATATCCTCTTGGTGAAATCGCCTGGGAGAGCGCGAAGGAAACAAAGGCGGGGTATTTAAAGAAATGCACCAATAGTAAGCAGGCATTTTTAAATTGCACAGATACCAACCAATGGCAATTGGTGGGTGTGCCAAAAGTCAACAGAAGAGATACATCAGGTCTTGCAGACAGCGCATGCGCTGTCGAGGCTCGACCTAAAAATGAAGTCAAGTGAGGGGTGAAGGGGCATGTTTCACACAGTTGGAAAATGACCAAACTTATCACAAGTTCAACAGTCTTTAGATAAATGAGACCACTTTTTTACTAGTTGATAGAGCATGGGACAAGCTTTACGGATTACATGCTTTACAGAGAACATTTTTACTGTAGCAGAAGCATCTCAAATTCATGTCACTGTTCACAGAACAGTATGGTGTGTGGGCTCCATTTACGTCTGGGCATGATGTAAGGGGGGGTTGTAATTGAGATAAAACCAGACAGCACATTTATTTTACTTACACTTTTTAAGTTAAATGTTTACACATATTTCTATGGTATCACTCATATATACAGTTTTAGCGACAGTGAGACTTAGAACTTCACTAGTTGTTGTAACAAACCACCTCTGTAAATTTGGAGAAACAACCAGATTTAGGTCTCAATTAATTTCCCCTAGAATCAAAGGGGCATATGTATGAAGCCCATTTCCCGTTCGCAAACGGGCCGATTCTCCGAATCGGCCCGTTTGCGAACGGGAAAAGGCATTTTGGGATGTATCATCCCAAAAGGCCCTCGCAAAATAGGGAATCGCAAAATTTGCGATTCCCTATTCTGTGAATGCATTTAAGGAATCGCAAATTGCGATTCCTTAAATGCGATGTAGAAAGCACCCAAGTTGTGCGATTTCTCCTTAAGAAATCGCAAATTACCACCAACTTCAAGTTGGTGGTAATTTGCGATTTCATTGAAAAATACACTTTTTGGCATTTTTCAAAGTGCCATGTGGCGCGCATACATGCCCTTAGGGCATGTATGTGTGCCACATGTGCACACATGCTCATTTCAGGGGTGCAACAGGGTGTCCTTATAACACCCTTGCACCCTTGAAATTGCATTCACAATTTGCGAGTACCTAATGGGTACTCGCAAATTGCGAATGTCTTCCCATTCATTTCTATGGGCCTCTAGGCCCATAGGAATGAATGGGAAGGTATTCCTTAATTGCGATTCGCAATTTGCGAGTCGCAATTAAGGAATGCCAAGGAATCGCAAAATATTTGTGAATTTTTTATTACATCCCGTTTTGCGATTCTCAAATAGCGATTCTCTAAAAATCGCTATTTGAGAATCGCAATAACGGTATTTGATACATATGCCCCAAAATCCTTTTATTTCTTACTCTCATGGACAAAGATGCCTCATTGGTTTTGTCGAGAGCCATAACAGACTCCACAGACTTGAGAGAATTCTTAACCCTCTTTTCCATGCAAAGAGTTTGCTGTGAGGTATCAGTGGTGCAACACAAAATTATGCCCCACCGCTCCAGAATGCAATGAGGGGCCTCCGATACTCCCATATGTCACACATATTGATAGGCTTTAGAATAAAAGGAGGCCCCAGAAGGGGAGGGCCACCCAAGCCTCTTGGGCTACAGAGTCTGCATTACACCCTGTGAAGCGTAGTGGTTCCAACACAATAACCTTCCTCACACTTTTAGGTTATGACCATGAACAATTACTTGATCATGAGCTTATGCAATGGAGAAACCTTTGAACTCAAGTTAAAGGCTGAAGTCCCTGGTGCTGTGTCTGTGAGACAGCTCCAACTCCACACCGACGACAATACCACCATCAAAGGCACACTTGCTTTTAGATGCCCAGGGCCTTGAACCAGCCTCAGCGACACCATCACAGAATTCATCACCCCGCTCGCCATGAAGTCCCAATACTAGGTCTTCCTGGGAGACCTAAGTTTTCACCTGGAAGACCCCACGGACTCCAACTCTACTGACCTCCTGGAACGAATGGACAATATCGGCCTCATGCAGCTGGTCTCAGACCCCACTCACAGAGCAGGAGACACACTAGACCCCATCTTCACAAATAGCAATAGAATCAGATACAGCCACACCACAGAACTCACCTGGTCCGATCACTCCATCGTCCACTTCACCATCGCTGGACCACCCCACACAACCCCCAACCACCACAGCGCCCCCTTCTGCATCTTGGCCAAAGTCACTCAGCACCAATGGACCGATGCCCTGAGCGTCACCCAGCCTGACATCTCCACCAACCTGAATCGAACAGTAGAGAACTTCAACGACTGGATCACCTGCATCCCCATCTGAGTCGCCCCCTTCAAACCAGCCAAAACCCACAGACCCACCAAATGAGCCAGCTGGTCCACCCCAGAACTCAGCATGCTCAAAGGCAGATGCAAACACCTACAAAGTAGATGGCGCACCAGCAAAAGCGACACTGATTGAGCCACCTTTGAGTCAGCCCTCAACACCTACCACCACCAACTCAGATATGCGAAAAGGGAGGCCCTGGTAAAACTGCATCAAGGCCAGCACCAACCAGACCAAGGAACTCTTCACCATCGTTAGAGAGTTCACCTGCCCATCTGCCACCGAGAACTCTATACCCACCTTACAGGAACTCTGCGATGCTCTGGCAGAACACTTCCATAACAAGATAGCCACCATATACAGAAACTTCGATCCCCAACCCACCGACCTCCTCAGCCTCCCCACCTCCACGAGGACCGCCAGCAACCACCCGCTCAACGCATGGGAACCGCTCAGCACACCAAACACTATGGCCCTAATGAACTCCATCCACTCTGGAGCAGCCTTTGATCCATGCCCCTCCGACGCATTAAACTTGGAAGCGACGAAATCAGCCACCAGCTCACCACCATCCTTAATGACCCCATCACCACAGTCATCTTTCCCGATGCCTGGAAACACTCAGAGGTCAGACACCTCCTCAAGAAACCCTCGGCAGATACCAGCAATCTCCAGAACTACCACCCCATCTTGCTGCTCCCGTTTCCCACCAAAGTCCTGGAGAAAGCCATCAACCTCCAACTCACGCAACACCTGGAGAGAAACAACCTGCTAGAACCCTCCCAATCAGGATTCAGAGCCAACCACAGCACCGAGACAACCCTGATCATCGCGACAGACGACATCCGCACTCTAGTTCATAGAGGAGATTCTCTGCCACCCAGATGCTCCTAGACCTCTCCGCAGCCTTTGACACTGTCTCCCACCACACACTCATCAAACAACTACACCAAATCGTACTTGAAGATGACGCCATTAGATGTATGCCATCTTTCCTCACGAGGCGCACCCAAAGAAACCGTCTCCCCCTTCACCTCACAACCCAAATGCACCATCTGCGGCATCTCTCAAGGTTTGTCCCTCAGTCCTACTCACTTCAACATCTACATGACGCCGCTAACAGACATCGCCAGAGACCATGACATCAACATAATTTCCTATGCCGACGACACCCAGCTCGTCCTCTTGCTCTCAGAGGACCCAACCGTGAAATCCAACTTCCACAACTGTATGAAAAACGTCTCCTCGTGGATGAAGGACAACTGCCTGAAGCTCAACACGAACAAAGCCGAAGTGCTGGTGTTCAGCAGCCACACCTCCCCATGCAACGACACCTGGTGGCCATTGGAACTCAGATCCACCCCCACACCGAAAGACCATGTTCGGAACCTCGGCATCATCCTGGACAACCAACTCTCCATAAAACAACAGGTCAACGCCATCTCCTCAGCCTGTTTCCACACTCTCCACATGCTCTGCAGAATCTTCAAATGGCTCCCCATCAACACCAGAAAAACAATGACGCAGGCCCTCATCACCAGCCGTCTTGACTATGGCAATGCACACTATGCAGGTACGACCAGCGAACTCATGAGAAGACTCCAGAAGATAACAAATGCAGCAGACAGACTGGTCATCAACCTGCCGTAAATGACCCACATCACCCAGCACTTGAGAGACCTCCACTGGCTCCCCATCCAGAAGAGATGCCAATTTAAGCTACTGACCCACGTCTACAAAGCCCTCCACAACCAGGGACCTGGATACATGAACCACCGCCTGAACTTACACCAACCATCCAGAAACCTCCACTATACCCAAATTTCCCTCACACAGACCCAGCGCATCTGCCTCCACCGTTCAGGGGGATGCTCCTTCTCCCACCTTGCCGCAAAGTCCTGGAACGCCTGCCACCTCAGACATCATTGACTCTGACAATCTTCAGGAAGAAACTCAAGACCTGGCTTTTCGACTGAATCCCGCAGCCCAGCACCTGGATACCCTCACAGGTGATAAGCCGTGCTATACAGGTACCTGATTGATTGATTAACAGCTCGGTCTTAATGATTCTAGCAGACTTGGTTTCTTTTCTTGGTCAGTACTCCCATGTCAACAGTCACATGACATGTACTCTACAATTATTTTGTATGTTGCCGAACAAACAAGGGCTAGACTCTGTTGGTGCTCCTTTTGGTATGGGCGGCTACCACCCGCATCACCAGGCCATAAAGCGAGAGTTGGTGGCAGCTGATTTCAGTAATGGGGTACAGGCCTTTTTACCCACCTTCTCATGGAAAAATTGCCCACTGTCTCCTTTGTAAGTCCTTGTAGTGTGTCGTGATTGGGCCATCTAGTTCTCCCAGGGTTCTACTTTGTGTGCATGGGAATGCTCGGGTACATGAGAGGTCGGGTATCCCAGTGTTGGGGGTACCTCTTAGGTGGTTTAGGGTGCTCCCTAGGGTACTAGTAATTTGGTGATAGTGCTGATGCCTCCCTTCTCACCGCATGCCCCAACCCCACTGCCAATGCTCTGAGTCCCCGGTTCCTGCTAAATTTACTGCAAAACCAAGGTAATGTGTCTGGTTTCTGATACAAATCCAGAAAAAAGAAGCAGGCAGGAGAGTATAAAAGGCAATTTTTGGGCACAATTCACCATCACAAGAGAGAGATAGCAACACGCTTAAAAATGCTATAAGCGCCAACCTAGACAAACGGCTGGTTAGAGAGGATAGGTTAGAAACACGGTAAAAAGTCAGGCATATTATTGTTGACAATTGTGTTAATTAGTATTCAATGTAGTGTGACCATCATGATGTTTATCGTTAAACTAAAAAATGGCAATAATCCACTGATAACAACTGCATGGAATTTAAGGAATACTCTGTGGGGTTTAGTTAGAGGAAATCCCTATTGGGAAAAACATAGCTGCAATCACCAGCAATAAATAGCACAAGAAATAAATAGCACAAACAGGGGCAGCTTACAGAACCACCAACAATTGCCTTGGTTTTCAACGGCCCACTTTATGGTCATCCTCTCCTCTCCTCTCTGCTGTCCTCCCCTCTCCTCTCCCCCTTATCAGGCTCTCGCTTCCATAAGGCCTCCACCAGTGGCGTAACGAAAGTTGAGGGGGCCCCCCTGCCACGTACACGGAGGGGCCCCCACTCCGGATCTAATCCGAGCTCTTGGGTCTGAGTATTGTGCTGAGGGGGCCCCCTGCAGCTCGGGGGCTGCGGGGGCCTGTGTTACGCCCCTGGCTCCACGAGCGCTGTACATATCACTTGGTGTCATTCCCCATTTTTCCAGGTCTCACACCGGGTTATGGTCCCAGTTGGAAGCACACTCAACACACAGCTACACTTATCTGTGGTGACAGTGGGCCTCCACATCCTCTTGGGACATCCACTATCAAGGCTGTTCATATTATATGCACCACCGCTGAACCTCTGTTGGTCCTTTAGTGACTCTGTGTACAAGAGGACACAGTGGACAGTGTCGGCTCACAGGTGGGACGGTAGTGTGCAACAGGAATTTCAGGATCCGTACATGCTCCTCTGCCTCTCCCAGGCACCCTCTGGGTATCACATGACCAATAATCAAGGGTATGACAGGGCCGGTTCTAGGATTTTTGGGGCCCTGGGCAGAAGGACCCTCTAATTTGCATAGACTTGACTCATTCAGGGCTATCTGCCTCTCAACAGATGCCCTTGCTCCTGATGCTGCAGCCCCTCCCTCTCAGCCACCTACAAGCACCTCTTAACAGCTCATAAAGGGCTGAAGGTGTGAGAGTTTTTTTTTGTGTGGAGTTTTATATTGTGCTAACTAGACCCGGAGGTATCAGAGCGCTTTACATGAGCTCCAGTTACGTTACATACAGACGCGTTCATTTTTGTTAGGCATGGGGAGATTAAGTGATTTGCCCAGAATCACAGAATATTGAGCGTCTCTGCCGACACTCCAACCTGGTTCCCCAGCTCCGAGGTCGACCGCCCTAGCCATTAGGCCACATTCTCTACCCAGAGGGTTGCTTATCTCCAGAGAGGGTTAAGACTGCCAGGAAGCTAAACAGCAGGGCAATAGTCCTCACGCTCTGCCTCTGTGTGGGCAGGGGGAGGAGGCCTAATTACAGGACAAAACTGAGGAATGTGCCTTCTTGCAACTGGAATTGCCCCCCACCTCTGGGTTCGCCTCGCCACACCATAGCAGTGAGGCCAGGGGAGGGGGCACCCTGAGGTGGCACACTTGCAAGGTGGCACCTTTCATGCAGTGCCCTGACTGTGTTGCATTGGTGTGAGGCCCCAAGTTAGAGGGCTGACTGTGGGGCGCTGGGCAGCAGCCCACACTGCCCATGCCCAGCGCCGGCATGGTATGCTCAATGCAGGACGTCCTCTGCAGGGCCTCCATATTCACCGCAAACTGAGTTATAGTTCTCCACAGCCTGGAAAAGGGTGTGGTCACTGGCCTTCCCTCAGAGTGACCTGACAGGCGTTTTTTCCAATGGGGAGGCATCCCAGTTTTTGCAGACTACTTCCTACCCGAGTAGAACAAATCAAAGGAAGGAAGCTGGTAAGTCCTTCCCCTTCAGATTTCTTATTATACAGCTGCCCACAGAGGGGCAGCAGAACAAGTCTAGAGTATCACAGAGTGTCTTGACTGCTGCCTTCTCTCCTTCTCAGGCATTGGAGGGGGCTGGGAAATAGGGTTTGTAAGGAAAAAGGGAGTACAGGCCTGGAGTACCACAGAGGGTCTTTGTCGTGCCGCTATCTCTGTTTCTCAGGGAAGAGAGGAGTGCCACCAGTGTGAGGCTCAGACCCTGCCTATTATGATTGTATAACACGGTGATGGACCACTGATGCTGGGAGAGAAAGAGGGAGAAAGAGAGAGAGAGAGAGAGAGAGAGACATCACTATGGACAAAAGATCTTTATAAAGGTGTATCGCTATAAAATATTTGTTCACAACAATAAAAAAAATACTCGCTATCATACTTAAGGTGTCATTTTAAGCACAAAATGTGCTTACTCATGACAAGCCAGTTGGAATATTTATGGAAGGGAAGTAATAGAAAGTTCACAACCTCGCTTTTTTGGCAGGCTCAGCCTCCTCTGTTATCTGTGTTGTGCTTTTTTTTTTAATAAGGTGACTTTACGTTCATGAACTTTAACCAGACTAACCCGCTAACTTGCTGTAATAACGAGTAAGTGAAGAAGGAAGGAATGTGATGCATTACTGTATAATTGCTGTACGATCATATTGTTCTGGAAAGGGAACACTGGCGGCCATCTTGGAGTTTGCACTCAACCGCCCACAAATGCGCAGAGGCAAGCCCTAGCATAGGGCACGCCGCCATTATGGCGGTCGCGCCGGTCCCCGAGAGGCAAGGGGGGAGGTGGGGCAGCGCGTCTTGATGACGCGCTGCCTAGCCTCCCCTGGCCACCATTACCCTGGCGCGGCCCGGAAGTGATTAAAGGACTTCCGGGGCGCCGCAAGACAGCAAGGGCTTAAAAGGCGGGGGCGCGACAGGGGCAGTCTCTTGTCTCCTCTCGCCCTCCACACAGCTGGCTCCCCGAGCCCGCATCCTGCCGACCCGAGTGGGGGCCATAATCTTTTCTTTTTTCTTTTCTTTTTAGGATTAGCGAGGATCCCGGGAGTGCGTGATGAGGATCGTGTTCCGGGTCGGACGGCGGGACGATCCCGGGAGTGCGTGATCCGGGTCGGACGGCGGGCAGGAGCGGTGTGTGGTGCGTAGGAGGACACGCACTGCAGGACAGCACTGGAGCATCGGCCGGTTGTGATCGCCGGAGCCGAAGGTTGCGAGTGCGGTAGGGCGCGATACGGTCCTGGGGGCCTTGGGGGTATTGCCTGCGCACGCTCTTTGAGCGCCGGGGGGGCCACGAAGCGGGGCCGGGCCTGGTTAGTACTGTGGATTGGGGGCCGCCTGGGGCTCTAAGAGAGTGACTGTGTAGCCTGATGGTTAAGGTGTCTGAATTCCAATCAGAAGATTGAGGGTTTGAGTGCCTCCGTGGTCAAGCTCCTTTTGCGGGGGGAGGATGGTACACCGGTTGTGATCGCCGGAGCGGAAGGTTGGGGAATCCACTGTGGGCACCGGAACAAGCACGGGTGTGGTAGGGCACGATACGGTGCGGTCCCGGCGCACGCTCTTTGAGAGCCGGGGGGGGCCACGAAGCAGGGCCGGGCCTGGTTAGTATTCTGGGTTGGGGACCGCCTCGGGCCCTACGAGAGATGGTACAGTAGTAGCTAACAGGAGCTATCGTCGCTTGCTGGGCAGGTGGGGGGCACTAGAGAGGGGCGCTACGGGTGGAGTAAGGGGGCGCAGCATCAAGGACATCAAGGGAATGATGAGGCTACTGGTCCCTCCTAGATTGTGATTTCTGCGCAGCGCCATTAAGGTTTTTCGTGTCCACGCTTGTGATTTGGTCTTGCAGTGTGCCGGACGCAGGGGGCCAAGGACGTCTGGAAATCGCACTACTGGGACGGGGCCGAGGACGCGCCTTCGGCAACAGGACTCAGGGGTCGGCGACACTGACAAGCCTGCATTGAGCCGCTTCTGGGAGCCACGCAGGTTAGAGGTTATCACCTGACCCACTGGATTAGCCAGTGGGAGTAGCTCTGGTCGCGGCGGTGCTGGGCCGGCTGGTGGTGGCTGCAACGGAAAGGTAAGGGTTTGAGCAGGGTCTCGGACCTACGGGATTCGCAGCTAAGGAGTGCGCAAACTATGGCACCTAAAGCAAGGCGGGGGGAGAAGCGGTCCAGGACAGACACGCTGTTGGAGACATTGATGCAGCAGGTACAGGTCATGGGTCAGGCGTTGACGCGTCTCCAGGAGAAGGTGGACGGTCCGCCAAGGGAGGAAGAGAGGCCTAGGCGAGTGAGAGTCCCACCGAGGGCATATTCCCCCCCGACACCTAAAAGGAACAGGCCCAAGTCAGGTGGGAGAGGAACGGGGCATACACCAGTCCCGGCTCGGCCCAGCCCGGTACCCGACCTGGCACCCAGAGACGGGGTACCTGTGCCGGGGCCACAGGACCTGGTATCACCGGTTACACCGGTGCCTGTCCCAATGCCAACTGCGCCGGCCAATGCAGTGCCGGTGGTGCCGCCCACCGGGCCAAATCACCAACCGCTAGGCCCAGTGGCACCAGTGGGTGGGGGGGGTGACCCTAGCCCTGACATAGCGAGCAACCTAGCAGCAGTTCTGCCATGGCTGGAGACCTTTGGGAACTGGGCTCCGGCGGTCGGGGTGGCTGGGGCTGGGGGGGACCCCATGGAACGGGCGCGGCAGTTGTTGGCCAAGTTCGGTAAACCTAAGCAGGACACGGGCCCAGTGCCACCTGTGGGGGTGGTGCCCCCGGCGAAGCCTGCGGGTAGCGGTGGAGCGCCGGCGAACGAACCGAAGGACCCCGGGACACAGAAGGCGGCGGACTCGGCGGTCGCACCAGGTACACTTGGCGCTCTGCCTCCGCTAGGTATGGGAGAGCTGCGCTCTGGGAGGGACCAATTGGGGCGGCACTTATCACAAGAGACTAGGGAGAAGATTTGGAAAGGGCAGTATGTGAACATCTTTTCATTATTGGTAGATGAAGCAGAAAGGGAGGAAGCCAAGAAGAACAAAGAGTGGACGCACCCGAGGGAATGGTCAGACATAATTCAGAAGTACAGGGTAGAGGAGAACCTGGCTAATTGGATACAGGGTTTCACAATTTACATGGCGATTATGCTTGAGCGCTTCCCGGCCCTAGGTGCGGGGATGGCATGCTATCAGAATAGGATTACAACAGCTCACACAAAGTATGGAGGGTGCGGTTGGAAGGAGTATGACAAGGAATTCAGAAGGGCGAAGGCGGTAGATCCCGCCCTGGGTTGGGACCAGACGGACATGTTCATACACCTCAATCACCTAGTGCACGGGGCCTCGTACCACAGGAGAGGAAACACAGGGTCGGGCCTGGAACATAGTAAGTACCAGCCTTTTCGTGCGGGCCCCTCGGGCAACTCGGGGGGTATTGCCGGCTCAGGAAGCGGGTCAGGGAAAAAGGGGGTGTGCTTCGACTACAATAGGAGAACCTGCACTAGGGCCGCGGGGTCCTGTAAGTTTAGACATAACTGCGCTTTCTGCGGCAACTCGTCCCATCCTGAAAGCAAATGTTTCAAGAAGTCCAGGGACAAAGGAGGCAAAAAACAGGACTGATAATATCACCATCACTAAGGCCAGATCCCCCGTGCGAGTTAGCGCCATGATACCGTGGTTGAACAAATACACGTGCCCTGACACAGCCAGGGTACTCCGGGAGGGGTTTTCAGAAGGTTTTAGGATCCCGGCCCCGGGGTATGCTGGAGTCTCACACTGCAGGAACCAAGTTTCGGTCAGGGTCCATGAGGCGGTGGCAGCAGCCAAGATTGCAAAGGAAGTGCGGCTAGGCAGGGTGGCAGGTCCATTTGATGAGGTCCCCATGGTAGAGTTTGTCTGCTCCCCATTGGGGGTGGTGCCCAAGAAAGAACCAGGCGAGTTTAGATTGATCCACAATTTGTCAGCGCCAAGGGGGGCATCCTTGAACGACGCAATAGCGGACGCTCTTTGCAGCGTCAAATATGCGTCCTTTGACCAAGCGGTAGCCATGTTACACGGCATTGGGCGAGGAGTTTTGATGGCCAAGACCTACATAGAGTCTGCCTTCCGTCTGCTGCCGGTCCACAGGGACAATTTCCATCTCCTAGGTTTTCAATTTCGGGACAAGTATTATGTGGACAAATGCATGCCCATGGGATGCGCGGTCTCGTGCGCTTACTTTGAGAAGTTCAGCTCGTTCCTGGAGTGGGTGTTCTGGCAGGACACCGGACATCAATGGGTATTGCACTACCTAGATGATTTCCTCTTCCTAGGCGCACCAGGGACTGGGGAATGCGGGTCAGCGCTGGGGCGTTTCTGTGAGATCTTGGCAGAGTTCGGGGTACCACTGGCACCAGGAAAAACGGTGGGGCCAAACACACGGATCGAATTTCTGGGGATTGAATTGGATTCAGTAATGGGGTTGTCTAGGCTGCCTGCAGAAAAGATAGGGAAATTTGGGGAGGCACTCCAGCAATGCTTAGTGAAAGAAAAGGTCACCTTGCACCTCCTGCAGCAGGTAGTGGGGCAATTGAATTTTGCGCTGCGCATTATACCAATGGCATGCCCCTTTTCGCGCTCCATCGCGCAGGCTATGGTAGGGCTCACAGAAAAGCACCACCACACCAGGCTATCCGGCGAGGTCAAGCAGGACATGCGTATTTGGATGGCATTCCTGCGCGAGTTCAATGGAAGGGTGGTGTGGCCGGGTCCTCCCAGGTCTAGTCCAGAGATTGGTCTGATGACTGATGCAGCAGGCAGCGAAGGTTTCGGGGCGATCCTGGGCATGGAGTGGGTGGCGCAACGCTGGCCTGACTAGTGGGTGGAATCGGGGATTACCAAGAATATAAGTTTCCTCGAGTTGTTCCCTATCTTGGTGGCACTGTGGGTCTGGCCAGATCAACTGCGAGACCAGACTGTTGTGTTCTGGTCCGATAACATGGCTGTGGTGGAATGCGTTAATCAGCAGACGGCAAAGTGCAAACTATTGCTACGCCTACTGAAAGAGATTGTTTTGATGTGCATGCGATTAAATTTACTGTTTAGAGCCAGACATGTGCCAGGTGTTTTAAACCACGCCGCTGATGCCCTCTCTCGTTTTAAGATGCAGGTATTCAGGGCCCACCTCCCCGGCGCGGCAGAGTGGCCGGTGCATTTCCCAGAACACCTCTGGCAGTGTGGTGCCCCCAGTTATCGGACCTCGTGGCGGCTAGCCTAGCGCCTGGGACAAGGAGAGCATATGAAGGGGCGTTTTGGGCATATTGCCAGTCCTTGGGGGACAGCTGGGAACACAGGTGGCATGAACCTGGGGCGGTGGTTGAATTTCTGGGAGCAATGAGTGAAAACGGGGTTCTGCGGCGGTCGCGAGGCGCCACGTCACGGCCATATCCTTCTTCGCCCAGTGTAAGGGGAGGGGGACCCGACCGCCAACTTCGTGGTGCGCAAAGCTCTGAAGGGCTGGGGTCGTTCACAGAGAGCCCCGCCAGATGGGAGGCGGCCCATAAGCATGGCAGTCCTGGCGTCCTTGATGGAGGCTTTACCAGTGGTGTGCAGTTCAGGGCAGGAGGCCACTTTGTTCCAGGCAGCCTTTAGTCTCGCATTTTATGGGGCATTTAGGGTAAGGGAATTGGTGGCCAAGAATAAACGAGACCACGAAGGGGGGTTACAGGCGGGGCATGTCCAGGTCCGCCGCGAATCCATACTTATCTCGCTGCCAAAATCCAAGGTGGACCAAGAAGGAAGGGGCGAGGGCATAGTGTTACACAGGGCGGGGGTAATACCTGCTGCCCAGTAACCAGGGTGGAGGCCTTTCTGGCACATCGGGTTGGGACACGGGATGGGCCCCTGCTAGTGCACGGGGATGGGACTCCATTGACTGTTTTTCAATTTAGAAAAGTCATGGGGCTGGCCATGCAAGCGACTGGGTTGGATCCGAACAAGTATGGGACCCATTCCTTCAGAATCGGGGCTGCTTCAGAGGCGGTGGCGAGGGGTTTGCGAGAAGAGCAGGTGAAGAAGATAGGGCGGTGGTCCTCTGACTGTTATAAGCGCTACGTGCGGCTGCATATGCTGTAAAGCGGTAGCGGGGACGTGGTGCTGATGCTTTTCTTCTCTTTTCATCATTCGCAGTTTCTTCATCCTGTAACTCAGGGGAGAGGCTTGCGCCAGCCGCTACGTGGAATAACCAGACGTCACCATGTCACGCAGGGGGAAGGCGGTCAACAGCCCTAGGACGTACAGCGGAGTTTATGGCCCAAGTTCACTCTTGGGCCCAAGAGCAAGAGGAGGTGTGGGTCATTGGTCACTGCATACATCTCCCGACGAGTAAGCACGTGGATTTTCCATGAACAAACTCATTTTTCTCTAAATGTAATCAGTCCACCTAAAATTTCAGTGTTCTCTGGAAATGCTAACATATTGCCGTCATAATTGAGTTGTGCACATTACGTTTCCCATTACTCCTCTGTCCTGTGATTGGTTCCCTTATTACATTTGGTATATTTTTCTTATTGTAAATTACAGAGTTTGGACAAGTGAGTCACAAGCATATGCCTATTTTTACAACATTTTAGGCAGTTCACCGCCCCATAAGAATTACAAGTTATTTTACTTTCACCTGGGAGTGTTAGGCTCCTGAAAACTCTGGGTAAATGCTCAGCCCAAAATAAGGAATTACCAGGATAATTTGACACGAAATTACTGATTCCCCCAGTAGTTCCTCATTTCTTAGTCGGTCCTCGGGGTCCAACTTGTAATGGGCTACATTTTTCCCATGCACAGGTACCGGTGTGCCTATTATCGGTAATACTGGGGAGGCATACATATGGCTCATTCCCTGGACCACTCGTAATGAGGGCCTAAGGAGTTGGTGACATTTTGTGAGGCAGATTCCTAATTGCCTTTGTCATTTTTTTATTTCGTAGTTGCTGGTCTAACTGTGTTTCTCTTGCCTTGTGTAAGTTCGGATGTATGTGTTCCAATAGTCCCCTAACATGTGAGTCGTATTCGACAACCAGTATTTGTTGATGGAAATCCTCAAGTGTGATTTTGTAGGTTTCTATTGCTTTTCTGTCCCTCTGGCTCCTTTAATTAAAACATTTTGTTTGTTAGAAAAGTACAACTTAACTATGCATGGAAATCAATAGACATTATTAACCTATGTTAAACCCAGCCACTCTAGTAACCACAGTTTTTCATTTGCATATATCTTCATTATGGACTCTGTAGGTCCCTAGTAGCTTCGTTTTCAATTTGCATATATCTCCATCACAGACTCTATATATCCTGTGGCAGCTGCCACCGAAAAGTACGGGTGGGGGGTAAAAAAATCAATAAAATGACTTACCTGGCTGCGGGCCACTGCCTCTGTTGAGCTCCGTCCTCTTCCGTTCTTGCCTGAAGCAGGAAGCACACACAGGCTCCCCTAAGTCAATCACGACGCTGCTGTCACCATGACACAGCACTCAGATAGGGACTATGAGCCTGTGCATGTTCTCCACCCAGGCTGTACAATACAGCTGGTATAGAACAGGCAAAGTGCAAAACATGGCCGGCCATACCGTCATGCGCACTTAAGTGCCCCAACCACTCCTCCCCTGCTGGCTGTGACTACAGCCCAGCCCTGCCCTTAAACCTCCCTCAGTACGGAAAAATAAAATGATAATAACGTTGTGTTATTATCATTTTCTTTTTTCTTTTTCCACTGCTCAAAGAACAGTGGAATGGCGCTCCGCCGCCTGAGCTGAGGAGCCGCCGCTGTCTATAGCTACTCCTCAATATTCCAGCCGTATGCATTGTGGACCAAAGGTGGGTGATAGGAGCAAGGAAGTAGTGGTGAATTTATGTGAGAATAAAAGTCTGTTCACATAATTAAACAAAAAATGGTTACTCAGGCACACCATCCTGACACCCTGCTCCCAACCACAGGCACTAACGATTCTCACTTGATCTCCTCCAAAGAATTTTTCAGTGGTATACACCGGATCACCATTTTTTGAGGATTCACTCTCCTTCTAAAAAAATTTCAGGATGTCCTAAGTTGCATGTGGATGATGAAAAAAGGCATGGAACTCTGCCGCAGGGCTACACCATACATTAGGGCACAAGAGAACACCAGACGGAAGCCCATATGTTTAATTAAGTATTCTTTTGTATCAGATATGGATCCCAGTGTCATTGTTGTGTTGGCCACATAACACATGGGAATATAGCACTCTGTTGCCACCAAGTGCTCTGTCACTTCTGGTGGTAGGTAGAACCCTTTTCTTTAACTTATAATACCAAACCAACACAACGCAGCTCCACATCAGGTCCTAACAGACTGTGGACCAAGCACTGGACAACCATGCCGATGCAGGCCGAGAAAGGATAAGATGGCCCAGAACTGTGTTCTTGAGAGTGTAGGCTGGAAATCTTAACCAGCACAGATTCTGAAATGACAGTAGGCATTTTTTACTATACTGTAGCACGGCCCATATATCCCCTTAAGTACACACCTCAATCCCGGAAGAGAAGGTGGCGGGGACTGGCTCCCGAGTGCAACTGAATATAGTAGAGCGTGTTGAAAGGACAACGCAGGAATTAGATTTGTGGTTTGGAGAGTGCGATTGAGTGACGCGAAGTTCGTGGAGGAGGACCCCGTGTACCACGTAAGATACAGTGTGCCAGCGACCTGCCTCAATAAGTACCGTACCTTCATAAAGAGTGCCTTGAGTGCGTGGATTTTGCCTTAGATGCCTATCTTTGCCTGTGGGAGGCATTGTTGTTTCTTATACCCTTGTCCTGATGAGGCCCGGATGTAAGGGCTGAAACGCGTTGACTGTTTGAACATGGAGGTATCCATTGAATACAAATATTGTGTTAAAATTGGATGTACACACTGTAAAATGATTTCAGAGGTGTAGCTTGTACCTCATGTGTGTAGAGAATTACCTCACAGTGGATTACTGTTAGTTAGAGAGCAAACACGATACTGAATTTTGGGGGGTAGGAAACAATGTTTGATTAAGTGATTATATGTAAGTGTTTGTGTACCTTTTATGTATTGTTTAGGATTTGTATTAATTTGCGAACAATTAAAAGAAAAAAATAATTGTTCCAATCAGGAATAAATGTTGGTATGTGGTTTATTAACATACAAGTAAATAGAATGGGATTATGTACCATTTAATAGGGTTAATTTGATGTATCCTATTATTAATATGAATGTATCTATTCCTCCACATCATTGTTTTGTATAGCTGGAAATCTTAACCAGCACAGATTCTGAAATGACAGTAGCCATTTTTTACTATACTGTAGCACGGCCCATATATCCCCTTAAGTACACACCTCACTTTTTTCAATATGAGGGAGACTATAAACATTATTACAGTGTGATAGTATAGTAGATCTTAAAGTTGATGTTAGGAGAATATTTCGTAGACGGATAGTTGAGACAGAGTCCTGCAAAAGGATAGCACATGCAAAGTCTCACACAAGGACAGGACACCACACTACCCTAACACCAGGGATCAACAGGAAAAAGGACAGATCTTGATAATAGTGAACCAAATGATTTCACACCACAACAGGAAAATGATGAGGTGAAGCACAAAAGTACTAACTCCAAGCAGCAGATCCACAACATGATTCAAATCCATGAAGGAAGAACAAAGAAGAAAGACTGATTAGAATGTCAGCTAGAAATCAGGAGGATGGCATGGACTGGTCTACAGAAGAGTAATGATACACCAGACTGATATGCAGCCCATAGGGCATGAGGGTTAGTCAAGGTTTACCTATCAGAAGGTATCAAGAAACAAGGACAATTATCAGCAGTTTGCTCATGTTGAATCACTAATGTCAATTGCAAGGAAATCTGTAGGAGAGAATAAGGCACCATAGGAACCTGGTCACAAAAGCTACTATCTGGAGTAAGAACTGTTAACAACCGCTTCAAAGAATATTCGCAGCACTTTACACTGAGGTCCAAGAAAAGAGATTGCTCTGCATGGATTCAGCTCTAATTGTCTTCAGTTCAAGATTGCTCCTCAGGTCTTGTGCATGGGCAGCCTTGCCGCATTACCTGACATCTTACATTCCT
This sequence comes from Calotriton arnoldi, assembly GCA_963921515.1. Classification (NCBI taxonomy): domain Eukaryota; kingdom Metazoa; phylum Chordata; class Amphibia; order Caudata; family Salamandridae; genus Calotriton; species Calotriton arnoldi. The sequence continues at coordinate 3,416,638 of CAWUFW010000313.1, read as the reverse complement.
CACTCAAGATGATGTCTTCCTCCACACTGCCATTCTGCACCTCTAGACCTGTGATGATTAGCTCGCCAAAGCATAGTGCAGTGGATTGCTCTTCTATACGCAAGTACTGTTGTATTACACCGATGTCTGCCAAAATAAGTCAATCCTGCTTGTTTATCCTAAGATACGACCACCAAACCGAGACTGAAGAATTGCTGCCATTGACACTGTAAACTTGACAGTCTTGTTTCCTAGCAGCAGCAGCAGTCGCCTGTCCATTGTGATTTGGGCTTCCTAACTCTGTTACGATTGTACAAGCTCCTGTTACCTTGGCTCATAGAAGATTTGTGAGGATACTAAATGCGAATTGAAACTATGTCTTTATGAAATGTATCCCTGATGACCTGGACAGAAGAATTGTTATAACTATTGTTGTCCTCAATTCTTGGCATCTGTGAAGGACACGATATTTATTTGCCGTAGCTTAATTTCTCCAAATGATCTATCTTTGACTCCATGTGCAAAATTGAGGTAATGGCAAAGTCTTTGAAAGTCCTGTGCCGGGTCAATTCTCTCTCTTGTTTGCAGATTCTGGTTCTCAGTGACCTTGTTGCTCGGCCCACAGACACCCTTCTTTGTTGTTCTCACCTTAGTTTTCTTTTCCTCCAAAGAAAATGTAATCAAAGTATCTTTTCCCTTGATTCTGTACGTGTCCCTTGAGTCTCAACAGACGCAGCTCTCACAGCATATTTACATCCTGGATACCCCTTTGGAGAGCTTCACCAGCCATGGATGGCCCAGCTCTGGTTTATGACTTTGTTCCCTCTGCTGTGGTAATCTAAAAGTGATTATGTTTTTCTCCCTGTTTGTTTCTGGCTACATTTGCAGCCCATCCATTTATGTGCACCCTATATTGCTTGCACAGTGGCGTAGCTAGAGCTTTAGCCACCCGGGGCGGTCCCTGAGTTTGCCGCCCAGTGACGGCTGGTGCAGGTAGGGGAGGTGGGGTGGGGGGCAGTCGACAGACGACAACGAGGGAAAATAAAATTTAAAAAAAGAAAATCACTTACCTTGCGCTTGCCGCATCGCCGACTCGGCGATGCGGCGAGCGCAAGGTAAGTGGTTTTCTTTTTCTTGTCCTCGTCTGTCGGTGTGTCCGCCGCCCTTAAAAAAGTGCCGCTAGGGTGGACTGCCCACGCCCCCTCCTAGCAGCACTGCTGTGCTTACAAATGCCATTTCAGGATCATACAATAGGCGAGCTAAAGCCCTAGCCTACTATCTTTCTTCCAAGTTTTTTTCCCAGCTCTTTCGTATGCAACTGCAATTCTGGGTTGTCACAGGTGCTCTGTAAATTATGTTCTGTTTTCTTGCCAGCCACAGTTATTGCTACACCTGCAGCAGGAAGAACCTATGTACCAGTCTGCCAGTAGCGCCAGCTCTATCTTGGTGGACCTTTGTGTGGAGGAGGCAGAGATACCACCTCTTGCTCATATGAGGCAGGTAGGAGCCCCTATTAATTCTAAGCGACTTCCTCAGGAATGCCATTTATTCAGCCTGGTAGTTGTGCTCATACGGTCCTCACTAAAGGTCCTACCCCCCTTTTGTAGCTTCTGAAACGGACCTTTGCCAGAACGTCAATGAATAGTCGCCGTTACTCCACAAGCTCTACTTTCATCTTTTAAAAATCTTATCTATACTCACCTTTTGAAAGAACTGGCAGGAAAATCCCAGTTGTATTTTTAATTTCATAATATCAGTGTTTGGCCCAGTCCTTGACCATGGGCCAGGCGGTGGATTTTGAACGTGGTGGGGCGAAGAAATGTTGTATTGTAATGTAATAAGCGAGCGAGCGAAGCGAGCGAGCCCGAACTGCAAAAGGAGGGTGCGGGGGGGTTCTCCCCCCGCAAGAAAATTTTGAAAAAAATTGATTCGAATGGTGGGTTTTACACCACACATTTACTGCAAATTGTTGAAAAAAGGGGGATCCAAATATAGCATTTTGAAGCACAAGTGTGAAGAAAACATTAGAATCAAATCAAAAATATGCCCAAATCCTCAAACTGGTCTGCTTACAAAAATGACCCTCAAGCCAAGCAAATACAACCAATGGAAACAGGCCCTCTAAGTGTTTACTACCTGTAACACATCTCTGAACCACCTATGTTTTCATTGTATATAATAATGAAAATGCTGCAGTTTGTTCCTATGTATCTTATGCAACTTACAACCATTGACAAAGCCTATAGTGCTGGCTGGTTGTAGGTTTAATGTCACTCGTATTATATATCTGGAAGCAATGACAGAAGAAGCACAATGACAGGGGCAGCACACTATGCTAAGTACAGATTTTCAGCTTAACAGTTTTAAGCCACGCTCATATTTACATCGGCTGCCCCCTATGAGAGAACCCCCCCAGTTTTTTCATCCCACTTAAAGCCCTGCACACACAGAAGTGTGTGTGTGTTTCTTTTGTATATGGAGGGAGGCATGGTAGAAACGAAACGAAGGCCGCGCATGGTTTGAGGTGGGCAGGGTTTGCTAGTCTTGGACGTTACACTGCTTTGTTTGGCAAATGCTTCCTTGCGAGGGCAAACATAGCAAACTGTTAATGGGAATAAGATCTTAGAAAAGAAGAGGGTCATAAAATGCTAAATGTTCCACTGATTGGTTTTCCTGCAATAATCCAGAACTTTGAAAGATAAAATGTGCTGTGCTTGCCAGTGCTTATCATTGCTTACCTTCATTGTCTCTTTTTTTAAGTTTAATATTCTTGTTAAATTTCCATAAGGTGCAAAGACATAAGTGCAACAAGAAAGCGTCCATAATGAAAGAAAATATGTAAACCTTAGTGTTGGTGAAAACACCGGTTGCTGATGGGTACGCAAAAATCTACTCTGCCATTGATATTGTATGGACTATTAAACTGTATGGACTATTAAATAACTTGGCTGGAAAGTCACTATAAAGAAGGTGAAAAAATGGTGTTAGCTGTTAAGAATAACCTTTACAACCATTGCAAGTGCATTCTCTGAACATGATAGGATGCATTTAAAGCCTTGTCGTTAAAATAATTCATCATGCCTCAATATAAATTAAGTTAACTTTTATTTAAAACAAATGTAGAAATATTCAAGAAATCTTTCCTTTTTACAAATTTTCATGGAACATCGAGTAATGCTTTTATCTGCTTGTTGCCGGTGATTCTTTTATTAAAAAAAAAAAAAAAAGAAGAAGAAAGGAAAGGAAAAACTGTAGAGGGCAAAAGGCTTCTTAGGAGCCTACTGCCAGGGCTGTAGAATGGCGTATTGCTGAATACCAGGGCTGCCTAATCTTGATTCTACCTCACTCTTTCTTCCACCACCATACGCTTTCAGTTCCTTTACCTCATTCTTGCAGGTTCTCTTTCATCACAGCTTTCCCCTTGTGACTGGTTTTCTACCTTTCTCTTCCTTCTTCTTTTCTTTATTTTACTCGGAGTCAAAGTCTGATAAAAAAAAAGTCCCAATCTCTTAAACGTAGCCAGTGCCCACCATCTGGCACCACCTGCACAAATTAAGGACTGCTTGTGGTAGCAAAGCTCATGCACCAAGCAAAGATTGGGGTGCACAATATTTGAATTTTCTGCAATCATGCTGCTGCCAAGACCTCTAAATCAAAACGTCAAAGACTTTCATTTTTGTCTACACTCTACGTTATTCTGAGGCTGGTAGAATAAAGAATGCAATACAGATAAGCAAAAATAATGCCTGGCAAGTTGTCATTTAAAAAAATCACAAGGAAACAACAAAATGGTGGTTACAAGTCCTATATGAAAAGGAAACTATAATGATCTTAATATTTAAACTATAACTATTTATTTTGTCCTGTGTTGTAATTATTAGGGACCAGTTCAGGCAATCTGAAGCCCAAGGTGACATACAAAGCACACAGTGTTGTGTGTAACTGATTTTCATAAATGATTTTGCTGATTCCCTATTTTAACCGAGAGACATACAGCTCGACTGCAATGCACACATCACGTTACAAAAGGTGGTCTCTCCAATCAAGCAGTCTTGAACCAGAGTGCCACTGCAACACGGCCACCTGCTGCAAATATGCGAAAAACAGACACAGGACGATTGTTTTGTCGGGAAATTATGAAAAAAACACCCACAATGACCCTCAGGGCCAGTGAAGAAGCATTAATCATCAACCTTCATTCTTGGAAGAAGGCGCATAATGGCAGGTGCTGTTCAGCAGCCATTTACTGGACAATGTTCACACTCTGGGCGCCAAATTTCATTTAATAGGGACTTATCGTGGTGTAAGCTAGTTCACAGTTATGCTACCCTTTTAGTTAAAAACGACGTAGATTGGTAATGACGCATTTTAAAGTAACCGATGTGTATCTTTGATAGATCACTGCAGTATCGCTCTAAAATTTTGGATGCTCGTATGCTGACAAACCACTTTTAAGCAGTACAGTTTTCATTTAATTAGAACCACAAGTCTCTTAATAATACACATTTAACGATCACAAGTCAAGCGAAGGCAATGTGAGAGGAAAATAAACTAAGGTCTTTACATTCTGCATCTATATGCATGATACTTAATCACTTTGTATCCTTTCTAACACTACCCCTTACTTATGAAATCAAATCATGCTGATGTGTGCTCTCTATTTGGTAGTGTAATAAAAAGATCCACGTGCACTGCAAAGCTTGCCATACCTCAGGGATGTAGTTATCAGTGGTGCAGCTGGTGCAGTGGCACCAGGGTCCAGTGGAGGAGGAGGCCCATCCTGCCCTGTACCTTCTACGGTTGATTTATGGGCCGCTCGCTCAGATTGTTTTAGACCAGAGTCTGCCTGGGGCCTACCTCTGTGTTTACACCTCATGCAGAGAGGGAGTGGAGGAAAAGAGCTTCATGAAGAAGAAAGGCGAAAGGGACGAAATAAAAGGAGAGGCGAAAGGCAGAAAGGAGAGGAACAAGTAACAGAATTGAAGGGGATAATTATGAACGGGAAAGAGAAATGGGAGGAGGACAAACAAAAGGGGCAATGAAAGAAGAGAAAAGGGACAGAAATAAGGACGTCGGGGAGAAAGGTTATAATGGCTAGAGAGAGACAGATGAGGGGAAGTGAGAGCGAATGAGTAAAGGGCTGAGAAAGTGAAAGGGACGAAGAAGACGAGAAGGTGGAGGCATGGAGAAGGAAACATAGGTGAAATGAGGAACATGGACATCCGTAAGATGTGCAGCAGGTGCAGTGACAGCAGGGCATATGAGTGTGTCCATCCCCAATTATCTCTATTTAAATACCAGCCCAGGGCGAGCAAAGGGCCCGTCTTCCTTAGAAATCTGGCCTGTGAGCAACGGACTCCACTTGTGTACATTAAATGAGTGTGAAGTCACCGGGGTTATAAAAAGCATTTGTTTGTAATGCATCTATATGTTAACGAGATAATGTAGACAGCTGGATCTTTCCCTCGGCGTGTAGTGCACCATTAATAGTATTAATGCACCCGCTTGCCTGTGTATGTAGGTTGTGTATAGTGGACACTGTTACTGTGCACGAGAACCGTGTGCAGTGCACCGCTAGTGGTAAATGAGAGCTCTTTACAGTACAGCACTATGTTTACAAATAAGAAGCGAGCAGTGCATCGCTAGCGGATAACACCACACATGCCCCCTGAATCGCTGCTTTATGGACATGTCCGATTAAATCACTGACTGGCCTATTGATGGAGCTCTACAATCAACGCAGGAAAACTCAAGCAATTAGCAGATTGCTGCCAACAAGCGATGACGCACATTGCACATGCCAGACAGGTGAACCTTAAGTGAGTAGCTGAGCTTTACTTTGCCTTCATGAAGTTGAGTTGTCAACCTCCTCTGTTCCTCTACTTCACACTCGTTGAGTACCCTTTGTAACTTCTGTTTCAGTTCCCTAACCATTTCCCTTTTTACATGAAATCAATGACCTCTCTTCTAACTATTGCTTTATGAGCCTCTCACTCAGTCAGTGATGTAGCTAGAGCTTTCGCCGCTCGGGGCTGTCCCAGAGTTTGCCGCCCAGTGACGGCCGGTGCAGGGAAGAGCAGAGGGAGGGGGAGTCGACAGGCGACGATGAGGAAAAATAACATTTAAAAAAAGAAACACACTTACCTTGAGCTCGCCGAAATTGTTCATCTCACCTACCGCCCCCCAAAAAGTGGCACCCGTGGTAGACCCCCCTCCCCTGCCCCCACCCCCTCCCCAGCTACGCCACTGCACTCAGTCCCAAAGTCTACCATCTATCCCTGGCTCTTGCAATTTCATTAGCACGTCGGCACCTATAAAGCATCTCATGTATGCTTCAGTCCACATTTGCTAAGTAGTGTGCCCAAGTCTAAATTTCATCAACAACCATGAATGATCTGATGCAGATTTGTCTGATGAGGTCATTTTTAAATGTGTCCATCTCTGCGGATGGAAAATGGAACAATCTACTCATGAGTGCTCTTTGGGGTGTGATGAGAATATTGAGTATGCGTTCCAATCACGATCACATCCTGCGATGCTTTCATTAAAACCTGGCCATAGGGACTAAGACTGTGGGAGACGCCTGGGTAAAATGGCCATCTTACTTCATGGATCCTCAGTACGAGATCCTGTGTAATTCTGGGAGCAGTTACCTTCCCCATCCTAATTATGAGATGGCCGGAAAACTGTGGATCTGTTTACTTTCACCCGGAGATTTCAACCGCAAAAAACAGCAAAACATGCCAGGTCAAAGTTTGGGAAATATTGAGGAATTACCCATGGAAGTGGACCCCAAATTATTGATTTCGCTTGCAATTGCTCATTTCTCAGGGAATTCTCAGGGTTCAACTCAAAATCTCTGTTAACTACACGCCCCCAGGTGTTCAGAATTAGCACCCCACATCTGGAGGATGTATAACAAGGCACTTGGAATTTCCTCCAGACTCTACAACCATTTTTTTCGTGGGGGAAATCTCTTTTTATTGAGAATACGACAAAGTACAGCAGCAAGTATACCAGAGTGGCCATGTGCTCAAATAGGTTAGATAACAGAGCAGTTTACTTTTTCCACTATCTACCCCGATTCCCCCATTGTCGTGCCCATCGAAGGCAGCTAGTCTTGCGGAGACACCGCCCAGCAGGGTGGATGGGGCGATGCACAGATTTACCCTGTAAGCGCTCCATTTGTCCCAGATCTGTTCACATTTCTTAGGGCATCCCCTGCCTTCATAGGCGACTTTCTCGGCCACCATGCACTAGCCCATATCCTTCTTCCATTCTCCTAGGGTTGGTGCCGCCGGTGCCCCCCACCGTTGGGAAACGTTGCGTTTAGCACTCTACAACCATTTTTATCACAATCTCTGGATCTCTGATGTGACTTGACCACAGGTGACCTCATGCGGATGAGGGATCCTGAGCCATTTGGATCTGTTCCAATTCTTCTGCCTGCTGCACCTCAGACTGAGATGATAATAGCAAGAAACAATTAAAAGAACTTGAAAAAAACTATTGAACAACTTAATTTTCCAACAAAGTGGCTAGTCTCAACCGCATTTTTAGGTCGAGCCTGGGCAGCAAATGCGCTGTTCTGCGGCATGCTGTATTGGAGTATGGAATAGAAGCCCCGACCACTCTCTGCCAATATTTGTCATTGGCTTGTGTCATTGCCTTTTGTAAATGCTGGCTTCTGATTCGTTAATAGGCTTGTTAGTCCCTCCTTAGTACCGCCTTGTCTTCATTTGTAACCTCCCATGAGGACTGGCCCTTTTACTTCGGTTGTTAAACGGTAAGTCTTTTTTAGTCTGTAAGCACTATTTTCTTTAATGAATTTCTCCTACTGCTTGCACAACATGCTTTCCTGCAACATTCAGCGCGCCATGCGCACTTTCACTTTCCGAGCAGCCCGGGACAATGGCGGCTGCTTCTTTGAATAGGTCTCGCATTTACAAGTTTGACCTATTGGCATTGTAAATGGCAATGCCTTTTATTTATGTGTTAATTAGCAAAACAGATAAATAAAATGCATTGTCATTTACAATGCCAATAGCTTAAACTCTCACAAATGCGAGACCTATTGCATTGCAAATGCTTGTTCCTTTATAGTGGCTCACACCTCGATATTCTCTTTAATACTTGCCACACCTATTTCCTGCCAGCCCAGAACATTCGTGCACATGAAATGTAAGCTCCAGCCCCCTTTTTCCCACGCACTTCTTGTTCACCTTTTATTTTCCCGCGCAGCCGAAAGCAACACAATAATACACGAGAAACCAGATTACTTACTTCCTGTTTCTGCTTCCTCAGTATTTCAATAAGCCGAAGTCGCCATAAACCTGGTCAAAGTTTATGGACAACAGATCAACTTCACTAAAAATTAAGCAGCAGTCCTCTTACCTGAGGAATGTGTTACAACAGTGAATTTATATAATTGTACATCACATCCTTACATAACACGTCAGCAGCTTGTCATGGGTGAGCCCATTTCGTGCTCGAGAGATGGATTGCCCCAGTGAGAGGCCATAAAGTGAGGGCACTGACCCTTGAGAGGCCCGGCTGGTGGCCCTTCCAGTTATTCCTGAGTGTGCTATCTGGTGCTGTGATAGCTGTGATGTTCCGTGAACACCCGGAAGCTAGCGGGGCCAATACCTGGGCATGCGGTTGGGGGCTACAACCGACGGCTGGGGGTACAGACGGGATTGGCCTAACTTTAGCGGCGGAACAGAAATAAGGGGACGACTGCTCTTGGTGCTAGTTCACGCCGTCAGCCACGTGCGCTGACGTCGTCGTTTATTATATACCCCCTGGTCCGAGCCCGGCCCAGGGGGATGCAAGTGCAACATTGTTGTGTCGTGGCCGGGTGGCTCACTACATCCCATCTAACCCACGGAACTTGGGCTAGTACCAAACCAGTTCAACATTAAATTAACAAGCAACAAATTCCAACAACCAGTGTCCATTGAAAGCACAACATCGTCCAGGCCTCTTCAACATAGGAAGTCTCGCAACCTGGAACTGGGCTCCGGATTCCTTCTCAACCGGCCAGATGGACTTCCCTGGAAAACCCCCTGCCCCCTCGGGCACCGTGGGGATTGTCACCTCTCCCTCGGGTGGCCGCACCTCACTTGCTTCCAGGCCCTCGTCTCGCCAATCTTCGGGTAGGGGCTCGTCCACTGGTGCTTCTTCATTTCCACTGCCTCGGGCATGTTCGGCCTCCGTCTCAGGACCCCGGGCCTTTTTGAACCATGACATATTGCGGGCTATCTGCTGGCTGCCCTTCTGGGCTGTGACCATGGTCCCTTTTATCTGTACCACTCTCCACAGCTCTCGTTCAAACGGGGTGCGGAACTTGGACCCCGGATGGCGGTCTTTCACCACCACGTGGTCTCCCACCTCCAATGCTGGGGGCCGTGCCCTTCTATTCCTACTGGCCCTGTCGTTGTTGGTCTGGCGTCGCCCCTGGGCTTGTCGGGCATCCAGTACCGCCGGCACCCACTGATCACTAGTGGGAATGCTGTCCCGCACCGCCCGCTTCATTAGCAGCTCACTGGGTGCACATCGGGTGGTGCAGTGGGGTGTATGTCGACACGCTCGCAGGAATTGGTGTAAGCAATTCTCCAAGTTGCCGCCTTGATCCACCCCAATCCTCAGAGCCTTGTTTAGTGTCCTCATAAACCTTTCAACATCCCCGTTAGCCTGCGGCCACTGGGGGGTTACTCGGCGGTGATGGACTCCATTTTGATTAAGATAGTCTTTGAACTCCTGGCCCTGGAATGGCGGCCCGTTGTCTGTTCTTACTTCTTCCGGCATTCCCAGGAGCGCGAACACCTTCTCCAGCACCGGCCGAAGGCAGTCAAATGCTGTGGATGTCACCACCTCTACCACAGGAAACTTGGAGTGACTGTCTACCAGTACCACCATGTGTCTCCCGTCAGGGAAGCTGCCAAAATCCAAGCTCACATGCGCCCATGGTGTTAGGCTCGGTCCTTCCGTAATAACGGGCACCCCCGGGGGGTCAGCACCTGTTATCAAACAGGCATGGCATCCTCGCACCTTCTCTTCCACCAGCCGGTCCACCCCCGGGAACCACACCTTGGATCTCAGACGTGCTTTGGTCTTCTCGACCCCTTGGTGGCCCTGGTGTGCCAGGTCTACTGTTCTGCTCCGCAGGGCAGCCGGTACCACGATCCTAGTGCCTCTAAGAACGATTCCACTTCCAGCCTCGCTTAGGTCCTCTTGGCACCGCCACAGACCATCCCAATACTCCTTTTCCTCCTCCGTTCGTCGGTCCATCCCTTGCAGGAACCATTTCCACTGATGGTCATGGAGTGTTCGCCTCACTGCCTGTAAGCACTCATCCTGTCCGGTGGCCTCTCGGATTTCTTCCACCGACAGAGCTGTGGGGCACGCGTCGTCCACAATCTGCCTCAGGAACGATTCTGTCCCCTCGTCCACAGCCCCCTGGCTCCCCGCCGGGAGCGTCCTCGGATGTCGTGACAGGTAGTCTGCCGGGTTGTTGACTCCCGGGCGGTACACCACTTCAAATCGATAGTGCTGTATCTGAACCGCCCATCTCTCAATCCGGGGAGGACCATGCCGCGCCGTGCCATTGAACAGCGGTACCAAAGGCTTGTGGTCTGTGACCACCGTGAATGTATGCCCACACAGATAAATGTCAAAGTGTTGGCACGCCCAGCGAATGGCCAACGCCTCCCGCTCGATTTGAGCATACCGGGTCTCGACAGCCGTGAGCGCCCTGCTGGCATACGCGATCGGCACCCATTCCGCTTGGCTCGCTCTCTGTAGTAGCACCGCGCCCAAACCCACTGGACTGGCATCCACAATCAGTTCCGTATCTGCTCCGGGTTTGAAATATGCCACCGTCGCTCCTTTCACCAATGCACTCTTTACATCAAGGAACGACTGCGCCTCACTGTCAGTCCATTGCCATGGCACATCTTTCTTCGTGAGTTTCCGTAGCGGTTCCGATAAAGTCGCCAGATGGGGAATGAAACGGCCGCAGTAATTGGCCATGCCTAGAAAGCTCCGAACTTCCGGCTGTGTCTGAGGGATGGCCGCCGCTCTGAGTGCCTCCACCTTTGCTGGGTCCACTTGCAGGCCTTTTGCCGAGAACCGATAACCGATAACCGGAGAACTCCACCTCATTGGCGTAAAAGTCACACTTGGCTCGGTGTAATGTCAGACCCTGTTCGACCAGCCTCCGGAGAGTTGCTCGCAGTCTGGCATGGTGCTCCTCCAACGAATTCGAGAATATGAGTATGTCATCACTGACATTGAGTACGCCTACGAGTCCCGATAGTGCTTCTCTCACCGCCTCCTGGAACACTTCCGCTGCTGAAGATACCCCAAAGCTCAGCCGTTTGAACCGGCGCAGCCCCACATGTGTTGAGAAAGTAGTGATGTATCGACTTTTCTCAGCCAACACCAACTGATGGTACCCCGCGTTGAGATCTACTTTGGAGAACCACTGTGCCCCGTTTATGTCCGCCACAATTTCGCCGATGGTGGGGGTAATGTGCCTTTCTCTGCGTATTGCTTTGTTCGGCAACCTCATGTCGACGCAGAGTCTAATAGCGCCTGGCTGTTTGGGTTTCGGCGCTATGACCAACGGTGACACCCATGGAGTCGGCCCGGACACCTTCTCGATCACCCCTTAATTCTCGAGTCGCTCGAGTTCAGCTTCCACCAGTGGCCGGAGATGAAATGGTATTCTCCGATGTCGGAGTGCAATGGGCTTGATGGCATCGTCAATGTGTAGTTGAACTTCCACTCCTTTGAGGCATCCTAGTCCCCTAAAAAGCTCCGGAAATTCCGCCAGCACCTGGTCCGCTTGCGACTGGTGAATATGCCTGGCGAACATTACTAGTCCCAGATCCTCGGCCGTGTGGCAGCTTAACAGCGATCCTGCTCTGTCACAGGTGACGTAAAATCTTGTGGCTGCAACTCTGCCCTTGTGTCCAACCTCCACATCAATCACCCCCTGCAGAGGGATCGGCGTGCGACCTCCATAGGTGAGGATCTTCGTGGCGGTAGGCATTAACTTCGGTTGCGGTCGAAGCTCACAGATTTGTCCAGCATCCAAAATATTCACTGACGCCCCTGTGTCAATAAGCGTCTGGATACAGTTGCCTCCAATCCATATCTGGCATATTGGCGGAGGCCTCCGGGTTGCGTTGACCCCTCTGATGCTGGACACAACAAAGACATCCCCGTCTTCGTCCTCCTCCGCGATGTCCAATTTCTGGCACCTGCTGTCCAGATCGTCAACGTCTTGTAACGCCATGGCCCTTCTCTGGAACGGGGGTCGTCGGGCTTTACTGGCACTAGACCGGGCTGCATTCTGGCACACTTTCGCGAAGTGCCCATACTTGTTGCACTTCAGGCACTGCCGTCCTTGCGCTGGGCAGCCTCTCTGGGAGTGTGTCGTCAGCCCACAATTCCTGCACCCTTGCCTTGTGTGCCGTTCCTCCGCGTCCCTTTTTGGTGTGGCTCCTCCTCCGTATGACTTCCGAATTACATCCACCCTCTCCTCTTTGATGGGTGCCGGATATAAAGGTCGTGTCGCCGCCGATTTCGTGGCCAACGCCACCTCCATCTCGCCAGCTCTGACATCTGCCAGCTCGTGCGATCTGCCCAGGACCAATATATCATCTAGCGAGATGCCGGGCTGTCGTAATATCAATTTACGCAACTCCAGCGACTTGCAACCTACGATGAGCTGCGCCCGTGTCTCGAACGTCCGATCCACTCCCACACAGGTGCTCGCCAGCTTTCGCAAACGTGCGAAGAACATGTCCACCGACTCGTCTTCCCTCTGCTTGGCCTGGCGGAGTTTGAAATGCTCGAAATCCGGGTTGACCTGCGGGTCAAAGTGGCGGTTCAAGGCTCTGACCGCCTTTTCGTAGTCATTTCCATCCCCCGTATCCGGTAAATCTTGGAATAGGTCGTACAGCTCGTCGCCTCCCATCAAAAGCATGGTGGACCTCTTCACCGCGTTGTCCGTCTCCCTGGTGGCCACAAAGTAATTTTCGAGCTGGCCTATCCACTTTCGCCACCGCGGTGCAGCTGTCGCCGGGTCCGCCAACTGGCTGAACTCTGGCAGGGCCTTCACTGCCATGCGGCCTGGTCTCACTCCTGCCGCTCCTGCCTCCGCAGGTGCTGCCACCTGTGGCGTAGTCATGATTGCGCCGCCCTGCCTCCAACCCACTGGGGTGCTTGGCGCTCCTGCACGCGACGTCTGGGCCTCCTGCTCTTGTCGCACGGCCACGCTCCCTGCCCCGTGATAGGTGTGCTGAGTTTCCCCTCCTCAGCCGGGAACCAGTATCACGCAGATGGGTCCCACTGTCACCTCTCAACACTCGCGGGTGATTGCTAGGCCGCACTCCTCCCCCCCACACTCCTTGTGTGGCCTCCGATGGTACAGGGGGTCAAATCCTCGCTCGCTGGATGCCGCGCGTGTATTGCAGGCCCCTCACTGGGCCGCGCACCCGCCCCGGGTGCACCTCACGCTCCTGCCTCGCTCCAGTGCGCTCTTCAGCCAGCCGCTCCCGCGTGCTGACACACAGGCCGCCGCTGTCTCCTCCGACCGTGCTTCAGCGCGACTACGCGCCCGGTCTTCCAGCGCCTGCACTTCGCGCACTTGTGTTCCCCCCACGCGGCCACCTTACCGCGCTCTTCAGCCGTTCTCCGGCACCGGGGGCTCCGCTTCCCTGCGCTCGCAGCGGCAGACGCGACCCGTCCTGCCTCGCTCTCCCAGCGGCCGCCGGCAGAGCTGCCGCGCTGCCCCTCCGAGCTGCGTGTGAGCACGCGTAGGCTCTTTCACTCCTCGTCGCCAGTGTGATGTTCCGTGAACACCCGGAAGCTAGCGGGCCAATACCTGGGCATGCGGTTGGGGGCTACAACCGACGGCTGGGGGTACAGACGGGATTGGCCTAACTTTAGCGGCGGAACAGAAATAAGGGGACGACTGCTCTTGGTGCTAGTTCACGCCGTCAGCCACGTGCGCTGACGTCGTCGTTTATTATATACCCCCTGGTCCGAGCCCGGCCCAGGGGGATGCAAGTGCAACATTGTTGTGTCGTGGCCGGGTGGCTCACTACAATAGCCACTATCTTATCCCTGCAGGTATTTCCCTCACAAACCCCCAAGCTTATTCCTTCATTTCCCTGTATTTGTTATGACTGCATTTTTACCCAGTTTCCTTTTATGTTAGACATTTTGGTCATGTTATATCTCAGAATTTGTTACCAGTGCTTGTTAACAACTTCTGTGTGTGTTGAAGTGCATAAAAGGAACCTTCTTCCAAACACATGAGCCAGCAAGTCAAAGGCAGCCATAGATTTTGTGCTGTTTACAACATGAGTTCCAGATTGGAAGTCTGTGAAGTATTCCTAAAAGTACTGAAGTACAGTGTCATTTGGCATTGAGGGCTTCATTTATGAAAAATGTTGCATCGCTGCAAGAAACAGGCACTTTTCAGTGCGCCCTCCTTGCGACACCATAGATGCAAACACAAGGAGATGATGGACAGAGCGCTGAAACTTTTCATACACTCACCACCAGTCACAGATTTGGGTTGAATCCATCATCGTTCTTTAGCTCACTTCGCCACCCCAGTTCAGACATAGCTATATGCAAATCAGTCTTGAACCTGTGCCTCATGAGAACAGTTCAGCCCGAACTGCCAAGCCATGTCTTTCCTGGACCGGAAACAAGCATCCTGGAACCGGTTTCGGGCTAACAGCCCTCATCAGCCCAGCTAGCTTGAATCCAGTGGCAAAGTGAGCAAGGGACCCACGTCTGGGCATACCCTGCCAACTTAGGGTGAACAAAGCAAACACAAGGAGATGATGGACGGAGCGCTGAAACTTTTCAGACACTCACCCCAAGTCAAAGATCTGGGTTGAATCCATCATCGTTCTTTAGCTCACTTCGCCACCCCAGTTCGGGCACAGCTATATGCAAATCAGTCTTGAGCCTGTGCCTCAAGGGAACAGGCCAGCCCGAACTACCAAGCCATGTCTTCCCTGGACCGGAAACAAGCATCCTGGGACCGGTTTAGGGCTAACAGCCCTTATCAGCCAGGCTATCTTGAATCCAGTGGTAAAGTGAGCAAGGGACCCACGTCTGGGCATACCCTGCCAACTTAGGGTGAACAAAGCAAACACATGGAGATGATGGACGGAGCGCTGAAACTTTTCAGACACTCACCCCCAGTCACAGATCTGGGTTGAATCCATCATCGTTCTTTAGGTCACTTCGCCACCCCAGTTCGGGCACAGTTATATGCAAATCAGTCTTGAGCCTGTGCCTCATGGGAACAGGCCAGCCCGAACTACCAAGCCATGTCTTCCCTGGACCGGAAACAAGCATCCTGGGACCGGTTTCGGGCTAACAGCCCTTATCAGCCAGGCTATCTTGAATCCAGTGGTAAAGTGAGCAAGGGACCCACGTCTGGGCATACCCTGCCAACTTAGGGCGAACAAAGCACACACAGGAGATGAATGACAGAGCGCTGAATCTTTTCAGACACTCACCCCCAGTCACAGATCTGGGTTGAATCCATCATCGTTCTTTAGCTCACTTCGCCACCCCAGTTCAGACACAGCTATATGCAAATCAGTCTTGACCCTGTGCCTCATGGGAACAGTCCAGCCCGAACTGCCAAGCCATGTCTTCCCTGGACCAGAAACAAGCCTCCTGGGACCGGTTTCTTCAGACACTCACCCCCAGTCACAGATCTGGGTTGAATCCATCATCGTTCTTTAGCTCACTTCGCCACCCCAGTTCAGACACAGCTATATGCAAATCAGTCTTGACCCTGTGCCTCAGGGGAACAGTCCAGCCCGAAATGCCAAGCCATGTCTTCCCTGGACGCCATAGATGCACCATATTTACTGTATGGCGCTCCATGTCACAAGTATTTACAGATACATCAGTAATGTGCATTGCGTCTTCCTCATCAGCGAAGTTCTGAACACGAGGTACCTGCGCTCTAGATACTCCGGAGTATGAACATTAAGGAATGAGATGTCTCCATTGGGATCTCACTGGCAAGTACTAACAATCAATGTCAGACAGGCAGAATAGGTAAGTAATAACCTGGCCGCTATAACACTCATGTTCAGAAAAGGTTAATCCTCCATAAATTATAAGGTTGCATTCATGGTAAGGCACCACTCCAGGTTCGTGGCGAAAGGTGGTGGTGGTGGTTCAGATAAATGCCAGTTCCCCAAATGAGCTCACTGCCGACAGTAGTGCAGTTCGTTTCCCCTCTGAGGATCACCAAGAAGTGCTGCAGTCAAGTCTGCTCAAGTCTTTTATTAACATCAAAGTCAAAGCAGAGTGTGCCTCCAACAACCATTCCTGCCCACTTCCTGTCTCCAACCATCTCCCAGAATTCCTGCCACCAAAGTTCTACCAGTGACTCTATCACATTCTGTATGACCTCACTGGCCGCAGTGCATGACTGGAGGAAACCAAATCAAAAACCCAGCTGAAAGCCATCCAGAAGACTGTGCTGGATAATATTCTGTTGGAGTTGAACTGCAGCCTCCAGTTCATGAATTTCATTAGAAAAGTTAGCTGCAAAATCGACCTGAAATTCTCTGGTTCTTCAATGCTGGAAAATATTTTTTAAAAGCCCTAAGAAATCTGTCTGCTTTGATAAAGAGGTGCCGTCCCATTAACAAAGGAGGTTTTTCGACCTGTTTTAGAATTTTGGGGTCCAAATATTTTGATAGGCTCAAGATGTATTATCTACAAGTTTTCAAATGGGAGTTAGAGATTCCTGTGGCCTGCAAAAAACACTGCTGTAGCTTCATCAGGAAGGCCTGATGCTCTGCCCATTTGATCTTTCTGATTAATGCCCGAGGATGAATGTCATGAAGAATGTTTGCTAAGTGGTTGGGCCGCGGGATCTGGGATGGCAATGGCCACGGAAGTTGATTAGCGGGATGACAATCATGACGACCGCGCTGCAAATGGGTCTGAGGGGGACGTGGCTATTTTGCTTGGTACATGGTCTCAGAGATGTTCAGAAGATGTGGTGGGCACAGGCACTTTTGATACCTGTGTAAAAACTGAGGGGCTTATTTACAAGCCCCTTGCATCGCCGGTAAGACACTTTTTCCCATATTAACAGTGACGCACGGGCGGCGCAAGGGCTTGTAAATAAGCCCCCGATTTTCCTGGTCTCAGGGACTGAAGTGCAGGTTGGTAAGGTCAATGGATGAGGGCAAGGATTCAATAAGTGCTGAAGAACGCCAGAGTGCGAAAAAGGACAGGCCAGGATGAGGCCCAGTGTGATGTCCCATGTAGGGAGGGCCTTGTGTCCTGTAAAAAACCTGTAATGTGAAGTACATAACTGACAGGAGATGGCAGTGCAATAGATGCAGGCAGCAGGAGTGCAGTGTCATGTTCTTCTGACAAGATTTGGTCGGAGTACTGCCCTAGAAGCTTGACTTATCTCACCAAGGTATGCCATATGCCTCGGGCGCCTGTTCTGATGGGGGAGGGAGAGCTGATCAAGGGTGCTGGCTGTTTTTTTTGGTGAAATTTGTGTTCTGTTCAGATAAGTTAAATCGTCACCTTTGATAAAAAACACTTATAAGTTGTAGGTAACAAACATGACTTTTTACATGTGGTGGAAAAAGATCAGGTTAGTCAGATTACATTTACTGATGTGTCTTCATCAGAATGCAATCGCACAACACCACACATGCCAGTACTGATAGCAATTACTCATCACTCCGCATGATCATACATGACACTTGACATGACCATTTATTTTTGTTTTATTTGTTTTACTCATATTTTTTCTTTTTGAATTTTGCATAGATTTTTTTCTAATACACCATACATTTTTCAATAAAAGTAACACAAAAGTTGGACAACATCCACAGAAGAACACAAAAAATGTAGTGAATTAAATTACAAGTTTTTTTCGACACCACAAAACACATTGGCAGACACAACAATAACAGTGCATTGACAAAACACCTATTACAAAAATAAATAAATACATTAAGCTCTGGTTCTGTAAATTGTTATTCCAATTTCTCATTTGTGAAACAGGAAGACAGAACAATTCCCTGTAGGTTGATGTTTACCCGCCTCTATTCGAAAAACCTTTTTTCCAGGGCAAGACCAAACAGTGAACTATTCAGGCTCAATAAAGAACTTTTTTGGGAATAATTTTAATACATTTCACATTTTGAGCCAACATAGTAAATCCTTGTACAGAACACTTGTTTGGTGAAACACCAGTCGACGCGTTTCGAACCCAATAGTATGTCTTAACAGGGTTCTCCTCAGGACACAGAACTCATTAAGAATGAAGCACACATAGAAGGAGGAAAAAACGTGGAGAAATAAATATTTCTCCTCCTTTTGCCTCACCTGGGAAGGCGTAACATTTTGGCATATTCCTAGGTCTACCAGTGATGGAAAATCTAGGAATGCGTCAAAATCCATGGGTGTTCGTGGGGAATGCCTCCCTGGGGCAGAGTGGAATGTCTCCCTGGGTCAGAGTAACACAACGCAGCGATGTGCGCTGCATTACTTCAGATTTATCAAGTCACACAGGGCCACGTAAGGTGGCCTTGCGTGGCTTGATAAATCATATCTTAAGGGTTGTGGCGCTTATGCAAACTGTTGATTGGAGCAAAAGCGACGCAATCCTATGTTAAATATGACCCTGAGCTTGGAGTAAATGACTGGAGCTAAGAGACAACCCGAGTGGCGACTGAGACGCAGTACCATCCACAGCAAGCGCCTTGAAACACGTCTGCACAGGGTAGGAACACACATGGGGCGTAAGTAACAAAAACTCTGTTTTACGGGATGTAAATTCAACATTAAACTCGCCATTGGTCCATTTAAACCCAATCTAGGTAATAAATCTAAAAAACCTACCAACTTTTCCACTCAAGGCCTGCTTAGAGGTTTGGTTAATTGCAGATGAATAATCCACCTGTTATAAGGTGATCAGACTTGGCCGGATTTCCTCAGACAGTCCTGGTTTTAAGAGGACTGTCCCGTTGTCCTGACGCTTTCCATAATATTAAATACATGCCCCGGTTTTTGGGACAAAGGTCAAGTCATCCAGAAAGGAGAACTGAAAGGCATGCTCTTGCGAAGTAAATTGTTTGGGGCATATTTACAAGCCCCTTGCGCCACTTTTGCGCCGCCGTTGCGTCACGCATGTGACGCAGCGGCGACGCAAACCATGCGCCGCGTTGCACTATATTTACAACGTGACGCATCTAGGGAGATGCGTCACGTAGTAAACCCCTGCGCCACATGAAACCTGCGTCAGGTTTCATGTGGGCGTATCGGCGCAGGGGGGTGCGTTCCGGCGCAGGTACGCCTCGGAAAAGTGACGTAGTGAAATCTACAAGATTTCACGCAGTCACTTTTCCGACACTGGTGCGTCGAATCCTTACGCCTGCTTCAAGCAGGCGTAAGGATTGACGCACCATGTTAGGATAGGGAAGGTTGGAACAGTGCTGGAGTTGCGTCGCGCTTGTGACACAACTTCAGCACTGCGCCAACCTTCCGCCGGCAGATGCGTCACGCATCTGCTTATCCCTTGAGCCACGATGCGCCGCATTGTAAATGCGGCGCATCGGACGTGGCGCAAGGGTAAACTTGCGTGACGCATTTTCCCTGGCGCATCCCTGCTGATATGCAGGGATGCGCCAGGGAACGTAAATATGCCACTCTGTTTCTTTCAGGCAGCGCAGCAGGAGGTCGGCTGCAGCTGATTGGGAGACAGAGTGGTGTTGGAGGGCTCAGGGTGCGGCATATATATATATATCCCTAAGTGTGTGGCATATATTTATATACACACACACATACACATTTAGTGTGTGTGTGTGTGTGTGTGTACACATTTGCAAGTCTTATGCAAAATCTGGACAGGCCAGAAATAAAAGTAAAGCTAAAGGCTTTAGTCCTACTTGTATGTCTAGCATGTCCCGGTTTTTCTCTCCCAAAATCTGGTCACCGTAACCCAGAGGTCTTCAATCCGTGGGGCGGGACCCACAGGGGAGCCGTGGAGTCATGGGAGGGGGGGCGCACATTCCTCAGCCTCACTTCTGCCTAGAATCAAAAACATTTGCTCTTCGTTAATTCCGATAGTTAAAATGCTTCAGCTGAAGTGTCATTCAGTGAGTCTTCTGTGCTGTGAAACCGAAGCTGGGCAGACAGCTAAACACGCCTTCCTGCCAGGGTGCCTGCTTGCCTGAAAGAAATGCAAATGTGCACAAAGAGTTAATCTGCAAATGTAAAGGATGCTTGGGAGCCGATACTGGCTCTAATTGATCGAATCACTGGAAGCTTTGTGATGACAAAGATTTATTCTTTTTGAGTGGTAGTGTAAAGAGCTAGCAACTGAGCTGTGAAGTGTGTACTTTTATTTGTCATTGTATTTACATAGTGCTTACTATCCCTGAGGAGGTGTTGAAGGGACAGTTATGTAAATAAATTGCATTGCGTACGGTCTGGGTATTACTAAAAATCTATATTTTGAAAGCACCATTTTATCATAAAACCTTTTGCGCATTTTGTGTGTAATGCAAGTATAAAATAATGACTTACATATTCACAGTGCTTTCTGTCACAGGCTGTGACCTCGTAGCACTAAAAATACACAAGTCACTATTCTCCACTGCACCAACCAAGATTTAATTCTGTGGCTCTCTGTTTACATATAGACCTTTGCAGTGCATTAGCTAATAGAGGTTTCACAATGTACTATGGTGCATTTCCCACTAAGTAGAATTTTTTTATTTATTTATTAATCATTGAAGCTGCCCGTTATTTTATATGTAGCTACCTGACGGTGAAAGACCTAAAAAACATACAGAATATTTTGTTTTTAGCCACACATTTAAGCCTGCCCCCATGTTCAGACTCTCAAGGCTCTTCACCTCCCCAAACATGACTGAAGTCAACAACAGCAGCAAACTAATATAACCAGGAGTCAGTTTTTGCTAAAATAGAAGCATCTGTTTTCATAATGTTAAAAATTAAAACCTTTTTAGAAAACCAGTATGTAAGAAGATTAAGGGACCACTTCCTCCCCTGGAATTAAAGAAAGCATCCTACTTGGACCTTACAGTTTATCATTAATGATTGGAAATGGCATGTTTTAATTATGATGAATGATGTTCAGCAACCTCCAGTTCCATGCAGCTGTATAAGCATCCATCAAATATAGTATGGTTCTCCTCGGATGTCATGCACTAAAGTTGCAGCCCATGCATTACAGCCATTATACCCAGGGCCACTGGAATTATGCAATTGTGCGGCCGCTGCAGTTTTAGCATAATTATAGATTTGCTGCATTTGCAACATAATCCATCATCTGCCGCATAATCTGCTGCTTTAAAAAAAATGTTTTTTAGTACTCATACGGTTCAAAGGTTACTGAAAAGCAGTGACATGTGTTGCCGCATAGTAGAAGGCCCTTTGAAAAGCTGGACTGGTCACCTTTTTGTTGCTTATTGCTATCTTTGAGTGTTAAACTGGTACTAATGAAGTGCAACCACAGACTGACCGTTTCTCTGGAGAAAAACAGGCACACCCATCACATTAGTTCAGAAAGGTGTTATCATCCAAGCAGGACTTTAAGTGGGATGAAAAAACTGGGGGGGTCTCTCAAAGGGGCATGGCTGTTGTAATTAAGGCTGTGGCTTAAAAACACATAAGCTTAAAATAGTGTGTCGCCGACTGCTATTTTGCTGTTTCTGTCATTGTATTCAGATATATAGTACAACAAGTAAGATTACAGCTATAACAAGCCAGGTATATTGGCTTTGTCAATGGTGGTTAGTTGCATAAGAAAAAAAAAACAACAAGTATGGCTTCGTTGTACATAACATTGAAAATGCTTCAGTTCTGACATGGTGACTATGAAAGAACTATTCATCGAAGGTAGTGAAGGGTGGTACTGCTGCTGAGTTAAGATTTTTTTGCACCGTGAGGGTGAGGGCAAAAATGGAGAGTCCGATAGGGACCCGTCTCAGGAGCTGCTTTTAAAACTGCTGGTGCTGAGCACCGGCAGGACCCAGCCCACTTAAAGCCCTGCAGCCAAATTAGTCTAGTCAAAAGTATGTTTGGTTTGTGAAAAATAAAGTACCCTTATGCATTTCTGGGTAATTCTTTTTGGAGACTTTTTGTTTGAACTGTGTGGTCAGCCTCTGACACCGAACGACAGTCATCCACAAACCTTTGGTTTGCTAAACACAGTTTAATATTATTTACCCACCGTAAAAATGATTTGACGTGGGAATTGGGGGTGGTTATGGTTGTTGATGGTTGTCGATGATGAGGAGTACCGGGTTCTAGAAATTTTTGTCAGGAGGGGGCTCCTTACGCCCAAAATATTTTGACTGGGGGGTCTCGGCATCAAAACGTTTGGAGACCTCTGCCCTAACCTGTTATCACAATCCGCCCGACATCCACCCCTCAACTCTTTCAATAGCACCTTATTTAGGAGTACTATTCCATTGGGTAAAAAGTAACACCTGGGGGCAGATTTACAAGCCCCCTGCGCAACCAGTACGTCACTTTCCGTGACGTACTGGTGGCGCAGGGGGCTCCTCCATATTTACAAGGACAGGAAAAGCCACCCTGCGTGACTTTTCCTCTCCTTGTATATACGGCCCCTTCACACGCAGCACTTTGCGTTGAAGGGGCGTTCCATGGGTGTTGCTGTGGGTGTTCCCACGCAACACCCATGG
The DNA here is from genome assembly GCA_963921515.1 of Calotriton arnoldi. Lineage (NCBI taxonomy): Eukaryota > Metazoa > Chordata > Amphibia > Caudata > Salamandridae > Calotriton > Calotriton arnoldi. Next base: position 3,393,893 of record CAWUFW010000313.1, on the reverse strand, counting down.
AACAAGACACATCTCCAGATTTACGAGAAATCGTAAATCTGGAGATGCGTCTGAATGCTACGCCACCCTAGAGGTGGCGTAGCGGCGAAATGTTTTCATTTCTCCTCGTTTTCCTCTTTCAATGCGTGCTGCATTCTACAGCACGCATTGAAAGAGGAAAATGCCTGTAGTGATTGTTTGCGTGCAGGAAGGTGCCCCTTCCTGCACAAAAACAATCTCCCCACGACGCATGAGCATCCTTGCACCATGGTGCAAGGGTGCCTGCTTGCCAGCACATGGCTGCAGTTTGTGCGCCAGCGCAGGAAGCACAGGAATGCAACATATTCTTGTAAATATGTTGCATCCCTGTGCTCGGAAGATGCCGCAGCGTGGCGCAGCCAAAGGGCTTGCGGTGCCACGCTGCGGCACTTCCTTGTAGATCTGCCCCCTGGTATTTAACTGAGATGATTAAAAACTTCACCTGTGCAGTATGAAGCACTATATAAAAACAATGTATTCTTATTGAAGCTAGCCTGATCTAAATTATCATCCATTTTCTTTATGGTTTGTCTTATCGTCCATTGCCTACTTTTTTAAAAGTAATGGGGCATATTAGCAAGACCCACGTTAAAATTATCGCCGTTTTAGCGGCAGGAAACTGCAGCTAAAACGGCGATAATGGGCTTGCTAATATGCGTTATAGAATTCCAATAGAAGCCCAAGCCCATTATCGCCGTTTTAGCGGCAGTTTCCTGCCGCTAAAACGGCGATAATTTTAACGTGGGTCTTGCTAATATGCCCCAATGTTTTTAACATTCACACAGGTAAATTGATGTTCCCGCCAAATCCCTCGTACTAAAGGTTGCGAATGTGGTAAGTACGATTACTCACAGCCTGTGTTATTAAATGTGTTTGTCAGTCTCGAAAGAAGAGCGTCCGATGCTGCATGTCAGTTTAATATTGTGAGTCTGTGTGGGTATCGTTGTTGTCGCGATGAACTGGTAACGGGAAAAGTCACCTGGGTCTGGCTCGGGAATCCAATCGAGAGGCTGCAGCGCCACCTCCAGTATGCTCTGCATAACAGCCGTGTCGTTTTCTCGATTTTACTCTTGTGTGTTTTTTTGTGTGAAAGTGAGCCCTTTCCGTTTTTGAACTGCACAGTCATTTACTTTGGTCAGTGCTTAATTTGTAAAAATGTAGGTGCCAGAATACAAGGTATTTCAAAGGAGTCTGCTGCAGTTGGCACCACCCACAGCTCCTGCCACTGCTGCAGATTGCCAGTACCTGTATTAACTTTCTAACCACCACGCTCTTACAAATTTGACATTTTGCACTAGTTCAGATGCTATATTAGTATGGATGGCCTCGTTGCTAATTCGATCACATTTTTAAAAGTATGTTGATATATTTAACATTCTACTAATACACTCTGCTCAAAAACAGGCTAGACAGCACCACCATGTGGTAGACTCTGATTAATAAGCGCAGGTGTTTAGCAATAGATGCCGGTGCCGAGCAACGAACGGCATACACCGGCACAAATTAAGCACTGGTTTGGGTGTAAAAAAACACACAGGGCTTATTTACAAGCCCCTTACGCCACTTTTGCGTAATTTTTAACATGGGAAAAATGACGCAAAAGTGGCGCAAGGGTCTTGTAAATAAGCCCCATGGTGCTTACCTAGTACCACGGACTAAGGGGCAGATTTACGAGCCCCTGCGCCACCAGTACGTCACTTTTCGTGACGTACTGGTGGCGCAGAGGCTGCTCCATATTTACAAGGAGAGGAAAAGCCACCCTGCGTGACTTTTCCTCTCCTGTAAATACGGCCCTTCACACGCAGCACTTTGCGGTGAAGGGGCGTTCCATGGGTGTTGCTGTGGGTGTTCCCACGCAACACTCATGGAACAAGACACATCTCCAGAATTACGAGAAATCGTAACTCTGGAGATGCGTCTGAGCTACGCCACCCTAGAGGTGGCGTAGCGAGACGCACCGAGGAGAAATGTTTTCATTTCTCCTCGTTTTTCCTCTTTCAATGCGTGCTGCATTCTGCAGCATGCATTGAAAGAAGGAAAATGGTTGTAGTGATTGTTTTTGTGCAGGAAGGTTCCCTTCCTGCACAAACAATCTCTCCACGATGCAGGCATCCTTGCACCATGGTGCAAGGGTGCCTGCGCCGGCGCATGGCTGCAGTTTGTGCGCCAGCGCAGGGAAGCACAAGGATGCGACATATTCTTGTAAATATGTCGCATCCCTGTGCTTCAAAACTAACGCAGCGCGGCCCAGCAAAATGACTTGCTGTACCCCGCTGCGTTAGTTCAACTTAAATCTGCCCCTTAGACTATTACCTAGCACACGTGAATCTGTGGGGGGCGAGGCGGCTAAACCTGTGACCTAAACGTTGCTGAAAATGGCGTGCCCTACAGCAGGTACAATAACCGACAAAGCAATAATATTGCCTTTCAAACCTGTGACCAGTACATTAGATAATTATAGTGGTATAACCAGAGCTATATCCCTGGAGTGGGCGTCATATGTCACCAAACTCTCTCATCAGTATGAGTGGTGTGGGGTGGGGAGGGGGTTGGGGGCAGCACATATAGCGAGTAAAATCACTCAGTAGTATATTTTTCTGGTGTGATACTCTGAGGGTTACTTGAAGGTTGCAGGTTTGAATCTCTTCGCTACAAGGTCAGTCGTTCATCCTAACGGGGTCGATAAAATCAGTTCCGCTGAGCTGGAAAATAAATAGCGCCTGTTATTCAAAGTGGGAATAAACTTCATGAATGTAGTAACAGGGCCCGCAGCCGCGTGAATACAACAACTACACATATTTGTGTAAAGTTTGGATGAATTTCTGTACTGTATTATGGGAAAGTACGCGTGGCTTCAAAATGATGTCACTCGGGCAGGAATGGAGATGACTTTTGTGATGGCAGCACTGGAAATATCCTGGTACATTGGCACTGGAGAGAACGTCTAACTCCATGCCAGACCCGCAGTGCATTCTCTCAACAGCACTTCTTCACACACCTTCTGCTTCATTTCAGGAGAGGAAGACACAGAAATCCGTGCAACAGTGACTGCCCTCTTGTGGCCACTTTTGGTATCGGCAATATGTGAATCCCCAGAATTTTTTATCCCCTCTTTTTTGGAATGTTTGTGTTTCTGAACAAATCGGCTGGCACGTAAACAGGTGTTTTAGGGCCCCATTCAAATGCAAATATACGTTTGCATGAGTAGTTCTCCACACGTGTAGACCTACACCTTGGTGCAAATCTCATGGTTTTAATTCACCATTTCCGTATGGAGTTCTACAGCTAGTTGCAGACTTACAAGACTCCCCCTTCTCAAATTAAGGGGGCGGAGACACTTACGCCTGAATTTATGACCGAATAGTAACTATTAGTAACTTTCCACCTGCCATCCACCAGGCCAGAGATTTCCCTAAAGAAAGTAATAGGAATTTTTAAGTAACTTCATTTTAACATGGAAAAAAATAAGATAATTTTTATTTTAATCAAACAAAACATATTTCCCATCTCCTATTCAGCTACGACTACCTCAGTAACAAAGGACAATACGCATGCATTAAAACTTAAGACATTATTACATTTATTACATTTATTTTTTATTTACATTATTTTTAAATTAAAGTAAATGAAATCAAATTACATTACATGTTAATTTCCCCATCACTACTGCTTAGAGTATCATTTGTGTTGAAGCAGCATAATCTTGGAAGCAAGTTACGTATCATTATATATGTGGTTTAATTTGTTTTAAACTTAACATTTACTGTTTTATTTTTTATTTTTTATTGACGTGTTACTATGTATATTAAAAATTGTAACATTTCATTTGTTTATTTTATAAATGTTTATTAATAGACTCAATAATAATTTAATTTGATTTTAATTTAAATTATTATTGAATTTTATTTATTTTATATGTTTGCCGTTGTGTTAGTGTTCTTCCCTGCCTCCATTGATTTTCATAGGCGTGTATTGCAGTACCAGAGGTTGAGCATGAGTGGCGCTTGACTTGACAGATTGGTAAATAAAACATTTTTTTGCACCTGTGACATTTCACAGGCACGTGGATGCATGAGGCATGGTCGTGGTGATGCACATGATGATGCATGCATTCATATATGTCGTCATGCATGTGTTCGCCTTTGAAATCACGTGGCTTTATTTAGTGTGTCATTTCACCTTTTTTTTCCTTTACATTTTTTTTGTCCGATGCTGCACAATATCTATTTCTTTGCCAATGCTTACTTTGCTCTTGAGGATGTTGCAGTTAATACTGGCACTGATTCACCCACATTTCATATATCAGTTGTCACATTCTTAGGTGCATCTAGACCCAACTATGGAAATGCTCATTTTCTGGGATGTCTAATTTGGCAACTTTCAAGATTTAACAAGGGGACAATCTTCTTGTATCTATGGCAGGCAGACACAAGTACATCAGCTACAGGGTGCAGAAAGTGTACTGGCTCCATTGACTCAGCACATTGAATTTAAGACCCTCCTTGTTAATTGTAGGGTGTTCTATCACCATTGAGGACAAACTTATATTAACTCGTTCACCTCCTGCTCATCATTAAGTACTTCCCATAACAAATACTCAGTTCTTTAGGTCGAGCCTAGCGCAGCGCGCATGCGTTGCTCTATGGGGAGGCCTCTTGGAATCACTCCAGACTTTCTCGAAACTTGTCCGTGTGGTTTTTCAACTTCCACACATTCTATTGGCCTTTGTGTGTGGCTTTCAAAAATGAAAGCACGCAATTGGCCAAAGGCGGGTGCATGTCCCACCTTTTCTGTAAATGTTCACTCCCACGGCATCCAGCTGTCGGGAGCGAGCAGCGGCGCGCAGGGTGCCAGCTGCATTCCTCGTCGTGGATCATTAAACACAGCGCGGTCGCTTTCAATTTAGCGGCCGCGCTTGTTTTTTTCACTTCCCACCTCACTCCTACGGCATCCAGCTGTCGGGAGCGAGCAGCGGCGTGCAGGGTGCCAGCTGCATTCCTCATCGTGGATCATTAAACACAGCGCAGTCGCTTTCAGTTTAGCGGCTGCGCTTGTTTTTTTCACTCCCCACCTCTCCTCTCTGACCATGCCTCCCTCCTCTCCTTCCGCCCCCGCAGCCTCTCGACCTTCGCCAGCAGTTTCACATCCGTATTCTCTCACTTCCACCTCTTTTCTCGGTTTGATTTCCATATGACATCTTCAATTAATGCCCCCATATGCCTTCCCCTCACCCTCATTCCCCCTGCCCACTCATGTTAACTCAGTCTTTACTTCCGCTCACAAATTCCTACCTCAGCTCTGCCTTGCCCCCCCTCGGCTTCCCTCTATCCCCCTAAGTTCTCTCTCACCCCTACAGCCGTAGATGCTTTCCTCGCCCACATCACAACCCCTAACCTCCCCTCCCACGTCGCTTCTACGAAACCACTCTGCACTACCCTTTTACCCCTCACCCTGAAAATGTATTCTAACTCCCTTCCACACATTCCCTCCTGCACTCCCTTTCGCTGCCCTCCCGTACTCATTTGCCCGACGCTCCAATTCTTTGCTTGAGTCCTATCTTGCCTCCACAACCCTCATTGGGTCCCCATCTCACTTCCACGCCCCTCCCCTCGTGCATTTACCCCCTCCTTTTACTACCCGCCCCATCCTCACCGCCCTACTTCGCCTCCCTCATTCCTCATCTCCTCCTTTACCACCTCCCCACATCCTTCATAGCCATGCCCATTCCTTCACTCACCTTCACCCTCTTTACTCTCCATTCCCTGTTCCACCAGCCATCAATCACCCCTTCTTGCCCTCGTTCATCCCCAGCTCTCTTCCACTAAGATTTACTCATCCTTTTCTCCCCATCATACTAACTTACTCCACGCCCACTCATTCCTTCACCCATTCTGTGTCCTCGGTGTTGTACGTGTAGCACGTGCTCCGCGTTTACCTTGTATTGTGTGCTTAACTCTGTGTACTCTCTTCTACTGGTACTTGATTTACGTGTACTCAGATGTTTCTATGTCTTTTCACCCTTTTTAAACGCGCTACCACCACCTGAATGACTTCCATATCGACCTAGCATGCTGTACGTGTACTATGTGCTGTGTGGCAGTCGTGTGCGCGTGCTTTGTGCTCGGCATGTTTTCTGTGCAATATACTACTATCTTGTGTTTCGTGGCCTGCCTTGTTCTGTGGTCTCAGTGCTGTACATCTACCACCCTCTTACCTGTGTTTTACATGCACCCTTTCTACCCCGCGCTTTGCGTACACTAAGCTCTAAGTATGTATTGCCACAACAGGGCCCTACTGTGAACTCTGCTGTGCATATATTTTACAACATATTGCCATGTGCTCCATGTGTGGTGTTTATTCTGTGTTCTACACTTACTCTGTGCTATACACACATGCACTGTGCTCAACTTACACCATGTTTCCCGGGTTTTACATGTATTTGTGCTCACTGCAGGGGACTGTGTTCGACCTCATGGTCACAGGTCCAAATCCCGGCAAATTCACTCAGCCTTTCATCCTTTCTGAGGTCGAGAAAATGAGTACTATTGAGTTGGGTAACCAATAGACGTCTGTTATTCAGTGCCAAGATGCCCCTTTGCGGGTGACAGTGCGCTTTACAAATACACGTTATGTTATGTTACTATGATGAACTTCCCCCACCTGACAATAAAAACTATAACAAAAAATCATTAGAACAGGCAGGGAAAAATTGACAGCATTGCATAAACAAAAAAACTAGAACACATTTTTGGTGTTAATTCTGGTTTTTATTAGGGTACTTCAGTTGTATATAATGTTTTCTAGGTTATATATAAGGTGACAAAAATGGTTATAACACTTTTTTTATTATAACATAACTTTTAAACATGCTGCACAACATTCACAATGCTCTACAACACATATTAAAAACGTTAACAAAGCCAATAGCTCTGTCTAAACACTTATAAGGCCCCTAAGGCGAGACCTATTGGCTATGCCAATGCTTGTTTTAGGTCTGTTGTAAGCCAAGACATTTTGATTTTACCAAAATTATATGTACAGCACACTTACTTACTTATAAGGGGTCTATTCATCCATTGGGCGGCTATTGTGTCATTCACAATAACAGCTTACAGCATGAGTCAGTTATTGGCTAACTTCGCTGTGAGTGAAGGCATTCTGTCCTTTCACAATGAGCACATCCACACACAAAGTAGTCCCCTTAAGTGCCAGGGACTACTTTGGCAATGAGTACTTTTTGAGACCAAAACATATTTTTGCTTTTAGCCAATGTTTTTTTTTAGATTGATGAGGGCCTGGCAGTTTCCCCAGCAATAAATCTTTGCAAAAAATATGACAAAAGAAGGGCTAGCAAAGCTAAAAGGCTGGCAGCCAATGCCACATCTATTGGCTTTGCCAATGCTTATTGTGCACGCTGTAAGGAAGTAAAAGGTAGTTCTCTACAAACATTTACAGGTTTAAAATAAGAAATTTATGACAAAATGAGAACTATTACGTGGGGTAGGCTTAACAGGAATTGTTTAGGGGCTGACGGACAACTTATCTTTAGTTGTGTACAATTTAAATGGTCAATATAATTGTTATTAAATGAGCAATGTCTGACTTGAATATATTCTGCTGTGCTATCTTCTCTCATTCTCTAGTTATGTTTCAGTGAAGGAACATGATACATGCTGGAAAAAGAACATTAAAGTCTTTTTTGAGGTCAGCAGATCTTTTGATGTGTGTTCAAAATACACTGGCCGAGACTGATATCTACTGAAATCCAAACCAGGAAGGATTAAGGCCACCAAGAAGGAGACGGCAAGCCACTTGGCCTACTTTCTTTTTCCAGGGCACCAGCACATCTTCTAGATGGATGGAAAATAGATTGCGTCTGACCTAAAAACAGAAGCACAGATTGTTGGGTTTAAAAACAGAACAATCATTGACAAAACCAGTAGGTCAAGCCTTTAGGACTCATTGGCTGTGCCAGTGGTTTTAGACAACAGTAATCGCATCCCCGATGCTGTCCCGATTCGCTACGGAACTGAGAAAAAAAAGCTTTTGATGAAGCCATCCGCGTAATTTTGTAGGCACGCTCACCACCTTTTTTCTTTTACGTTACAGATCTGAGTAGGATTGGTAACTAAATAAAAATAAAATGCATAAGCGTTCTTTATTTTTTAAAGCTGGTGGGGCCGAAGTAACGAGTGGCAGAAGCAACATGGGTCTCGGCGGAAGCATCACAGGAGACGAGGGGCGAAAACAACGCAGGGGCATGTGGCCAGAAGCAACACGGGGCGCGCGTGGGGTGGTGGAAGCAAAAAAGGAAACCAGGGACAGAAGCAACACCGGGGACACGCATAGGGGGTCGGAAGCAACACAAGTGCGGGGGGGGGGGTAGTATGAGCTAGTGGGTGCGGTGATCCAGCGGATAAAAGACAGCAAAGTGGAGCGGGCAGGGAGAAAACACATGGGCAGGAAAGCAACACAGTGGGGTATAAGGACTTAGTGAGAGCAGGGCTTTAAGTGGGCTGGGTCCTGCCCGTTCTCAGCACCAGCAGTTCTAAAAAGCAGGCTCTCCATTTTTGCCCACACCCTCAGGGTGAAAAAAAAAATCTTAACTCTACAGCAGTTCCACCCTTCACTGCCTTTGATGTAACTTCAAAGAAACTCGTTTTAGTTCTTTCACAGTCTCATCATTTCAGAACTTAAGCTTTTTCAATGTTATATACAACAAAGTCATAGTTGTTGCTTTTTTATCTTATGCAACTAACAACCATTGGCAAAGACAATAGTCCTGGCTTGTTGTAGGTGTAATGTTACTTGTTGTACTATATATCTGTATGCAATGACAGAAGCAGCAAAATACAAGTCGGGCGGCACACTATGCTAAGCACAGATTTTCAGTTTACATGTTTTTAAGCCACGACCTTTACATTGGACACACCCCTTTGAGAGACCCCCCCAGTTTTCCCATCCCACTTAAAGCCCTGGGCGAGAGAGAGTAGTGCGTTGGTGGTTGGAGAGAAGCACATTAGGGATGTGGCAGGAAAACACACACTCTTGAAAAAACTTAAACAACAAGAAAAAAGTAGTGTCTGACAATCAAGTAGTAGAAGGAGATAGTAATCTGTCCGTGCTCTAGGGAAGGTACAAATACGAGAAGAGGCAGGAAAGACCACGCAACTAATAAATAAGATGCAGGCAAATGAGAGTGACAATGAAGCAAACCAATGGTAAGCAATGGGTGGACTCTCAGCCCACTATAAGATAACAATGTGTCTTGCAAGAAACAGCACATAAGCTTTGTTAGGCGAGACGTAAAATGTAAACAATTGTTTCAATGGTTAAAAATCATCAAACTCTCAAACAAAAATTAAAAAGGTTTTAGAAATGTTCTTTTTTGACAGTGACACAAATCACAAACTTTGACATCAACTTAGTTTTTTTTAATTATAACAAATTGTTGTTGAGAAAGTGGCATATTTACAGGCTTCCCTGCCCTGACTGTTTAGCTATTCTGACTGCACAGAACACCTTCCAGTTCCTGCCTTACTTTCCTTCCTGTTTAAGGAGATTTTCCTTGTTTCTTGCTTCTCCCTGATTGGACCCTCTCCTGCCGCCCCCCATTATTTTGACTCATTATCACTCCTGATTCATTGAAATTGTCCTTGGGGATCCCACTTGCTGATTACACTGACTTACACCTGTGCCAGCCTAAAGCCATTCTCCTGAGGTAGTGTTCACACAATTTCTTTGAAGTTGCTACTGGGGATACAGATTCTCAGCATTTTTGCATTCTGGATTAGGTGGTTCACTTGGGGACTCTGGCAAAGGGGAGGGAACTACAAATTACATTGTACTACAAGGACAGTTTAACCATTATTCCACTTGTCTTTCAGCGCCCTTGGAGTCACTGGTATCTGTTTTTCTACTCCTTTGGGGGGACTCCTTGCTGTCCAACTTGATATACTGGTGATCAGTGGTCCCTTAAGGGCTACGGAAGTACTTCTGCTGACCCTTTCATGTCAAGGGAGTGGCCAGAATATTAAAATACCCCCCACATTGAACCAAAGCTCTTACGGCACCAAGCAAGCAACGCAAGTCATCGCAACCCTCCCCAGAAAAGGCCAGTCATCCCTTCCATACAGGCATCTCAACTTATTCATCTTTTCATCATTCCATCCACCCACTGATAGCCAGCATTTCACCTTTACATTCTGTCATCCATTCATTCTTTCATTCATCATTCAGTCTTTCGCCATTCTATCCATCCATCTCCAAACCTATCATCCATGCTTTCAGTCATCCATGATTCCATGATTCCCAACCATCCTTACAGTCATCCATCCATCCATCTATCCTTTCGCTCATCCACCCAACCACCATATCACTCCATCCATCCACCCACCATCCTTCCTCCATTTCATTCATTCAGCCTCCCTTTCACTCATCCATCCAGCTTTCCACCATCCATCCACTCATCTATCCATTTATTCATTTAGTCTTTCACTCACTCACTCATCCATCCAAACACTCACTCCTGCTAGCAAATATCTGCTCAGGCCACAGATTATATCTGGCGTGGTGTCACATTTCATTACTCTTAAAGCTTCTTGATGTCGCCTTAATCCCAGTCTTTTACATAATGGACGGATCAATTTCTTTCTCATCTTATCATAAGCTGTGCAAAAAAACAAGATGTGTGCAATATCTTCAGTATGGCCTAAGTGCATTGTGTGCAAGAAATCTCGTCACGTATCTTCCATTTTGCTGTGTAAGCCCAAATTTTGAGGATTCCTTATCTGAACTTCATGTATATGATTCTCACCAAATTGGGCTGAATAATGTCTAAGAAGCCTTCGAAGCAAGGAGTTGGTTTAACAGCAAGAAAATGTGTTGTCAGCCTGCCTAAATTTTGATTACTATGGAGGGTATTCCGGACATGTTCCCAGTATATACCTTTTAAGTGCTTCTTTGAGCTTTGCATCAAGGATTGTGGCTCTGTCCAATAAGAAGAAAGACCAAGCTTTATAAGCCATTTGCGGACATGCCAAAACCAAGGAAAGGTTAAAGTCCTGTCGAGTTCCAGTGGTTCGCTAGCGCCCTCTCTATATTGTGCCAACTCCGGCGTCGTCCACAGTCTAATCCAGCAGAGCATAGGTTGTAAGATTTCAATATGCTCTATCTGTTTGATGTTTAAATCATGGTACATGGGAACTAGGGGTTTTGAAACTGGTAAACCTAGTATCCCTCTCATGAATTTGTTCTCACCCACTGTGAGATGTTTGACATTGCTTATACCCCATATTTCAGACCCATACAGTGTGGCTGCCTGTGCTTTGTGTTTATAGATCTCTATTGCCAGCGTGATCATTTTGGCCGTTGATGATTATATTTATTAAGAACTGCCCTTGATCCGTATGTTAGCACCATTCTAGCATGATTTATTTGTGGATTCCATGACAGTCTAGAGTCGAGTGTTATGCCTAAGTAAGTAAAGTTAGTCACATATTCAATGTTTTGCTCTTCAACCTTGGTGTTCCTTCAAAAGTTCCTATGGGTTTTTATGGTCATACATTTGGTTTTTCCAATGTTTATTTCTGCACCCTTTTCCTTACACTATGTATTGGAATCATCCAATAGATTTTGGGGACCCCTTGGCATCTGTGAAACCAAGATGGTATCATCTGCTAATAATAACACAGTAATAGGGGTTCCACAGAGTTTCAGTGAGTCGTGTTTGCATTTTTTTAGATGGTCTACAACATCATTAATATAGAGTGAGAACAGGTTAGGCGCCAGCACGCAACCCTGCCTCACTCCTCAATTTATGGGAATTGGTTCTGTGAGTTCAACGTGTGTGCCCCAGCGAACCATAGCGTAGGTGTCTTGGTGAAGCCTAACCAACTGGCCCAGGATATCTTCAGGCACACCTTGGGTCTTTAATGAGGCCCACAGGGGCCCTCTTGGCACAAGGTCGAACGCTGCTTTTAGGTCTACAAATGCTATGTAGATGTGGCCACCCTTAATTTTAATGTACTTCCATAGGATGCACAAGAGTCTAAAGACTTGGTCAACCGTACTTGTACGGGCTCTGAACCCTGCCTGGTGGGCTATTAAAATATTATTACTAGTTATCTAATCATTTAATCTGCTCAGAACCTGGCTTGCATATGTTTTCTGCATCACATCTATGAGGCTGATAGGCCTGTAGTTCCCAGGATCTTGCTTGCTTCCTTTTTTGTAGATGGGGACTATTTCGACCCCCTTCCACATGGGGGAAATTGACGCCTGTGATGCAACCGCATTAGTAACTAGGTTAACATAGGGGTCTCACACTTCTTTATCGTGTTTAAAGAAGTCACTGGGGAGTCTATCCAGGCCTGGTGCTTTCCTCATCTTAATAGCGACAATCGCCTGCACTGTCTCTTCTAGACTAAAAGGGGCCATGTTCCCTGTGTCATTCACTAAATATTGGGGTTCACAGAGGGACCCCTCAGGTTTGGAATAGAGATTGGTGAAATGCTTAATCCAGTTGGAGGGGTCCAGATGATGTTCTGTGCAAGTAACTGCTTCTTTGTTTCCATGGGCCACTATTCTCCAAATGTAAGTGTCTGTAGAGTTTGCTGCTTGGAGGAGGCCACTCCAATTCATCTCTTTCCACTTTCTTTGGGCATTAACTAGTATTTTCTTATAGTTGGCTCTAGCTTCCCTAACTGATTGTGCACTCCCACTCTTTAAGCTTTCTAGTAATAGCGTTTTAGCCTGTTTGCAGTCCACAGTGTACCAATAATTGCATGCAGGTTCACTTTTTGTCTTATATCTACGTTTTCCATTGATTCTTTTTGTTAGAAACTGTCCTAAGGCTCAACCAGCAAATATCGCAAAACCAACAGGAACCCTCCCTCCATTCAGCGCCCTCCAGTCCTGGTTTGGTCCCAACTCGAGTTCCTGGGCAAACGGAGGGGGTTTAGGTCCCAATTACATTGTGATGTATTTACAATTAATCCATCACTGCAACTCCATCGTGTCTCTGGATTTAATCTCCCTTGGGAGAGGGACTAAGAAGGTGGCAGGACCCAGAGTGTTGCAAGCACAGTACCTGTATTCTCTCCTGTAGTTCAGGATAGTGTCCAGAAGGAAACCAGGAGCCAGTAAGCATGGGTGGGCCCAGCCTCCTCCGAGCTCCGATGGGCATGGATGGCCCTGCTGTTGGCCCGGGCTTTGCCCGGGCGTGTCCCGCGCTGCGGGATTGCAGCGCTCCTCATTTAGTGGTGGAATCAGACACAGGTGTAATGGCAGAGGGGAATGTGGGAGTCGCAGTCCCATCGGCGGCGGTGATGACCGTGTAGGTTCTCCCCTGTTTGCGCCGGTGTCATTAGATCATAACAGGGCAGTACAGGTCACCACAGTGCATGCAGGGAGATCTTTACCACAATACAGATATCCACAGCAGTCAAACCCAGCCCCCCCACCATCCCTTTCACTCATCTACCTATTCTTTCACTCATCCATCCTTGCACCCATCCTTTCACTCATTCATCCATCCATCTAGCCATCCATCCTTTCACTCACCCATCCATCCACCCTTTCACTCACACATCCATTCATCCATCCATCCATCCTTTCACTCACTCACTCACCCACGCATGCATATTAATTATGAGGCGTGGCGAGTTGCAGACAGAAGAGACCCATCAAGAACTCCACCCCTGCTCTTGCTGCTAAAGCAGGGAGGTGACAACGCCCCTGTCCCCAATCATCAGGCAGCACCAGGGTGAATCTGTTTCCTTGGCAATGTGGATTTTGTTTCACGTCACTAGCCATTAGCTGTAATCCTCTCCATGCCACTAACAAGGCTCATGAGCAGTTGCTACACCTCTGCGGTGTTGTGTATGTTGACTTGCCCTAGGAGCCGTTATGAGCCATTGCTTACACCTCTGCGGTACATACATACAAGGCTCACTGGAGTTGATCAGTATTTTAAAGGAGGCCAGAGCCTCTCTTTTGCAGGCCAAGCTCGATGAAACACTTTTTTCACAACTTCACTACCCACAGGACACAGGAACTCCGGCCTCTATTTTAGAAACAATTACGAAGAAACGCAACATGTTCACCACTAGCAAACATAACTGTACAGTCACTGTATTAAATCTATATTTACAAAGATGTATTAGATAAACAATACCCCCAAATGAAAAACCTAATTTATAACAAATAATAAGGGCAGAAAGGTTTGTCCCTATGTTCGAATGTATTCTACCTTCCCTTTATCTGAAAGGCCAATAGACAAAAAACATATGGTGACCCCCATCCTGGTTATCTTTCAGGCCTTTTCTGTTTATTTCTTTTACAATATGCTCTGCTGTTTGAGGTGTACTTTAACACTGACAGTTGTATAGGTTTACTTATCTGATACCTGGACCACATTTAAAATTATTTCCTCCCTGATCTGAGTTTCTATTTGCAGATTTGTTAACATCCCCCACCACGCTCCTACCCCACCCTGTCAAATTGGATTGAGTTTACTATTTTTATGTATGTTTTTATCTTTCTCTGCCACTTAATGCAATCAATCTATTTTACATTAGCCTCTGTTATGATACGTGGCTCTTGGAAAGTGGTAGGAAGTTGTAGGCATCGGTGGTAAATATTAGGTTGCGTTGGAAACAGAAATGCTGTGTAGGTTTGTTTGTAATGTGTAGTCATTTCTCTCTAATTGGGTCCAATGTGACCAGCTAGCCCAGCAGCTTTGAAGATCTATAACATTGCAAAAACTGAGAACCAGTAGCAAATAGCCATTAAGAAGGCTCAGTTTGCAAAGATAGTACATTTGTTGTAGGAACCCTCTTGAGCAGTTGCTTACATCTCTGCGGTGTTGTGTATGTTGTCTTGCCCTAGGAACCCTCATGAGCAGTTGCTTACACCTCTGCAGTGTGTATGTTGTCTTGCCCTAGGATCCCTCTTGAGCAGTTGCTTACATCTCTGCGGTGTTGTGTATGTTGTCTTGCCCTAGGAACCCTCATGAGCAGTTGCTTACACCTCTGCGGTGTTGTGTATGTTGTCTTGCCCTAGGAACCCTCTTGAGCAGTTGCTTACATCTCTGCGGTGTTGTGTATGTTGTCTTGCCCTAGGAACCCTCATGAGCAGTTGCTTACACCTCTGCGGTGTTGTGTATGTTGTCTTGCCCTAGGAACCCTCATGAGCAGTTGCTTACACCTCTGCGGTGTTGTGTATGTTGTCTTGCCCTAGGAACCCTCATGAGCAGTTGCTTACACCTCTGCAGTGTGTATGTTGTCTTGCCCTAGGAACCCTCATGAGCAGTTGCTTACACCTCTGCGGTGTTGTGTATGTTGTCTTGCCCTAGGAACCCTCATGAGCAGTTGCTTACACCTCTGCGGTGTTGTGTATGTTGCCTTGCGCTAGGAACCCTCATGAGCAGTTGCTTACACCTCTGCGGTGTTGTGTATGTTGTCTTGCCCTAGGAACCCTCATGAGCAGTTGCTTACACCTCTGCGGTGTTGTGTATGTTGTCTTGCCCTAGGAACCCTCATGAGCAGTTGCTTTCACCTCTGCGGTGTTGTGTATGTTGTCTTGCCCTAGGAACCCTTATCAGCACTTGCTTACGCCTCTGCGGTGTTGTGTATGTTGTCTTGCCCTAGGAACCCTCATGAGCAGTTGCTTTCACCTCTGCGGTGTTGTGTATGTTGTCTTGCCCTAGGAACCCTCATGAGCAGTTGCTTTCACCTCTGCGGTGTTGTGTATGTTGTCTTGCCCTAGGAACCGCTATGAGCACTTGCGTACACCTCTGCGGTGTTGTGTAAGTTGATCTGCCCTGGTAACCCTTATGAGCAGGTGCTTACACCTCTGTGGTATTGTGTATGTTGACTTGCCCTAGGAACCGCTATGAGCACTTGCTTACACCTCTGCGGTGTTGTGTAAGTTGATCTGCCCTGGTAACCCTTATGAGCAGGTGCTTACACCTCTGTGGTGTTGTATATGTTTATCACACTGCCGACAGAAATGGGAAAGAACCCTCTCCCAATGTCGTGAGGGCCGAGAGGAAATCTCATAAGGGAGTACACCCTCCCGTATTTAACACTGTACCACATAAAGTACTCCTAAGAAGCGAAGATGATACCCGCGTCATAACAAAGGTTTAGATGGGAAGTCCTGAGATGAAGAGACCCACTACGGAGTGGGGAAGGAAACAATTCCTTTTGTTTTAAATACCCTCACACACCCTAGTGGTGTCATGCTTCATCATCGGGTCACCCTAACGCCTAAAAGTCAGGGTGGGCTCGGCCGTATTTTCAGGGAGCTCTTAGGAATAATAAGACCAGGGGGGAAAAAAATTAAAAGACCTCCAACAAATCCCAGTATCCCTTTAATATTGGATTCGTTAGGGTTATTAAAAATATGTAAATAGGGGTCAGAAAAGGAGTATTTATGGTCCTATGACCCTTCAGCCGACATGTTTCAGTCCTACTAGGGCCATAACGGTCCCGGACTTTCTTCAGGGCAACAATACAACCTCCCTGGTCTTATTATTCCTAAGAGCTCCCTGAAAATACGGTCGAGCCCACCCTGACTTTTAGGCGTTAGGGTGACCCGATGATGAAGCATGACACCACTAGGGTGTGTGAGGGTATTTAAAACAAAAGGAATTGTTTCCTTCCCCACTCCGTAGTGGGTCTCTTCATCTCAGGACTTCCCATCTAAACCTTTGTTATGACGCGGGTATCATCTTCGCTTCTTAGGAGTACTTTATGTGGTACAGTTGTGTATGTTTACCTGCCCTGGCTACCCATCATATCCATTGCACTCAAACCTTATTGAGAGATTCAACTCAAAATGAAAACCCCTGGTAACGTACATCTTGGACTTGCAAATCCTTCTTGTGACTGTCGTGTCTTTCCACTCTGTGCGTTACAAAACTTCTGAATAAATAAATAAATACAACTTTTCATGTGTGTGTTCGTAGGGATTTGTACTGCTTTCAATGCTGAGAACCGGAATATTGCATAAAAGGGTCCTGTTTAGCTTGTCATAGGGACAATTGCAAGATTTTGAGTGCACAGAAAAATTAGAACTTAAATGGCTTTTGAAAATGGTGAGTCCTTCAGAAGTAAAGCCCCACAGATTCTAATTGTAATTGCATTTTTATAGCACTTAGGACCCCTGACGAGGCGTCAAAGCGCTTTTTCGGTGAATAGCACACTACTTCGGAACCCAAAGGGGATTAGTGGTGAATTAGTATAGGGAGATATGAAATTAATTTGAGCGATTGACATGTGAGTTTGTTATTTGGATTGAAAAAGGATAGTGGAGGGATAGAAGAGGGAAGGGTTTGCATTTATATAGCGCTTGCTACCCCTGATGAGGTGTTGAAGTGCTTTTCGTCAGGTAGCACACTACTCCGGAACCAAAACAGGATTAGTGGAGAATAAGTATAGGGAAATATGAAATTAATTTGAGAGGTAGAGATGTAAGTCTGTTGGTTGGATGATGCTCTGTATGCATGAACGATGTAAGTACTGTCAGCGATGCAGGCAAAACACATTCTCAAGAACTGGAAAAACACAATTTTCAAGTTTTATGCAATAATTTGGTGTCACCACTTGTCCATGAATTTGTGCTGGAATATCTTTGTGAGTGGTGCTACCACCACATAAGCATGCATGAGTTTGAATTTCTGTAAGACAAAAATTAGGGAGCAAACAGGCTGTAATTTCTTCAAACCCCAAACTGTGAGCTGTGACTCTCCTCTATACCACAAGCAAAGATCACCAGAGTTGATCTGCATTCTAAAGAAAGCTGAGGTACCTCTGCTGCAGGCTCATCTCGATGAATTACTGCTCTGCTACTTACAAGGCATGGAAACATCTACCTCCATTTTAGAAAATTGTTTCTACAATGCCAAATGAATTGCTGTCTCAAACCATGAAGCTTCCTTCAATCAACTAATGTCAATCACATTTTCAATCTAGCATTATGCGCATCTGCACAAGTAAAAGAGTAGCTTTGCTACATTGACTGAAGTAGAGAGTTCTTCATAACATAGAGAAGAAGGTCAAAGCTTATGAAGCATCCAGCAGTCCTCTAGTGGGATGAATGGCTCTTATCGTTTACTGATTCAATACAGAGAATTGCTGTTCCTAGGGAAGAGGTATAGAAAATGTCGGGGCATATTATCAAGGACGGCGATAACATTATCGCCGCTTTAGCGGCAGAAAACTGCCGCTAAAGCGGCGATAATGGGCTTGATAATATGCCCTGGAGAATTCCAATAGGAGCCCATGTTCACACCAGAACATGGACTTCTATTGGAATTCTCAAGGGCATATTATCAAGCCCATTATCGCCGCTTTAGCGGCAGTTTTCTGCCGCTAAAGCGGCGATAATTTTTATCGCCGTTCTTGATAATATGCCTCCCCGTTTTTAAAGTCAGATAAACTTGTACTTGATGCCCTCACACACCCCGAAGGATGTCATGCTTCATCATAGGGCGGTGCTCCTCATTGGGCCGGCGCTGCAATCCCCTACGGGTCCCCAGTGAGGTGTGTGCGGGTCAGTAATGATTCTGTGAAAAAGAGGTGGTGAGTGGTGGGTTAAGAATGACTAGGGGGTGTCCAGAGTGAGTAGGTTTAATATGGAGGACCCCTCTGTCACGGTTAAAAAAAACAATAGGTTAAGTGCTGCTCAAGGGTAGTTATGGCCCTTAGTAGCTAAAATCATGTGGTGCTATTTATGAAAGTGAAATGCAGTAGGTCGACATGTTTCACGCTTCCCGTCGTCTCAGGAGGAGATCCACTGTGCTTCTTCAGGACCAAAAGGGGTGGAGAAGATAATAGTGAGTGAGTGATAAGTGGCCTCGTCGATTGATGTGGTGCCACTGAGAGGACCTGGGAGTCGGTCCAATCTATCGTAAATAGGTAGTTTGCACCATGAGTCACCCGAGAGCGAGCTGGTTGTCACGATAGTTTTGTTGCCAGGCAAAGTCAATTGCACCTACCCGACCTCTCGGTTGCTCGAAGGTCTTATTGTTTACTAACTTGGGTAAAAACGAAGATAAACAGCCTTAAACCCAAGACTCTGCAAAGGTCAAGGATCATCACGAGTACATGAAGATGACTAGACGCTTCCCGCCTAACTGACTTTCAGAACACCTAGTGGTTATTTGTAGATTTATCTTAGCTTCTTGCCTGTGCTCTGACAATGACTGCTTGGGTTTGTGGTACCTTTTGAGTGGGTAGGCTCCACTAGTTGAGGGCAGGAGGTTATTCCCTCTTGCTTAAGATGTTCTTTTGAAATTAACATACCTTGTACTGTGCCTTACTGCATGGCCCTTTGTATGGAACAGATTTTGCATACCTCTGCTATGTTCAATGTACTTATTCTGCTTCCATATTGAATATTTCAAAAGAGAACGTGTGCATCTGCTGTGCTGTAAAACAAATAAATGAACAAACAAATAAATAAACGCTCCTTTTCTCTCCCTTTGGACAATCACTGAATAGTGCTGCCCCCTTGCTTATTTCTTAGACACACTCAAATGTTGGAAATCTGCAGGATTGTTACATTAAGGTTTCCAGCAGTGATGTGAAGTATACACCACCTTGGGCATCTTTCAAGAAAATTCTTAGTTAATCTGGTGTTTTCATTCCCAGTTTCTTCCTCATTTCCCCTCCAGGCCCCTGCAAAAGTGATTTAAAATTAATTGGCCATTTACATGCGTGCATTCTTCCTCTTGGCCACTTAATGATATTAATGAACTTCACATTATCCTCTGTTATTATCCGGAGCTGTTGGCAAATGCTGGGAAGATGTACATTTTAGTGGTAAATAGTTGGTTGCCTTGGAAACTGAAAACCTGTGTGGCTTTGTGTAGGAGGCTGGCTAACTATATGGTGCACACTTATGTAAGTGGGCACCCTGCACTAATCCAGACAACCCTTATGGTGATTTTAGTGGTCTTAGCCAACCTTAGAAAGCTCTCTAAGTGGTAGCTGTGGAGAGCAGCCTTCAGGCATAGTCCAGAAGGAGTGTAAAGCAGCTTGTTTTACCAGAACGTAATCTTATTGGTATAGATTAAGTGAAAAAGAACCACACAGTATATTAATAAAAATAGGTATTTATTATAAGACACTCATTAACACGTACAAATATCTCCTACCCGGAGATATACACAATGCACACAATACTTTGCAATAAAAACAGGTAAGTAGCACAAATACACAATGGTCGCCATGGGGAGACCAAACCATATACTAAGATAGTGGTATGCAAACCACAACTCAAGCCAAGACTATACCCAGAAGATGTAGAAGTGCGGGGGACCCAAGGAACCACCCGAGGTAAGTAACCAGGAACCCCACGGAGGCCGTGTGCAGAGTGGGAACACGACCGCGTGCTCAATTCAAGTCAATGGGTAAGTCGCGGTTGCAATTTTAAAGAAGAAGGACTCTTCCCAGTGGACCCTGAAGAAACCCCGTGGAAGACAGAAGGTTGGAGAGCTACCCCACCCGTGGATACCCTAGGAAACAGGATACCTACACTAGGGAAGCCGGGTGCATAGGTGTGAAGTGGCATCGGAAAACGCTGTCGAACTCAATGGAGGACTTCAGGAAGATGCCGGTGCTGGGGAAGGGGAAAGTGTCTGGTGGAACCCAAAGGTGGATTCAAGAAGAAGAGTACCTGTAAGCAGAGGGACAGAGTCTGGGTCACTCAGGGGTGATCAGGAGGCACGGGAGTCGTGTGCCCACCAAGGTTGGCTGTTACAGGAGAGCCTTTGTCTCTGCAGCTACATGGACGAGGTGACCCTGAAGACGACCAGGAGCGGTGTACGAGCTGTCCCACGTTGGATGCCGATATGCAGAGGGTCGGTGTCCGGCGGGAGCACCAACAGGCCTTGGCAACGGCAATACGTGGGATAAGACAAAAAGGTACTGTGTCGGAACCAGCAAGGTCCAAGAGACTCACCACGTTCAAGTAAGTCAGGGTAGGCCCCAGGCAAGCAGGGGAGCCTGCTGGAATCAAAGAAGACCCTCGCCAGGGCCCGGAGATCACTGGAGACGAGAGTCGCTCAGCCTTAGCAACGACCAGCCGACGCGATGCACAGGGATTCGGTTCCGGCAGTGTCGATGAGGGATCCTGGCCTCAGACTCGGTCTGAAGACAGTGCGGGCTTCGAAGACGTTGTAGAACTGCCTTGTGTGTTACTGAACCTGTTGGAGTCCATAGGAGCCCAGGATCAGCAATTCGGTCAGCTATGTTGCGGTGCCTGCAGATGCAGGGGAGTGACTCCTTCACTCCAAGTGAAATTCCTTCGAATGTCTTTGGATGTCCACAGGTCCGGGATGGAACCGGTTTGGAGCACGGACACTGATGGTGCAGCGACTTGCAGAACGACGAGGTCAGGTGGAGACAGAGTCTTCCCGGTGGGCGTCTTGGTTCCCAAAGCGAAGTTCGATGCGGTCAGTCCGACACGGTCAGCACAACTCAGGCAGCATGTCCAGATGGTTGAAGAGGACGCAGAGTTAGATCTGAATCAAATCCCACGACGAATCTAGGGACCTACCCGCAGGTAAGCCCTTATGTCCCCTAAGGAAAGAGTTGGGATGATTCAGGGGTCCCTCCCAGAGGAGGGGTTGGACAGTGGGGAGGATACTCCCATGTCCTTTGTCCAGTTTCGCGCCAGAGCGGGAGCCAACTGCTCCCTGAGCTGGTTTGAACTGGACTATGCAAGGAGGGCACCAAACGTGCCCTGCAAGCAGACTGAGTGGCGCTGGCAAGCGCTCCCACCCGGCCCCAATACACTAAACCCTGTCTGGGAGGTGGTCACACCTCCCTGTGGCAGATTATCTTTTATTCTGCCTTCGCCTGCTCAAGCTTGGCTCAGCAGCAGGAGGGCAGAAACATGTCTCGGGTCGGCAGCAGCCCTAGCTTGCTGTCCAGTTCTGGAAGACTGGTACCGGGAGTACTGAGGGCCTCCCGGAGGAGCTTTACAGTGCATGGAATCATACCTCCCACACCGTTTATGGTGTGGGGGTATGATTCCAACATAGCAAACATGACAGGGTTTGTTACAGCCAGTTTAGAGATGGTCATCACGTAATGATGCATGGCCCCTCTATATGTTATATGGCTGATGCATGTATAGCCCACGAGAATGGACTCCGTAGCTTATAGGGGTGTCCAATTTAGGGGGGAAAGCACAGAGACTGCGGTCCTGATTAGCAGGATCCCAGTCTGCCTAGTCAGAAACAGCATAACACCAGGCAAAAAGTGGGGGTAACCATGAAAGCAGATCCTATTTTCCTACACTTTGTATACACTATGGGCCATATTTATGAAGATTTAGCTTCGCCTTTGAGTCGCCCTGATTGGCTTGATAAATCCAGAGTATCGCAACACAGTGCAAATTGCTGCATTGCATTACTCTACCCCAGGGAGGCGTTCCATGAGTGGAGCGTGGGTGTTCCCACGCATCCACCCAAGGATTTTGATTCATTCCCAGATTTACCAACAGTACAGTGAATGTGTCACTATGCTACGCCTCTTTAAGGGAGGTGTAATGAGGAGAAATATCTTTATTTCTCCTCATTACTTCCTCATTCTATGTGTCCTGCATTCTGCACCACACATCGGAAGAGGAAATTGCCTCTCAGGATTGTTTTTGTGCAGGAAGGTACCTGCGTTGGCGCTAGGCAGCACATTATGTGACAGCGCAGGGAAAAGACAGGAATGCGCCATATAATGTTAGAAACTGCGCATTCCTGCCCTTTCCCTATCACACAGCGCAGTGCAGCAGGGTGCTGCGCTGCACGATTTTCTAATAAATATGCCCCTATACTTCTCCAATGTGACTTGAGGTGCTAGTCAGTCAATTTTCAAGATGTAAATAACAAAAAATACTAACAATTTACTAAAGCTAATTTCTTTAAAATAAAATACACACAAACGGGTTATGCAAAAACGTACTCAAAATGAGACCAGTCCTATTCAAGACCTAATAGCTTTTGTATATTGCAGACCATTGCCGACTATGCTTAAGTTCATTCCTTTTCTCAATGAAATGTAACGGTATTTTGCTTTGTATACTTGAACCCTGACCGTGTATGTTCCCTCTCTTTCTACAGTTGGATTATATCGTTCCTTGATACTGATTATGTTTGCTTTGAAATGCCAATAAAGAAATACTTTTTAAAAAAAAGAATAAAATAAAATACACACAAAAGGGTTATGCAAAACATGTACTCAAAATCGAGACTTGGCGGTAGATTTAGAGTTTTGTGGACAGGGTACTCCATTGTAAATGTGACAGAGTGCTCTATCAGCCACACTGGCTGTCTGCCGCCTTCTTTAGGGTCGGGAGGACTGTTAGCTTTACATCAACAAGCCCCAGTTGGCTCCTTCAATGGATAGCTTCCTCCGACGGCCCAACAGAGTGTGACATCTTTATTTCTGTCACTGCCAGGTAAAACCTGGCTTTGAGGGACAGAAAAAATAATGTCCCCCACAGCCTGGGAAAAACTCCTTGGTTGTGTGGGTTATTCGTGATTTGTTTTTCAATAACTCATTGTTGCCTCCCGTTAGATCCAGCAGCACCTGGTCGCCTCAAGTGCTCTCGCTCCATGGGTACTGGTACTTAGGCCTCCCTTGTGCATCGATGTCAGAGAGTTACATGCCCCAGCTCTCTGTGTAATGAGACCTGAGGAAACGTCACCCTATTCCATGTTAATTAACACAGGTGGGTCCCACAAGCACTGGCTGGAACCAGGGAACTGAGTGGTGTTCTGACATGCAGGAGAAGAGCATCACATCCACAAGCAGTGGCCATTGTATTACAGGTGACTGACGGAGTTTGTTGCTGTGGTAGTTGTGAGTTTGTCTGTGTGTGTATGTAGAAGTGAGCATGTCTGTGGTTGAATGTCAGCCAGAAGAGGTGGGTGTGGATGATGCACTTTTATCTGTAGGAGTGATCTTTCACTTAGTGATAACACTTGCATGTTGTGACCCACCTTGGCATTATAGTCACCACACCTGTCATAATGGTGGCCACCCCAGTTAAAGTGGTGGATATCGCTGGGATGGTGGCGGCCATGGTATCTTATGAGCATTCTTGGCTTTATAGTAGCAACCTCTAGCATTCTGATGGCCATCCCTGGCATATCCGTGGTTCTGGCATTACTAATGGTGTCCTTCATTAGCTTCTAATGGATATCCCTTGTATGGGGTGGTCACCCTCATTTATGGTTTTTACCCATGATGGGCATTCCTTATTAACATGAGAGGTGGATTCTGCCCATGTGGGTGGCAGTGAGTACTTACGGCCATCCCTTGTATAATGGTGGGCTACATCGGCATATTGTGAGCTTCATTGGTGTCAGAATGCGGTACTCTGGTACTCCAGATCCGACAGGACGAGGTTACATTTTCTACACTATGCCAAACCCACTGCCAACTTCACAATAATATTGTGGAGTTAGGCAATAGGCTTGGGGAAATTGGAATGGGACAAGAAAGAGAAACAGAGACACTGTATCATCACATGCCCGGTCGCACAACTGGTATTAATCTGCACTACTTAGTATAACTATCATTTGACCATTGATATTTGGCTTGAAGTATTGCCTATGATATACAAGCTGACACTCTCAGTCATCGATGAATTGGTGGGTTCCAGTAAGGCAAGAGGGGAAATAGAGGCTATAGCTTCCAGGACTTAGTTGTTGATAGGGCTGATAGCCAGTTTGGTACCCATTCCAAAGTTAACACACTAGACCCTAATCCAAGATGGCACACATCCCATTCCAAAGTTAACACACTAGAGCCTAATCCAAGATGGCACCCATCACTACAGGTCATGACATCACTTCCTTTTCCAGGTCATTCTAGGCAAAGATTCTATGAAAGACTGCAAGATGCAAACACTCACTTTCTGGCAAATGTGTGCCGTATTGGATTCTGCAGCTCTTACATTAGCTCTCACCAGGCCTTCTAGTTCATTGCACCTTTGTTGTTTTCTCGGGTCATATTTTGATTCCCTACATTGTACTTGTGCTGTGCTGGAACTCTTGCCTTTAGTCACTCTGTAGATTTTTTCAACACGCCCCTAAAACTAGTCTCCATACCTCTAAAACAGCAATGCCCAGATTATGGTGGAGATAAGTGTGTTACCAATACCTTTTGATTGCAATATCTATACTATTGTAAATACATGGATTATAACCAATCTACCCATTTTACAGGATAGGTTTGTTTAGATGTTTGTGGACCTCCTTTTTTTCTTATTTATCCTTGCTTTGTTTATTGTTTTGTTCCTGAGAATATTCCTCAAGAGCATTTGGATTTCTGGTTTCAGGGAAGCCTGATGCTAAGGCTAGAAGTCCTAAATACCACTCATGGTTGTAACATATCCTTCATTTATACTGAAGGTGACAAGTGGATAACTGTTACATGAAAGCATAGATATATTGCCCTAATTAGTTTTTACTCAGGTGTTTCACAAAACATGTCCTTCTAAGATGCAATGATTTTATCCTGAAAATTATTAGACCCTGGGTGTCGTTCCAATATCCTCTGATCCTGAAGACATGCACGCTCTCAAGCCTCTGAGTATCGCATCACATGGAACCAGCACTCAAGCCTTTGAGTATCGCTTCACATGGAACCAGCACTCAAGCCTCTGAGTATCGCACCACACGGAACCAGCACTCAAGCCTCTGAGTATCGCATCACATGGAACCAGCACTCAAGCCTCTGAGTATCGCCCCACATGGATCCAGCACTCAAGCCTCTGAGTATCGCATCACATGGAACCAGCACTCAAGCCTCTGAGTATCACGTCACATGGAACCAGCACTCAAGCCTCTGAGTATCGCATCACATGGAACCAGCACTCAAGCCTCTGAGTATCGTATCACATGGATCCAGCACTCAAGCCTCTGAGTATCGCATCACATGGAACCAGCACTCAAGCCTCTGAGTATTACGTCACATGGAACCAGCACTCAAGCCTCTGAGTATCGCATCACATGGAACCAGCACTCAAGCCTCTGAGTATCGCATCACATGGAACCAGCACTCAAGCCTCTCAGTAACGCATCACATGGAACCAGCACTCAAGCCTCTGAGTATCGCATCACATGGAAGCAGCACTCAAGCCTCTGAGTATCGCATCACATGGAACCAGCACTCAAGCCTCTGAGTATCGCATCACATGGATCCAGCACTCAAGCCTCTGAGTATCGCATCACATGGATCCAGCACTCAAGCCTCTGAGTATCGCATCACATGGAACCAGCACTCAAGCCTCTGAGTATCGCATCACATGGAACCAGCACTCAAGCCTCTGAGTATCGCATCACATGGATCCAGCACTCAAGCCTCTGAGTATCGCATCACATGGATTCAGCACTAAAGCCTCTGAGTATCGCATCACATGGAACCAGCACTCAAGCCTCTGAGTATCGCATCACATGCAACCGGCACTCAAGCCTTTGAGTATCGCATCACACCAGCACTCAAGCCTCTGAGTATTGCATCACATGGAACCGGCACTCAAGCCTCTGAGTATTGCATCACATGGATCCAGCACTCAAGCCTCTGAGTATCGCATCACATGGAACCAGCACTCAAGCCTTTGAGTGTCGCATCACATGGATCCAGCACTCAAGCCTCTGAGTATCGCATCACATGGAACCAGCACTCAAGCCTTTGAGTATCGCATCACATGGAACCAGCACTCAAGCCTCTGAGTATCGCATCACATGGATCCAGCACTCAAGCCTCTGTGTATCGCATCACATGGAACCAGCACTCAAGCCTCTGAGTATCGCATCACATGGAACCAGCACTCAAGCCTCTCAGTAACGCATCACATGGAACCAGCACTCAAGCCTCTGAGTATCGCATCACATGGAAGCAGCACTCAAGCCTCTGAGTATCGCATCACATGGAACCAGCACTCAAGCCTCTGAGTATCGCATCACATGGATCCAGCACTCAAGCCTCTGAGTATCGCATCACATGGATCCAGCACTCAAGCCTCTGAGTATCGCATCACATGGAACCAGCACTCAAGCCTCTGAGTATCGCATCACATGGAACCAGCACTCAAGCCTCTGAGTATCGCATCACATGGATCCAGCACTCAAGCCTCTGAGTATCGCATCACATGGATTCAGCACTAAAGCCTCTGAGTATCGCATCACATGGAACCAGCACTCAAGCCTCTGAGTATCGCATCACATGCAACCGGCACTCAAGCCTTTGAGTATCGCATCACATGGAACCAGCACTCAAGCCTCTGAGTATTGCATCACATGGAACCGGCACTCAAGCCTCTGAGTATTGCATCACATGGATCCAGCACTCAAGCCTCTGAGTATCGCATCACATGGAACCAGCACTCAAGCCTTTGAGTGTCGCATCACATGGATCCAGCACTCAAGCCTCTGAGTATCGCATCACATGGAACCAGCACTCAAGCCTTTGAGTATCGCATCACATGGAACCAGCACTCAAGCCTCTGAGTATCGCATCACATGGATCCAGCACTCAAGCCTCTGTGTATCGCATCACATGGATGCAGCACTCAAGCCTCTGAGTATCAGATCACATGGAACCAGCACTCAAGCCTCTGAGTATCGCATCACATGGAACCAGCACTCAAGCCTCTGAGTATCGCATCACATGGAACCAGCACTCAAGCCTCTGAGTATCACATCACATGGAACCAGCACTCAAGCCTCTGAGTATCGCATCACATGGAACCGGCACTCAAGCCTCTGAGTATCGCATCACATGGAACCGGCACTCAAGCCATTGAGTATCGCATCACATGAATCCAGCACTCAAGCCTCTGAGTATCGCATCACATGGAACCAGCACTCAAGCGTCTGAGTATTGCATCACATGAATCCAGCACTCAAGCCTCTGAGTATCGCATCACATGGAACCAGCACTCAAGCCTCTGAGTATCGCATCACATGGATCCAGCACTCAAGCCTCTGAGTATCGCATCACATGGAACCAGCACTCAAGCCTCTGAGTATCGCATCACATGGAACCAGCACTCAAGCCTCTGAGTATCGCATCACATGGATCCAGCACTCAAGTCTCTGAGTATCGCATCAGATGGAACCAGCACTCAAGCCTCTGAGTATCACATCAGATGGAACCAGCACTCAAGCCTCTGAGTATCACATCACATGGAACCAGCACTCAAGCCTCTGAGTATCACATCACATGGAACCAGCACTCAAACCTCTGAGTATCGCATCACATGGAACCAGCACTCAAGCCTCAGAGTATCGCATCACATGGATCCAGCACTCAAGCCTCTGAGTATCGCATCACATGGAACCAGCACTCAAGCCTCTGAGTATCACATCACATGGAACCAGCACTCAAGCCTCTGAGTATCGCATCACATGGGACCAGCACTCAAGCCTCTGAGTATCGCATCACATGGATCCAGCACTCAAGCCTCTGAGTCTCGCATCACATGGAACCAGCACTCAAGCCTCTGAGTATCACATCACATGGAACCAGCACTCAAGCCTCTGAGTATTGCATCACATGGATCCAGCACTCAAGCCTCTGAGTATCACATCACATGGAACCAGCACTCAAGCCTTTGAGTATCGCATCACATAGCAAGCCTCTGAGTATCACATCACATGGATCCAGTGCTTAAGCCTCTGAGTATCGCATCACATGGAACCAGCACTGAACGATAAGCGGATGCTACATGTCATCCTGGCAATGGGCACAATGGAGGTCATGTTATGCATAGTGATTGTTATCCCTGGCATGAGGTGGACATCCATGGCATATTCTTATCATCCTTCCTGTAATAGTAACTATCTCCGACATAGTGGTGGTTAGCCATGGCATAATTATGGTACTAAGAAAAATGGTGGCCACCAATTACAAATGTTGGCCACCTTTCGCTTCTGATGGCTATCCCCGTATTGGATCCAGTCTGACCCATGTTTCTCTTGTAATCTGGTTATCTCATTTGGAACTCTTGTATTAGCCAAGACCTTTTGCTTTTACTAAAATTTTATATATAATATACTTACTTATCAGGGCTTTCAGCCAGCCCTATTCATCCAATGGTCTGTTGTTGTATCAGCCACATTTTGTCTTGCACCCACTACAGCATATAGCATGGGCAATAGGTCAGCCCACTTCAGCCATTGTCTATCGTCATTGTGAGTGATGGCATTCTGCCCTTTCACAAAGAGCATATCCAGACATAGTAGGCCCCTTAAATGCCAGGGACTACTATAGCGATATGTGATTCTTTTGAGACACAAAAATAATTTTGTTTCTAGCCAAAGTATTCACCATCTTCCTCAACAATAAAGTTTTGCAAAAACAAAATAAGCATTGACAAAAGCCAAATGGCTATGGCCATCACTAGACCTATTGGCTTTGACATGATTATTTAATTCTGGGTTTTGATGGCACAGCTGTCAAACAGAGTTATTGCTAACAATATGCATAGAGTGGTCTTTCGGTCCACCCTTTTAAACATTGACTTCCTTAATCGGCGCTTTTCAGCCATTGGCTTGAAACTTTGTCAGTCACATCTTGGCTAAACCCAGTTGAGTATTAATTTCGAACCTAATGGAATGACATTTTGGGTGCATCCTTTTGTCTCCGGTAAATGCATGTATTGAAGTACATGACAGACTATTTACAACTACAGCCCTCTATGGCCGCTGCAGCGGCTAACTTTTAGGGGTCTCACTCTAATGTGCTAATGCTTGCTGCGTTAGCACATTCCCCTCATACCTATTGGCTTTGTCAATACTTGTTCTATTTGGTGCCCAAATGCGAAGCTTAGAAACTGTTAATTACCTTCAGCGTCCCTTCTGTAATTTTCCTGCTGAACCCCTACTCTCTTCTCGTCTCATCTCCTTTAACCCAAACAAATCCTTGCAGACCTTGTAATGTATCTGTATGTATGTATATGGCATTTCTATAGCATGAACCCAGCCTAAAGTCAGCGAAACCCTTTACAGGCTCAAAAACAAGCATAATGTCAGTGAGTAACAGTATAGGAAGCTGATTTGTAGACTGTTAATGCCAGCGACGACCCCTCCATTAGGGCGGAGGAGCATCGCCCCCACCCGAAAAATAAAACAATAATAAAACGTTTTTTAAACTCGTTTCATTATTGTTTTATTTAATCCCCCTGGACCCGCCCCCAGGAGTCTGACGAGTCTTGCGGGCGGGTCCAGGGCGATGACACTGTGGTGGGGGAGTGTAGTGCACTTCCTTTGTCCCTTCTCTGCACATGAGGGCTTGGCCGGCTGTTTCAGGCCGGCCAAACCCTCCTGTGCAGAGAAGCTGTCTCCAGTCCCAGCTGCGTTGCTGGGGCTGGAGAAAGCAGGCACAGGCTCCCAGTCTGCCTGGGAGTGCAAAGTCCCAGCGCTCAGGCCAATCCTGATGTGGCTTTCCTGCAGCGTCATGATTGGCCACAGTGCACTCTGGGAGCCTGTGCCCAGAAGAGCGCGAAGCAGCGGACGGCGGTGATCGGGTAAGTAATTTTTGGAATTATTTTTATTTTGTACCCTGACCGCCTTCCAGCTCCCTCCTCCAGCCCACCCCGCCACTTTGGCAGTGGACAGGCCACTACTGGTTAATGCATCGTGATGTAGAGTTCTAAAAGAAGGTGCGTACTCAACTCTTTCCTAAATTGGAGCAGAGTTGTGGCTGTCCTGATGGATACGGGGATACTTAATTTTATACATTATATACATATCTGAAAATTAGGCTTCCCATATATTTTTTCTGGAAGCCATGATACTTTGTAGTTGTCTGTCTCTTGACTATAGAGTCTGTCTTTATCTTTGTAGCCTTGATTATCTCGCAGCTGAGTGCAGTGATCAACATAATAAAATCAATTAGAATTAAGCAGTTGTGCGTGCAGACCGGAATTTACTGACTTAGAAAAATAAAACAATAAAAACTAAAGCCAAGAACATTTTGCTGAATATTTAGTTATAAATCATCCTTAGTACATCACCCACATGTTCCTCAAAGGAGTGTGTTTCTTAGTAATATTGACTTGGTTGGAGAATCTGGAATTAAATTGGGAAATGTCCATCCCTGACATTAATATTTATATATTTCAGTTTTTATGTAGCGTGAACGTAGTGCAGACGGATGTCACATCGCTTTACAAGGATGAACATTTAGATTCAGAATGGATGGCTAAAAATGTCCACCATTTGATCAGAAACAGATAGTGGACGACTAATATTGTGAGAGCCACATGCTTACACAACTTGGCATTAATCCCAGCCTATATCCAGAGCCACTAGCCAGTGGTAGGAGGTATAAGTAATGCACCAGTAACTTATGGGAGAATAGACATTGTAAAAATAAAGGATTCATTATAGCGTGGGTAGTAAGGATGTGCTGTGTTGAGTATTAGATGGTTGTTGCAACAGCTAGAAGTGCCTTTATTTTAAGTCTGGGGAAGATAATAATCTATAAATCAATTGATTATAAAGAGATGGGAGTGCTCTATGCAATACCCTTGAGGTTTAGGCAGTGGCTTCAATTCACCAAACTCATACAGATAGTAGAAGTGAAATCACACCACCTTTGACACCCCCTCCCATATCACAAGAAGAGACATCAAATGACCTTTTATATATAGAAAATGGCATCAGTAAGTTCCTAAAATCTCTCAACACATTTAAAATAATTACAATGCAACAACTAAAGCAAATAAAATGTTATTTTAGTTTCCTCCTGAAAGACTTTCAGCCATATTTAGAGACACTGTCGACACAGACCAGGGCAATGCCATCATAAGGGCATCTACTCTAGGAGGTTTTGCTAGCCATCATATTAGAAAAGGATATTAGCTTGATAAATATTTTCATGCCTAGGAATCTAGTCAGAAGGATACAAGCCCCATCTGACCTACATTGAGTTGATTAACTGTGCTTTGGTTTAATTTACTGGTTAACCAACCAGGTCAAGAGAACAATTGTTGTTTCCCCTGGAAAAAGGCCTTTTATTTTGTTTTTCTACTATTCCCACTGCTACAATGCTCACTATATTCAGAGATATCGAAGAGGGCGCAAATTGAGTTTTTAGCCCGATGAATGCCAATGACCTAGTTAATCTATTGTTAAGACCGAAACATGTTGACATTCAGGGTCTTAATAACCCTTATGGTTGTTAGTCATGTGGTAAGGATGTGCTAATAACAGAATTCCTGAATCTACCATTACAATTCTATTTTGGGCCCAGCAAGGTGACCACTGGTACCATCGTACAGTTAGTTGATACCTTGATGGAATCTAATGAGGAATTAGGAAGCTCACGCTATTGACAAAAACTAAAGAGCTCTAGGCGAGCCCACCTCAGCCATTAGTCTCTAGAGTGGAATAGACCATAAGATGAAGCATGCCACTATGTGTGGATGAGGTTTCGGTGTCCTTTTTAAATATAACCTGTATATCTGTAAATTTAACTCTTTTGGACATACCACTTAAAGAGACAGGTTAATATTCTAAGTTTGTTAAGAGACTACATTGCAATATTCTGTTTGCAGACGTAAGTAAGGATGTAAAATACATGTGTAAACCTCGGCACTCTAAATCAATTCAAATGTCAATTCATAAAGCTGTTTGGCAAAGACAAATTCAAAATATCGGCAAGAAGTCAATTCAATTTCTACTGTGTCAATTTTAATATCTAAAAGTCACCAAATCTTGAATCACAGATTTCAAATTTACAGCATAGTGACAATATAATTGGGAATAGACAGCTTGATGCAACAGTCCTCCTTTTTGGGCGTTGAACCGGCAGCCGACACGTGTTTCGTTTCTTTGAAACTTTTTCAAGGTTTCAGTCATTGGATCCCATAGATGGCGCTCACAATGTACGTGAGGGTGTCCAGATCTCTGATGTAACAGTCATCTTTTCTTGTTAAATTCTAGATATGTAAAAGTTCTCTGTTGAAACGGAAGAACATGTCAATTTTCTTTTGCATAAGAAAATTGGGAGAACGACGTCGCGAGCTGATACTAAAAATGAAGGGCATATTATAGCCCATGAACTTGCGACGGTTTAAAATTAAATAGCAATCATTGGACTGTACATATACATTACGTGACATGTTCTTCCGTTTCAACAGAGAACTTTTACATATGTAGAATTTAACAAGAAAAGATGACTGTTACATCAGAGATCTGGACACCCTCACGTACATTGTGAGCGCCATCTATGGGATCCAATGACTGAAGCCTTGAAAAAGTTTCAAAGAAACGAAACACGTTTCGGCTGCCGGTTCAACGCCCAAAAAGGAGGACTGTTGCATCAAGCTGTCTATTCCCAATTATATTGTCACTATGCTGTAAATTTGAAATCTGTGATTCAAGATTTGGTGACTTTTAGATATTAAAATTGACACAGTAGAAATTGAATTGATTTCTTGCCGATATTTTGAATTTGTCTTTGCCAAACAGCTTTATGAATTGACATTTGAATTGATTTAGAGTGCCGAGGTTTGCACATGTATTTTACATTTTTACTGGGACCATTTGGGTTCTAGTATTTTGGCACCTTAGGTAGTGGGGTGCAGTCTTTTTAACCTTGAGGGGCACCAATACCTGGCTGTACACACTGAATGCACTAAAAGAGCAGATGTGCTACCATCAGACCACCACTGCCATTGTAAATATTGTTATGTTAGTAAGGATGTACTGCAGCCCTAATAATCCCCCTCATTCCTCTTTTCAAGTTGAAAATCTCTGCCATCATAACCTAGGGAAGCTAAAACACAAACCCATTAAGGAGATTATGAACCTATAGAAAAGCAAAAGCATCTCAGTAGGGATATATAGCCAACATAAGAACGGCAACTTCCTACGCGCAATTTAGAACTCTGCAAAAAACATGGCTTTTCAGACAAGCCTATGATTAAGCCATGTCCCTGTCCTGCTGCTTGTGTCCCCAGCGCCATGAAACCTTTTGGTGAACGTGCACTTTAGAAGTTCTTAATAACATAACGTAATGTAACATAAAATAACATAACATATATGGAGCAGACCTTTGGGGGTATTGCAATATGGGGGCCCTCCAGCTGATAGAAAATGGCTTTGCTCGCAGACTGTTGGTAGTACCAAAAACCACCACAACTTTAATTTCTCATGAGGAACTAGACTTACCATGCATTGAGGAGCAAATTGTGCTAGCCCCTTTATTATTATGGATCAAGTGCTGGGCAAACCCAGAGGCAGCCCTTGTTAGATGTTGTTTAGCTGATTGCTTAGCCCTAGATGGCGTTAATCGCATCCCTTGGTTTGCTTATCTTTAAAAACCTTTTGGGAAACTAGGCATGGCGGGACATACACCAAGCCCCAAACTCTCAATCTAAAGTACAAGGAGACTGTCAAAGAATGTAACCTTGAACATTGTATGGAAGCAAGATTAATGGAGGCCGAGGAGCTGCAAACAGCCATGAATTATTCCAGGGTGTCAACAACCAGAGCCATTGAACCATATCTATTCCGGCTTGTGGATGAAATCCACTAACTCCATCTCACCCATTTTAGGCTAAATATTGTTCATCTTAAGGTGGCATTCCCCTTGCAAAATAGATGGCAGCATGATTTTCCCCCATGTCATTGGAATAATGCTGCAATACAAAGTACTAGCCGCTTGTTTGGTTCACTGTATTTTGCTCCATGCTCATTTTTCCTCATCCCTGTACTGCGCAAATCCAACATCAGACAATACCAACTAGGACTGGAATTTCTGCAGAGTTTATCCACTCTGGAGATATGTTATACAGTTTTAAATTACATTAGAAAAGCTTTTATGATTAGGAAATGTTATGAAGAAATAGATATTTGAAAACTGAGGGGCATATTAGCAATGCCTGGCGATAATTATCGCAAAGCGCAATTAGCGCTTGGATAATTATCGCCAGGCATCGCCGGTTTCTATCGCGGAGTTAGCGTGCAATCAGCAATGCTAATCTCCAAAGCGATAGAAACCTTGAAGAACAGTGTGAATATCGCCTGAAAACAGGCGATATTCACACTGTTCCCCAGTTCTGCTTGCTGATAGTGCGAGGGGACTTAGCCATGTAATCCACCTCTCATTGGATTACATGGCTAAGTCAGGGTGGGACCAGGTGTTAGCAAACCAGCGCTAAACGTGTTTAGCGCTGGTTCGCTAATCACCGCCCCTGCCTCGCTGATAGGCGTTAGCGACCTCAGCGACTGTTTCCAGTCGCTGTTAGGTGGGGAACGCCTACTTTGCATGCCATTAGCGATAAATATCGCTGGCATGCAAAGCGGCACCCAACCCGGTCTCTATCGCCTACAAGCTGTCGCTAACAGCAGTTAGCGACAGCTTGTTGATAAGGCGATAATATTATCGCCGCTTTAGCGGGAAAAAGTCCCGCTAAAGTGGCGATAATCGCCTTGCTAATATGCCCCTGTGTCTTTAAATCGGTCTCTTTATTACATTTTAAGTTCTGTTTGTATGATCTTTCTGCACGAAATAGAGTCCCAAAGCACATGTCACTTTATACAGTTGTGTATATTATAATTGATACCGTCTACATAGCATATTAGAGACCCACTGCCCAGTTTCATCTTTTTGTAAATCTTCTTAGAGACCTATTGTGCATTTTTTTTTACAATTTATAGTATTTTTAGAGGTTTTACAAAAATTCTGTTTGTATGATCTTTCTGTACGAAATAGAGTCCCAAAGCATCTGCCATTTTACACCGCTTTGAATGTTATAAATGATGTCCTCTGCAAAATATATTAGTCTTACCTGCCAATTGTATGTAAAATCTTTTTAGATCCCTACTGTGTAGTTTTTACAAATTTTATTATTTTTATAGTTTTTTCCTTATTAATTAGGGCAAATCATGAAGAAACATTTTACAGAATCTTTTGATGAAAACTTTGTCCAACTGTCATTTTTGTGTATAAGATAAATTCAATGGAATATGTTTTGCATTTTATGACTTTTTTATCACTGGCCAAATAAAGCTTACTGAACCTAGGGATTTCTATTAGTGGCTGAAGTAGAGGCTGATATGCCTGGTACTGCCCATGTATACCTAGTTATAGTCTTGTGTGGGAGGGCCCGTCCATGTAGAACCCAAGACACCCTCATACCCCCCGGGACAGCTTTGTATGGACAGACACAGACCTCAAGTGTCCTGACAGACCATGGCACGCCGGGCATAGCTGAACAAAGCCAGATCTAGCCATCATACACTAACTACACAGTCAGAAATCATCTTTTTAGAAAAACAGAGGTGACTTGAAGGATCAGCAGTGGAACAAAATGTGCCCCTGGCCCACGATTTAAATTTGGTGTTTGTTTTTGAAATTTGAGTGTTTGAACTACTTGATTTGCAAACATTTCTGAATCCAAAGAAAATGATTTTCCATATTTAGTAGTTTTAGTTTGCTTGCTAAAGGAACACTGAATAAAGCTGAGAAGGCGTCTCTTGGCTATGCACACGCCAATCGACAGCCAAGACAGGCACAGTGTACTTTCAACCCAAGGCAGGGGTGTCCAGAGTGCACCGCAAGGAATGTACTGCAGCATTCCACCAAGATCACACTGACTGTCATGCGGCCCTGTTTGTGACAGGCAGCCGAGATTTATGGAGTACTTTAGCTGGCCAAGCCAGTTCTGCTTCTCACAGACTGTACCACAAAGGGCTACTAAAACCGTCTGACTTCCACACGCTAAGGGGTGTGGGGTCTCCATAAAAGCAGACACCAGTTCCTGGAGCTAATAAAAGTCACTTGTTGGATTTGCAATTAAAATAGCGGTGAAAAATGCTTCCAGGTTTTCGAGATTAAAAATAGAGTGAAAAAGTATCATTTTTCTTGACAGAAAGCTATCCCAGGAATAGCAGTGCACTATGAGAAATGGAGCTTGTCACTGATGACCAGTGCACCCGGTGCAAAAAAAGGCGGGAAAGTATTTTGTAACTGATTGCCCGGTCATTTATCAGTGTACCCTGTCCAACCGAGTGCGCGCCTGAGGACCATTTGGCCTGGGCCTCGCGCTCACTGCAGGCATTAGATTAAAGGCTCGTTTTAGAATTGGGTTCATCAAATGCTCAGGCAGGTTCCACACCAATCCCACTGTGGGCGGGTGCCTGAGAGTGACATCACAACAGTCCTATGGTCTGTATAAGTGAAAACTGTAGCTGATTGATGGGTCTGGTGCAAACTGAGTAAGCATTCTCAAGAACCAGAAAAGTTGGAATCCAGAGCAGTTTTGGCACATTTCAACCGGCTCATACAGATCTGACGCTGTCATCAGGTTTAGGAGGGCCAAGGGTCCATAAGAGAACACTAGATTGCAACACATTATCTCAAAAATGGCCCTGGTGCCTGGGGGAAGGAGATAACCCAAATGGCAAGATGTCATTTTACCTTTGGCACAGAGAGTCCTTTTACAGGAACTGGAAGTGCTAAATTTAGGGAAGAATCCACCGGCTCACTGTTCCATCATAGTATCATTTTTCTTCTCTGATTTTAGCATTATCTCAAGAATTTGTAGGATTTTCTGTTACCATCTAACTCTAAATCAAGCTGTTAGTAGCATATTATTTTTTTACATTCAATAATGCTCGAAGTTGCCTCGGCATCTGTGCACCTCTGAAGGGGGTGATAGTTACTAGGCAATATAGGTTGAAACCATTGTTGAGAAATTGTTCAGGGATTCAACTGTGGCTAGTAATAATCAGTTGCATTCTGGAAATATGGCCTGGTATAAATTCATTCTATTCCTTAGACATTCTTTGAAAGGGGGGTAGTGAAATGTAAATGAAGTGCCGTGAGGTTTAAGAATTCATTTAACAACAAGAGGCTTTTGATTGGGTCGCGGCAGAAGAGAGACGGCTGCGTATGGTGCGCAGAGACAAGAATGCGGACCGTGACTTAGAAATGTGGCCAGTGCTTAATTTGTAAACAAGTGCCAGGGCCCTGGTCAGGAGGCCACAGCAGCTTGCACTAAACATTGCCCTGCTATGCTGCCAATGATAGTACCTACACAACTACTAACCATCACACTCCTACAGGTGTTACAATTCATACGGTTTCAGGCCCCCAAAACTATAAGAATGGCTTGGGTGGCAGGTATCACTCGTTTTTAAGGTGTATTGAATTAAGAAACAACTGTTGTTCTTCTTATCTCTAAATTACACAAACAGTGCCACCATGTGGCAGACTGTCAGAAGTGCCGGTGTTGACAATTACATGCCGGTGCTGAGCACCAGAAACCACCGGCTCAAATTAAGCACTGACTGTGGCGCTCCATGCTGGAGGACCTGTTGAATGTGAATCGGACAGAGGACGGCTCTACCTGCGCCAACCAGGTGGGGGGGAGTGGTACGTCCCTAGAAACAGACCGGACTGGTGGTGTAGTGACTGAGAATATTTGAGTGTGTCTCAAGTTGGAGGTCTTGGGGAGGTGGAGGTATTGTGTACAGTAGAGCGCTTGGGGTCTGCTCCCGGCATCCTCCCCCCCCCCGGCCCTCCCCTAGTGTTTTCAGTTGTGCCGGCTGTCTGGAGTTCTTGCTTTCCCCCACCCCCCCACCCCACCCATGGGAGGAAAGGGGGGTGCGCAATCTCGCCCCCTGGAGAGATTCCATGTTAACAGACTGCTGCCGCTATTTTATGCATATGTTATTTTATTAGTTATCAAGTTGTGCTTTGTATTGCTAAAAGTGTAATCAGATATGTACTGCCCCCATCCGCTTATCTGATATGTAAAACAGGATATAGTCATCGATACACAGTGTTGCATGTATTGTCTCCTTACACTATAATTCTGTACTGATTACAAATAAAAACATGTTTACAAAAAAAGAAACAAGAGTCAAGCTGTAAGAGGGGGCAGTAAGAGATAAAATGTAAATGCCCCATTTTCTGAGTCTGCAGCCATAGTGACCCATGTACACTAGCCGCAGAAGAAAACATTTACAATTATGATAACAGATATATTGCCCATTATATTAGTGCTTTAGCTGATGATAACAGTGTACATTTACGGTGAAAAAAAGCCCAGGGATGGTGGAATCTGAAGAAGATGGCCCATGCTGTGAAAACATCACCAGCAGTGTCAGGAACTCCTGTTCTTGGAGTTCCACTTCTAAGTAGCTGAAATCCACCTGTGGGAAAATATCTGCTTTCTAAACACTTAAAACTCCATTTTGTTGTTAAATTCGTGGGCCACATTGTGGAACGCAATGTCTGTTATCTGTCAACTATTTTGTGAAGCCATCATGGACCCCAACGGAAGCCCGCCCACTCCAACCACAAAGTCCTGCCCCTAAGGACATCATCAGCGGGGTGGGTGTTCCTGGTCTGTGTCCACAGGCTTCTGCTTAGAGCCACTGACTCGGGGGCAGATTTAAAAGAAACTGACGCATCTCTGCATTATAGCAGAGATGCGTCAGTTTACTTGTGTCGTGCAAAAAAACCCTTGTGCCACCATGGATGCGTCGCATTTACAATGCGGCGCGCCATGGCGCAAGGATTGACAGATGCGTGAAGCACGACGCAACTCCAGCAATGCTCAGGAAGGCCTATACCTATTGTGCTGCGTCACTCCTTAAGCCTGCTTCAAGCAGGCGTAAGGTTTTGACGGAGTGGCGTCGTAGAAGTGGCGCAGTGAAATCTTGTTGGAATGCCCACCTTGCATACATTATACCTGACGCAGGTATAATGTGGCGCAGGGCTTTACCAAGTGACGCATCTCCTTAGATGCACCACGTTGTAAATGTGTCGCAAAGTGGCGCATTGTTTACGCCGCCACTGCGTCACAAAAGTGATGCAACGGCAGTGCAAAAATGCCGCAAGGGGCTTGTAAATCTGCCCTGAAAAGTTGAGCAAAATGAGCGATCTCATTGGTTGAACTCTGTGACTGCTCAATAGGACACACATCTTATTAATTGTTTGAGACAGGACTGCTCCATCTCTGTTAGTGGAGACCAAGTATGAATTGAATTGAATAACTTTATTTGATTTTTCAAGAAAATCATAAAAGCACACAATATAACAAGTAACCGAGTAAGGTGGAGACAGGTGAGACATCATAATCTCAGGCAGGGAGAGGACGGGAAGCTGGCCCTTCTGAGGCTGCCCTGAAGTGGAGGAACATGTTCAATGCACTTGAGATACTTCTGCAAAGTAAACAAGGTTTGTTGGGAACATTCCACACACACCCAAGGTGAAAATAATAAATTCTAGAAAGTGACATGCAAACTCTGTGACCACACTTTGAGCTGGTGGCCACAGAACTTGCTCCTCAAAGCATGAAAATGAGCTTTCCAAATGCTAACAAGAATAAAGGAAGAATAGACAGCAGAGCAGGAGCAGAGAGGAAGAGCAGTAAAAAGCAAGCACCAGAAAATGTTCACATGAAGGTGCACAACGGCATGCATTAAGAAAATGGTTCCTGTCCCTGTGTTGGTGCTGTACTGCATCTGGTGCAAAAGACATGTATAAAGTGATGAACAAAATCTCAACATGAGGAAGCAAAACATTATGAAAAAGTACATGCTTTTTTTTCTGAACAAAAGTGTTCCAGCGTTGGCCCAATTAAATTTTTTTTTTTTTTAATTCTGCCTACAAATCAACATTATAGTATTTATTGTCCAAGAAATCCTTACGTTTCAAAACTGGACTTTTAATGAAGTTAGCATGTACGTAAACAATTATGAATACTAGATGCACAGGTCTGCCAAAGACCAGGCCTTAACCTGATGTATGGTGTTTGAGAAAAGACAACACTTGTCATAGCTTAAAAAGTCTAACATGGGTCCAATGCAAAATCGCCAGCGAGCTTTGAAAGATAATGCAAGGCTAATATCATTTCAACGGACCAGAGCTTCACCCTTGAGCAGCTGGAGCATGTCATTCTACAATCCATACTCTATGATTTTATACATTTTCTCTCAATGCAAGTGAATGGAAGCTGATACATATGGCAATATAGAAACTTGTAGATGCCACTAATGAGCCGGTGTCAGCATCTTTTCATGGAAGTAATGTAAGACGTCCTTGACAGAGAGATACAATTCACATTAGCTGTACCACCAGCCTTTACTACATTCTAAAATCCTCACTTCGTTGTGCCAACTTCAGAACGAGGCTGCGCGTTATTTGAACAGTTCGGTGAATGTGCATTGTACAGCGTAGAGTTACACAACCATAGTGCAAATGAGTGACATTGTGCAATAACAGGAAGGTTTTAATGGCCTTAAAGCTGGTATAAAAACAACATTGCAATTGATCAGTAAAATGCAACAGTGCACATTAACCCGTTGACCGCGGCGCGAATTCCGCTGCGGTGCGGGTAATTTATTGAGTGGGCGTGTTTAGGACGGCCCCTGGCCGTCTTCCGCACACGCCCACTGTGACGTCAGACGGCCGGGGGCCGTCCCGAGCACCGGAGCGGTTAAGGCACACATGAGCATTAGCGTTTTCATTGTAAACATATATGTATTAAGGCACGTATATGGGTAAATTCATTGTCTCAGTGGCCTGGCTGGAGGTCTAGCCCTTCCTCCTACCTCTGCTGCATACAACTAAACACTGCACGCAGTGGGTACTAGCTGGCCACAAAGGCATTAGTGCAGCCATTGGCCAGAGGCCAGGCCCTGTGGCCAACCTTCTGTGTGCATGGGAGAAAACAAAGCACAACAGGGGTTGGTAGGTTTCGGTGGGTGGGTACATCTGCAACTAACCATCACTGTCTGTCGAATGGGCATTGATCACCCACTGTCTGTTACATACAGGGCCTGGCCTGTGGTGAACACCTGCAGTGCATGGCCAAGGCCTTGTGCAGCAAGGGTTGGGTGCAAGAGATTTGAATGCAGTATACCATGATAAAAGAACAATATTCAATGACAATCTACACCCAATGTATAGTAATGGTTTCTTTTGTACAGAATACATTATATTTAATGCTTAAATAACAGAAACTAACTAAAGAACACAGTTACATTTATAGTGAAAAACCTGAAACAGTCTAGTTATGGCTAGCTGAGCAAAACAATGTCATGCCCTGTCATGTAAGCCATAACTTCCACCCCAAAATGCAATGTTTTTGACCTACCAGTATTTATAGAAATAAATAACAGTATTGACAACAATCATTAGATACCAACCCATATCCACAAAAAGGGAAGGATGCTGTATCCATTTTGACATTATCCATAATGTCAATGTTATGGTGATATAAAACTTCAACAGTGAAGTCATAGATATCATTTATGATGTCAACTGACACGTCACAGACAAATCATGAGCATGGCCTTTCGGGTGGGAGTTATAGGTTATATGGGATGAACTTAAAGGGAAGGTCAAAATGTTGTGTTTGGTATTCGAGCTCCCATAGGATTTTGCTGAACTGAATTGCACAAAACTAGAATTTGACTCATATTATGGTCTTTGTTGTGATGTGAGTCTGATCACTAGTTTTTGCATTATAAAAGGTTTAGAGTGAACCTTCAAAAGTTAATTATTTGTATATCATGATTGTTAATTCCCAGACTCTGTGGATGAAGATCAGCAGCCCCAATTTTAGTAAAATACACACATGTTATGCACAAGGGAACATTTGTGCCCTTTGTGCAATTCATGATCAAAGTCTCCTAGGAGGATCTGGTTGATCTGATTAGCTGGCCACAATTGAAAATATTCCTTGTGCATTAGACGATGGCAGGTATTGATACTAAAAGTGTTAGGGAGGTGTGAGGTGGCAGGGGAGCATCCTCTGACCCCAGAGAGGAGGTGGCTAGAGGCCCATTGGAGCAGATCCTGTCCCCAATAATACAAAGGCCCAAGTTTTTCTTGCGGGATCTGTTGATCCAAGTCTGAATGCATGAAGCCTGTGAGTGGATGTTTGGTATAGGATTTCTGTTCTGACGATCCACTGGGAGTCTGCAATTAAAAACAAATCTTCATGTTTTTACTTTTTCTCCAGGATGCATACCTGCAAATCCTGCGGAACTACAGGTCAAAGGACCAAGGCCCCTGGCCTTGGCACAGGCCAAGTCCTGCAGCCATATCCCACTTTATGATGTTGTTCCTGAGCTTTAGGTCCACAAAAAATCCCACCTGCTCTGTTTGCCCTGTTTTTAATGATCCTGTTTGTGAAACACTTGGAGAGGGGCCTTTAGCCGTCTTGGTGACATCTGCATGGCCTAGGTCCAGGCCCACCCCAGTATCTGTTGCACATGAGCAAAGGCCTTGCAGAGCGGGATTCATTCAGAAGGGGACTGGTGCAGGACCAGGAGCCATTAGCCGCTGATGCTACAACTCGTGGCTGGCCGGACACAGGAGGTTTAGTGTAGAGCAATTCTATAGGCCAGAAACGTTAGCCCGCTCCTTGCACATAGCCAAAGACTGTGCAACCAAAATTGGGCACACAGTGGATTCAATGCAGGGCCGGGTCTCAAGTCAGGCCCTAGGCTGTCTCATGTTGTATATAGTTCAGAGATGTATGCAGCAGGGTTAAGTCACAGCTAGTTTTGGCACAGAGCTTAGCAACAGGCCGGGCGCTGAAGTCAACCCCCACTACACACTGAAGAAGATTGTCACAGTAGG
This sequence comes from Calotriton arnoldi, assembly GCA_963921515.1. NCBI lineage: Eukaryota > Metazoa > Chordata > Amphibia > Caudata > Salamandridae > Calotriton > Calotriton arnoldi. Next base: position 3,350,241 of record CAWUFW010000313.1, on the reverse strand, counting down.
AGATGGTTGCATGGTGGGATGGGTGCCAATTGGGTGCCCAGTGGCTAGTCTATGCACCCAAACCCTGCTATGTACCACCGAACGCCATTTGCAGCAGCTGTAAATGCTGGCCGCATGGATTGGGCACAGATCATGCAACTAACACCCGCTGTGGAAAGTCGAAGGCCATTTACAGTGGAGAGTGACCAGATATTGAGATGTGTGAGGGACCTGGCCATAAGTCAGACCTTGCAGCCATAGCCCGCTATGCACAACTATGGCGTCTGTGCAATGGAGTTTGGCAGCAAGGGAGGACCCTGGACTGGCTGCATGATGTTTTTGTACCCATGTCTGCGGTACACCATCAAAGACCAAGCTCAGGAGGAGCAGCTGCACTGGGGGTTGGGCACAGGCCCTACAAGCAACCTCCAATGTAAAGAGCTTAGTGAGGCTGTGCGCAGAGGCACATTACAGGCCAGAACCCCTAGCCCACCTCCAGTGCGGATGGCCCGGTCTACAGCAGTTGTACATAAATATGGGAGTTGGATGTAGAATATCATAAAAAAAAGCACTAATTCACAACTTTGTTACTGTCACGATCAGTGTATGAAGCCCGAAGTACAAGAGAAGAGGCAGCACTTGGGTGCACTTCCCTTATTTATCCAAACACATACACAAGAGACGTTGTCGCCTTTGGTTGCTCTCCTCCAACCACTTTGGGAATACTCATTTTCAGGTTGGACATTCACTTACTGATGACATAGGAGGTACACGCACTTAAACCACTCAGCCCTGATGGTGCCTGGCAGCAATTCTGTTAGTTGCATGGTACCTCCACTGTATGTTTAGTTCATTGTCTTGCCCCTTTTCCTTCACTTCGAAATTCTGCTTCCCTTTTGGCACACTTGGTGATTGAGGTAGAGAAACTGTGTTTATTTCTCTGCTTGGGTGTTGGTCTGTGATTCCTAAATCCCTAACACCCCTTGGCTTCTTGTGGTTCTCCACCAGATCACGGATGGCACAAATCCTCATCAAAGCTACATCCGCTTTGGGGCTTGGCAAGTATTTCTCATAAATGCATACAACCCACCAGTGTCTATCTATAAACTTGTGGTATCTTTTCCTGATTGTCCTATCCCAGACTCCAACGGGCCTGTGCCCAAAGACCCTGTGACTGAACAAGGTCACAGCAACCTCCGGCCCATGTGTCTCTTCCTTTCCCCATCCTCTGGCTTCTCTGCGCGAAGACTTCATTCATTATAACCTCTTGCCAGAGAGCGGGTGGAAGGACTCAATCTCTCAGTTGATCCATCTCTTATGGCCAAGCCTTGCGGTTGTGGCTTCTGTTGCTAATGAGACATTAATGTATGCTTAAAAGAACCTCAGATATTCCCTGCGAATAAACACGGTTGAAATGACATTACCGATAAGAGCCAAAACCTAAAGCGACAGATATTGCCTTCTTATGGTTAAACGAGCAAATCATAACAAAGCCACCAATGCCCCGCTCATGCACTCGCACACAATGTCAAAGATGACATCACAGTGACATCAGAGGTGGCATCATGGTGCACCTCACCATTTATATCTTCGAAGCCATCACTACAGACAATCCACTGGAATGCGGGAAGGGGAAATGATGTGGATGTAAGAGCCTCGGTTGGCCAATGGAAGTGGGGCCAGGGTTCATAGGTGGGCTGTGTGCTGGGCCAAGCTGAAAACCAGGGGCCGTATTGTCATTGTTTCCATCTTTTAAAAGTTGCGCCGTGCGCAAACAATGACAACGACCGCCCTGAACTCGTGCTGCCCCCAGGGCAGCGCATTCATGTGAAAACACAGAGCAGCTACTCCGTGTTTTCACAGTGCAGGCGGCAACCCGCCTGCACTTTTCTAGGGCAGTAGAGATCCCCTTGGAGGTGGGTGCAGTCAGTGACTGCACCCGCCTGCAAGGGGATGTCTGGGAGGTCCTTGGGACAACCTTTACCCCCGCAGAGGGCTGCTCTCAGAAGGTGCACTGACAGTGCGCCACCATTTAAAAGGCGCACTGTCAGTGCGCATTCTGAAAGCTTCTTTGCCTCTGCGCATGCGTCTGTAATACAGCGCGGGTGCAGAGGCAAAGGGATTCCCTCATTTGCATAGGGCACGCCCCTATGCAAATGAGGGAACACAATCTGAAGGTAGCGCTGGTGCTTTAAGTGCGCCAGCGCTATTGGTATTAGTGAAGAGGGCGCACAATGGTCTGCGTCCCCTTATATAATACCAAAGTGCCCCGGGGTGCGCAAAGCGGGCGCAAACACCCGTTGCGCCCCCGGGGCACTTATTGTAATACGGCCCCTGGTAGGCATTATTAAGCCATGATGCACATGGCCAAAGCCGTGCACAGCAACACGTGTCCATATTGGGGATGTGTGCAGGGCCCGGGCACGGCCTGCCCTCAACGCCCCTCTGCCACATGTGGCGTGGGTCAAGTGTTTTGCGGAAAGTAAAGTAATACTTCATAATAATAAATAACAGTGTGGAGTACCACATTCTCAATAAATAAAAATGCAGGAATTAAGAGGTTTCTACCCAGGGGCAATGGAAGAGGCCACAATGTTCCTTCTTGGGGCTCAGTCCTGGTCTCATCTCTGCCAGTCTAGAGCCCAAGACCGGGAAGGCCCATAAAGGGCCGTTTCATTTCTACAGAGTTTTCTTTCAAAGTCATCAGATTTACGTTGTGTTTACGTTCTTGTACCACCTGGGAACTAGTGGTAAGTCAGCGCTTGTGCACACTGTTGCGTAGCGATGGTGGTATTCTATGCAAATATGGTAGGGGCCTAGAATTTCACACATAGGTTTTGGATCAGAAAGATCTTACAAAGTGGGAAAAGCTAGAGGGGATCACGCCTGATCTGAGAAGTTTACATAGATTTAGACACTCAAGAAAGGAACAGCTGCCCTTTCCTCCCAATATGAGGCAGTTCTGTCCACGGCAATTTTCTGTCTTTTAGGATTATTAAGGACAAATATCAAAAATTTTCGCAGCAGCAAGAAAAATCGAAAAAAAATAAACTTGCTCCATAAAGTATAAATACTTAGATCTACTGCAGGCTACAATATACAGAGAAAAGGCTTTAACCCAGAAGGTGTACCAGAGATTTGTCCTTTCAATAGTTGCCATGCTGTGCAACAGCAGGATGTGGGGGCCTGCTGACTAACCCCTGACTGTCACCTGCTCTGCATTAGCAAACAAACACCAGGGTGGTGATTTGCAAGTACCTAAGAACATAAACAAGCATCATTTTCACATTTTCCAAGGACACGACTTCACTAGACGCAGCATGGTTCCAGTTAAACTAAATGGACATGCTGTACATCTCATTAAAATGTTTTGATGAAAAATTAAGCCCTTCGGGGCGAAGTGATCTGCGAGTGTACATTGCAACCTTAAATACACATCTCGCTGAATTGCAGCCCCATATTTGGCAGAAGGCCAAGCCTGTGCCATGGGCTGAACTCTCAATCGGGCTAGTGTTTTTTAGCCATCAGCATTCGCTGAGCCGAAGCTAATGGTGGCCAGCATTAAGGTTGAGCTTTGAGAACCACTGAGCCATTCTGGTCTGCCCATACATCACTTAATGTCTGAGTTGTTTTATTCCCACTCTATGATGTTGTCCCTGAGCTTTAGGTCCACAAAAATTCCCACCTGCTCTGTTTTCCTTGTTCTTAATGATCCTGTCTGTGAAACACTTGGAGTGGGGCCTTTGGCCGTCTTGGTGACATCTGCCTTGTCTAGTATTCTGCTTTCTCCATTTTGGAGTGGGTGTAAAAGGATATCTGCTGGTGTAGTGAAGTTGCTGGTTGCCCCCTCATATTTCTGGGCAGCATATCTATTTGTTAATCAGGTACCACATGCTCATGGGCGGTGACTGAAACTCATCCAATCTGTCCACCGATTCCCATGGATGTCTGCTTAATGGATGTGATCCCTGCAGAGTTTTGGTGGGGGTGCAACTCAAGAGTGTTTAAGTTCTCTCCTCTGTTACAGTTGTTTTAGCCGGGGCTCATTTTGGCCATGTCGTATCTTTGACGCCAAAGTTGTATCTGTTTTACCCCACCTTCTGCCTAGATATAGGTTGATGTGTTAAACTGTCACGGTTTCTGCTTTGTTTTGCTGGAGTACTAGACTCCTGTGACATTTGTCAATGACTGTAGTGATATGAAGTCCTGCTGCAGAAACCTTGTATGCATGGTGTAAAATTGCCTTCTTCCTCTCATTTGCAACCTGGGATATGCATGCTCCCGAGCACTCATTGTACAGGACTCACAGGTTCAGACGTCTGCCTCCTTGCACATAGGAGCCTGTGTTCTGGCCTGCAGATCTGCACACATTGGCACTGTGGGATGGGGAGCTACAGGGTATAAGATCTCAAAATTAAAACTCAGGTTTAGTACTCAACAAACCAGTCTTACCTCTTCAATCGATCCTAAGAACCACTACAAGAAGGCCATGTCTGCCGCCAGATGGAAATATCACCAGTATAAAAATCAACGACTGCTCCAACATGGGGAAAAAACTGACCTTATACTCTGCTCCAACTCCCATGCCTTGAATCCCATCCATCCTCCTACTTCAATCCATCCTAACATCTTTTCCTACCCTACCTTCATTTCCTCAAGACTCTAACATATCTAGACTGTCTAATATCTTCTACCACTCTCCACCATCCATCTCACATAGTACATTTTGCTCTCCGGTGCCTTCCTCTGTAACCCTATTTCTCCTGTCTTCCCCTCTGCCCTACACTTATAGATCTACCTCTTACTCTCTACTCTAGCTCTCCTCTCCTTCCCACCATCTCAGAATCCTGCAGAATCTCAACTAAACATGCTTGATTCTGACTTCAGCCCTCCAATACCTTTCTTTCCCTCTTGTCTTCCCACGTCTAAACCTAGTGTACCCAGAAATAACCCCCTCCCCGGCTTTCTATCCTCCAAACTTCTTAATGCTCGATCAATAAAACAATGGTCTCGACATTATAGAACTTTTGCTGGACGCATTCCTTGCCTGCTATTTGGTAATGAAACAAGGCAAAGTGATGGTGCACATACATTCTGCATGACACTATCACTGCTCGGTAAAAGAAACCCCAAAAGGACCACCTAACTTAAAAGAACAGTGGGCCACTACCTACATTTCACAAAGACACCTTTCTCACCATACCTATAGAAGACAATCAAGTCCTTCACTGTCAATCATGGCTTATCCAGTGCTATCAATTATTAGAACATCGGAATGGTGAGAGCTTGGATTCAGGGCCTTTAACAACCGGTATAGCCCTCAGCAGCGGGCTATAAGGCTATATTGGAACATTGGAATGTTGAGAGCTCCATTGAAGACAATGACGGCTTTGGGCTTATAATGATTGGTATAAATCTTTTGTTCTAACACTTCAATGTTTGTCTTTCTGTTTCTCCCTTTTTTTCCCATTTTTTTAAATTTTTATTGGTAGTATGCATGAGATGATCAATATACAGACATCATATTACAAGCATCAATGCGGTATGTTGTTGCCCATCTGTAAACAGTAGCTTTGCGCCGTTCCAAGCTCACAGAGCGCAAGCTTTAGGAGGCGCCACAAAGGGATTAAATTTACAATGTAACCTAAGCAATATTGCTGGTACAGTTTTCTAGGGACCCTTAATATCCCACAATCACAATAGTCTATTTGCAATTGTGCCCTGTAATCACATTACTACTTTTTTGATTTACATTTTTCTGAAACGGAAACAAAACAAAACCCCCCAACAAACTTCTATTGCTATTTGACAGCTCCTGGTGGAATGGGCGACCCTCCCCGGGTTGCAGTAGTGTGTCTTTCTTCAGTATGTAGGCAAGGCTTTAGTGTGGTGCAGCATCTCGTGTCTCTGATCCCTATGCCCAATAGTGGGTACATCTGTGCGGGGGGGTCGGGGTCTCGTGTGGGGGTTTACGCTCCCAAGGTGGACTGGCAATGAGGGCTCAGCTTATCTGTGGGGGCATCCAGGCAGGAGCCCGAGGGCTTATTGGATCGGGCGTGGGCGTATATGTGTCGCTAGGGTACCGTCCCTACACGGGTGAAGTCCTAGCGTTGTTGCCACTATAAGCTTACAGGGAGAGGTGGAGGCGGGGGCGCAGGCGGGGAGGGGGGTCTCTGGTAGCAAGATGTGTTGGGTTTGCGGCCCTGTATCATCCCCAGAGGGGTTAGCGCTGGTCCCATCTTCGTAGTTTGCTCCCTGCACTAGGTCCATCATAATGCTCCAGGTCTCCAAGTCCCTGTCCGCGTTCTCATCCGTGCGAACCGTTCTGAGTCGGCGCTCCTCCGCAACCCCCCAAATCCCGCAGGTCCGCCCTCCATCTCTCCGGGTGGGGTGGGGGGGGGGTGTATCTGCCTTCCAATGAATAGCTATGCGGCGTTTCGCCAGTACCAGCCCAAGCATAGTGAATTTATGCTGCATGCCAGTTGTGGCCTTGGGGGTCGGGAGTACTCCCAAGAGGCATAGTTTAATGGAGGCTTCAATAGAGAGCTTCGTTGCTCTACGTAGAGTGTCCAACACTATGCCCCAGTAGGGGCCGAGCCTGGGGCAGTCCCAAGTTACGTGAATAAAATGAGCCGGGGAGAAGCCACATCTTGAGCAGGTAGGCGCATGCGTTGGGTCAAGCTTCGCCAGGCGTGCGGGTGTCAGGTAAGTGCGGTGTAGATAATTGAACTGCGTAAGCTTGAACCGGGCATTGCTCGAGACGTCCTGAACCAGCGCCACAGCGCGCTTCCGCTCCCCGTCCATTAAGGGCATGGGCAGGTCTTCCTCCCACCTCCTCCGTGTCTGGGTCATGTCCAGTCTGCGGTCCGTTTTTAGGGCTGTTTCTCCCTTTTTAATTTAGAACATTCTACCCTCAGTGGTTGGAATGTTCTAATAGCCTTATAGCCCTTCTGTCTCATGCTATACCGGTTGTTAAAGGCCTTCTCCCTCATTATAGTTCAGGGCCTTTAATATCCGGTATAGACCTCAGCAGTGGACTATGAGGCTATAGTATTACTTGTACCTCCTCCTTATCTACACATCCATTCCTTACAAACCAGCTTTCACCGGTCCCTTCTTGGACTTTGTCACTGCTGAAGTTACTTTAAAGCACCCAAACCTCTGCATACTTGGAGGGTTAAACACTTGTTTTGATCAACCCAGCTCCTAACATGGTAAAAGTTTACTCTCCTACCAATGTTATTGACCTCAGGTGCTTTTAAATGTGCCACTGGGCTCAATGTTTAAAACATACCTGGGTGGAGAATTTCCAGACCTCCCTACAAAATTATCTTTGAGCCCTTCCATGTTTTTTGCATTGTACATGCCCAATGCACTTAAACTGCCTTGTAAAAACCAGTCCATACACATGAAAAACTAATGTCATTAATATTGAGACCGCCGTAAATTTTGGTGGTTGGGGGAGCAGTATGGCAGTGGCTAGCGGACAACATGGTCTGAATTCAAACACCAAATCATACTTTGTGCCCCCCAGAAAAAAGTTTATGATTATCACGTGTCTAGAGCTGTGCCCAGTGTTCAGTACCCCTGCCCACTATAGCTGATGGGCATCCCCTTCTTGTGCTTTGACAGAGTGAACGATCACTGGCAAAACCAATAGGCCCTGCTTTGGAAAACTTGTCATGTTTTTTTGTATTGGGGAGGGACGTCCAATATGCAAAAGATTTTGGCAAAAACATAAAAAATACAAATATTAAGGAGGGGCCTAGTGGCAAGGCACAACAGCCCAGGCAATGAGGTGCACTCTTTTTCCGGCACTGAAACCTATATGATCAAACAAATTGCTGTCACTCACAGTGCAAAGCAGTCAGTGGTTGAAGTGGGCTGTCGGCTGTATTCCTGTGGGGGATGAAAGCAAAATGTGAATGATAATTGAACAAAGCAATAGATGAAGAGGGTTCACAGAAAGCCCCCCACCCACACACACATTTGGGGCCAGATGTTCATAGGTTTGGGTTTGCGATTACCAAATAGCGAATTTTTGTGATTTGCTATTTGGGAATTCTAAACACCCATGTACTAATGTGTCTTTGACACATTTTGCGATTCCCAGTGGGTCTCAAATAGACCTACCTCATTAATATTCATGAAGTAGGTCGCAATTTGCAACCTATTGAGAATCGCTAAAATCACAGGGATGGTGGCCTGCTAGGATCAGCAGACCACCATGTCTGTGATTGCTTTTAAATAAAGAAATGTTTTTTTTTAATGCAGCTCATTTTCCTTAAAGGAAAACAGGATGTATTTCACAAACAAAAATGAAAACTTTTCGTTTCATTTTTGAAGAGTAGGTAGTGGTCTGTGGGATCACTGTCTGCTCTTAAAAACCTTTTTACAACAATTCACAAAGTGGAAGGGGCCCCTTAGAGCCTCCTTCCCGTTTGCGAATGGGTTACCACCTACTTGAAGTAATTGGTAAAATGTTTTGCGACCGCATTTTGGTCGCAAAACATTCACACATACCACTGTGAATCGCTATTAGGAAGGGACACCCTTAATTCACCCCTTCCTAATACTGAATCGCAAACTCACTTTGCGATTCGGTAGTAGGTTACCTAATCACAAGATAGGGCTTTGTACATAGAAAAACTCTTTGACCTGATTCTGCAAATTGAGCTGTTTGTAACCTTAAAAAAGCTGTGTACATCTGGCCCAGATAGAGTTAAAACCTATATTTCACAGTGAACCATCAAATATGGGAAATATTTCACGGTTCCCTGTAAATTATGCCTCAAATAATGCTGAATATGCGGTACATAATCTGGAAGTATTATTTTCATCAATTTTAGCAAGAAACAGCATTTTTTGTGAAATCAGCAATTTTTTTTATAAATGATGTGTCAAATTATGAGGTAAATGCAGACAATGCCTAATTATGCGGTAAAGGCTTTCTACCACAAAATCAGATAAAGCCTCTGGCCCGCATCACTTTCCATTGGTTTAGCACCAATTTAAAATGTAAACCTAAATAGTCAGCTGCAATCAGTGGCCATTGTTGCCCAATTTGAAGAAAATAACTCATTCATGATAACTATCCCAAAATAAACAGAACTTGGGGTTGAGCTGACTCGGCTATTTAATGTTAAATGGGTCAAAATTGCAATTATCTCACCCCACACCCACTAACAAATAACAGCCGGAGTACAGAGCAACACCTTCACTCCAACCAAAGAGCAATAATAAATATCAAATGGCACTTAACAGAAAGACAATGTTTTGCCAGAAGAGTTTTGTCTTACAAAAAAGTACATAAAATTAGCTTAGTGCATTAAAGTGTAACATACATTTTAATATGGTTTTTGTTGTATCAATTAATCAGTCAATCAATCAGTAGATTTGTAGAGCGCTACTTGTCACTCATGAGGATATCCAGGCGCTGGTGCTGTAAAGCAATTGTTATTGTGCAACACCATTTAAACAAAATGCACAAAGAAAATATTGCATTTTGACATCAAGGGAAAAAGAATGCGCCATTTTGCTTAGTGCACATTATAAGCAACTGAATAGTGGCAGTAATATGAACTGTTATTGTGCCAACTGCAGACATCTACACACAACCTTTAGAAATGTTGAATTCCAGTAGGAGTGTCTTAACCTTTCATCCTCCGGAGATTGATAAAATGGTTATTACTTAGTTAAGGACAGCACTCGTCATTTAGAGTGATGTAAAATTGGAGCAGGACCGAGGCTGATTTGCATATCACTGGTTCTTGGTGGGCAAAAACAAAACGATGGACTAGAATGCTGCTCTAAGCAATTACCAGTGACTGAGATTTAATTCAGGTATTTCACCCATTAAGTTTTTACTTTCTTCAGTGCAATGCTCAAAGACCGACGGGTGTGCCCAGACATGGGGCCTATGCTCATGGTGTTATAGGACTCAAGCTGCAGCCTACTGACAAGGCCCAAATAGTCCAAAACTGGTATAGGGGTACTTGTGTTCCCATTCATAGGGTTTCTGGTATGGTAGTCAGTGGCGGCTGCTAGCTGGGTAAATCAGTGAGGCAGCAGAGGAATAAAAAAAACGGAAAAAAACGTACCTGAATCCTGACATCCACCGCCTCGTGCCACTTCAGCTCCAGCTGCCGACGTGACAATTCTCACACAGGCTACCAGAGTTCCCTGCGCAAATCCAGATGCTACTCTCATGCTGGTATTACCTAGCATGAGAGAAGTGTAGGGATTGGGTGGAGTGGGCTGGTTCTGCGCTCCAGCAGGGACTGGGAGTCTGTGCTCCTGAGCCCTGCGGATATCTCCAAGCACTAGCTTGAAGATATCCAAGTGCATATGTAGGTTTGGCCGGCCGCCTCCAAGTGCGCATGTAGGTTTGGCAGGCTGTGGATGGCTGGCCAAACCTACATGCGCACTGGTAATGCCCTGAGCCCACCACTCCTCCTGCTGCCGGAAGCCCCGCCCTCAAGACTCAGCGGCAGCTTCAGAGTAAAATCTAATGATAATAAAGCAGTTTTATTAACTGCTTTATTAGCATTTTATTTTAGGTGCGTCTGCTGGTTCCAGCAGTGGGGCGACACTCCTCCGCCATAATGGAGGAGCCGCCCCAGCTGGTTGTTGGAGCAGCTGTGTTCCTATTCTGCAGGACCAAAGCTGATTTTCATATTTCTCATTCCAGTCTGAGGTGGCATAGTGGGCAAAAAAACACAATGGACTGGAATATGGTCCCAAGTAATTACGAGTGACTGATGCAAGTCAAGCATTTTACCCTTCACTATTTTTGTTTTCTGCAAAATCTGTTGTAGGAAGCGCTTTATAGAACACAACCATATATATTTGTTAAATGAAAAAAAAAGGTTCCATTACTTTTACTGGTGTTTGTACCCTGGCCTGACTGGTGCTTTTGGAAATGCTATGACATCCGAGCCCTTTAAATGTTTAGCATCTATTCCAGTCCTCACACACAGTGAGAAACTTGTGCTGATTGCAGAGTACCTACCATCTGCTATTGCCTGGGTTATTTAGCTCCTGTCTTGTTGCTTTCTCTAACTTCTGCAACCGTCATGCCCTGACTGCTATCACATTGTCTATGCACCATATGACAATCTTCATTTGTTTTCATCTGTTGGGATTTGCCACCTCATCTGTCCTTTGTTGAGGAGAGATGGAGCCACACTCCTTGTGAATTGATTATTTCGAACCGATTGATTTGTATGTATAATGAACTGGTTTATCGTGTTCATTGTATGTTTCCCTATGGGTTTCTGCATCATTTTTCCTGCCTTTTACTTTTTTCTAGCCCTACCTGTTATCCATCATTTTGGCACTAATCGCTAATATGCAGTCTCCATATTTTTTATTTTTAGATGAAGTGCTATTTTAAGTACACTAAAAGAATAAATAAATAAATATGTGCATAAAGAAAGAAGGAAAGAAGATAGTGGAGAAAATTTGAGTGAAAGCAGATGAGAGGAAGATAACCAAAAGAACAAGACACCAGTAGGAACAAGAATTGGCAAACTCATTATATTTCCCTATGGAAGAGCCATTGACTTTGCCATTGTATTTTAGCCATGTTGTACACTGTGTGGCTGCTGTTCGGTATGGTTAAAAGTTAGTGGTGTAGAGGAGAATGGTGTGGAGTGGCATAGAGTGTTGTAGAGTGGAGTGTCGTAGAGTGGAGTGTCGTAGAGTGGAGTGTCGTAGAGTGGAGTGTCGTGGAGTAGAGTAGAGTGGAGTGTCGTAGAATGGAGTTGAGTGTCGGAGAGTGGAGTAGAGTAGAGTGAAGTAGAGTGTTGTAGAGAGGAGTGGAATGGAGCGGTGGAGAGTGGAATGGTGTAGAGTGGAGGGCGTAGAGTAAAGTGTTGGAGAGTGTTGTGGCACAGAGTAGAATAGAATGTTGTAGAGTGGAGTGTCATAGAGTGAGAGACATAGAGTAGAGTAGAGTGGCCTAGAGTGAAGTCGCATAGAGTGGAGTAGAGTGTTGTAGAATGGAGTGGTATAGAGAATCATAGAGTGTCATAGAGTGGAGTGGCATAGGGTGGAGTGACACAGAGTGGAGTGGAATAGTGTAGAATGGAGTAGAGGGTCTTGGTGTAGAGTGTTGTAGAGTGGGCGGGCGTAAAGTAGACTAGAGTGTCGTAGAGTGGAGTTGCGTAGAGTGGAGTATGCATGGTGTGGTAGCGCACTTCCATTACAGGTAACACATTTTCAACAGAAATTACCATTATATTTGCAGAATGCAGAATTACAAAAAAAGGGATTCATTTGTGCTTGCCTAATGCTGATATATTCTGAAATATTGGCAGAGTTAATTTACATACATTTAAATTTTATTGTGTGCTAGAAAAAACATATAATCCAACAGCCGCTTCTAGAGCACACCCACACTACCCAGCAAAATTGTCATATGAATGCTATCACTTTGAAGTCAAAGAAAGAAAAGTAAACACCAAGCTCCTTCAGAACACAAAGCCTTGCATTTGACCGCTTTTTTGAATGCACAGCAAATATGACAAGATAAGAACAAAATTTACAGGCCTGCTGGTTGGTGGTAGATCTTAGGCCGGGGTTGGTTCCGACATTAAGAGGAATTACCGTATGGAATTGTGCTCCATCTGATCATGAGTGGACGGATATTTCTGCCCCCAGTTTTCCTGGCTGTTGGGGTGCCAGTCCTGATTTTCCAGGGTGGTAATTACGCCTGGTAAAATCACATGAGTCTTCGCAAGAGTCGCAAGTCACTTACCCTGATTTTTGTTTTCTGGCAGAGGAGAACATTAAATGCTTCGTCCCTGCACACCTTATCTGCCTCTTTCCTCCTTACTCCCCACACCCACCCCACCTAGCCTCCCCCGCAGAGCGGGTGGTAAATATATGTGTTAAACCCAGCAGAATAGGGTATTCTCTGTGTTTTTATGACTCGTAAATGCGGTATCAGGGAGTACGTCCCCATTCCATGGTGTTCAACTCATAATTTCATGCTGCTGGTGTGGTGTTGCATGCGAAATTCCCACCTTGTAAGTACCATGCATTTTATAATAAGGCTCTAAGCTGGAGGATCTCTATGAGAGTAGCAGAGCCCGTCAAGTAGGACGTTTTGAGAAGGAAGAAATTACAGCGGATGTGACGGGACAGCACTTTTATAAGGCAAGGTAATGCAGGTGTAGATCACCACCTAGTGGAGGTGACATTTTACTGCAATAAGCCTGTCACTGGGTCTTTTTTCATTTTTTGCAGAGCTTTGTCAAGCAGCATGCTATTTTGACTAGATGCCTGTAAACCCCTGCGTCAATCCTGCCCATATGCTGCTCTCATTGCAGAAATAAATTAACTAAATGTCTACTGAGTGTCAAAATAATGCTGAAAATGGCATCAGGACAGCAATGTTCTTAGTTCTGCTACATGTCCATGAACCTGAGGTACAAGAAGCTTCTTCAGGCTCACGTTAATTAACATGTGAAGCATCACCAACCAATGAGCGATGTTCCTAGGATGGAAGGCTCAGTGCGGACTCTGAGGTGGGAGCAAATGAAAAGGAACTCAGTCTTGGTAAGGTGGAAGCATCTGTGCTAGGAAGCCATTGGATTCAACTGCAAACTGATCGGTTTAAATCCATGGACCAGGAAGCTGTATCCCATACTTAACAAATGAAAAACTTAACCAAATGATTAGACTTTAATTCTTAAAGAAATAAACCTACTTCAACACGTTTTACGTAGTCCTCTAACTTATTATTTAGATATATTTATTTTTTAGATTTGAATATAATTAGCATTTGTACACAGCACAAACTAAATGGTGATTGATACTAATAATAAATAATAAGAACAAACCCAAAACAATGATCATAATGATAAAAAAATAACAATCATAATATTAATAATATTAATAATAATAATGATGATGGTGATGATAATGATGATGGTAATAATAATATTTATATTACTACAACTGCTACTAATAATAATAATTATTAATATTATAAATGTTAGCAATAGCAATAATAATAATAATACAGGTTGTGTTTTGAACTTGACTTGTATATGAGGCTGAAATCCCTGCCAGAATGGATACTGAGCAGGATTGTCACATAAATTCTCTCACTTTGAAGTCAGAGAAAGAAAAATAAATACCAAACTCCCTGGAAGAGAGAGACTGACATTTGACCTCTGTCTTTGAATGCACAGCAAATGTGACAATATAAGAACAAGATTTAAAGTCCTGTTTACGGAAAGCGAGTTTGTGAAAGAATACAGTAAATATGGTTTAGGCAACAGGAAGGACCAACTGAACCTGGAGAGCCTAAAGCAAATAAAGCCAGCAAATCGAAAGCCAGAAAATGTGAGTTACAAACCACAAAGCCAATAGTAATCAACGAGTGGAATGTATTCCTAGATCAACTTTCTGAAAGTCCCCAAGATGTCTTTAGCAAACCATACAGCTGCGCTGTCTGGTAGGCTGCAACCTAAAAAGCAATGGCAAAGCCAATAGGTCTGGCGTTGTCTTCTGCTATTTTGGCTTTTCCACAACTTTCTTTGTTCGTGAATGTTATATATATATATAATCAAGACAGACAGTGCAGTCAATAGTGTAACGTCTCCCATGAAACTGACTTATGAATAAATCCACATTTGGTATCTGTTGGACTTGGCCCTTTTGCCCTGAATTTTTTCGCTTGTGTAACAATAAAACGTGGTGTGTCTAAACAGAAAATAATAAATGCTGTGCAATGTTGTACACACTGTTAGCTCCACCATTTTAGAAAAGCACTGTGGAAAAATGTCACTGTTAAAATGGACGCCATGCCTGCCTGCCCATGTGCCGCCTGACTGAGGTGGGTTGGCAGTCTAGTGGTTTGTTTCCCAGCGCCCCCTGCTTTTGGAGGGAAACTTCGCACCGAGGGTGCTCTACTCCTCCCCCTAAACCAGTTTAGACCGGTTTCCCAGAGAACCTTCTGGAAGCTGCCAGCCCTGTCTGGTAGGTGGGGTGAGGGGCGTACATATAGGGGGGCTGGGCTGCCATGTGCTCAGTGAAGAGTCAGAGTCCGTCAAGAGCAGTCCAGACAGGGACAGTGCAGAGCATGGACTGAATGAGAGGGGACACTCTGCCAGGGGAGACCGCCACATTGGGCCTGTGTGCTGGCCCCTGGGCCCATCTGCACCCCTCCACTGTCCACAGGGCCAGTGAGAGCTCCTTACTGGAGTATAGACTGCCATGACAGGAGGAGTACCACGTTATGGGGGATGACTGCTTCTAGGAGCTGTGGTCCTGTTCCGATGAGTACCCACTGCCCGTTGATCTGACCCAGTATTGCTGACTGCTCTCCTACAGCCCTGAATCTAGCGCCTGGGGAGCGCTATACCTGCGGTGCCAGAAGGAGGGAGAGGGTGCCTGCAGCGCTGGACGGCCAGAGCTCTACTTATCCTGTGGGACCCTGAAGGTGGGAGCGCTGCCTGTTGCCTGCCTGCATGAAGAGGGGCTGATGCCTGCACCCTAGCGCTGTGCCCTGAATCCTAAAAGCGCTGTAGCCTGTAAAGTGCTGTAACCCCCTGAAGACACCGTCTGCAAGAAGCGCCGCGTGCCTGGAGAAGCGCTGCTTCTCAAGTCTGCCAACCATCTGCCCTGCTGTAAGCGCTATGAGGGAGGAGAAGCGCCACGTGTGACAAAGCGCTGTGTGGCTGAAGAAGCACTGCTATGTGCCCAGGACCCCACGTGTGTCAAGCCCCCTAGCGCTGTGTTTGGTGACCTGCTGCCCACGAGGTTACTCATCTGGAGAAGGGGACTGCTCCCTGGAGCGCTGTGCCGCACGCTCCCACGCATGCCGGCTGGGTCGGGGAAATCCCCGCTGCAGCCCCTGGGTTCCTCGCCGAGAATCGCTAGGATTGAAACTCACCGCCGCTGCCGGGAGTGAGCCAGGAGCCGGTAATCACCGCCGCCGCACGGGACAGGAAAGCGCTGTGGGGGACTGAAGCGCTGTGACAGAGAAGCGTGTCACCGCCAGGAATCACCGCCGCTGGCCGGGATCTGCGCGCGCTGTGTAGCGGTAGGAAGAGGAGCACTGCTCGCCGCGAATTCCCGCGTGCTGCCAGGGAGAGCTGGTCGTTTAAAAGTACCACGGGAGCCTACCCCGTATTGTCGTCCGTTGCGGGTGCCCACCCCGGGTGTATGCTGCGTGGCGGGAGCCCACCCCGCACGCTGAAATTGCAGAGGATCACCGCCGCGACCCGGAAGGGGAAGGAGTGACCCGGAAGCCAGGCGGGAGCCTACCCCGCGCTGGCCCAGCACCCAAGAGTCGACGGAGACTTCGCTCCGTGGTGGGGGCTCCCCGGAGGCCGAGGAGAGCCCCGAGTGCTGCCACTTGAGGAGCCTGGTGAGTGGGACCTTGAGGGAGCCGTCAGGAGAGGTCTGGAGAGAGCAGGGGACTGACGAGGCACATACCGGTGCCTGTCCTCTGCTGGAAGGAGTCCAGCGACGGAGGAAGCAGTAGGTCCGGAGCCGACGGGCTCCCCACCAAAGTCCCGGGTCCCAGGAGGGGCCCCGGGTGAAGAGTGGCGAGCTGCCTGAAGCAGCGCGACGCCTGCAGGACTGCCGGTGAGTGGGGCTGTGTGTTCCGACCCCAGGGGGGGGGGCGGCCGAGGCACGTTGTCGGTGCCTGAGGCCCCCGGGGCCCAGGGAGGGGCCGCTGATATTCCTCTGGTTGGCCAGGTAGCTGCCCCGGTTGGCAGCGGGCAGCTACCCTTCATCCCTCTCCCACGTTGGGCTGCACAGCGGTGCCGCCGTTGCGGACCGCTGCCACGTTTTTTTCCTTGTGGGCCACGTTTTAGTTGAAGCCCCCGTAGGGCTTCCCGTACGGACCGGGCCACAGTGCCTGGGGGCTACACAGCGACGCCGCAGTTGCGGGTCGCTGCGACGGGAGGCCTTTTTCTTGAGCCTCGGGTCCCAGGAGGGGACCCTCTACTGACCAGTACTTTGGGGGCCACAAAATTGTTGTATTCCCGAGTCCCCGAGTGGGGCTCCCAAGGGCACGGGGGTGCCAGTACTCTTTTTGGACATTGGTGCCTTCGAGTCCAGGAGAGGGACTCCAACTTACACCAGGGGCCTGCGAACACCGTGCAGAGAGTCAGGCAGGGGTAGCCACTATGCTGAGGATGCTTCCTACTGTAATGGTTCCCCTGAAATGGTGATAAACCCCCCACATAAGATATATCTACAGGTATTGCCCCTCTGCATATGAGGTAACACCTGCATTGCCATTACCCATGCATAGGAGATGTGGCCTCACTGGGGGAGTTCTGAGGAAGTGTTACCTTGGTGAAATGCATGTGTAATAGTGTTTATCTGCTGAAGCCTGACCTTCCCCTTCAGTTAAAGTCACTGCTGTGATTCAAATGGTCATATGTTGAATGTCTACCTGATTTGCGACACCCACTGTATAGAAAGTGGTTGCGCCTAGAATGTTACAGGCTCTTCCTTATCTACAGTGTAATGTGCATCTAATGTCTAGCTAATTGCATGTCGCCAAATGTGTGGAAGTATATGTTGGGACCTACTGTGTTACCTGCTTTTACGGGAGGTTGTTGTTACAGCCTCCTACCGGCCTACTGGTCTACTGTTATGATGTGCTTGAAGGAATCTACGCACTGGGTTTAAGAAGTTAACTGAAGTGAAATGTTGCCTAAGATTATCTGCGTCACCTATTGCCGACTTAAAGTTAGATAAAGGAACTTGCTTTTACATAACAGCCTGGTGTGGTCTCCTTTTGTGGTGTGCCTGGTGTGTCGCCTGTGTGTGCTGCGCGGATGCTTCACACAATGCTCAGAGTTTAGCCTTCCCGCTCCGCACCACGCTACCCGTTTCCAACATTGGTGCTCAGCGGTGGGATAGGACTTGTGTTTGCGCAGTACCACAGCGGCAACTGGTTGCACTACAAAGGGAGCACCTGAGAGTAATCACAGATGTGGGGATTATTGTTCCTGATTGTACTTTCCTCCTAAAAGTGTTGTGTTCGAATTGTGTTCCCCTGTTGCACTGTGGGTGGTGTATCCCGGGTGTATCTCGCCAAGATGGAATTAACCTATGAAGAGGAGAACATTTGGGAGTACACTGAGGAGGAAGTTACGAATTTCTGCAGGAAGAGAGGGATACCCACAGTGGGCAACACGCGCAGGAAATTGTTTCTCTATGAGGCCCTGAGAAGGGGGAACCCTTAGAGCCCTGCGGGGACCTTTCCAATTACCCCTCCGCATATTTAGGGGGTGGATTTGGTAGAGACCGTGAGGGGTCCCAGTCCATAACCCTGGAGGGTGGTGACTTTGAGGAGGAAGAGGATGTTAGGGCAGAGACACCGGTAGCGAAGGAGGACACCATAGAGAGGGAGTCCCGTGCTGGGTCCAGCCCCCGGTGCACTGCCCCACCCCTTTCCCTTTCCCCAGAAGAGTGGGTAGATAGGAGGGAAGAAAGGGAGTATCAGCTGGCGCTGGAAAGGCTCAGAGTGGAGCTAGCGCAGCTGAGGGTGGAAGGAAAAAGGCTAGAGACCGAGAGGGTCCTAGCACAGGAGAGGATGGCTAAGGCAGAGAGGGCCTTCGCCAGGGAGAGACTAGCTCAGGTGGGTAGGTTGTCCCCTGAGAGTGGTGTCTGTGGTCTGGATTCACCAGTGAGGGTGGGATCCAGTGGTGGCAGCGAGAGTGAAGCCAGTGCAGGAAGTCCCACTCCCAGAGCCCGGAAGATGGTGCCTGATCCCCAGGAGGAGGGGGACAGGTTGGAGTGCAAGGGCAGGGGAAAACTGTCCCATCAGTCTTGGGGGGAGTATGTGGACGTGTGTTGGACTGCACTGGAGGAGTGGATGGTGTGTGGCGCGGTGACAGATGGGGAAGAGCTGTTCCGCCTGATTATCAGGTAGCATGTGCTCAAGAGTTGTTTTCCTGGGTTGCGCCACCACCTGTTGCAGTGGGGGCTCTCCGACCCCAGGGAGCTTGCACGGGAGGCAGACCTTTGGGTGAGTGCCAGAGAGTCTGAGAGGGCATTGGGGAGTGAACCTGAAGGGAGTGGTGCAGGGATCTCCCAACCCAGCGAGGTGGGAGAGGTGGAGAATCGCCCAGCTAGGTCCCAGGAAGGTGAGAGGGTTGTAGGGCCTCACATCCTATCCATAGGAAGGAGTGAGACGGGGAGGTGTCCCGAGGTGCCCCAACCGCAGTCTCAGGGCCTGGAGAGTTCCATAAGGGAACCCCAGGTTGGGAGCCTAGGCTGTCCCGATGGGCCGTCCATAGAAGGGGATCCCCCAGTGTCAGTAGAACCTGGCGCGTCTGTATTCAGAGCTCCAGGGGTTCTGGGGTCTGCCCAGCCGCAGGGTTTAGATCCTGGGCTGGGGTGCCAGGTTCAGGGGCTGCCTGACCTGGCGGGAGGGATGTCTGTAACCAGTGTCCCTCCGGGATTGACTTCCAGGGGTACTTCTCCAGGTGGGAGGGTGCGGAACTCTGGAAGGGGGTGCAGGGGGAGGAAGGACTCGCCTCTGGCACCGACTCAGCCACAGGGCTTAGATCCTGGGTTGGGAGGCCAAGAACAGGTACTGCCTGACCTGGCGGGAGGGACGTCTGTAAGCAGTGTCCCCCCGGAGTTGTCTCCCAGGGGTGCTTCTCCAGGTAGGAGGGTGCGGAACTCTGGGAGGGGGTGCAGAGGGAGGGAGGACTCGCCTCTGGCACCGGTGCAACCTAAGGGTTTAGACCCTGGGTTGGGGGAGCGGTTGCAGGGTCACGGCCCTGGAAGAGTGAAAGAGTGGTGTTCTGAGGGTGCCCCGCATAGGAGGAGAGGGCGGAACCCCAGAAGGAGAGGTAGGGGGAGGAGAGCCTCGCCCCTGCCTTATGGACAGTGTGAGAGTGTGGTCCCTAGGTGGGAAGACCATTGGCAGTTTGGGACTGCACGGAGGAGAGGGAGAGTGGTCAAAGGGTACTAAGGGCCTGGGGCTACTGCCCCCCACTTTGTGAGACAGCCAGGGCCAGAGACATCTGGATGGCCTAGGGCCAGGTCCTGGCTGCAGCCAACTAGGGAGCACCAGTGGGGTGGCCTAGTTGGGTCAGGAGGAGTTGAGGAGAGGGAACCATCGGGTTCCAGAGTGGAGAAGAACCTGCGGGTGTTCCTGCAGTTGTGGGCCCGCGTCCAAGTTTTCTCGCTTCTAAGCAGGGAAGCCCATCAAGGCATTGATCGGTCTACCCTGGCTTTTGGCTGGGTGGGGGTTGTGTTGGACTTGGCCCTTTTGCCCTGAATTTTTTCGCTTGTGTAACAATAAAACGTGGTGTGTCTAAACAGAAAATAATAAATGCTGTGCAATGTTGTACACACTGTTAGCTCCACCATTTTAGAAAAGCACTGTGGAAAAATGTCACTGTTAAAATGGACGCCATGACTGCCTGCCCATGTGCCGCCTGACTGAGGTGGGTTGGCAGTCTAGTGGTTTGTTTCCCAGCGCCCCCTGCTTTTGGAGGGAAACTTCGCACCGAGGGTGCTCTACTCCTCCCCCTAAACCAGTTTAGACCGGTTTCCCAGAGAACCTTCTGGAAGCTGCCAGCCCTGTCTGGTAGGTGGGGTGAGGGGCGTACATATAGGGGGGCTGGGCTGCCATGTGCTCAGTGAAGAGTCAGAGTCCGTCAAGAGCAGTCCAGACAGGGACAGTGCAGAGCATGGACTGAATGAGAGGGGACACTCTGCCAGGGGAGACCGCCACATTGGGCCTGTGTGCTGGCCCCTGGGCCCATCTGCACCCCTCCACCGTCCACAGGGCCAGTGAGAGCTCCTTACTGGAGTATAGACTGCCATGACAGGAGGAGTACCACGTTATGGGGGATGACTGCTTCTAGGAGCTGCGGTCCTGTTCCGATGAGTACCCACTGCCCATTGATCTGACCCAGTATTGCTGACTGCTCTCCTACAGCCCGGAATCTAGCGCCTGGGGAGCGCTATACCTGCGGTGCCAGAAGGAGGGAGAGGGTGCCTGCAGCGCTGGACGGCCAGAGCTCTACTTATCCTGTGGGACCCTGAAGGTGGGAACGCTGCCTGTTGCCTGCCTGCATGAAGAGGGGCTGATGCCTGCACCCTAGCGCTGTGCCCTGAATCCTAAAAGCGCTGTAGCCTGTAAAGTGCTGTAACCCCCTGAAGACACCGTCTGCAAGAAGCGCTGCGTGCCTGGAGAAGCGCTGCTTCTCAAGTCTGCCAACCATCTGCCCTGCTGTAAGCGCTATGAGGGAGGAGAAGCGCCACGTGTGACAAAGCGATGTGTGGCTGAAGAAGCGCTGCTATGTGCCCAGGACCCCACGTGTGTCAAGCCCCCTAGCGCTGTGTTTGGTGACCTGCTGCCCACGAGGTTACTCATCTGGAGAAGGGGACTGCTCCCTGGAGCGCTGTGCCGCGCGCTCCCACGCATGCCGGCTGGGTCGGGGAAATCCCCGCTGCAGCCCCTGGGTTCCTCGCCGAGAAGCGCTAGGATTGAAACTCACCGCTGCTGCCGGGAGTGAGCCAGGAGCCGGTAATCACCGCCGCCGCCCGGGACAGGAAAGCGCTGTGGGGGACTGAAGCGCTGTGACAGAGAAGCGTGTCACCGCCAGGAATCACCGCCGCTGGCCGGGATCTGCGCGCGCTGTGTAGCGGTAGGAAGAGGAGCGCTGCTCGCCGCGAATCCCCGCGTGCTGCCAGGGAGAGCTGGTCGTTTAAAAGTACCACGGGAGCCCACCCCGGGTGTATGCTGCGTGGCGGGAGCCCACCCCGCACGCTGAAATTGCCGAGGATCACCGCCGCGACCCGGAAGGGGAAGGAGTGACCCGGAAGCCAGGCGGGAGCCCACCCCGCGCTGGCCCAGCACCCAAGAGTCGACGGAGACTTCGCTCCGTGGTGGGGGCTCCCCGGAGGCCGAGGAGAGCCCCGAGTGCTGCCACTTGAGGAGCCTGGTGAGTGGGTCCTTGAGGGAGCCGTCAGGAGAGGTCCGGAGAGAGCAGGGGACTGACGAGGCACATACCAGTGCCTGTCCCCTGCTGGAAGGAGTCCAGCGACGGAGGAAGCAGTAGGTCTGGAGCCGACGGGCTCCCCACCGAAGTCCCGGGTCCCAGGAGGGGCCCCGGGTGAAGAGTGGCGAGCTGCCTGAAGCAGCGCGACGCCTGCAGGACTGCCGGTGAGTGGGGCTGTGTGTTCCGACCCCAGGGGGGGGCCGGCCGAGGCACGTTGTTGGTGCCTGAGGCCCCCGGGGCCCAGGGAGGGGCCGCTGATATTCCTCTGGTTGGCCAGGTAGCTGCCCCGGTTGGCAGCGGGCAGCTACCCTTCATCCCTCTCCCACGTTGGGCTGCACAGCGGTGCCGCCGTTGCGGGCCACTGCCACGTTTTTTTCCTTGTGGGCCACGTTTTAGTTGAAGCCCCCGTAGGGCTTCCCTTACGGACCGGGCCACAGTGCCTGGGGGCTACACAGCGACGCCGCAGTTGCGGGTCGCTGCGACGGGAGGCCTTTTTTCTTGAGCCTCGGGTCCCAGGAGGGGACCCCCAACTGACCAGTACTTTGGGGGCCACAAAATTGTTGTATTCCCGAGTCCCCGAGTGGGGCTCCCAAGGGCACAGGGGTGCCAGTACTCTTTTTGGACATTGGTGCCTTCGAGTCCAGGAGAGGGACTCCAACTTACACCGGGGGCCTGCGAACACCGTGCAGAGAGTCAGGCAGGGGTAGCCACTATGCTGAGGATGCTTCCTACTGTAATGGTTCCCCTGAAATGGTGATAAACCCCCCACATAAGAATTATCTACAGGTATTGCCCCTCTGCATATGAGGTAACACCTGCATTGCCATTACCCATGCATAGGAGATGTGGCCTCACTGGAGGAGTTCTGAGGAAGTGTTACCTTGGTGAAATGCATGTGTAATAGTGTTTATCTGCTGAAGCCTGACCTTCCCCTTCAGTTAAAGTCACTGCTGTGATTCAAATGGTCATATGTTGAATGTCTACCTGATTTGCGACACCCACTGTATAGAAAGTGGTTGCGCCTAGAATGTTACAGGCTCTTCCTCATCTACAGTGTAATGTGCATCTAATGTCTAGCTAATTGCATGTCGCCAAATGTGTGGAAGTATATGTTGGGACCTACTGTGTTACCTGCTTTTACGGGAGGTTGTTGTTACAGCCTCCTACCGGCCTACTGGTCTACTGTTATGATGTGCTTGAAGGAATCTACGCACTGGGTTTAAGAAGTTAACTGAAGTGAAATGTTGCCTAAGATTATCTGCGTCACCTATTGCCGACTTAAAGTTAGATAAAGGAACTTGCTTTTACATAACAGCCTGGTGTGGTCTCCTTTTTGTGGTGTGCCTGGTGTGTCGCCTGTGTGTGCTGCACGGATGCTTCACACAATGCTCCGAGTTTAGCCTTCCCGCTCCGCACCACGCTACCCGTTTCCAACAGTATCACCCGGTGAAGTGTGGCTTGTTTGCTCCATCTCGACTTCATCAAGTGTTTCCATTTATCTCCTATGCCATCCTCCGTCCATTCTCTATAATCATAAGTGGACTCCATCATAGCAGCCCTAAAAGTCCTTCTCTAGTTGTTCCATGAAACTCCAAACTCGGCTAAATCTTTTAATTGCACCAACCCTTTTGGCATAGGCCTCTTCAAATTTCCTGGTACGGATCATTTCATTCTAGATATGTTGGGACTCTATTTGTCTTCCAGTTCTGCAGAATCAAAGATCGAGCCACTAGGGACGTAATAAAAATAAAAGCGTCCTTGCCTTTTATATTTAAGGAAATGTTACTCTGTTTTGACAGACCGAAAAGTGCCACTGCTGCCTCCGGATCTATTTGACTCTGTAAGCCTCTACTAAGAGCACAAAATATTTTTTGCCAAAATTGGGTCAGAAATGTGCAGGTGAAGAAAGTATGGAGCCAATCTCCTCCACCTAATTGCCGGCTATGAAAACCTCTGTCTTCCAATTATGGATACATCCTACGGAGGGCCTTAGGTGTATTAAACGCCATCCATCATGACAGAAAAGACATACGCTTGAAATTCGCAGCCTTTAAGGCTTTCATTCCAAATTCCGAGATCGTCTGCCACTCGATTTCAGAAAAAGAGCATTATGTTGTCTCGGCAATTTTTACTAAAAAATTCTTTATTAAATGGCTTTCCCCTTGATTCTGCAGAAATAAATACCAATTTCCGACCCCACTCAACCTTGCTTTAAAAAGAGCGACCGCTAATGATGATGGACCAGCGGAGGATATCAGACAATACTTTTTGACTAAATGGATAATTGGTATAAATCCCCCAAAAAATAGCTTACTACGATCCCCGCACCTAGCTAAAATTTCCTGTCAGGTGATACATCTCTCTTGCAGCAGAAAATGGCCCAGCTCGCTGAAGCCATTTGCATTCCAGAAGCTTAAGTGACTGGACTGAATATATAACCCTAAGACCCTACATTCCTTTAATTGGACTCAAGTTAGCCCTGCTGGCGCCTCGCACCTTTTAGCCTGCCTCACGCTGTGTTTTTAAATTGATTTGACTGTGGCTGCGTTTGCTTCTGAATACTGCCATTCTTTTATTGTTGTTTTAAACATTTACTGCTGCTAATTTAAAAAACTTAAATTTGCTGCTCACCGGTATTTCGCATTTGCACTTTAACCCGTCCCTGGTACTGAGTGGGTGCATACCCCGTTCCGCCACGGCTGTCGTGCCGATTGCGCGGAGGGCGGACCCACCTCTACCACTCTCTCCTCACTTAGGCCCACACGACACTTCCGGTTTGGACGCGGTCTAGTCGTCCTCCGGGATTCTGCATATAACGGCCAGATGGGGCGGACGCGCGCAGCGGGCGTGCTGCTGGTCCGCGCCTAGACCGGGCCCAGGGCCACAACCCCATGTCCTTTGAACTCACATACGCACAGATACACCGCAAGGGATCTACTCCTCCTTAATAACCCCAAGGATAATTGCTGCTCGTTTAATCCTGGTGGAGAAAACACAAATTGTCCCTGGGGTTTTACACCCTGGTTTTCTGACGCACTACGGAAACCAAAGCAAAAATGTCGTCGACTAGAAAGGTGTTGGTGAGTAAATTATCACACACCTGAGAGAAAAGCGTATAGAACTGCCCTAGCACAATATAAAAACTTACTGATATCAGAAAAAAGGGATTACTTTACTAAACAGATCGAGAAAGCAAAAAATTCCTCTAAAGAACTATTTGCAGTAGTAAACAAACTAGCCGTCCACAAAAATACAGGGATCAAGGGCAACCAAAAGTTCTGTGACGGCATTGCAGCTGCTTTTAAAGCCAAAGTCATGGACATTTTTAAGGTCTTTGAGGATACATCAGTTCACCTCCCCACCGCTCAAACTATTAGCCCTGACTTTGAAATTAACACCCTGCTCAGCTTTTCCCCCACCTCATCTGAAGCAGTGGAAAAATATATAAGAGAAGCAAAGTCGGGATCCCCCTCTGACCCATGCCCGCCGGCATTTCTGAAAGAAATAGCGGAATTGGTGAGTCCTGAACTCACAGAAATCTTCAACTCTATGTTTGACTCTGGCGATTTTCCTTCCAGATGGAAAGATACCTCCATCCTTCCGCTGCTTAAAAAACCCTCCCTGGATGTGACTAATCCGCACAACTATCGACCTATAGCCCGGTTGCTGTTGCCAGCTAAAATAATTGAAAAAATCATGAATACTCAATTAGACCAATTTATTCGCGAAAATAACCTGCTCGATCACTTCCAGTTTGGATTCCGCCAAGAGCACAATACGGAAACAGCACTCATTAAAGCCACAGAGGAGATCAGAGCAGTGATGGATGGAGGAGGCACAGCCGCCCTTGTGCTCCTCGATCTGTCAGCCGCTTTCGATACTGTTGATCACTCTCTCCTGCAACAGCGGCTGGAGCGTCTGGGGGTCAGGGGTACAGCTTTAGCCCTACTGTCCTCCTTTCTTAAGGACAGGAGATTAACAGTTTCGGTAGATGGGTATCATTCAGAGCCTTATACCCTCCAGTGCGGTGTACCACAGGGCTCCTCCTTGAGCCCTTCTCTTTTCAATGTCTACATCTCCGAACTGGCTCCCCTGATCTGGGACTTTGGGTTTAGTCTGACGTCTAATGCCGACGACACCCAGATAGTGGTGGCTGCATGCAAAAATCAGGCCCCTCCTACCCAACAATTTCAGAACTGCATGAGCACAATTAATAGATGGATGTGTACACATTGTCTCAAACTCAATTCTGAAAAAACTGAGGTCCTAATTTTTGGTAATATGCAGCCAAACTGGGGCAATCTGTGGTGGCCGGCAGAGATGGGAGAATCACCAGAACCAGCGACTAAGGCTAAGAACTTGGGAGTATGGTTTGACAACTGATGGAGCAGAGAAAATAAAAAAATTTTAACCCCTAACAAATTTTAAAAGTAATTAATAAAATGTTCGTTTAAATGTATTAATCAACACTGTACGTGTGGGAAGGGTAATACGCAAGTGTATGTGCTGAATAATCTATTAACGAATGTCCGTGTGTCTAATTATAACATAAAAATAAATGCGTACTAATTTAAAATAAATGCATGATTTTGTGCTTCATAGAAATAAACGTGTCGTTGCAAAAACAATAGTGATGGTAAGTAAGGAACAGCTTAAATGTTGCTTTCTGCTAGGTAATAACTAATTGGGGTACGTAGATGACGGGAGGGAAACGAAAAGGCTATTTTTCTCTATTATTAATTATGTTTTGTTTATTTCAAAATAGTGCTTCTAAAGTATAACCGAGTGGCGATATAAAATGGCTGCCAGTTGGGGATGTGCGCAAGCGCAGGGAAACACGTGACAAGGGAGAGAAGTCGGAGAAAAGCTAACCTCGTGATGTTGCTGAGAGGCTAGGATGCGAGAAATGGTCAAGGCTGATGTGACCTAATTGAACTGATAGTGTGCCGTGGTGATCAGCAAAGACCCGTGGGAAACCAGTTTAAGAGAAAAGGACAATGCCTGCAGAGTTCTCGAATGTATCGAAAGAAGTTACAAATGTACTGATCGAAGCGGATGGAAACATGTCTTGAACTGTGAGAAAGGAAATGATCCAAGGACCATTGGATCCAAGAGAACTTGATTAAAAGAATGAATAAGATGACATGCATGGACCAATGAAAGAAAAGCGTGTTATTAATGTTGCAACAATTAGTTAGCAAAGTTAGAATTAGGGTATAAGAGGGCCTACTCTTAGTGGGAGGGGTCAGTCGCAGTCACAGTCAGGAGCGGAGTTGGAGAGTCGTGTTGGTGTTGGTGGCTTCCAGTGCTGGGTGGTCCTGATCGATCCATTACTGAGCGGGAGATGCTGAAAGACTGTTAGATGAGACGGGTTGCAGGTAGCTGATGCTGACGAGCTGAAGTTTCTGTTGCTGTCTTAATTTTCCAGTTGAGTATGAGAATCAGGTTATTTCTAATTCTTAAACTTAGGTTAGAAATCATTAGGCTAAATTAGGAAGGTAGGCAGGTAATTAGGGATTTGCTTCATGACAAAAATTTCCTTTCTGCAATAAATTGATTATGTTTAATAAATATTTGAATTAATAATGAATGAATAATTGAATAAAAGTTTAAATTCTTTCTCATGCTTTTAAAATTATATAAAATTTAAGATTCTTTAAATCAAACGTCTCAATGGTTATTTTTCTAAATGATTGTGACACCAGTAATTGGTTATTGTGATTCAGCTGGTCTTAATCACTATGAACTAATTTCTTACATGAATGATTCATCGACAAACCAATGAGCAGGAATATCTTAAAGAAAATAACTAAAAGAAAGTGATAAGTTAAGGTAATAAGATATCTCGGCTCCTTCCAGCGGTACATAAATGGTGTTTTCCATTTAGTTCTCATGCTTCTCCTAGGAATACAGATTTTAATAAAGGTGTAAAGGAAATCCAGGTGTGTGCGTGTGTGTTAGGCGATGTTTATGGGCCCCATCGTCATGTGGATGTGAGAAAATATAGTTTGCCCCTGGATGACCTATAAGTGACCTAGGAGGAGAATAGTTTTTATTGTACGCGCTGCATCAGATTTCTTGGTAGCAGAGTTATGGTTTTCTATAGATTAGTTTAGTGATTATTGTTTATTGATTATTGATTATTTTTGATGACTAACATTATATGTTGAGTCGCGTTATGTTATATGTGAGTTTTCACGCTTCTGGGATGTAGGAAGTGGAACACGTGTGGCAAGAGAAGTCACATGGAATTTGGTACATGGTCTGAATTCATTTTGGTAATAACACAGGTTGTGTTATGTTAGGGATTTTCTGTACGAAAAGTGTGTAACTGAAATAGCAAATCACGTTTTCTTGTGAAACTTTGGCCTTAATTCTCAGGAGCCTAGTCTCCACATGTGTCTTATCCCCAGAGAAACGAGTAAATTGTTTGCTTGAAAGAAGGGTAAGGTAGAGGGAAGTGCTACTTTATCGGCGAGAGTAAATAATTCTGTGGTAGGGTAGAGGTAAGCGCTGCCTACTGGAAATACAGGATTCTTGTGTAAAAGGACAAAGCTGTCACTTTTGTTTAGCGAATCAGACTATGGAATTGTTTTAATTGTTGTAACTAACGGAGAAAACAGTGAAAAGAAAATTGCCGATAAATTTTGTAAAGGAGGGGTAAAAGAGCAGGAGTGACGTAGAACAGTGCCGCGCTAGGATTGGATAGTGCGCTAGTCACGTGAACACAGAGTCAGGAGTGACGTAGAAAAGTGCCGCGCTAGGATTGGTTGGTTCGCGGACGAAGGGAATTGTTCTGATTGGTACGTTAGTGTGAGTCGCGCTGTAATTGGTTGAAGTTCCGTACACAGAGCAGCGTTAGCGTAAAGAGAAAAACAAATAGAAAACATGCCGTATTACAAGTATGAAAGGGAGAGAACGTCATGGACGACAAAAATAAAGAATTTCTTTAAGAAAGACAAAAAGGTCGTGACTAGAGAGGGACAAGTAATTCCTCCGCCGAAATCAGCAGCTTCACATATGATGCTGAAATACGGATATCATACATGCATATGGTTGGAAAATTGGGCAAAGTATACGAAGAATGATGGTGCTTTAGCTTTTCCTGAGAATGGTTCATTTAGTGTAGCGGTTTTGCGAAATTTGCGAGAAAAGATGACAAATCTAGAACCTAGACCTAGACCGACACAGTTTGAAGCGTTGACGGAATGGGAGGATGAGATGTATGAGCGAGAGAGATTCAGAGGTTTAAGAGATCATGAGTTTATGCCTGGAAGAATGTGGGGAATAAATCATGAGGATAGAATAAAACGCTGGAGATGTGCTAACATGACAGGAGGTTTGTTTCCAGCTTTTACAGTTGAGGAAGGGACTAAGAGAAAACGGACTGAGAAAAAGAAACATATGGAGAGGGAGAAATATATGCATGAGAGCGAAACGGATGATGAATTGCTGGAAGATATTTTAAATAGAAATCCACCTCCGTATCAGCAGAGTTCTACAGTGGTGACACCAAATGCGCCGCTAATAGAGACTATGCGAAATAAAAGTCCGGAGAAAAGAATTGAAATAAATAGGTCACAAGATCAAATGAGAACTTCACAAAATGAAGGAATAGAAAGCGACAATGCAAGCGAATTAGCAAGGACAACCAAAGAACTAACTGAGAAGATTAGAGAATTAACGAAAAATATGGAAGCAGTTACTGTGCCTGTAACAATAGGTCCAGTAATACCAGTTTTTGAGAATCAGAAAATTGATGAACGATCTTTAGTGATTCCCATGAGTTCACAATTTCAGAGAGAAAAAGAAAGAATGGAACAAAGTGCAAGTACAAGTAATTTGGCTAGTACTTACAGACCAAGTCCACCTACAAATTTGACTGTGAATGAGTGCAATGGTAGGAAAATGCATATGGTAACAGAATCTGCAACAGAAACCCCTGAAAAGAGTGGTAATTGGGTGGAACTAAATAATACACCCATAGGTCCAACTCCTGATGAGTTAAATGAGTGGATGAAGGCATTTAAAATAAAAGAACCAGAAGAAAAACCATTAGATGTAATTAGATTAAAAATTGACATGGAAGAATTAATTCTAGGAACGATTGGTACAGAAAAGATAAAAAATTATCAGGATGATGAAATAATGTTTCTGTGCAAAAGTATTACATGGAGAGCAAAGAATTTACATGACAAATTAGAAGAAGTAGCCAGTGAAATTGGAATAGACTTTGCGAAAGTGAAAACATTGCAGAAACCATATAGAGTAGATTTTTGTGAAAAAGATATTGAAAATTTGAACACGGCAGGAAGGCTGACACAGATAAAAGAGTTAATTGTATTGTTGAGAAAATGGGGTGATGTGGACAGATGGAAGGTTAGATGGACGAAGAAGAATGAGAAAACTACAGACAAAGCTTCTTTGGCTTTTATGATAACTGAAAAGGAACCTGTTGCCAGAGAATACCCTATGAGAGAAACTCCAGGTGGTAGTTATGTGCATGTTCCCTGGACTAGGCAGGATATACTGTCATTTACCAATGACTTTCCGAAGCTAAGAGAGAAACCAGTTGAATGGTACCGACAAGTAGAGAGGTTTGTAAAGGTTTCAAAAGTGTTGTGGATAGATTTAGATGGATTGTTTGACATAGTGGTACCAACTGATTTGTGGTCAGAATGTAAAATTACAGTTGACTGGCCAACTACAGAATATCCAAGAGATCCTAAGACAGGAGCTCCAGGTCCTGATGTGATGAAGAAGTATGATAAGGTGATTACCTTTTTGAAGAATAAGATTCCTCCTAAAGAGACAGATTGGGTAAAAATTGATAGAACTACACAGGAAAGTAAAGAGTCTGTACATGCATACTATGAAAGGTTATTGTTGGTTTTCAAACAGTATAGTGGATATGAGGAATTAAGTGAAAAAGATATGAGTCATTTTGTATACAGATTTGTGTTTGGGTTGAAACCAGAGATTAGTGAAATGATTAAACAGCATATGATTAATTGGCAGACTGGCACAGTCGATGATGTGCTAAGGTATGCTAAGTATTGCAGTGATGAAATTGAGAGTAGACAGCGTAAATTGAAAGAGAAGGCAATGTGGGCACAGGTGAAAGTGGCAGAAAAACAAGAAGCTCAATTGGACAATAATAATGGGAGTGAAACAGGACAGAATAAAATGCGACCTAACATTGGTAAAGGGAAAGGTCAAGTGAGTCTAGAAGAAGCAAAGAAGAAATGGCCCTGTCATAATTGCGGAAAATTGGGGCATTGGAGAAACGAGTGTAAGTTCCCACCTAAACCTAATCCGGAAAATCAATCATTAACTCCACAGGTGCAGAATGAGGTAGTTGTTCAACAAAGTCAGGTGCCGCAACCACCACTTCCCAACACTGTTAACCAGCAAAGATACAGTACAGAAACAGGATTCTACGGAGGAGAGCAGGTAACACAGTTGCCGCGAGCAGCTAACATTTCTCAGTATTGGTTGCGTCAGAGTGAGGATGACCCGGATGAAAGATTCTGACGGTGCCCAGGAGAGGGGAAAGAGTGCGTACTTGGCGCAACTCTAGAGGTAGATCAGTCTGGTCCCTTTGTGGATGGAGAAGTGAATGGTGCAAATGTAACATTCCTTGTCGATACTGGAGCTACCCGTTCTACTGTTAGATCAGTGGAAATTCCAAACCTTCCTCTCTCAGGTGAATGCATCCAAGTGGTAGGAGTAGCCAATCAGCAGATTAAAACACCACTTACTGAATTAGTGGAAGTAAAAATTGGTTCTTTTAGCAAAATGCATAAATTTGTAGTGTGCGATTGTAGTCCTGTAAATCTTTTAGGTCGTGACCTCTTGTGCAAGATGAATTGCACAATTTATTGTACGCCAGATGGAATTGGATTTCAGACCTCAGATGAAGATGTCTTGTATAAAGTAACTTTGATGAATCAGGAACCTGAAATGAATGGTTTGTTTCCTGCATTTGATGCAGAAAAACTTCCAGAAGAACTAAAAATTGCAGTGAAAGAAAGTGTGTGGGATTTTACAGGAGAAGACATTGGATTAATGAAAGAAGTTGATCCCGTAAAAGTAACAGTAAAAGAAGGAACAACTTACCCGAATACGCCACAGTACAAATTAACTCCAGAAATAATTGAAGGAATAACTCCTGTAATAAATAAAATGATTGAACAGGGAATTCTAAAAGAAATAATGAGCAGTCCATGTAATTCACCTATTATGGGATTGAAAAAGCCAAATGGAACATATAGAATAGTACAGGATTTGAGAAAGATCAACAAAATAGTTGTGCCCTGTTGTCCAATAGTGCCAAACCCTGCAGTAATTCTATATCAAATTCCACACGAAGCTGAGTGGTACACTGTGATAGATTTGTGTCATGCATTTTCTCTATTCCTTTGCATCCAGATAGCCAGCCATTATTTGCGTTCCGGTTCGGAGAGCGTATTTTGGCATGGTGCCGAATTCCTCAGGGGTATACAGAAAGCCCCTCAATCTTTAATCAGATTCTAAAGAAATCTCTGGAAGATTTGAAAATGCCAGAAAAGTCAGTGATGGTGCAGTATATCGATGACCTATTGGTGGCATCGAAAACAAAAGAAGCATGTGTAAATGATACAATAGCTTTACTGAACCATCTAGAAAAAAGAGGACATAAAGTGTCTCCTTCAAAATTGCAATTTTGCCAAAAAGAAGTTCAATATTTAGGGCATAAAATTGAGAAAGGAGTGCGAAAGATAGCGACAGAAAGAGTAAGAATGATTCAAGGAATGAGAGCACCAATGACGCAAAGAGAGGTAAGAATGTTTCTGGGAATGGTTGGATATTGCCGACAATGGATAAGTGGTTTCTCTTTGATTGCAAAACCATTACAAAAGTTGACCAAGAAAGATGTAAGAGACCCTTTTGAGTTAAATAACGAAGAAATGAAATCTTTCAAAGAATTGAAAAAGAAATTGTGTGAGGCACCTGCATTAGGCATGCCTGATTATGAGAAGGATTTTGAGTTGTACTGCAGTGAAAGAGATGGATGTGCATTTTCAGTACTGGTACAAAAACATGGAACAATGAAAAGACCAATTGCTTATTTTTCAGCTGTTTTAGATCCTATAGCAAAAGCATTGCCCGGATGTCTGAAAGCAGTTGCTGCTACTTGTGTGAGTCTGGAACAAAGTGAAGGTATAGTGATGGGGTATCCACTGAGAGTATATGTTCCCCATTCAGTAGAAATTCTTTTGACCAGAACAAAAACACAGTACATGACACATAGTCGGCTGACTAAGTACGAAAAAGTCATCTTGAGTGCTGAAAATGTGACCATAGATAGATGCATGAATGTGAATCCTTCAACATCATTGCCAGATGAGGAGAGTATAATTGAACAAGACGAAGTAGATCATGATTGTCTGAACGTGCTGGAATATTGCACGAAACCAAGAGCTGACATAAAAGATGAACCGTTAAAGGAATCTGATTATGTCATGTTTGTAGATGGTTCATGTTTGAGAACAAAAGAAGGATTTTTAAGCGCAGCCTACGCAGTGTGCACAGTGGCAACTGTGATGGAAGCGTCTTGTCTGAAAGGAATAAGGTCTGCACAAGTTGCGGAACTGATTGCTTTGATTCAAGCATGTAAATTAGGAAGAAATGTACGAGTCACGATTGTGACCGATAGCCAATATGGTTTCGGCATCGTACACGATTTTGGTCAGATTTGGTCACAAAGAGGTTTCTTGACATCTGCAGGAACACCTATCCGAAATGGAGATTTTGTTAAAAAGCTGCTTGAAGCGATACAGTTGCCTAAACAAATCGCTGTAGTGAAGTGCAAGGCGCATAAGAAAAACGAAGATTACATAGCCGTCGGCAATAATTATGCTGACGAGATAGCCAAATATTGTGCAGAGAACATGGTGTCCATGAACAAAAATAGAGAAAGGGAGCATATCTCTTCTCCTTTGCTTTTTACTAATACTGTTGAGACATGGGATGAAGTAAGACAGTTACAAGAAACTGCAAGTGATGAAGAAAAAGATTACTGGATAAAAGCAGGATGTAGAAGACAGGAAAATAATGGTGTGTGGGTATACAGAGACGAAAGACCAGTTATGCCTGATAGCATGATTGCAGACATGGCACGGATGTACCATGGACAAGCTCATATTGGGAGAGATGCAATGATCAGACTTTTTAGACAAACATGGTATAACCCAAAATTCAGAGCCATAGCTGAAAGTCTTTGTCAGAGATGTCTTATTTGTCAGCAGTTTAACCCAGGAAGAAAGACGGTAGTGAGTCTAGGAACAATAGGACGGGAAGGAGGTCCATTCACTAGAATGCAGTTAGACTTTATAGAGATGCCCCCTAGTAACAGACTAAAATATGTTCTAGTGGTCGTCTGTTTGTTTTCTCGTTGGGTGGAGGCATACCCCACTAGAAGGAATGATGGAACAACGGTGGCAAAACTTATGCTGCGGGAGTTCATTCCAAGGTATGGTTTTCCAGTCACGGTTGAGACAGATAGAGGAACACATTTTCAAAATGAGTTGATCCAATTGATTTGCGAAGCATTGAGTATTAAACAAAAACTACATTGTGCTTACAGACCAGAGGCTTCTGGGGTAGTGGAGCAAATTAATGGAACAATTAAGAACAGATTAGGAAAAATGTGTCAAGCTACAGGACTCAAATGGCCAGATGCACTGCCTCTTGTTCTGATGACCATCAGAAGCATCCCTGAAAAGAAAACTGGACTTAGTCCTCATGAGATGATCATGGGACGAGCAATGAGACAAGCACAAGTACCTGTCAACAAGTTATTGACTATAACTGATGATCTAGTACTGGATTATTGCAAGGGACTGGCTGATGTGGTACGTTCTGTGTTTCATCAGGTTGGACCGGATGCGACCACTCTTGAAAGAAAACCAGCCCACGACTTGAATCCAGGAGACTGGGTCCGTATAAAAATCCACAGGAGAAGAAACTGTCTAGTTCCTCGCTGGGACGAACCACGACAGGTAATCCTAGTGACAACGACTGCAGTCAAGTGTGCAGGAGTGAAGAACTGGGTCCATGCCAGCCACACAATCAGAGTTCAAGAACCTACTGATCGACATGTGAGTCGACGTCTGGAAGTGTGGGATAAAAGCTTAACGGCTGGGACAACAAGGATAAGAGAAAGGGTGCCAGAACTTGAAGATCGACCTGAAAGTCGACATCTGGAAACCCCAACTGCGAGCACCTCTAGAGAAGAAGAGGAAGAAGAAGAAGAAAGAAATTCAGAAATTCCAGAACCTGAAGATCGACCTGTAAGTCGACATCTGGAAATATCTGACACAAGTTCAGGATCTGATGATTCAGTTGCAAACTGTGAAGAATTCCGAAGGAGAACTTGGGGTTATAAACCAATTAGAGAAGAAAATGAGCAAGAAAACGATCTAGATGAACAACCAAGTACAAGTTATGGTGGAAATCCTTCAGAAATAATATTAATAGATGAAGTAGGGAAAGAAAAACACAAAAAGTTAGAGAATCGAGAAGAACCCCGAGGAGCAATAGGGATAGATAGAGAAACTGAAGAACAGGGAAATTTAGAAGTAGAAAGGGAGGAAAACACCAAATCGGAAGAACACCGAGGAGGGACAGTAATAAGGGAACACAAGAAGGAGAAGACAGATCCACCAGTAGGAGATGACGAGATCATAAGTTTCAAAATAAGAGACAATAGTGAAACAGTTGAAACAGAAACTGAAGAGAGTGGAGAAGAGGAGAAGGCAAAAACTGAATCAAGAAAAAGAAATTGGAAATCAGAAAGAGAAGAAAAAGAAGGTGAAGCCAAAAGGCCAAGAAAAGGAGATAATTGGCCCAACAGCTATATAAGAAAATTGAGATATAGAATAATAAGAGCTGGAGACGAAAGTGCTGAACAAGTGAATGAAATAACAAGTCAAAAGGGACAAGAAAAACCAAGTGGAAAACGATTGCAAAAGTCCAAAAGAACGAAGAAGGTGAATGCAAAATATAAGTCACCTGAGTGGCTGTATATCGCACTGACGGATTACAAAGAAGAAGAAAACACTCACGAGAACCAGAGACTAAGAAGTCGAATGGGAAAAGGTGAGATGCAACAAACCTGAAGTGAAGACTTATAGTGCTTCTGCCGGACATGACAATTTTACTGGATGTGACAAATCACCGGATGTGACAACGAAAGAATTCTGGAAAGAATTAAAAGAAAGTACCAAGCAAAGACTTTTTGAAAGCAGAGTGGCATCTAAGTCATTTCTGAGGTGTAGTGACACAATTTTCTGAAACCTAACAAATAGATAAAAGCAAAATGGAAAATACTAGGGATAGAAGAGATAAATGTGAGTTTGTAAAAAGATGGTGTAAAATGTGCTGCTTTTGTACAGGGTTATTAATGACCATATGGATAGTTTTAGCAATCACAATTCCTATTAGTTTAGCTGTAATAGAAGCGAAGAATGATACTAAACCAGAAAAAGAAACTAATATTAAAGAACCAGTTATTTTAAGAAGTAGTGCAGAATTACATAAGGATAAGTCAGTAACAGATTTTTCTAAAAATGTTTTTACAAAATTGTTGTACGAATATGTAGAGACAATGGATGTGAGAGATTGTTATGTTTGTATGCAGTTGCCTGCATCAGTGTCAGAAGGTGTGACTTATCATCACCTACCTCTAACTTATGGAATAACCTGTAGTGTAATAGCAAGTTTATTTTATAAAACAGGTAGATTAGAATCTTATTATACTGATATAGATAAGATTTTTGCAAACATTCCAGTAGTACCAGAACTTAACAAAGTAAAACCAGCAAAAGTTTTAGGAGAATTCTTTTAGAACATAGAAAATTAACGTTAGAAGAAATAGTTAGTAACAACCTTACCTGTGAGTTAAAGAAAGAAGAAAAGGTATTTTTAGAAATGGTTGAAGAAAGAAGGATGAAATTTCAAAAAGAAGCAATAAAAGAGGAAGGAACACATCTATGGACGTTTGAGGAAGGAAATCATGAAGGGAAAAAGATAAATGCAGCAATGACATTAGATTGGCCGCAAACAGGAAAGTTGTGTATTAGGAGAAATAAGACAGTCTATGACAATTACTTTGTAGGTTCCAGTATCTGCCATGACAATTATCAAATTCTGGGAGGTTGGGGATTCAAAGGTGGAAAAGATCCGATATTTCCAGGTATCTATTATATTTGTGGGAATAGAGCTTATTACAGGTTACCGGACCATTGGTATGGAACTTGCTATGTAGGCCTGGTCTTTCCAAAAATCTTTCATATGGACAGAGAAGAAAAAGGAACATACAAGATGATTAATAGCTTTACACGTAGAAAGAGGGAAAGTTTTTCAGAAATTGTAGGTGATATTTTTGGAGCATTAATACCAGCAGTGGGAATATCTTTGAATGCATTTAAAATTCGGAAATTATCCACAGTAGTAGATCGGTTGTCTACAGATACTGCGGGAGGGTTCTTAATGGTAAATACCGAAATGGTTGCCATGAGAGCTATGGTGATGCAAAATCGGCTTGCCCTTGATATTCTTTTGGCAAAAGAGGGTGGAGTCTGCGGAATGTTGAAAGTCCAACATTGTTGCACTTACATTCCTGATAAAAGTGAAAATATACAGAAGTATATTACAAATATTACAAATTTGCACAAAGAACTAGTTCCACTGGAGGTTGAAAGTGTCTTGGGAAAACTTGGTAGAGGGTTTTCTTCAGTAGCGAATTGGTTGACCAGAATGAGTAGACTAATGATAGGGAAAGTTATAATAATAGCAACTGTAGTAATACTGTTAGCCATGGTGTTGAAAATAGTAATAACGTGTATAAAAAGAAAAGTAAGACAAAATAAGATAAAAAGAAATAACAGAATAATGAAAGAGAGAGAGAGAGAAATGGGTGAAATTGAGTTAGAGAAAATGAAAGAAAACATGTATAAGGAGACAAGAAGACAAGATGAAGGAGAAACAGATGTGTAACTAACAGAAAGCAAAGGATGAAAGACATATACTGCCTGAAAAAGAAGTATAACTTGGGTTTTATGTGGTGATTTAAAAATCACCAAAGGGGGAGTTGATGGAGCAGAGAAAATAAAAATTTTTTAACCCCTAACAAATTTTATAAAGTAATTAATAAAATGTTCGTTTAAATGTATTAATCAACACTGTACGTGTGGGAAGGGTAATACGCAAGTGTATGTGCTGAATAATCTATTAATGGATGTCCGTGTGTCTAATTATAACATAAAAATAAATGCGTACTAATTTAAAATAAATGCATGATTTTGTGCTTCATAGAAATAAACGTGTCGTTGCAAAAACAATAGTGATGGTAAGTAAGGAACAGCTTAAATGTTGCTTTCTGCTAGGTAATAACTAATTGGGGTACGTAGATGACGGGAGGGAAACGAAAAGGCTATTTTTCTCTATTATTAATTATGTTTTGTTTATTTCAAAATAGTGCTTCTAAAGTATAACCGAGTGGCGATATAAAATGGCTGCCAGTTGGGGATGTGCGCAAGCGCAGGGAAACACGTGACAAGGGAGAGAAGTCGGAGAAAAGCTAACCTCGTGATGTTGCTGAGAGGCTAGGATGCGAGAAATGGTCAAGGCTGATGTGACCTAATTGAACTGATAGTGTGCCGTGGTGATCAGCAAAGACCCGTGGGAAACCAGTTTAAGAGAAAAGGACAATGCCTGCAGAGTTCTCGAATGTATCGAAAGAAGTTACAAATGTACTGATCGAAGCGGATGGAAACATGTCTTGAACTGTGAGAAAGGAAATGATCCAAGGACCATTGGATCCAAGAGAACTTGATTAAAAGAATGAATAAGATGACATGCATGGACCAATGAAAGAAAAGCGTGTTATTAATGTTGCAACAATTAGTTAGCAAAGTTAGAATTAGGGTATAAGAGGGCCTACTCTTAGTGGGAGGGGTCAGTCGCAGTCACAGTCAGGAGCGGAGTTGGAGAGTCGTGTTGGTGTTGGTGGCTTCCAGTGCTGGGTGGTCCTGATCGATCCATTACTGAGCGGGAGATGCTGAAAGACTGTTAGATGAGACGGGTTGCAGGTAGCTGATGCTGACGAGCTGAAGTTTCTGTTGCTGTCTTAATTTTCCAGTTGAGTATGAGAATCAGGTTATTTCTAATTCTTAAACTTAGGTTAGAAATCATTAGGCTAAATTAGGAAGGTAGGCAGGTAATTAGGGATTTGCTTCATGACAAAAATTTCCTTTCTGCAATAAATTGATTATGTTTAATAAATATTTGAATTAATAATGAATGAATAATTGAATAAAAGTTTAAATTCTTTCTCATGCTTTTAAAATTATATAAAATTTAAGATTCTTTAAATCAAACGTCTCAATGGTTATTTTTCTAAATGATTGTGACACCAGTAATTGGTTATTGTGATTCAGCTGGTCTTAATCACTATGAACTAATTTCTTACATGAATGATTCATCGACAAACCAATGAGCAGGAATATCTTAAAGAAAATAACTAAAAGAAAGTGATAAGTTAAGGTAATAAGATATCCCGGCTCCTTCCAGCGGTACATAAATGGTGTTTTCCATTTAGTTCTCATGCTTCTCCTAGGAATACAGATTTTCGTAAAGGTGTAAAGGAAATCCAGGTGTGTGCGTGTGTGTTAGGCGATGTTTATGGGCCCCATCGTCATGTGGATGTGAGAAAATATAGTTTGCCCCTGGATGACCTATAAGTGACCTAGGAGGAGAATAGTTTTTATTGTACGCGCTGCATCACAACAAACTATCAGTTTCTTATCAGACAAATGCAATTGTCTCCGCCTCCCACTTTCTTATTAAGAAAATAAGGAAGATCTTTCCTTATATCCCCGCGGACACTAGGAAAACAGTGGTAACATCGCTAATCCAGTCTAAACTGGATTACTGTAATGGGCTTTATTTGAACATTCAGAAGCAGTGTTTAAAAAAGCTTCAGATCGTTCAAAACACAGCTGCACGGCTACTGGTCAACATTCCTAGGCACAAATCTGTATCCAAAGAGATTCGCGGCCTGCACTGGCTCCCTGTACTACAACGCATCAAATTTAAGGCCCTGTGTCTGGCTTATAAAGCACTGAATCACACAGGTCCTTCCTTTCTTCAAAACCTTTTTGTCTGGTATGAACCAACCAGACAACTTCGTTCTACAGGGGCCAGACTCCTGACAGTACCCAGAATCCGAACATCTCACTGGGGTGGCCGCAGCTTTCACTATGGCACCAAACTCTGGAACACTCTTCCGAGTGAGCTCAGAAGCGCTAGCTCCCTCACCATCTTCAGGAAAGGACTAAAAACCTGGCTATTCCAGAATTAGATGCTTGATCGGGCTTACTGTGTTCTCAGCACCAAGACACCCCCGGGTATTCGTGCGCTTTACAAATCCCGTTAACATTAACATTAACATTAACATTGTAGCTATTCATAAGCTGCCGTCGAAGCGTTAGCAGAGTATAGTGTCTGAAGTCTTATACAAAGGTCTTGTAATGTCTTATACCTAGTTTATTTTGAAAGTTTGGCTTTCTTTATGAAGACCGGGAGCTGTGATCCCACTTCCTTTACCATTTTGTCCCCCAAAAATATCCAAGGATCCCTTAAAATCATCTATACGAACCAAAATATCTAGGAGAGAGGCTTCATAATATGTACAAATCTGGGGCAATGCAAGTCCGCCCTGGTTTATTGC
Organism: Calotriton arnoldi; assembly: GCA_963921515.1. Classification (NCBI taxonomy): domain Eukaryota; kingdom Metazoa; phylum Chordata; class Amphibia; order Caudata; family Salamandridae; genus Calotriton; species Calotriton arnoldi. The sequence goes on along the minus strand of CAWUFW010000313.1, from coordinate 3,309,483 downwards.
CAATTGCAGTACTCTATATTTTACTCAGGGGACCTTTCTACTCCAAACAAACTGTTGGTAAAGTACATACAACTCTTTAAAAAATGCTGTATTGATTTTTATCGGGACATTTATAAATTAATAGAGGTAAGATTGACATTTTAATTAGGGCGGCCCTGCCGAGAAGTGTAAGAGGGAGAAGAGACCATCTATCCAGCAGATCCCAAATTTTTCTTAACATAACGTCATAATTGAGCTTGTAGAGCTCAGCATAGGGATTTGTTACATAGACGCCTAGATATCGAATCGGATTACTTGGAACCACCGGGCAGTGCAAGCTACCAGGAAGAACATTAACTAAAGTGTTGAAGATTAATATTTCTGTTTTGTTATGATTCATTTTGTATCCCCCAATAGCTTGAAACTGTTCAAACTCGGCCAGGACCCATCTTATATTTTGTTCTTCAGGCCTAAGATATAAAATTATATCGTCCGCAAAGAGTTTAAGTTTAGACATACCTTCTATTGGGGGTTCAATTCCCTGGTTTGCCCTTATCCTGGTTGCCAGTGGTTCGATAAAAAAAGTAAAAAGTACCAGTGATAAGAGACAAACCTGACGAGTTCCCCGATTTATATCAATAGTTCCAGCTTTGCTAGAATTCACAAATATCTGCGCCTGCGTGGCCTGATATATATTATGCAACAAAGTAATAATTGAGCTAGGAAATCGCACCCTCTTAAGAGCAAAAACCAGAGTATCCCAATTAACAAGGTCGAATGCTTTTTACGCATCTACCATCATTATAAGTGTGGGTGTCTGATTGGTGTTAAAAATATCAATCGCATGTATTAAAAAAGTCGTATTGGAAGACATTTGTCTTCTTGGGAGGAAGCCAGTCTGATCTTTATCAATAACCTTCTGTGCAATAGGCGTGATTCGGTTAGCCCAGACTTTCATTAAGATTTTATAATCGGAATTTAATAAGCTAATGGGCCTATGTGAGTTGACGGCATGGGGTTTCCTTCCCTTTTTTGAGAAAACTAACACTAATCGATTCCTTAAATGTTGGTGGAACATCTAGGCCGTTTCTCACCGCATTAAAGAGTTCGACTAGTAAGGTTGTCAATTCTTCCTGAAACATTTTATAGAACTCTATTGGAAGCCCATCACTCCTGCAGGCCTTTCCAGATGGCATTGAGGCTATAACTTGACGAATTTCTGCTGCTGGAATATCGACCCCCAATTTCTCCGCCTGAATATTAGACAGTTCCGGTAGATTAATATCTAAAAAGTATTGATGTATCGCTTCTTTCGAAGCCGTATATTTAGTCGCATATAATTTCTTATAATGATCAAGGAAGATTTTTGCAACCTCTTCCTTCTCAGAGGCCAGGGCCCCCGACACAGGTTCCTAAAATTCGGTAATTAATGCAGCTTCCTGCTTCACCCTAGATGACCAGGCCAAAAATTTGCCGACCATCTGACTTTCTTCATAAACTTGTTGTTGAAATGTCAGCTACCTATTTATCTCTTCGAGAACAAAGAATTCCTTTAGCTCTTGTTTCGCACTAGTCAGCTGCAGAACTGCAGCCGTTCGGTCGATCGATGGACCCGCCATCCTCTGAACTGCGGTATCAACCGCAAGTTGGAGTTGAGAAATTCGGACCCGGCGAAATCTAGATTGTGTGGCCATAAAGGCCACCATCTGCCCGGGAATAGCTGTCTTAAAGGCACCCCAAACAGAAAAAAGTGTTGCCGAACCTTTATTAATCTGAAAGAAATCTTTGATCCATTTTTTTATATTGATCAGCCATTCCTGATTACAGAGAAAGAGACGATCTATCTGCCACCTGGATCTCTCCCCTCACCTTACTTCTAATTCTATCTTGAGACTGATGGCTGAATGATCTGAAAAAGAGATGGCCCATATTTGAAAATCGAGACACCTATGGGAACGAGAAATAAGAAAGTAATCCATACATGAAGCGGACTGAAATTATCGAGAGTAATAAGTATATTGTAACATTCCTAAATGGGCTCTATGCCATGGATCAATCAGTTGATAATCATGGGTCATCACATCTAATACCCTTTTAGTATTTGGCTTCAACTGTTTTTTCATTTTATTCGAGGTGTCCCTACTACTATGGGACCCTCTGCACCTCTCATCAAATCATTGATTTTAATAATTCTTCAATCTACCCCATTCCAATGTACCCCACTCCATTCTAATTTACCCTACTCTGATCCACCCAATCTATTCCTCTGTACTCCACCATAATCTACCCCACTATACTCCACTCCAATCTACCCCAACCCACTCCAGTCTACCCCACTCCCCTCCACTCTTCCCCAATCTATCTCCCTCCACTCCACTCCAATCTATCCAGCTCCACTCTGCCCAACTCCACTGCAATCTACCTTACTCCACTCTACCCCACTCCAATCTACCCACTCCAATCCACCCAATCTACCCCACTCCAATCTACCATACTCCATTCCACTCTACCTAATCTACCCCATTCCACTTCACTCTACTCTACCACACGCCATTCAAATCTACCCCACTCCAGTCCACTTTAACCAACTCCACACCAATCCACCCCACTCCAATTTACCCTACCCTACTCCACCCCAAACTTCCAAACTCCAATATATCCCATCCAATACGCCCACTCCAATATACCCTGCTCCAATCTACCCCACTCCAATCTACCCCATTCTACCCCATCTATCCCACTCCAATCTACCCCACTCCACCCTAATCTACCTCATTCCACTCCAATCTACTCCTCTCCACTCCAATCTACCCCACTCCACTGCAGTCTACCCCATTCTACTCCTCTCCACGTCAATCTACCCACTCCAATCCAATCTGCCCCACTCCAGTCTACCCTACTACATTCCAATCCACTGCACTCCACTCTTCCCCAATATAACCCCAGTCCGCTCCAATCTACCCCAATATATCGCACATCAATCTCCCCAATCTACCACTGTCCAATCTACCCCACTATAAATCTACCCCACTCCAATCTACCCCACTCTTCTCCAATCTACCCAACTTCACTGCAGTCTACACCACTCCACCTAAATCTACCCCAATTCAATCTATCCCATTCCCCACTCCAATCTACAATCTACCCCACTGTAAATCTACCACACTCCAATATACCACACTCCAATCTACCCGATTTAACTCCAATCTACCTCACTCCATCCCAATCTACTCCACTCCACCCCAGTCTACCCCAATTCAATCTACCCCACTCCCCACTCCAATCTACCCCACTCCACTCTACCCCACTCACCTAGTCTATCCCACTCCACTATACCACACTCCACTCTACCCAAATCTAACCCAGTCCACTTCACTCCAATCTACCCCACTCCAATACACCACACTCCATTCAAATCTATCCCTCTCCACTCCAGTCTACCCCACTCCAATCTACCCCACCCAATCTATCCCACCACAGCCTACTCCACCCCAATCTACTCCATTCCAATCTACTCTACCCTCTTCTATCCCACTTCACCCCACCCCACTGCAATCTACCCCACCCCACTCCACTCCAGTCCACCACACTCCAATCTACCCCACCCTAATCTATCCCACCCCAGCCTACTCCACCCCAATCTACTCCATTCCAATCTACTCTACCCCGTTCTATCCCACTTTACCCCACCCCGCTGCAACCTACCCCACCCCACTCCAAACTGCCCAACTCCACTCCAATCTACCCCACTCACAACTACCCCACTCCATCGTCCCTCTTCAATCTACCCCACTCCATTCCAAGCTACCCTACTCGAATTCACCCAATCTCCCGCACTCCACTCTAATCTACCTCACTACACTACACTCTTCCTCAATCTATCTCACTCTACTCCAATCTCGACTCCACTCCGATCTATTCAACTCCACCCCACCCCACTCCAATGTACCCCACTCCACTCTACCCCAATATACCCCACTCCAATCCACCCAATGAACCCCACTCCATTCTGCTCTATCCAATCTACCCTGCTCCTCTTCATTCCATACTACCACATGCCACTCAAATCAACACCACTCCAGTCCAATCTAACCCACTTCACTCAAATCCACCCCACTCCACCCCATTCCAATCTACCTTACCCTACTCCAACCCAAACTACCCTACTTCAATTTACCCCATCCAAGCCGCCCAGTCCAATCTACTCCACTCCAGTCTACTTCACTGCACTCCAATCTACCCAACTCTAACCCAATCTACCCCACTCCAATCTACTCCCCTCCATTTTACCCCAGCCCATCCCAATCTATCCCACACCACTGTATCCAACTCCACTCCAACATACTCCACTACTATCAACCCACTCCACTCCAATCTACAGCAATCTACCCCACTCCTATTCATCTCATTCCAATCTACCCCACTCCACCCTAATCTACCCCACTCCACTTAAATCTAAACCATTTCACTCCAATTTAGCTCACTCCACTCTAATCTAGCCCACTCTAATCTCCCCCACTCTAATCTACCCCAATCCACTGTGCTCTACTCTTCCCCGTCTACCCCACTCCACTCCAATCTACTCCAATATATCCCAATTCAGTCTACCCCAGTCCACCCCTGTCTATCCCAATTCAATCTACCCTACTCCAATATACCATGCTAATCCACCCAACTCCGCACTCCAATCTACCCCAATCCACCCCATCCACCCCATTTTACCCTACCCCACTCAATCCCACTAACATTTCGCCATGCTGAACAGCAGCCACACTGGTGTGCAACATGGCAGTGGCGTAGCAAGGGGGGAGGGAGCGGTCCGCCCCGGGCGGCACGAGATTTGGGGGAGGCGGCTCCCCATTCAGCCCCCTCTCCCCCCCCCCCCTCTTACCTAGCGACGCCACTTCAAAATGGGTAAAAAAACAATCGCATAGGCAAGACCTATTGGCTTAGCCAATGCTTGTTATGTTTTGCCAACTACAGATCGGCACAAATAAATCAAATGATTTGTATGCTACCACGACTCGAAAAAAAAAACTAAAATCAGTAGGGTAAAGCGTGCATACCCCTTATACACAAGAGCTGTCCAAGAAAATGTTTTGTATACAGATTGTCACGGGTTGCCAAGAGCTGACAGTGGGTTGCAGGAGTTGTTTGGTATATTCGGGGTGAAAGTCTCTGCAGACTTTCCTCGGGCGGGAACGAGATCCAGCCGGTCTGCTCCTGTACAGAAGTAATTAGGGCGGAAAGAACTTCCGCAGACTTTATGGCTGCTTTCTGAGAAATCTCTCCGCCTGCCCTCTGCGAGGTGTCCCCGAGAGCTGGCAGCCGGGTCTGAGTGAGTCACGCCGCCTACAGCGCAGGAGAATCGAGCTGTGTTCGAAACTGGTCTGTTGACATTGTTTACAATGCACCTGTCACCTTTAATTATCTGGGCACTTTATTTATTTATGTATTTATTTTATTTTTTGCCATTTTATTTAGCGCCAACTAGACCTGATGGGCGCCAGGGCGCTTTACATGAGAACCTTTTCAATACTTAAGTCCTTTTGTTTCGTTGCATCGCATTCTGCCCCAGATACTCAAAGGAATGAGCCGTAGAGCCAGCCAGGTTTGAGTGACAGGTTAATAAATATAAACAATGGACGTCAGTCAATTTGCTTAAAACACTGCGGGTAGCAGACATGACATCATGCAACCTTTAACTCCCAGATATCACTGGGTTGACCCCTTGGCCCACCAGCAGCTGCTCAACAGCCTCCTCTTTGCTGCTGCCTTCACTACCCTCAGAAAGGGCGGTGCCAGAGGTTTCAAAGGAGTACCTTAATGATAGACGGGGTGGCTGAACATAAAGGACTTCTATGGCCATGAAGGTTTCTCTAATGTCTTATGGCAGATGCTATCGAAGGCATAGCTGCAGATCCCAATAGAGTATGAGATGTCTATGGATGGCTTAGCAGAGTTTACCCAAGGCACAGCTGTAGATCCCACCATGAGGATCAAACGTCTAAGGTCAGCTTAGCTGGTGCACCAAAAGGCATACCTGTAGATACCAACGTAAGAAGCTGACGTCTAAGGACAGCTTAGCCGGCGCACCGGAAGGTATACCTGTAGATACCACCTTAAAAAGCTGACATCTAAGGACACCTTAGTCGGTGCTCCGGAAGGCATACCTGTAGCTACCACCATAAGAAGCTGACGTCTAAGGACAACTTAGCAGATGCCCCAAAAGGCGAAGCTGTAGATACCACCGTAAGAAGCTGACGTCTAAGGACAGCTTAGCCGGTCCACTTGAAGGCATATCCGTAGATACCTCCGTAAGAAGCTGACGCCTAAGGACAGCTTAGCCGGTGCACCTGAAGGCATACCCGTAGATACCTCCGTAAGAAGCTGAAGCCTAAGGACAGCTTAGCCGGTGCACCTGAAGGCATACCCGTAGATACCTCCGTAAGAAGCTGACACCTAAGGACAGTTTAGCCGGTGCACCTGAAGGCATACCCATAGATACCACCGTAAGAAGCTGACGTCTAAGGACAGCTTACCCGGTGCACTGGAAGGCATAGCTGTAGATCCCAATAGAGGATCAGATGTCTAAGGATGGCTTAGCAGAGTTTACCTAAGGCACAGCTGTAGATCCCACCTAGATGGAGCAGACATCCAAGGATGGCTAACCAAAAAGGGCTACTGACGAACAAGGCTCTTGGATGACCACACGGTCCGGTGCCTCATTCCCTGTTTATTGCGCCTTGTGTTGTTTATTTGATCCCTCTTATCCATCTCTTCTGCCGTCACTCTACACTTTGAGGTGGATTACGTATGGTGTAAAAATGGTGCAAATAACCAACATATCACAACTATTGACCAGGATTGCCACACTGATGTAAAGGAGACATATGCGGTATAGGCTGCTTTCAACTAGTCACCAAAATGTTGTAAATGATACTGACCAGCAGTGATGAAGCAAAGCACTTTATTAAAGGCCACTACCCAAGCGAGGTGTCCACAACGCTAATGAGCTCGTAGGCTGACACACTTGTACCCTTACGAAGAGGCAAACTCTAGAACACAGAAACTCATAGGGTTTGTGAATACCTAAAACACATAAACTGTGTATGTTGCAACCATGAAGATTATCATTGAAACCTGCGGCTCAGCTTCCCCTTTCACCTTTCACCTTCAAAGTTCATGTTCACTGTATCTTTGGGTCTGGCTAGGCGGTCCCCGGTTTGTCTCCTATTAGCTTTGCTCCACACAATTACTGCTACCTGAGGTGGAATTAATGGGGAATAAAAGTGGGATTCTTGGGTTCCTCTAAGAAATTAGCAATTAACGGCTGAATCAGTATTCTTGGTCTTGATTCCCCAGTAATTCCGCATGTTTCTCTGACATTTTACCAGAGACTCCATCTTACTAGGTGAAGTCTCTGGGTGAAACACCACAGATCAGAGGGCCCGATTCACAGAACTAATTTAAGACAAAATCCTAAACTTACTACCATTTTGGTATTCACAGAAGCACTTACTCATTTGGTATTCACAGAAAGCACTTACTTACTCATTTTGAGTAACTTACTCATTTGTGTAACTTACTCATTTTGGTATTCATAGAAGGCACTTACTCATTGATGAGTAAGTGCCTTCTGTGAATACTAAAATGAGTAAGTTACACAAATGAGTAAGTTACTCAAAATGAGTAAGTTACTCATTTTGAGTATTCACAGAAGGCACTTACTCATCAATGAGTAAGTGCCTTCTGTGAATACCAAAATGAGTAAGTTACATAAAATGAGTAAGTTACTCAAAATGAGTAAGTTACTCAAAATGAGTAAGTAAGGGCCTTCTGTGAATACCAAAATGAGTAAGTGCCTTCTGTGAATACCAAAATGGTAGTAAGTTTAGTATTTTGTCTTAAGTTAGTTCTGGGAATCGGGCCCTAAGAGATTACATCTGATCCTTTAATTGCTTGTAATTGCTTCCGCCCCGTCATAATTAAAAAACTAATTGGAATGAGAAGTGTTATGTAAAATAAGCATATTTTGAGGTAATAAGCTAGATGTATTCTTTGTGTACACAACTTGCATCCTAGTAGCTGCTTTAGTGCCAGAACCCAGTGTATGATGGCCAAAGTGCTAATGACGGATTTGTGGGCAATGAGGAGAATCTTCCTCTGGTAAAGATGCTCTTCTGTCTCTTACTTGTTTGGTCCAAAAACATTGCCCTTTACTTGAATCCTCGCCATTACAATTTGATTTGTACACTCCACTCCCACTTCAGGAGTTATCATTGTAATGATGTTGCAATAAACTGCAATACTGTACTGATCAATAACAGTAAACATTTTTGTAACACGTGAACAAAAGAAGCTTCATCGAAAAGAGATGTCCCATTCTGTATGTGCGAATACCGGAGACTTACATTTCCAGATCTTGGCCCCACTATGAGAAAGGATTGATCATCCCATCATCAGGTTTGATCTTCGGCTCTAAACAGCTCAAACGCAAATTTTCATAAATCTAAAATGGAGAACAGCAGTTTGAAGACCTCAAGTTGCTGAATCCAGTGTTGGAGAAATTCCAATATGTGGACAAATATATTTCCATAAAAATAACAAGATGGGGAAAGGATTAATGAAACCAAGGTTCAAGGAAATCTGTTTTCTATGTCTACTATGAGATACAAAGGATAGCCTCGAAAAAGGTATAGGAGAAATCATCAGAACTAGTTTTACTAGGTTTGGTTTCCTCTGGTTTCACATACAAGCACTATGAACACCTCCCCAAACCTGAGGACCTGTAATAACAGGGTCCTGTGACCTGGCGAGACAAGTCAACAAGGATGTGTATGATCTTTTTGACTCAGCCGACCCGGCTTAGCTTGCGATCAGTCATGTCCTGTGGAAAAAAACAAGTGAAAGGTGTAGGGTAAAGTAAAGGTTCAGGTTTTGGAGAGGGTAGAAGAACATCATAAAGGTTCAGTGATTTCATTGTCAAAATCTTTACATGTTAATAAAAACAAATGGCTTTGGTGGTTCTCGATTCTGAGTCCTCCATTTGGATGTTTTTGCTGTCAATAGTTGTCAGTATGACATGGGTCCCAAACCTTGACCCTGCTGTCAGTTATAACACATAGGGGCTGATTATAAGTTGGACCGTACTCTAGGTTGCCATGAGCAGCATAGTAACTGCACCCCCTGCCTAGGGTAACATCTCAGTGTGTTAACTGCCTCCGACACTCCTCAACCTCTCAAGACATAGTCTGCATCTGCCACATTAAAAAGCTCTACTATTCTACACACACTATTGTATTTCCACTCCCTGCAGTGCATTTGTGCAAGTCGAAGCCATAACCCTAAAAAGCATTATCAAAGCCAATAGATGGCCCTTGTAAAGCGCACACACAAAGCCATAACATGCAGGGACCCCACACTCACAACTGCTGCCCTCACATAGTCACGCCCGGAAGCTGCATTCAAACAGGCATATGCCTCACTCTGCAGTCACACAGCTTTCAAACTGTAGACCACTTACCCTGCACTCACAAAAGACAATGTTAATCCTGCTTTCACACAGGCAGATCCCTTACAATGGACTCACAAAACATGGGGGCTATCCTGCAGTCACACTAGCACACTGCTCACACTCAGGTACACCGCGCACTAGGAAGGAGCAGAGTTGGGACAGATGGTGGTATAGCAGGCACAGGTTGAGTGGCTGGTGCATGGGTCCACTAGTGCAATTCAAAACTGTTGAGGTAAGCTACACTGAAGCCTGATTGTCCACTGAGGTTCACTAATCTCTCATCAGCCACTCTTAGACAAGCACTGCAGACTACGTACGTCTGACCCTTGTGGACATTTGCAGGGTCTTGAAATAAAAAAGAGTCCCACAGCCCTTCTAAAAAACAAGGTGGTAGTTTTCTTTGTAGTGCTAACATATGCTAAAAGAAATAAAAAAAAATAAAAAAAGAAACAAGCATTGGCAAAACCAACAGGTCTCACCTATGCGAGAGCTATAGGCTTTGGCAATGTGTTTTACCATGTTGTACTCCAGTGTTGCTGCTGTTCAGCATGGTTAAATGTTAGTGGCGTGGTGTGGGGTGGGGAAGAGTGGGGTAGAGTGGAATGGGGTAGATTGGAGCAGCGTAGAATGGGCTGGATTGGGGTGGTATGGAGTGGGGTAGGTCGGTGTAGAGTAGAGTAGTGTGCCAATGCTTCTTAATAAAAGCCTCTCAGTGCAATGATATAATCTGATGTACAAAGAGTGAAATGTTCATTAAACAAATATACTTTTTGGGATTTTGTAGATACTCTATCATATTTTTACATAATATTTATTGCACGATTTCCATTCCAAGTGTTTCCATTGCTCAGCTCATGCTTGGTCTCTTTAGAGTCAAGATGAGCTCCTAGAGCTAAGACAGGTTGTTGGCTCGGCTCTCCCTGTTACTTTGTGGGCTCGCCCACCAAAACTACAGTACTGTGTATAACAGTTACTCGAGTTCCCCCACTCTCAATATCTCGCTCCGGGGAGCAGTAACTGTTTTCCTAGATCCTGACCAGTTTCCATGGGTCTCCGAAGGATAACTATTCCTACTTCTGGTTTTAATAAGGACGACTTGTGCATTAGCAACTCCAAGAAGTAGTTGTAAAGTTCCTTGTGCATTTTTTGTGTAAAATTAAACAAACAACGCACACATAATTCATATTCCCTGTTCCAGCACTTTGTCCTAAGTAGGTATATGTTCTTCTGCTAACTGCATCTTCCGCCCTCCACACGTCATGCTGAACGCAGTGATTACTGTTACTATCTTGTCTTCAGAAGCCCCGCAGCAGCACTTCTTCTTTGACCACTGCTGGTGGCAGGCAGCCAGGACCGAGTGCATTCACAAAAGTGAGCATGAGCACTGCTCAGCCAATTAGTTTGCACATAATGAGGCCTTCGCAGTGCCCGGCCAGGTGTTCAGTAGATTCTGCTGCTCTGAGTCTGACTCCTGCAGCACAGGGAATCGCGTGGAGCTAACATCAAGCTCCCAGTGATGTAAGCGCTCCTGTGGCATTAGTAGGCTGTGATGCTGGAACAACTTGTGGACTAGGGGTGCTTCCATCAATGTTACATCACTGAATTGATAGAGATTCTGAAAAATCCAAGCATCACACAAAGAACAAGTGTCGCAAATGAGGAACTTTCATTCAGCAGGAGAGTGGTAAAGTGTAGTATGTACCCGCAGGGCCGAACTGGGAACCAAAACTGGCCCTGGCAAACTGCTCGGCCGGCCCTCGGGGGGGGAGTGGAGGGGGTGCCGCCGAGCTGTTTGCTAAGGCCGGTTTTGGCCGATTTTGTTACAGGGGGCTGATATTGCCGCCCCCAGTAACAAAAACGGCTCTCAGGGGCCTAAAACCGGCCCCCACCCTGGCGGCCCACCGGGGAAACGTCCGGTGCCCGCTATGGCCAGTCCGGCCCTGTGTACCTGGTGTTGCATTTAGGAGCACACTGTCACAAGCATATTGCTAAAGTATCGTGTGGTGGCCCAAAGTGGTTTACAAACAGCACATTTTCCATTTAAAAGAACACTACAATAGCACATACATTTTTACTGATATAACTGTAGCGCACAGACTATAGTTTGTGGAAATTGGGTTTCAAGCGAATATTTGTCAGTTTGGTCATCACCAAGTACATGGCCTTGATTTTTTATCCTATTAAAATCTTTGTTTTCATTACACTTCAGAATTAGAAAAATAAATTATTTGTACTTTCCTAGCTTTTTATCTAGTTTGAAATATTTGTACAGTTCATTTATAGGTATTTAAATGTTGTTGTGTATTAGAAGAAAATAACATCCTACAGCCTTTCCTTTCACACAAGCAAGATTGTCACATTTCAATTTCCAAAATCCTCACACTTTGCAATAAGAGAAAAAAAAAACACCTGCCTCCGTGTTAAAAAAATAAGCAGCAATTTGTCCGAAGACTAAACCAATATTTGGCCTCATTCTTTAAAAGCACAGCGAATGTTACAATCTAAAAGCAAAATTTAAAGTCATCTTTAACACTCATTCACCTTTGGAACACCAACGTGGCTATTTTGGGGCACCCCGTAAACTGCTAATTCCAGCGCCTATGCTAGTAGGTACCCTCTCAGACCTTAAGGGTCTATTGTAGTTGGGACCCCTCCCACCTCTGGGCTTCCGTACATTGCACTGGCTGCACCACTGGCAGCCACACCCCTGCCTAAAGCACAGTAAAATCACTTAAACATATTTACTGTTACTGTGCGGTAAATCTACCACAGTACAATGCAAGTACTAGTTAAACTCCTTGGAATGGAGAATTATCATGTGTCCCTGATTTTTTCCAATCGTAACACAACACAGAAATCCCAGTTACATGGAGTTTAACACATACATTTACCACCTGCTCCAAGTAGGTGATAAATGTATGTAGGGACCTCTGGGTGAGTAGGGGAGGGAACAGGAAGATGTTTTACGGCAGGTGGGAGCATTGAATGCTCCTCCCTGTCAGAAAATAAACAGGGAAGGAGGCTGGAACCTGAGGGCAGGATTCACAACGTAAAGTTAGACCAAAAGTCTAACTTAGCCCAAAAGTCTAACTTTACTACTTTTTGGTATTCTCAAATGTAAGTTACGACTAGTAACTTTACTACTAGTAAACTTACTATTAGTAAAGTTACTACTAATAAAATTACTGGTATTAAAGTTACTAGTAGTAACTTACCTTTGTGAATACAGAAAAGTAGTAAAGTCTGAATTTTGGTCTAACTTTACCTTTGTGAATCGGGCCCTAAGCCTCAAGAGATTTTTCTGACCGAAATTCCCAGCTGATAAAATCGGGTCTGGTTTTTCCACATGTGAAAAAACTGACCCACTTGGAATCAGGAGGAGCAAATTTGCATGAGGTAAGTCTGCCTGCCTCGTAATCAGCCCCATACTGTAAGCACAAAAACAAGACTTCAACTCACATGACTCCTGCCACAAAACCGTAGTCTACAACTTGTTCCAACCCGCATGATGTACTAAACTGAGAAATGCAGTTGTTTTGCTCCTTCCTGGAATGGAAAGGAACAGCATAAATTTGCAGATTTGCATTTCTAAGCATTATAACAAACAGCAACCATGAAACTTGACGTGGCAGCCAAAGCTGTGCTGGGCAACACTTCTTAGAACTGGCCAGCCTTCTTTATTGTCTCATGTCAAATTTCCACTTACAAAGTCTTTCTTTTTGGTTGACAATGGGCCCGATTCACAGAACTAACTTACGTCAAAAACGTAAAGTTAGTACTTTTTGGTATTCACAGAATACACTTACTCATTTTGGTATTCACAGAATGCACTTACTCATTTTGGTATTCACAGAATGCACTTACTCATACTAACTTTATGTCCGCACTCGGGCCGGAGATTCCGGCCCTTTGGTGGAGATTCCGGCCCTTTGGTGGAGATTCCGGCCCGATGGTGGAGATTCCGGCCGGTCGTGTAGATTCCGGCCGGTGGCGGAATGTCCGCCACCGGCCGGAATCTCCCCAACCGGCCGGAATCTCCACCAAAGGGCCGGAATCTCCACCAAAGGGCCGGAATCTCTGGCCCGAGTGCGGACATAAAGTTAGTATGACTAAGTGCATTCTGTGAATACCAAAATGAGTAAGTGCATTCTGTGAATACCAAAATGAGTAAGTGTATTCTGTGAATACCAAAAAGTACTAACTTTACGTTTTTGACGTAAGTTAGTTCTGTGAATCAGGCCCATTGGGATTAGGACCCTGCAGTTTTGACTCTCTCAAGTAAGTACAGGTGTAACAGCCCACAAGCAATTGGAAATATTTAAAGAAATGGCAACATTTAAAATAGCGGCTTCTGACCTAGAAGATGTTTTTGTTGTTATTACTGCTTTTGAGTCTTTTGATCAATGATATTTCAAACATTTTCTTCTACTCGAGCCAACAATATTAGCCACCTTGATTCAATATCTTACCAATTTCTATGCCATAGTTCCCCTGAGATTCTTTTAATAAGAAGATTAATGGGAAACGTCACAAAACAAACAGCTGTTGTAATACGTTTTGCTCCATAAAACAAAGTGCTAAAAGGTGTTTCCTACAAATTCTTATAATCTGGATGGTCTCAATCCTCTTCAAATTAAATCCAGAAAAGACTGACTTCAGCCCAATTTCCTGAGAAAAGCAACATTTATTTATAAATCGATTTAAAAATAAAAAGTGGACTGCTTCTTTTCCTAATCTGGCAAAAGAAGAAAATCACTCGGCTTTTGTCTAGTCTCAAATCTCTCCATGAAAACACTGGGCCCTATTCACAAACTACATTTTGTAGTACAGAATAAGCAATTCACAAATCTATGTGCGGAGACTTCCCCCTTTGCCGTCTTTTGTATGTGGAGATCTTCCCACATTTAGTAAGTCTAATTTTTAGTAGTAAATATGGGAGGGACAGGGGAATATTTGCACCTGCTTGGCAGAGCCCTAAGGAGGGATAAGGGAGGGCTTGGGGAAGAACATGCAAATACAAAGCACACACCCACTCAAGAGTAAGCCCATTTCTTTTCACAAACTGCACTTCTAAAGTTTCTACAGCCAAAGAGTTCCCAAAACTGTCGTAAATGTACTTCTGCCCAGCATTAGAGTAAGACTAGCACCACACATGGCTACTCACAGATATTGCAACACACTCCCATGGAAAATAATAGTCATGGACTTCAAATAAGATCTCATAGGAAATAATATTAAAAAAATACAATTATTTCCACTTTTAAATTAAATATGTATTAGTTAGGTCAGAATTTCCATTAAAAACGCCTTTTTTTGTTTTGCTAATACTATGGTGCTTTCCAAACTTTCCAAAAAAGGTGCTCTTTTTTACCTAAATTATGTATGGAAAGTTTTGGGGTGATCTGTCAAGTGGAGGCTGAGAAAAGGGAGGGGTCCAAAATGCAAAATACCATGCATTTTCCTTAGACTTTTTTTAACAGCGATACCGCAAAAACTGCTGAACGGAATTACGCCTAGTTTGGCAGGAAGCTAGATCTTGGTCCAGAAAGCAGGCTTTTTGTGACTTGGTGAAAATTCATTTAGTAGTCTGGGCGGTTGGCTTCGGGGAACTCTTGTGAGAGTCCCTCAAATCCAACTTAAAAAATAGAGCATTTTGATTGCCCCGGGGGGCTTTTTTTCCCTTGGGCCAATTCCCTTCCATGGGAGTCCGGCTCCTGTGGGGGTGAGTGCAGGGGCGGCTCCTCCATGTGGGCGGAGGAGCGTCGCCCCACTGCTTTCTTGCAGTGCGAGTATTATAAATACCATTTTATGTTTCTGCTTCTCGCACTGCGAGAAAGCAGAAGAGTTGGTTGGGGGCGGGCGGGTGGGCGGGTCTGCTAGTGGGCAGGGGAGGAGTGAGTAGCCCAATGCTGCGGGCCCTGACTGTTTGGTCCGCCCTTTGGGGCCGACCAAACCAGTCATGTGCACTCTCCCTTTTCTCCATGTAGGTTGCATGCAGCCTACATGGAGAAAATGGCCTCCCCATAATGCCTGTGTGGTCGGCGTCCCACCCAATCACAACGCTGCCATTGCAGTGTTGTGATTGGCTTAGGGGAGGGGAAGGAGGCTGCCTGCTTCCTGCTCCGCGGGACCCGGCCAGGAGCTGAGAATAACAAAGGGGAGTGGGGTACACAGCCCTCATCCTCAAGCGTCATTGAGCCCCGGGGACCCCATCTCCGGGGCCAAAATGTAAGAATAAGGGAGAGGAGCGAGATGCCCCCCTCCCTAGGTCGATTTCAGCCCTTGACCTCATCCCCTGGAGCCCATACACTATGAAAGGGGGAGGGGAGTGCGTGCCCCACCCTCCCCAAGCCTCACTGAGGCTCAAGGGACCCCATTCCCCGGAACCAAAATAAAGTTAAAGGAGAGGGGGCTTACATTGCCTCCTTCCTCGAGCCTGTAAAGGCCCCGGGGACCCCATTCCCCATGGCTGAAATCTAATTTTAGGTGAGGGGGCACAGATCCACCCCCAGAGCCTCTAAAGGCCTCGGGGACCCCATCCTCATGGCTGGCTCTACTGTGGTGTCCCACAGAGCCCACCCCGACACATAATTTTCCTGCCCGCAAGAGCACGGGCAGAGAAACCTTTCTGCTCCCACCTAGAGGGAGCTTTGAAAATGCTTCCCCCAGGTGGAAGCAGACTTCTGTTTCCCTGCCTGCACTGTTGTAGGCAGGGAAACTAAGATTGCTCCCACCAGGCGGGAGCAAGCAAACACAGCTGCTCCCACCGGACCAGAGCAATGCTGGCTCCCACAGCACTCAGGATCGGTGCATGCTGGGAGCTGGAGGAGTTTCGGCGGCCCTGGGGCTCCCCCCCACGCTTCCAGCATAGTGTGCAGTGGGTGCCCAGGGTGGGCACTGAGGCACCCTCACGAGGCCCTAGGGGATGGGAACCATGGGGATACTATTTGCTCAAAGATGAGGGCTGCGTGCCCCTTTCCCTTAAAGGCCCCAGGTATGGGGTCCCCTGGGCCGCTTGTGGCTCGGAGAAAAAGGGCTATGCGCCCCCTCCCCTTAATTCAAAAAAAAGTCCCGGGGGATGGGGTTCACAGGGCCCACAGTGGCTCAGGGAGTTGGGCCGCACACCCTCATCACCTAAAAATAATTTTGGCTTGGAGAGATGGGGTCTTCGGGGCTCTAAGGCTCGGGGAGCGGGGCTACGCACCCCTCCCCTTCACAAAGAAAATACGGCCCATGGAATGGGATCCTTGGAACCCACAGTAGCTTGTTGTGGGGGCCGTTTGCCCACTTCCTTTAATTAAAAAAAGGCCGCTGGGATGGTGTCCCCGGGGTCTGCAAATGCTCGGGAAGGTGAACCACTTGCCCATCTTAATAAAAGCATGTGGCCCAGGAAATGGGATCTCCTGGGCTTGCAAAGGCTCAGGGAGGGGGGGCGTGCCCGCTTCATTGACAAATTGGCCCTGGGGAATGGGGTCTGCATGAGTGTGGCTAGGGCCGGTGAGAGAAACTGCACCCTTCGCATGCCAGAAGGTCATGTGTGGCATGGGGTTGGCTGTTCGCAATGGGTTGGCCACAGGGCTGGCCTTGGGCAACCCCACCCCATGCATGCCCAAAGAGCGTGAGCTGTGGTGAGTTGCTTGCCTGGGAGGCGTTGGCTGCAGGGCCTGACAACGCCCAACCTCACACGGCCAAAGGCTGTGAATGGCATGGAGTTGACTTTACGTATGGTAATAAAATAATACTTTAAGTTAAAAAAAAACTAGAAATTCACTGTAAAAAACAATGTTTTAAGTGACGCTATAGTTAGGTGACAATTTCAGTGGCCATGTGATGTTTTAAACTAAAATAAAAACCACTGAAATTCACCAGTTATAGTTTTCTCCAGTATCTATAACTTGTGCCCTATGGCAACTATAACTCGCGCCCTCGCCATGCACAGCTAATTACCCCAAATATTACATCACTCATGACATGTTCTATAACATCATTGATAACATCACTGCAATATTTGAAATAACATTGTTGATGACAAGACTGTGCATGGCGGCGGTGAGTATGTTTATTTAGTGAAAAAACAAAGGTTAAAATAGTGTTATAGTTAGGTGAAAATGTCAGTTAAAATGTAACATTTTAAACTCAAAAAACACTAAAATTCATCAGTTATAGATTACTGAGCTAAATAGGACCTGTGCCCCCTCATGCCCAGTGTTGTCATCAATGTTGTCGTTTGAGATGTTTTCATCGATGTCATCAATTATGTCACTGAACATGTCATAAGTGATGCAATCTGTGAGGTCATAAGCAGAGTATGATGGGCTAATTACATATACATTTATATAATAATTGTGTTAAAATGTAATAGTTACACTATTTTAATTTTAAAACTATAATAAACTTTAAAACTGTTTTCAAAATAATTACTGTTAGTTCAAATTCATTCTTTACATAACTTTTAATAGATTTGCTACATATTTAATAAAAGTACAAAGTTTTATGTTGGGATTTGTTTCCAGAATTATTCTTTAGGAATATTTATTTTAAATTAAAAAATATATTTTAAATAATTAATGTTTTAATACATGTTTAACTGAATGTATTCTAACATTTTGTTTGATTAATTCTACATTTCAAACAAACATATTAAATAATTTCACGTTAATATTTTGTAATAAAATATTTCAAATATTATTTTAAAGTTTAATAAACTTTAATAAGGTTTCCTATACTTTACCATAGGCAGATATTCACCCCGGTGGTAGAGATCTCAGCCGACATGTAGAAAGCTACAAGTAGTACCTTTACATTCATGAAATCTTTTCTAGGTGGAGACATGTGAGTCTGCATCAAGGAATAACTTTATACTCAACGATGAATAGCACAAAAGTGTAAAGTTACTCCACAGTGCAAAATTGTAATTCTGTAATTTTGTAGTGCTGTAACTCAAGCTCTTGTAATTTCCACAAGCATGGGCAAATCTCATGGGTCAGGCCTTGGCAAGTATGTGTGATTTTTGATTTTTTTTTTTATTGCAAGCCATAGCCACAAAAGGAAAAAGAAAGAAAACATCCCATCACCTAAATGTGATTGCCACATGCTTTCAATTATTGGTTGAAGGAAAAGGTACTCTTGGCTTTGAATTACAGTAACCAGACAACAGAAAAAAATAGCCAGCAAAGAAAAAGAACAAAATATTGGAAAAGTGTTGCCCCTCCCAACCTGTGTCACTGACGTGCACTTATTTGTTAGGTGGATGTGCATATGTGATAACAGAAATGCAGTCTCTCATAGTGCAAAACAGCCAATGGCTGAAGTGGGTTGATCCAAGGCTCCATGTTGTATGCTGCACTGGGGAAAAACAAAATATGAAGGACAATTGAACAACCAGCGGGTGATGTTAGTATTTTGCCATCCGGACACTACTTGGTGCTCACAAGGGACCTCTGGGGTCCTGCCTTTATCCCTGATTGGGAATATAGACACTTCTACACCTTACATTCCCAGAAACACTTCTTATTCCAGTCAAGGCTTCTGCACCACCTTCCCGATTCATCATGGTCCCTGCAGTCCTTTCTGTCTCCAAACCCTGCCCCAATCACGTCATGGTGGTGGTGCTCTATTCTCCATCTTGATTCCTGGATCCTATGGCCTTTCTGACATTTTTATACCTGCCTTCTGGACTTTTCACTCTCTTGGCTCTGACCTGTACTCTGTTCCTGGATTTCCCATGACCTGTCTTGTGTCCGCTGGTTTCCCTGGTCTTTCCCTTTGCAAGTCCAGTTCTGCCTTCCCTTCATTGGTGCCTTCTACTGGGGTGACTTTCTATTGAGCAGTAACTACTACAAAAGTGGCTTTCTACTAAGCAGCGCATACTACTGAGATGATCTATTACTGATCAATGACTGCTACTGGAATGGCATTCTACTGAGCAATGCCTGCTACTGTGGTGACCATCTACTGATCTGCTGAGGTGATCTTCTACTGATCAACGACTTCAATGGAGGGGACCTTTCTCTGAGAAATGCCTTCTACTGTGAGGTGGTGTCTGGTGAGCAATGCCTTTTATGCTGATACGATGTTCTGCTCAGCATTGTCTTATTACTGAGGTATTTGGTCCTGTCTTTGTATTAAGCTCACCTTGCTTTTCAATCCTGTTTTGCCTACCTTCTGAACCCCCTGTGGGATCTGGGGCCCATCCGTCTTGAGTTGCTCTTTTAACAAGACCTGCCCTTTAACTAAGAGTTGACTTTCTTATCAGTTCTCCCCTCCTACCAGTCGTGAGTCCTGCATTTCAACTCAGCCCTGATTTTTTGTAAAAAATGTTTTTATAAATCTGTTTATTGAAAATTAAGATGACACTTTACAATCATTATTATATATCTTAATACAGTGCAATGTCTTTACAATAAGTCATGGTTTATCACATCTTTGTCTAGCTTCTTACTTTTAGTATTCCAGCTCCTATCCTGTGTTATTCACTCTTCGATCAAGGTGGGGAGCTGAGTTACCGGGGGAGGTGTACAAATGTTTCCTCTGTAAGCATTCCACTTTCCCCAAATTTGTGACCACTTTTTGGTCATCCCCTTGATTCATACATTGTCTTTTTCATTAACATGCACCAGTCCATAACCCTCTTTCATGCGTTAATCGTTGGGGTTTCCTGTGCTCCCCATGTTCTGGCAATGTTACGCTTAGCAACTATCAATCCCAGCGTCACCCAGGTTTGATTTTTTGTAAAATTAATTATTTAGGAATATTGAGGTAAATCTCTTTGACCAATAAGAGATTTCCTGTGCCTATACACCTCAATGACTCTGTAAGCAGGAGAGGTAGTGAGCATCGACAGCCTTCTGGATTCATTAGCCGGTTGTTCCATGCCATTCCCTGGAGGGATCCCTCACAGTGGACATTGTGCACTAAGATATCAGATCCAGAGGCTTGAACAGCCTCTTTTAATCCTATAAACCCCTGGTCCTTTTGAGATTTGCATCACTTTCCATTACTTCATTTCATAATGTCTCTAAGGAATTCAGATTAGAATTCAGAGGTTTGTGAAAAGGGCAATGTTCCCATTCCACATATATGGGCTGCATGCTCATCCGCAGTATTAACCCTGTGCGTTTCAACAGAAAAGCCCACTGAACTACACCTCAGTGAGTCTTGACTATCATGGACTAGTGCACATTGCCTACTGAAGTGCTTTTAGGAGCTTGAGAGAAGTGAGTGAATGAAAGTGTTTTTTCTAAAGGTCCTTGGAGGCATAACTTCAATAATGTAACTGCTGAAGGTGCATCAGTTTCCTGCAAATGTGGGGACCCCCAATTTAAAGGATAGTGAGCTGCACTGGAAATGAAGTGCTTATTTTCTGACTGAGACTGAGCAGAGGCCCCTTTAAAGTTACCTCTGAGTCAGATTGTAAGCCTGAGTGGATTTTCAATTACGCCCGACTAATCAGAGTAATTTCAGTAATTCCGCGATACTCTTTGATGCAGAATTGCCGATAATAACGCAATTATGCCCACTTGCGTCATTAAGAGTAATTTGCGGAAAAAAATTGTACCGCAAGAGCACATTTAGTTAGTGCAAGCGGCTGCTTGTGCTGCTGCGTATGTTCTGTTGCATTTAGTGATATTTTCTGAGCACAAAATGTATCCTCACGTCCATTTTGGATGCAAGGGGGCGTTTTTGCAGTAAGAAAACAGAGCTAAATGCAGAATTACTTTTCCCCTTTAATGCCGCATAATCTCATAGAATTTTGGGGAAATTCCACCTGATTACGCTGCACCGAATTATGGGAGTTACTCCCACCCCTATCAGATTGTCCAAGAATCTGGACTTGCTTTTCCAGCACAGAGCACTGTATGAAAGCTGTTCAGACCCTGGAATCACCTTTTACTCGATTCACTGGGATCAAGTTTTGGAGCATATATAATTATTTCTAAAGTTTGGCTGTATGAAACATTTTGTCTACTCCATCTTAAGAGGCCATTGGGAGGGTGTGAATGTGATTAAGACGACATTTTAGGTCATCTAATTTTTTGCAAAATATTCTATTGAGGCAACAATCAGCACATCTTCAAGTTAGCTGTGGCTGCATCCATGGCCCGTCCTAATGGGCTGAGGGGCAATGCCCCTCATTGTTTGGCTACTATAAAGAATGTCAGTCATCCCGAGCAATGGTCAGCCTGATAGACACTTTATTTTCAGGTCAGGCAGCCAGGAGTTAGACATGCGCCAAATGTTTAAGCTCCAGGCTGCCCACCCTATTTACAGTGTACAGTGGATACACCTTAAATAGGGCAAATGAGATAGCTCTCAATTTTTGGCAGATGTCCAGCATCCACGAAACCCTAAATAAGCCTGTTGTTTATTACATTTGAGATGAATGTCTCTAGGAGACCGGATAGAGGTGCAAGAGCACAACGTCTGCTTGACTTGGTAACTCTTTTTTACAGCACATATTGTTGCCACCCTGAGACGCTAATACCAAATGATCCGGACAACCAAACGTGATGCATTGCAGACCACATTGATGCCGGTACCAGGGCATTTGAAATAGTATTCCAACCAATTCTCATCCAACGCCTATACGACATCAGAATTCAAGGACATGCACTTCGATGGATCTGCTCCACTCTTGACTGGAAGGACCCAGTAAGTCGGCCTGACACCGCACACCTCGGACGATCACTACCTCACCTGCGGAGTTCCGCAAGGATCTTCCCTGAGCCCAACTCTGTTCAACATATGCATGATCCTTCTAGCCTCCATCATCCACTCTCACAACATCAACTTCCTCTCCTACCCCGACGAAATGCAACTCATTCTCTTCCTTAAAGACAAGATGCCCAATACCCGATCAAGTTCCAATGCCTGCATGACTGAAATCACACACTGGACGAAGACCAACTGTCTAAAGCTGAACACTAACAAGACCAAAATCCTGATCTTCAGAAAGAATACTTCAACGTGATACTCCACCTGGTAGCCAACAGAGCTACGACCATTGCTTAATATGTAAAAAAAACAAGTGCCAGGGCTCTTGTCATGAGGCCACTGCAGCTTGCACCACACATTACCCCTGCCATGCTGCCAGTGGTAGTAACAACACAACTGCTAACCATCACACTCCTACAAGTGTGACAATTCAGAAGATTCCAGGCCCCCAAAGCTATAAAATGGCTTGGGCGGCAGGTAATAGTAATTTTTGATGTATACTGAATTAATAACTGACTGTTGTTGTCATCTCAGACAGCGCCACCTTGTGGCAGACTGCCACAAGCACCAGTGTTGACAATCAAGTGCCGGTGCCAAGCACCAGAAACCACCGGCTCAAATTAAGCACTGGCTAGGCCCAACTCCCACCCTCACCACTCAAGCCAAGAACCTCAAGATTATCATTGACTACAAACTCCACATGACCACTCAAGTCAATGCCGTCACTCCCCTGATACTTCCATACCCCAAAGATGCTGAGGAAGATTTTCAAATGGCTCCAAATCAGTACCAGAAAAACCGTCAAGTATGCCCTGGTCACAGCAAGCTGGTCTACATAAACACCCTCTATCCCAGGATCAACAAAAAACTCACCAGAAGGCTGCAGACCAATCAGAACTCAGCAGCCAGAATCACTCTCAACCTCCCTGCTGCAGTCACATCACTCCACACTTGAAGGAGCTCCACTGGCTCCCCATACAGAAACAAGCACAATTACAACTCCTCACTCCCATTTTCAAGGCACTACATAACACTGGTCCAGCATACATCAACATTTGCACCTGCTTTCACAAACCTTCCAGACACCTCCGCTCTCCTGGACTCCTACCTGCACACATCCCACACATATGGAAAACCAGATCTGGTAGTCAAGCCTTCCCCTTGCGTGCTCCTAAAGCGTGGAACAACCTGCCTCCTCCTCACTTCCTAAATTCCACAAAAAGCTGAAGACCCAAACAAGTCCCAGACTCACTCCTGCTCAGCGCCAAAATACCCTCTCGGGTGATAGTGCACTCTACAAATCAGCATAACAACTGAATCTCCTTGAGGTGCTTTAGTGATTGCAAAATGTTGTTTGATGCTGGGTAGCTTTGCAGGTTTGAAAATAATAAACTCTTTTTGAAGGTAATAAACTCGAGCCATTCCCAGATTGCCCACCAGTATGCATCCATCTGCTAGTGTTGTAAAATAATGAAGACAAACTACCCATTTAGTTCTTGGCTTCTCAGTCCAGATTTGTGCCAAATGACAGAGTAATTAGTGAACAATATAATGGGTGGGGTCATATGGAACAACCAAGAAACAGACACCTCACAAGGGGCCCTATTAATGAAAAAACATGAATGTACAGATAGAGATTTAAATCTCTGCCTGAAAATACTTTCACTTTTTTTATTCTCAAACATTCCCAATAGTATGTGCGCAAAGTTGCACTAAGTGCAGGTTTCCAGGTTTACAACTAAAAATGCAATTTGACATGTCCGACACAGTTCTATTCCTTCTTGTCCATATACACATTTTATTTCTTGGTGGGGAAAAAAATACCCCTTTGGAAAAGCACTTCCTCTACACCTCTCACTAAGGGGCAGATTTACTAATATGTGGTGCAACACAACGCAGCAAGTCACCTTGCTGCGCTGCGTCAACTGTAGAGGGCAGGAATGTGCCATATCTACTAAGTTATGGCGTATTCCTGCTCTCCCTCTGCGCTGGCGCACTTGTGGCTGCCAAGCACCAATGCAGGCACCCTTGCACTATGGTGCAAAGGTGCGTGCATTACAGCTAGGATTGGTGCACAAAACCAATCCCCTGATTGTTTTTCCTCTTTCTGTGTGTGCTGCAGAATTCTTCACACGTAGAAAGAGGGGAAAACAAGGAGGAATAAGCATATTTCTCCTCGTTACACCTCCCCTGGGAAGTCATATCATTTTGACGCATTCTGAGGTTGATTGGTTTTCCTCTTTCTGTGTGTGCTGCAGAATTCATCACACGTAGAAAGAGGGAAAAACGAGGAGGAATAAGCATATTTCTCCTCGTTACACCTCCCCTGGGAAGGCATATCATTTTGACGCATTCGGAGGTTTACTAATATTAGTAAGTTTGGGAATGTGCCAAAATCCATTCGTGGATGGGTGGGAAAACCCACGCTCCACCCCTGGAATGCCTTCCCAGGGCAGAGTAACATGAGGCAGCCACTTGTGCTGCATTGAGTTACTCCAGAATTTACTATGCCACGCAGGGAGACCCATTCCCCTACCTATCTTGGAAGGGGAGTTACCCCAGCCCTTTAAATGTATTTACACCTCCCATGCATCTCTTTGTGAATTCCTGACAGGCATGGGTCTTATTTGTCTTCATCTATTGTTTGCCCAGGGCTTAGATCGATCCCCTATTTATGTTACATGATGACAGCCATTCAAATATTACAGAATGCAAGAGATGTGAATCACCATGGGAACATACATTTATGTACTCCTTGGACATGGAAGCCTGTGTATCCCTTGGAATATGGAGGTACTTCATAGGTTCAGCAAGAGGTCTTAGTCAGTCCAGTAGTCCACACTTGGAACCTCATTTACAAGGTCCCTAGCAGCACTTTTGCGCCGCGGGAGCATCACTTTTTTGACACTCCGGTGGCTCAATGTGCTGCAACATATTTACGAGGCCTTGCAAAGCCACTTTGCGTCGCTTTTCATGGCCTTGTAAATATGTACCCCTTTCACGCAGAACACTGCGTGAAAGGGACATTCTATGGGTGTTGCTGTCGGTGTGCCCACGCAACACCCATGGAATCTGAAGCATTCCCAGATTTACGAAGAATCGCAAACCTGGGACTGCGTCAGATTCTAATGCCACCCCAGGGGTGGCGTTAGGGAGGGGCAACAAGGAGAAATATCCTTATTTCTCCTCGTTTTTCCCTCATTCTGCAGCACACATAGAAAGAGGAAAACACCTCTCGTGATTGTTTTTGTGCAGGGAGGTGTCCCTTCCGGCACAGAAACAATCACCCCTACAACGTATACATCCTTGCCCATGGCGCAAGGGTGCCTGCGTTGGCGCATGGCAGCCCATTGTGCGCCAGCACAGGGAAAAAGGACAGGAATGAGTGGAATCTCATACATACGGCACATTTCTGCCCTTTTCTTTTGACAAAGGGCAGTGCATCAAGATTCCTTGTGGCGCTGACCTGCACCAACACCTCGTAAATGAGGCCCTTGGAATTTTCACTAATAGATAACAGTGTTGTGTGCTAGTGTGTACTCGAGAGTTACATTAAGGTAAGGACTAGGAACATGGACAGGCTGCAATATTGGTTACATTTCGGGATAGTGTTAAGGTAAAATGCCAGGTAAAGTGCAACAATAAAGGTAAGTGGGAATGAAAGAATAAAGAAACAGATATTGTTATGGTTAAAGTAATTGTTAGGAGTCACATACAAGCAGTGGTAAAACCAAAAAGCCAATAGGTCTCACCTTTGGGACTTAATGGCTTTGCCAATGCCTTTTAGCAACGGTGTGCCACTTGGCCCAAAACAAAAAGAAACGGCATGCAAGCCTACAAAATGAAGCATGTGCCATCTGTTTTATTTATGTATCCGAGATAGATTGGTAAATTATAAACATGAAAAATAAGTCACAAAAAAGACTTTTTAATGTGGAGGGACCGGCAGCAATTTGCTGCCTGGTCCCCCAAAGAGAAAAAAAATAAAATGTAAAAAAGCAAAGATGTTGGGTGTGAGGGGCAACAGAGAAATAGATAAGGGGAAGCAACAGGGATTGGGCGGGGAATGTGAAAAGCAGCACTCGAGGGAGAATAACGCAGTGGTCAGGGAGAAGCACACAAACTAGAAAGCACCACAGAGTGTGGGGGAGGAAAGGGATCTTGGCCATGTAGAAGCACATGAGAGAGAGCTTGCAACAGGAGGGAGACAGCAACAAGGAGCACGTGGTGGTGGGTATTTGGCAGAGGGATGAGCAACACACATGGGAGAGAACTGGAAAGCAAATGCAAGCATGAGGTGCTTAAGCAAAAAGAAAAAAGTAGTTCCCTCAAAGTTAATCAGGCAATCATAGAGATGATAAAGAGACATGCTTTAGGGGTGGGACACACTCAAGATAGACACTCTGAGACAAGTAAAGCCATCTAAAAAGAAACACATAGAGTGACAATGAAGCCAACCAATGGTATGCAATGGGTAGGTGGGAAGGCCCAGTAAGTTTTTGGTAGGCCCACCATAGATTTTTTGAAGATTCAAACTAACAGAGAAATGAAAGAATTTAGGATCAGGGTTAGGTTTAGTGTCAGGTTTAAGGGTATGGTTAAGGGTAGGGAAAAAGTTTGCTTTCGGGGAGAGAAACACAATACTTATTGTAGTTGCTTAACTTTCAAATTCATTTCCTGTTAATAAAAAGTAATGTTTGTAGTAGGGTTGTTATTGTAGATTCTCTACTTTGGCAGTTTGTTGTTATTAATTCTTTATCTTGACTTAGATCCCAAAATTTGACCTTACTGCTAGATATCACACAGTGTTGTTCCATAAATAAGACTTAAACTCTCCTGACTCCTGCCATGAAAACAACCACCGCCTTGATCTAGTAAACCAAGGAATGTAGATTTGTACGTTCCCAGAGTTAGTGGAAAGGAGCATCATAACATCAGGTTTATGAATATTAGAAGAAGCCTCAGCAGTAAAACATGACCTGGCTGCCAGTGCTGTGCTCACCCAGCACTTCTTGGAACTGGACAACTTTCTTTATTGTCTTTTTCATAGGCAATTGCCAGTCATACCTCCTGATTTATGATGTGAATTTGATCATTGTGTGTAATGTTCTTAACTAAGAATAGGCAAGGAGTCACAAACATTTAAATAAATGCATATTAAAACCTAAAACAAATCTTGATGTGCTCTCTAACACTTTTCCCTGCTTTTAATTCTGAAGTTATTGCTTTGAGACGGCCTGAACAAATCAAACTAATAATTGTAGCCATGCTTTTGCAATATCCTGCTTGTTTCTATGTAATAGATTAATTGGCATGCATACACAATGAAGGGTAATGTGAAACCCCACAACAAAGCCAGAGCAAGCAGTTTTGTTGCCTAGAGAAAATACCAAGTGCCATTTGCCATACCTTTCTACAACCTCTTGTCTGCCTTGTGGGGATCAGCTAAATATCTTTAAAAAAAAGGAATCCCATTCTTCAGTGCCTGAGTATCCTGCATATATACAGGACTAGCTATGAGATTTCATTTCATAGGTATCCTCTAAATACCATTGATCTCATTGTGTAATGTCCATTTTGTATTTTTTCATACATAGGTATAGTTTACTGTTGGCATTTCGAAGATGCGCCCTGGTAGATAAATCAAGGAGCGTGCATACTCCACTGGGTTGAATGCCAATGTGCTGTTGCGTTGAATGTGCATGCATTGCTGAATTGAATGCCCATGTGTTGTTTGCGTGGGGGATGCGTGCACCACTGGGTTGAATGCTCATGTGTTGTTTGCGTGGAGGATGCGTGCTCCACTGGGTTAAATACCTGTGTGCTGGAGACAGAAAATCCAACTGATGTGGACAGACCACTCAAACTAATGACGTATTCCTCATTACTCACAACATACCACACCAGTCTGGAACAGAGGGCACACCAGGGCAGAACAGAAGACAGGATACCATACATACATTGCCTGGTTAAAGTCATAATTGTCATTTTCATCTAGTGCAAACCCATATTAATTGCCACATCCAATCTTTTGATAAAAATATGTTCAGTTTGTCACTTACTTTGCAAGTATGGTTCACACAAATCCTTACCTGATAGTGTTGTTCAATCCATGCTTACCTTCTTTAAGATCCCCAACTTATATGAGACCTGTGGCTCTGTCATTTCAGGTGCATTATGTAGTGTCTTGTAAATTCGAGATGACGGGGCCTCTTTTGGTTCCTGATGGACTCTGTAGAACAGTGAGTTAAGTGCGTGGGTAATAGAATTCATGATGTAGAATGTTCAGTTAACGGTTATACGCTGAGGAATAAAGACGTGCAATACCAAGCTCCACGTGTGGCATGATTATTTGCATGTACCAGGGCTAGCAAGGATGCTACAACTGACAACGAGGATGGGATTACATAAACCCTGTGACCCGAAGAACCAAGAGTGCCCTCACTGAGAGTTTGCCATGGTCCAGCAAACAGCTTGTCCGTGACAGGTGTGCCTCAGTCGAAGTGAAAATCGACAGTTGGCGTATGTGGAGTCAAAGTGCCACTCCAGCCAGTGCAAGGCCTGTTAAGAAAATGAAGGCCTTACAGAAAGTTTGCCATTGGCTAGAAATTTGCTGGTAAAGTCAAGACAAGAGCTACTGCGCCACAACATGACACAAAGATGTCATTCATACAGTACGACAACCCTAACAGCAGCGACAAACAGGTACAGAGAAGCGATAAAGGCCATGATAGCCGAGTGCAAGGAAGCTCTAAATGCAGCCATATTTCTGACACCAAGACACACTAAAGGCAATGACAACCAGGAACAGAAAGTGCAACAAGTGGCAAAAGCCAGATGGAAGAGAACACTGTGAGTAGAAACAGGTAAAAGCAGAGAAACATTAGATGTGACGATAACCAGATATAGGAAATAAGATCATGCTTACCACAATCTCAGTAAAGAGAGCCATCCGACCTCAGCACCAGGTGCCACAACCCAAGCAGAAGGACGGAGGTTGTGCATACGAGGCTGGTGAATCATGTTGGACTGACTGAAAGGCCCTGAGCTGCGGTTGGAATAGTGAAGTTTTTCTTTGGCTGCTGAAAAGAGCGCAAAATATGGTGCCGAATTCTTGAAACCACCGCCTCTCTTAGATACTGCCAAAAAGCAGAATATTGGCAACAGACGGACTGCCTGGATCGAAACCTTCGACGAATTCATTGATGCTCTGGAAGAAGCAAATGACAAAAAGATCATTACATATCCAAAGAATTTAACAGGTAAAGGAGTAAAAGAAGTGACAAAGAAATACCACAAGGTGATGGAGTGACATACCGTCAAATCACAGAAGTGCTAAACACCAAGTTCAATCCAATGACCTATGTCGACTATGAAAGGTACATTTTCAGTCAGGAAAAGCAGAGAGCTGGTGAAACAATGGATGAGTTTGTAGAAAGACTTGATTCGCTCATCAAGCATTGCAAGTTCAACGAGTTCAATGATGAAGAGGCCCTGTGACTCATAGTAATAGATAGTTGTCTCTCCAATTCCTTCAGACGACGAATGCTGAAAGAGACAATTAGCTTGGAGTGAGTACTCATGGCTTCCTCAGCAGAAGAAAGGGCTGATAGACAAGCAGCTAACATGGAGGCCAGAACGGCCCAAAATGAACCAGCGCTGAGTGTGAAAAGTAAGTCGAAATACAAGATAGAAGGCCATAAAGCAATGTCTCCAAAGAAAAAAAATTAGTGTTTTCAATATGGATTTTTCTTTTTTTATGAAGGTAAATGTCCCGCCATTGGACAGATATGCAAAGGATGCGGGAAGGAGAACCATTATGTGATGGTTTGCAAGGCGAGGGAAAGATCAGGTGCATCACATCGAGGAAACAAAATGAATGCCAGAACGTTCCAGATGCAACGTTCTACGCACACCCACAAGGCCAAGCGACCACATCAATTGAAGCAAGTAGAAACTGAACAACGTCAATTGTCATCAAATTCCTCGTCTAAACATTCATCATTGTCAAGTGACAGTGAGGAAGGTGGGTGCGAGATGTCAATGTTGACTGCTGGACGACTTGCACATATAGGATTAGCTTTATGTAAGAAAGAATGCCGGTTGAATGTAGGTCGACAAGTGAAAGTGCGAAATTCATTTGGACACTGTCCCAAGATCACAGTGGCACGTTGATAAACATTATGCCAGTGGAAAAGTGCAATGAACTGTCTCCAGTGCCCTGTTTAACCCTGCCAAAAACCAATGTGTATACAAGGGCTGCTTCGATGCCACTGGAAAGCCAAGGTTCTTTCGACTGTGAAGCATAAAAGACAAAGTACAAGCATCAGTTCTTGTCTTTCTAGGTACTTCATCAAGTGCATGTTTACTCAGTTTCAGTATTGCTGCTGACATGGGGCTGATTTCTGTAAACTACAATGTCAATGCCTATCATGAGATAGTAAATCAGTTTCCGTCCTTGTTTCATGGACTAGGAAGACTTTAGGACATGAAAGTGCAACTTCACAGCAATGAGGGGATTCATCCTGTTGCTCAACAACATCCTTGAATTACATTTCTACAGCAAGAGGCTGTTGAGAAAGAACTTGAGACACTCTTAAAGCACGACATCATTGAGCGATCCACTGGTCCGATGCCATGGGTATCACCCATAGTGGTAGTGCTGAAATAGGTTGGTGGAGGAGCCACGCGCATCTGCGTTGATATGTGCCAAGCGAACAAAGTAATTGACAGAGAATGACATCCAGGTCTGCACATTGCTGACATAATTTCGCAGTTGAATGGAGCTAAAGTCTTTTCCCACCTTGATTTGAACAAAGGGTATCACAACCATGAACTGGAAAAGAATTGCAGGTACATTACTACCTTTTCGACTCATGTTGTTTTATATTTGGATATAAATGGCTAAGTTTCGGACTGTCATCAGCTGCAGCGCTTTTTCAGGATGTTATTCATCGCATAATACAGCCATTCACAAATGCTTTCAATTACAGTGATGACATACTAGTTTTCGGGGCCACACGAAAGGAACATGATAAAGCTCTTACACAAGTGTGCGTATACTTGCCAATGCAGGTCTCACTTTAAATGTGGCAAAGTGTGAGTTTCATGAAACCAAACTCAAATGTTTGGTCATATCTTTTCTGATGGCGTAATGACTCTAGATCGAAATAAATTACAGCCCTTGTCATCCACTTCTCCCCCACAATATATAACTATGCTGCAATCCTTCCTTGGTATGGCCAGTTACTGTCTAAGGTATATAAATGACTTTGCCACTGTAAGTGCCCCATTGAGAGACTCAACAAAACAAAATGACTCATTTCAATGCTCAAGGGAATTTGAACTAAGCTTTAAGAAAAACAAGCATGCTATTCAGAATGCCACTGAAATGGCATACTTTGATTCGAAATTGCAGACGGAGGTTGTTGTGGATGGAAGCCCAGTGGGGTTGGGTGCCGTCCTTACCCAGCACATTGGACATCCCAATGCCCCAAGACAAATTGTGGCCTATGCTAGCCAAAGTCTGTCATCAACAAAACGTGCCTAATTAAAACCTGAAAAAGAAAGCCTTGCTGTGGTGTGGGCTTGTGAGCATTTTCATGTGTTCCTATATGGAAAACATTTCACAGTTGTTGTGGAAACGTGTTTTTACGTTGGCATAAGCTACAGCCATTTTGGCTATGGTGTCCATTTTGTTTCCTTCATAATTCCTCCGTCCTCTGCTGCTCGTCTTTTTTCACTTTGCTTGTGTTATCTATTTTAGACTTCCTGACTCAGCTAAAACAATGTATGTGCTGAGGGTTTGGAGCTGACGGTGCACCTGGTTTTAGACTTATCTGTTGACTGTTTACCACTGCCATAAGCATTTCTGCTTCCCCCTCACTTTGCTGACCAAGTGGTTATTCATCTGCCCTTGTTTGCTGATAGCTATTTCTAAACTTGTTTCTTCCAATTCTGTCCATATGCTTGCACTGCAAAAAGGCAGTATATAAGGACGCTGGTTTGTGAGTTCAGGGTGCCACCTCCTTCAACACTTGAGAGTGTTGTTGGACGTGGTTCCACTCATGAGTGATTAATAAACTTGTTATTTATTTCCAACTCCAGTGCTGATCTCTATTTGGTTGGTTTTTGAACCTGTGGACAAGAGAGTGACCCTGCACCAGTGTACCCCTAAAAAGGTACATTTCAACATTGTCACCGACCTCCAAGTATTGCTCATCATTTTTGGCAATCCTAAATCCAAGATGCCCCATTGCATTGAGAGATGGGGGGTGCGACTGCAAGAGTATGATTATACGTAGGCTATCCTGTTTAAGTTTAAACCAATAATAACTGATAAAACGCCACCGAAAGGAAAATAGCCCTCACCAGTGTAAACATGCAAACATTGAAAAAACACCTGCAGAACCACAAACTAAATGCCATTCAAAGAAAGGAATAGGCGAGTGAAAGAGTCATTTTTATTTCTTCCTGAAGGGGTCAATACAATGTAACTTTGTTATACAAGGCAGCAGCAAGAAAGGCTGGGCTAACATTATTTTGCTGGAGTTTTGCTTTTAGGGAGGTCACATGTGCTTTTTCAGTTTTGTGGTCTTTGGTCTAAAGTTGCAGGGTTTAGAAGCATGTATTGGGTCATATTTGAGCCTTAATTTCCTTGTTGGTGACTGTAAAGCTGACACTAAGCATAGCGCACTTTACCGGGGCAGGAGCAAGAGCCCCTTGGTGTTGTTCTTACCGCACTGAGCACAGCGCACTTTACCAGAGCGAGGGAACCGGACCATAGCGCCCAGCAACCTTTGCGCCAGGAGGCGACAGCGCACTTTGAGATCGTCAGTCGGCGCTCTTAAGCAGCCGCGGGCTCCTGCGGGGCGGGAGCCTTAATTTCCTTGTTGGTGACTGGAAGGCTGACACTAAGCATAGCATACTTTACCGGGGCAGGAGCCCCTTGGTGTTGTTCTTACCACACTGAGCACAGCGCACTTTACCAGAGCGAGGGAACCGGACCACAGCGCCCAGCAACCTTTGCGCCAGGAGGCGACAGCGCACTTTGAGATCGTCAGTCGGCGCTCTTAAGCAGCCGCGGGCTCCCGCAGAGCGGGACGTGTGCGTGCGTGCCTGGGCCGTGCCCGGGCGAAGCCCAGGCGAAGGGCTGGCCCGTCCGAGCCAGTCAGAGACCGAAGGAGGCCGGGCAGGGCTACATCATTGATCGTTGTGACTGGAGACTTACTGTCGGGTCCTATTGATAAGGTACTGAAATAAATATTGTACTGACCCGCTTGGGGCCCCGGTATTGCGGGATACCAGTATGAGCAAGACTAAGGCGACAACAGGGCAGGGGGTTGCGGGGACCCTGGATGCTTTCCTTTTGAGGGCTGAAACCGTCTTAATTCACAAGATTGAACTCACAGAAAGGAGATTATCTCTGGAACCACAATGTTCACTTACACGAAATGCCCTCTCTATTACTTTGCAATCATCCAATGGTGAGGAAAACCCCTCTCCCTCAAATAGACAGGGTACACCGGGTCCAGGGTCAGTAGTTCCGATGGCACCAGAGCTCAGTGAGACACCGCACACGTCACCTGTCTCAACTAGGGGTTGGAAGGCTAAGACAGCGTATGGCCATACCCTTGCACCGCCACCCAAGAAAAGGAAAGGGCAGGGTAGTCACAAACAAACCCAGTCCATACCAAAACATACAGGTCGCAAAGTCTGTCTCTTTAACAGCGAGCAGACTCAAGGAAATATACAGGTATTGAAAGAGGGGACCGTGGTGGAATCATCACATATCCCGACATGCGAGGATCTGTTATGTAAATTAGAATCAATGTTTTCTGCCTTACTAGATCCCGTAGTGCAAAAACTCACTCAAATCGAAGCGAGGCTAGCTAGTCTCGAAAAAAATATACTGGCTCCCTCCCAAATAGTACTGGATAATTCTGGGAGGAGGGGTGAAGATACACCATCAAGTAACCAACCAGGGAGTCATGGAATGATCAAGGGTCAGCCTAATTCTAATCCTGGCCCTCCCCTTAGGCCCAATTTTTCCGTATCAGGATCGAGAATTGTGGAGCAAGGAAGTGTAGAGCCATCTTCGGCTATGGGTGGTGCTAGACAGGGACATGCCGTATCCACACAGGGTCCAACTAGGGATATATTAGGCAGTGAAAATCATATTCAACCTGTGGGAGGCCAGCTTTTAACCCCACGAGGAGACAGTCTTCTGTGCATATGGTCTCCCAGAAGTCAGCCACAAATCTACATCTACCCCCAGAAGTAACACCGTATACCGTGGTGCTGGCAAATATCCCTATTGCGTCATCTAGTTACAATGAACACTGGTCATCCCTGAGGAATAAGTCCCTCCATTTCCTCAGTACAAGGACTGGGATTAATATCAACCCCTTATATTTGGAATTTAAGATGGCACGTAGAATAGGCTGGGTCGGTCAGTCCAGAAAACAACTCGTAGGGGATTGTGTTGTGTTATCGTTTAGGTCCCCGGACCTGGTACAGCTAATATTAGATAGGGCGGGTAAAGGGCCTGTCAGATCAGATGAGATAGCCATACTACCCTTGGGGTTCTTCTATCCTCCACGTGCATATCCATGGCATATTCCCAAGGAGAAGGTGCTCCCTCATGGCAATCAGTCAAGATATGCAGTCCCAATTAGTAATCATTTCGACATTTTTAACTCACTGGAAGATATTGACTGACTGGCCCATGAGAGAAACTCCACAAGACCCTCAGACACGCAAATAGGGCATCTGGGAAATAGAGCATTAAGGCATGTATGTAGACCCCAAATGCTAGCAGAGCAGGAAAAATGTATCCCCTCCATGGTATGTATAGTGGAAGAAGTACAGGATAAAGGGTGTTTACCTCGAGATCAGACCCCTTCCTTGGACTCCCTAATTCTTCAGATCCCCGGGGATGAGGCCCAGGTTACCGGCTCTACCGCGAGGGCTCAGACCCTGCCACTACAACTATCCATTTCACGGTCCACAGTACAGCAACATGTATGTCATGAAGATTATAATTCTCGTGATTTGGGGGTAACCAGTTCCTTCCTTACTAATGTGAGTACTGGGTGTAGTTTTGTATCCTGGAATATATCAGGTCTATGCTCCAAAATTGGTAATCCCCAATGGTCTGATTATACATTAAGACATGAAATTATTTGTTTCCAGGAAACGTGGCTGAAGAACTCAATGCATATAAACAGCTTTAGAACATTTAACACTCATGCCATAGGGGGTTCATATGGCAGAGCCAAAGATGGGCTCTGTATATATCTATCCAACAAGTTAAATTTTGTTAAAATTGAGTCCTACCTTGAGTCCCCTTATTATCAACTGTTAGTATTGTATTCAACTGCCTGTCTCTGCACGATATTGGTTAATTTTTATAATAACATCCCACCTGATAGTGTCCCTAACGTGCTTAAATCATTGTGTAATGAATTAAGAATTATGTGTAAAGGAAGTGGTACTGATAAAATGCTTATTATGTGTGGGGATTTTAATTGTGTCCTGTGCCCTCATGAGGATGACATGACATGTGGTTTTAACGTGGAAGAAGGCACAAGTAATACTCACTTTTGCCACTCAAACACAGGGGAAATTTTTAACGAACTTGTGTTTAAATTAAATCTAGGCTTTGCTAATGAATTATGCACCAGACCTATGTCCATGCCGCAGACCTTTAATGGCAGGGGCCTCTGTTTCACAATAGACTACATATTTTTATCAAATGTGCATGCATGTAGATTGCTCACTTTCTCGGTTGACACTAATTCACTGAGTGATCATTTTCCATTATGCATATCGCTAATACTCCCCGCTAGAAGACAGGGAAGGGAAGAACAGGCGGTAGACAAGGCTTTAGTTAACCTAAAACTTGATAAAGTTAATGGGTACACCCTCCGTTGGAACATGATGGATCCCGACGTAGTAAATAAACAACTAATTACCAGGTGTAGATTGGCCTTTGATACCTGCCTGAACGAACTGGCATCTCCCAAAAGCGTTTTATCCTCATTTCAAGATATAGCAGGTGCGGTACGTGAGGCACTGTTCAAACAAGGTGGAAAAAAGACTGTTCCCCAGAGGTGGTTTGATTCAAATTGCTCTCGAGCATACTCTTCCCTGAAATACGAGCTGCATAACACTCCAAGGAACATCACTAAAATCAGGCAGGCTAGAAAGAACTATAAACTGGCCTTGACTGAA
The DNA here is from genome assembly GCA_963921515.1 of Calotriton arnoldi. Taxonomy (NCBI): domain Eukaryota; kingdom Metazoa; phylum Chordata; class Amphibia; order Caudata; family Salamandridae; genus Calotriton; species Calotriton arnoldi. Next base: position 3,273,038 of record CAWUFW010000313.1, on the reverse strand, counting down.
AGAAAGAATGCTTTAAGAAAAGAAGCCTGGGAGCTGCTTATCACAGCCTCTCAAACGAAAGACTGTGTAGCTTTTTGGAAAGCGGCTAAAAAACCTTTTTTGTCTTCGGGCGAGGGTCCAACTATCGAAGTAGCCATCACAGAGGGTCAGTGGATTGAACACTTTTCCAGGATATACAATGGGCAATGCATGCCCAATGGCCTTGATAATGAAACCCCTCGAATCACTAATTATCCGCTGAATTTACATTTTAACATCGATGAAGTAAACAGGGCATTCTCCTCAAGCGCAGGTGGAAAAGCCTCGGGACCCGATGGGATTCCTGTGGACCTATATAAGTCCAATATTACTCTGTGGGCGCCTATAATTACCCAAATAATTAATGCAAGTGGTCAGGCTGTGTTTCCACCAACTTGGGTGGTATCCACTATCGTTTCTATATTCAAGAAGGGGGACCGCCAAGATACCACCTGTTACAGGCCTATTTCTTTATTGGATTCGATGGCCAAAGTTGTGGGCCGAATTATTTTGGAACGCCTACAGCTTTGGGCAGAGGATAACCAAATTTTATCTGACGTTCAATATGGATTCCGCGAAGGATTAGGGACTGTAGAGCAGAGCCGAAATCTAGCTATTTTTATGGGGAAGTACATCAGGGCTAAAAAAGGGCAAGTTGTTTTTAGCTTTTGTTGACCTCACGGCTGCCTTTGATTGCGTGAGGCATGCAAAGCTTTGGGAGATTTTAGAATCAATGGGGGTTGATATAAATATTATCCATTTATTAGACGTCTCTACAACGGAACAAAGTCACGTGTGCGTTATGGTCTGGGCGGTGAGCGCACTGCCTCTTTTCCTATTAGGAGGGGGGTTAGGCAAGGTTGTGTTCTAGCCCCCTTCCTTTTTAATCTTTATATTAATGGGTTAGGGCAGGCACTCCTCAAGGACACTCAAGATTTCCCTCAAATAGGCAATCGTCCAATACCAGCTCTTCTATATGCGGACGATGCCGTGATAATGTCTCGTACCCAGATTGGCCTTCAAAAGACTCTAAATAACTTTTTTAACTTTATGAAGGACTTAGATCTTAGAATTAACATCTCAAAGACCTTCATGATGAGATGTGACCGGGGAATCAGAGATGTAGGGATATATACGTAGAGGGATACCCAATAGCCCCGACCAACAGTTTCTCATACTTAGGTATTTTGTTCAGCCACAATGACACCTGGGCTCAAGCAGTAGCAGCCAAAAAGTTGGCACTAATTAGAACAACGTCTGCTCTAGCCAGCTTTGCTAAAAAACTGGGAAGGAAACCACCGATGGAACTTCTGAAAATACACAAAGCGAAATGTGTTTCAACTGTTACTTATGGAGCTGGGATCTGGGGTTTCGCTGACACACATTCAATTCAACTGGTGGAGAATACTTTTTAAAAATATATTTTATCAGCATCTTCTAGTACCTCCACCTATGTCTGTCATGCAGAGTTGGGCCTCCCATATATATCAGATCTCATAAAAGTAGAGCCAATTCTTCTCTGGCACAGGATTTGGTCAAGGGACGAGACTCAACTAAATAGGGAATTATTACAGGATAACCTGAGGCTGGATGGTGCGCAAAAAATCCCATGGGTCAAGTTCGTTCAAGAATTTACAAAAGACTTAGGCCACCCGGAATATTTTACTAACCCAAGTACGATTACTTTGATTTCTAGGAAAAGCCTAAGAAAAGATGCTCTCCTTCACCTGGACAGCCTAAGACTATCTGGGGAAATTATTAAGCCAAGCGTCCAGCAACATCAGATGGTTCTTACCACTTTTAGTTTGCAGCCATATCTAATATTTGTACCTGGTGGTTTTGATAGGTTTTTATTAATAAGATTCAGACTGGGGACTATTCACAGATTTGTATCATTTCCTAATATGAATGACTGGGCAAGTGAGTTGCAACCATGCCCATGTGATAAGCAGTCAACTCAATCCTCAATTCACCTAGTTTTATTCTGTAAATTTTATTTGGAGCTAAGAAAGATCTGGATAGTTCCAATTTTAAAAAATTGGGGGCTGAGACAATGTCGCCCGGCTTTTATTAAGCTCCAAATCTTAGAAAACGAACATGTAGCTTGGAGGATATCTATGTTTCTAAAAAAAGTCCTCTATCAGAGAAAGAGTACAGTAATCTAGGACTTAGAGGTGGCTCTTTTTAGATGTTTGGTTATTTCATCTTTATTATTTTATATCTTCTTTTTAAACAAAAGAAAATATATATATATGAATTATACATCAAGTTGAGAAAAGTTTTTAATGTATTTTGTATTTAAATTTCTGATGAAAATTCATGTATTATCTTTGTAGTTTAACTGTGCTTTTATGATTGTAATATTGCAATCAAAATAAAGCTTTATTGATTGATTGATTGAGTATTTTATAAACTGTAAAGAATCAGGAAATATCAAAATCATATTTGATATTTTGGCTATGTTTGATTCTTTCACTGATAGGTAAAATGGCTGGTTTCATAAGAATATTCCCAATATGTACTATCACATTTACCCACAGACAGAGACTGGGTAAAATCCTTTGATACATCAGCCCCCTTTTCTAGCGAATCAGTATTGATAGTAGGTGAATTGCCAAACACCCTAGGCTTTAAACATTCAATGCAAGGTGCAGTGATAGGTATATGTGAAAAGAGTGGTGTCACCAAGCATCTGGGATAGTGGTGAAAACATGGTACCAGACCTTTGGAAAACATGGAACACAGTGTCACTTGGAATGCTGCTGCAAAACGTTCCCACAAAATTCAACAAAGATTGGAGTGATATTGTTTGTATTTGCAGTGATTCAGCTATGTATATGAAAAAGTTGTGTGATGACCTGTCAAAATCGATACCTCAGCTGAAGTGCTTCCCTGTAAGAGATCCTTGCCACTTGCTAGATAGTATGCTGAAAGCATCTTTACAATCTTCAGAGTTAATGAAGAATGCTATTGACTTTGTTGTCCATTCTGGTGCACAATTTCTTCATGTGCGGGAACTAAAACACAAATATTTCTCATTTAGGGCTTTGTGTGGCATCAAAGAAAGATTTATCCCAACTAAATCATTAAGCCAATGGTTCTCAGACCTAAAGACTGTGGAGCATATTATCAAGGGCCTATCGCCGCTTTAGCTGCACTTTTTTGCCGCTAAAGCGGCGATAATTTTATCTCACTATTAGCAAGCTGCAGCAAACGGGCCTTAGCGCGATTGTTTGGGCGATAGCGCCTCGTTTTTTCATCTCAAAGCATGTTAGCGATATTTATCACTAATTACATGCATAGTAGGCGTTCCCGTGCAAAAAGGCACGCAAACACCACTACTCCATATTATCAAGGGGCTCCTTGAAATTCTGAAGAGCCAAAAAACTGGCTCTAACTGCAGTTAGAGCCAGTTACTTAAGACCAGAAAATAGCTGGTCTTAAAAATGGTGATAAAACTTGGGCCCATATCTCTGCAGGTTTTGGTGCTGGCCAGCGCTGCAAGCAATGTTGCAGCGCTGCCCTGCGACAAAACTACAGTGCAGGAATGCGCACAATCAATAAGATAGTGCGCATACCTGTGCCCCAGTCATGAAAAGTGTTGCTGCGCTGCGACAATACAGCGTTGCAACACTTCCCACTATGCCCTTCTTGTGACAGCATGGATGCGCTGTAATCACTGGACAGCGCTCCATGACGCAAGTAATGACAGATACATCAGGAATCCTGACGTATCTGCCTGCGCTAAAGTCACGCATTGCTGCAGTCGTGTCACAACCATGACGCAACTCTAGCAATGCATGGGGCCAGCCTATCCCTGTGGCCAGTAGCGGCTCCTGGTGGGTGTGCTACCGGGCGGTGACGTGGGGCGGGGGAGGGGTAGGGTGGGGGAGGGGTAGGGTGGGGGGTAGTAAACACCGGAATACGGATGAATGCAGGTAAGTAGACAATTCAATCAATAAAACGAATTTCGTTGCGTGCGCTGCATCGCATTTGGCGGTGCAGCGTGCGCAACAAAATTTGTTTTATTGATTTGTCTACTTACCTGTATTCATCCGTATTCTGGTGTTTACTACCCCCCACCCTGCCCCTCCCCCGCCCAACGTCACCGCCAGGTAGCACTCCCACCAGGAGCCGCTACTGCCTGTGGCACTGCCTCACCCTAACGCCTGCCATCAGGCAGGCGGAAGGTACTGACGCAGTGCTGTTCATGAGGGGTGCCCGAATGTCGGCGCTGTTGGAGATCCATCGGTGGTGGTTGCGCCCTGCGTTGTCATCGTTTGGAAGCACTGGTGGAGTGTTGGTGCGGAGGGAGTTGACGAGATGCTCTTCGCTGGCCTTGATCCAGCTGCGAGGGGGTGCGATGATGGCGGTGGCGTCCGGTCGGCAAGGTGAAGACGTGATGTTACAAATGATGGTCGGTCCAGGAGAGTCCGGTGTTGTGGCTGTAGTTGAAGTACCCGCTGGCAGAGATGACGTGCTCGACCGTGTGTCCTGCTATGTGGCCTGTTGAGGTGACTTGCTGCTTGCGTCTGATGTCGGTGACCCTCCCCAGGAGGGGGTGGTGCTCTGGTCACTGGGGTTGTCCAGGTGGAACTTGAGTTCACCGAGTTGGATGTCGTCGGTGGATGAGAGACCCTGGGGTGCAATGAGGTCTACAATGGCATTGGAGAATGGGGGGCCATGGCCCGGGGGGCCTGCACATGAGGGTGCCGCAGAGGATGTTCTTGGGCATGTTCCGGATCTGGGAGTTGATGTGGTCCATGGTCACCCTTGGCAGATTAGAGTGCGTTGTCAGTATGAGTGTGCCTCTGTAGGTGACGGCAATGCCTCCTCCTTGACGGTCGGGGTGCTCCTTGTGGGTGATACTGCAGCCATCAGTGATGGCAAAGGCGATGTCCGGCATGGAGCAGAGGTTGGTCCTGACAGGCGAGGTGGCGTCCAGGGTTGATGGCGAGGAGGGTGCTGGCGTCGTAGCGGTGGTGTGTCCGAGAGGAATGCTCCTTGGTGCTGAGCGCAGTCCAGGGGCAGACGGACGCAAACGGTGTAGCCTATGGGTTGCCTTTGGCACCGGAGACGACCATTACAACGCAGGCAGTACATCGTTAACAACGCAACTCCGACAACGCGGGTGCCTTAACATCGCATTTTAACACAACGCATTGTGAGGTCAGTAATGGGGTAATTTAAAGTTTCTCAGGTGTGTATGGGTTTTGGGGTAGAATTTGTAAATGTATGTTTTTTTTGCGGTACAATATGAAAAATGGGGTGTTTTTTGGGTAAAATATGAAAAATGGGGTGTTTTTTTGGGTAAAATATGAAAAATGGGGTGTTTGTTGCGGTAAAATATGAAAAATGGGGTGTTTTTTGGGGTAAAGTATGAAAAATGGGGTGTATTTTGGGGTAAAATATGAAAAATGGGATGTTTGTTGGGGTAAAATATGAAAATGGGGTGTTTTTTGGGGTAAAATATGAAAAATGGGGTGTGCATCTGTCTCAAATGTGATTTTTGTGTGTGTTTTGGGGGCTCAAAAAAGGAATTCCAGGGTTCACGGTTGGGTTTGTGGTGCAAAGGTTAGTTTTGGGTTGCACTCACTGAAGTGGGAACAGTGATCTTTATGTCTGCGCTATGCAACACCCACTCTACTGTTGCAATGTGCCTAGTATTAGTATGCATTGGAATGGAATGCGAGGTGATGGCATGCGTCGCAACTACGTATGTGCCTTTGGCACACGAGTGGTACGTCCGCTGTGCATGGGCGCACAGCGGCCACCATTGAGAAGTGCGGGGGAGCTGGACAGCTGTGAGGTGGTAAACGCCGGAAATAACACTGGATGGTGCGTGGACGCGGGGATGTGTGTGTGAGCGTGTGTTGTTAAGAATTTATTGAGGGAAGTCTTACCTCGAAGCTGTGTCCCGTGTCTTTGTAGCTCCTGCTCTCCTGCGTCTGCTTCCAGGAAAAGGAAGTAGGCAGCCAGGCTCCCTCCCCTGAGTCAATCACAATGCTGCAATGCAGCAGTGGGATTGGTAATCGGCACGGGACAAGTCATGCAGCCAGGGGCCGGAGGGGTGGCCATGTTCTCCATGCAGGCTGTAATGTAGCCTGCATTGCAAACAGGGAAGTGCGCATGACTGCTTTGGGCGGCCTTAGTGGGCCGACCAAACAGTCATTGCGCACTTGAGTGAGCATGCCAATCCGCCCATGCCCTGCTCTGTGTTTAGTACAGTCCTACCCACCCTCCCACCCCCTGAGGATACATAGCATGATTACATCAGTTAGTTATCCCTTGTTTTTAACTTTTGATCTGTTTTTTGGCTTCTCGGAGCCCGCACTTCCCGCTTCCCGCCGCTGCTGCCCCTGTGGCCCCGCACCCCTGTCCTCGCCCATTGCCGCCTCCCTGCTGATCGTTCCTCCCCCTCCCCTACTAAATGGCGGACGCTGCGTGGTTGCGCAGCGGACGTGCGCCGCTGGTGCGCAGAAGGCGCGCCTAAGCCAAGCCCGTCTGGGTCCGTCCGTGACCCGACCGCGACCAGCGCCAGGAACGCTGGATATCGAGCCAGCCACTGCTGCAGCTCAGCCACCCTCCACGCACTCAACCACGGAAAAATCAGAGACTGACAACAGGCCTCGCCAAACACCACCCATGGCCAGTTCTCCTTCCTCCACTGCCGCCAGACCTTAACCACCACCCCGGCCTCCAACACATCCGACGCCAGCGTCGCAGCCAGAGAACTCCACACTTGGATCTCCAACTGCGCATACAAGCTCGTCCCGCTAAGCAAGTCTGACAAACAGCGCCCCAGGAAAGCCGCCTGGTTCACCACCGATCTCCAAGAAGCAAGACACACCTGCAGATGCCTGGAGAAGAACTGGAGAAAACACCAAGACACCCGAAATCTACACCACCTACAAGGACGCCATGACGGACTACCACGACCAAATCCTCAACAACTCCACCCACTACAAGCAACTCTTCAAGGTCATTCATGAATTCACCAACACACGCAGCAAAGCCACAGACATCACCCCGTCCCAAGACCTCTGCGATAAGCATGGAACCTACTTCCACCTCAAGATCAAAAAACTCTACAACAACTTTGCCGACCATCCACCAGATGGCCAACCATCCACCAGACGCCACAGCTGGCCCCCCCCCCCCGACACACCAACCAGCCCACCATCTCCACCAGGACGCCGGTCACAGCTGAATACACTGACTCGACCATGAAAGGCATCCACTCTGGGGCCCCCACCGACTCCTGCCCTCCTCACATCTACCACAGCACCGAGATCCCCCTACTCGCCGCCACAGACGACATCCGCACCCTCCTGGACCAAGGCCACTCCGCAGCCCTCATCCTACTCAACCTTTCAGCGGCCTTCGACACCGTCTCCCACCGCACACTAGTCGCCAGACTACACGACGCCGGCATACAAGGAACAGCCCTAGACTGGATCCGATCATTCCTCACCGGAAGAAGCCAAAGGATCAGACTGCCACCCTTCCTCTCCGATCCCACGTAAATCACCTGCGGAGTCCCACAGGGGTCATCTCTGAGCCCGACCATCTTCAACATCTACATGGCCCCCCTCGCCGCCATCGTCCGACAACATGGCCTCAACATCGTATCCTACGCTGATGACAACCAGCACATCCTCTCCCTCACCAAAGACCCCACCACCGCCAGACTCAACTTCCAGAAAGGAATGCATAACGTTGAAGTCTGGATGACCAACAGCTGCCTGTAGCTCAACGCCGAGAAGACAGTTGTCCTCGTCCTTGGAACCACCCCTTCAGCATGGGACAACAACTGGTGTCCGCCGCCCTCGGAAGCCCACCTACCCCCTCGGGCCACGCCAAAAACCTCGGCATTGTACTCGACTCATCCCTCACCATGAACCAACAGGTCTACCCCGTCACCTCCAGCTGCTCCAACACCCTCCGCATCCTTCGCAAGACCTTCAAATGGAGCCCCCAGGAGCCAAGGAAGACAGTCACCCATGCACTCATCAGCAGTAGACTGGACTAATGAAACGCACTCTATGCTGGCATTTACAAGTCCCTACTCCGCAAACTCCAGAGATTACAGAACACCGCCGCCAGACTCATCCTCGGCATCCCCTGGCACGAACACATCAGCCAACACCTACGTAGACTCACGTCTAGGGGTAGGGTTTTGAGTAAGAACAGGAAGATTGGCGCTCAAACTAGTACGCGTTATGTAAGTAATGCTACACAAAATTGTGCGGTGCTGCCAGGTCGGAGGAACAACCCAATAACCTCCGTCAATGTATGAGTCGAAGAACCCACACTGTACAAGTAAACACAATCCTGGGCACACGTATTAGGGGTAAAACCAGTAGTATGAGAGTCTTGTTCAGATAAATCACAGTTGTTGATGTCTGGATAGAGTTCAGTAATATTTATTGAGAGAGAACAAAATTATAGAAACAAAGCAACCAGCCGACACGTGTTTCGTCACAAGTATAATGCCTGTGACTCTTCAGGGCTTAGTGGAGTGTTCCATGCGAGAGAGTAAGGTTGCGAAAGGCGGTGTGATCATCAAAATCGTCCCGGGGTAAGGGGAGGACTGAAGAATATAGGTAAGCCAGGTATGTTCCAGAAAATAATTAGGGCAGGTACAGAGCCACGAGTCCACCTAAGGTACGTGGCACGTCAAAGGGGGGCCCTGTGTGTTAAAAGGGAGGGCCGTCCAGTACACTGTGCCTGCAATCGTAACACTAATGATGCCGTGTAAGGCAGTAAGGTACAGCGCCTGTAAAGGGCTGTCGACAACCATCCAGGAAGATGGGCGTGTGGAGAAGGCGGGTACGCCTGTGTGTAGAGTAATGAAGGCCGCTGGAACCTGTAGCCTTGACCTGAACCGGATGTGTTTACCTACGTAGACTCCACTGGCTCCCCGTGGAGAAAAGAGTCACCTTCAAAATCCTCACTCACGCCTACAAAGGCCTACACAACAATGGACCCAAATACTTCAATGACAGAATCAACTGCCAGGTACCCAAAAGAGACATCCGATCTTCCAAACTCGCACTGGCCGAAACCCCGCGCATCCACAGAGCCAGAGCAGGCTGAAGATCCTTCTCCCACATTGCATCCAAGACCTGGAACGAGCTGCCGGCAGACATCAGACGCGCCCCCTCCCTGAACACCTTCAGGAAGACCCTCAAGACCTGGCTCTTCAGCTAACAGTTCTGCACCCCCCCCCCCTCAGCGCCTTGATACCCTCACGGGTGAGTAGCGCGCTTACAATTCCCCTGATTGATTCATTGATTGAGTTATCATCATGTGATGATTGTTCCTCTTCTGCACTGCTTGAGGCGGTGGGGCAACGCTCTTCCGCCATAGCGGAAGAGCCGCCACTGGGGGTGTGTCATCTACGTATGTTAGGCATGAGCGACTCACCCCCGGCCCTCCTGCGCTACGCTTCCCACCTTCTCCTTACCTGGTCATTGACACTGTGGCGCAATCCACTGCACTCTCTCCAAATCTGTGACTCAGCCAGCAGGAGCCTCAGCCAGGTGTGATTTCACTCGGCTGGGTACAGCAGTCGCCGCCTCGTACGCTGGTGGACCTCCCGATGAAGTTGATGCAGCAGGGCCCCCTTAGCCGTGAAGGCGCAGCGCTCACGCCACACAAATTCGCTGTAGCACAGGGGCCTCAGCCTCCACAGCGTACGGCCAGCCCAACATCATCCGGCCTGTGATGCAGGGAGACGGCACACACCATTGGTAATCCCCTCCGTGCACCCTGGTGTAGTGGTGGATCGTAGTATGCGATGCGGACCTCACAACGTTGGTGCGCAGGAGCGCCTCTACCATTAACAGCTCCAAGGGTCGCAAGGCGGTCTTCTCACACAGGTCAGCAACGTGTCTCCTTGCGACCTGCCAGACTTCACCACCAGGTACGGGCGGTCGTCGCGCATCAATGTCTCCCGCCACGGCTCATCGACTCCACAGCTCCTCCACATCCCACTCCAGGCTCCAGACGCAGGTCCAGCGGGCATCCAGGTTCCAGACGCAGGTCCAGCGAGGCATCCAGGCACACACAAAACAGCTACATAGGCAGCAGTAGTGCAAGATTAGAAAAAGCACACATAACAACTACAGCATGTAAAGCAGTAACGGAAGCCTCACACAGCAAACAACTACAGCAGAGGCAATACTTGTTCAACTTCTTATCCTCTTAGCAACCTCCCAGTCCCAAACTGACAATAGGCTGAGCTTGGTAATGCAAAGCTGGCACCATTTTAATGAAAAGTTGTTGATGGTGTAAGGTCTAGAATGTTGCAACAATGAAATCAATCAATCAATCACGGCATTTATAGAGCGCGCTACTCACCCGGGAGGGTCTCAAGGCGCTGGGGAGGGGGTAAGTTACTGCTCGAACAGCCAGGTCTTGAGCTGCTTCCTGAAGGAGAGATGGTCCTGGGTTCGCCGAAGGTGAGTGGGGAGGGAGTTCCAGGTCTTGGCTGCCAGGTAGGAGAAGGATCTTCCTCCGGCGGTGGTTCTGCGGATGCGTGGTACGGTGGCGAGGCGTGGCTGGTTGATCGTAGCTGGCGTGTGGGCGTGTAGAAGGTCATGCGGTCGTTGAGGTACTTTGGGCCCAGGTCGTGGAGGGCCTTGTGTGCGTGGGTGAGGAGTCTGAACGTGATTCTCTTGCTGACGGGGAGCCAGTGCAGGTCTTTCAGGTGCACGGTGATGTGGCTGTGTCGGGGGATGTCCAGGATGAGTCGTGCGGAGGCGTTCTGGATGCGCTGGAGTCTCTTTTGAAGTTTGGCTGTGGTTCCGGCGTAGAGGGTGTTCCGATAGTCCAGTCGGCTGGTGACGAGTGCCTGGGTGACGGTCTTCCTGGTTTCAGTGGGGATCCATCTGAAGATCTTGCGGAGCATGCGCAGGGTGTTGAAGCATGAAGATGAGACGGCGTTGACTTGTCTGGTCATCGACAGGGAGGAGTCCAGGATGAAGCCCAGGTTGCGTGCGTGGTCCGTTGGCTTGGGCGCGGTGCCCAGGGCCGGGGGCCACCAGGAGTCGTCCCAGGCGGAGGGTGATGAGCCCAGGATGAGGACTTCCGTCTTGTCTGAGTTCAGTTTAAGGCGGCTGTTCCTCATCCAGTCGGCGACGTCTCTCATCCCGTCGTGTAGGTTGGCTCTGGCGGTGGTGGGGTCGTTGGTGAGGGAGAGGATCAGCTGGGTGTCGTCGGCGTAGGAGATGATGTTGAGGTTGTGTCGGCGTGCGATGGCTGCGAGGGGCTCATGTAGACGTTGAAGAGGGTTGGGCTGAGTGAGGATCCTTGTGGAACGCCGCAGATGACTTCGGTGGCTTCGGATCTGAACGGGGGAGGCGGACTCTCTGGGTTCTTCCGGCGAGGAACGAGATGATCCATTCCAGTGCTTTCTCTCGGATTCCGATGTTGCTGAGGCGCTTCACTAGGGTGCGGTGGCAGACGGTGTCGAACGCCGCAGAGAGGTCCAAGAGGATGAGGGCAGCTGTTTCCCCGTTGTCGGTTAGGGTTCTGATGTCGTCGGTGGCTGCGATAAGGGCGGTCTCGGTGCTGTGGTTGGCCCGAAACCCGGACTGCGAGGGGTCGAGGGATCCATTCGTCTCGAGGAAGGCGGCAAGCTGTCTGTTGACGGTCTTCTCGATGACTTTGGCCGGAAACGGAAGGAGCGAGATGGGACGGTAGTTCTTGAGGTCGGTGGGGTCCGCCGTTGGTTTCTTCAGGAGGGCGGTAGCTCGGCGTGCTTCCAGCTCTCCGGGAAGGTGGCGGTGTGGAAGGAGGAGTTGATGATGTCCCGGAGATGGGGTGCGATGGTGGCGTCGGCTTTGTTGAAGACGTGGTGTGGGCAGGGGTCGGTTGGTGATCCGGAGTGGATGGAGTTCATCGTGCGGGTGGTGTCTTCGGTGCTGATCGGGGTCCAGTTGCAGAGGGTGGTGGTGGCGGGCGTTGGTTCGGCGGTAGGGTGCGTTGTTTGTGCGTCGAAGCTGTTGTGTATGTCGGTGATCTTGCGGTGGAAGAACGCGGAGAGTGAGTTGCAGAGGTCTTGCGAGGGGGTGATGTCGTTGTTTCCGGCGCTGGGGTTGGAGAACTCTTTGACGATGCTGAAAAGTTCCTTGCTGTCATGGGCGTTGTTGTCCAGTCGTTCTTTGAGTGCCGACTTCTTGGTGGCACGGATCAGCTGGTGGTGTTTGCGGGTGGCGTGCTTGAGGGCGGTCCTGTTGTCTGTGGTCTGGTCGAGTCGCCAGGTTTTCTCGAGAGTGCGGCAGTTCTTCTTGGATTCCTTGAGTTCGTTGGTGAACCAAGGGGTTTTCTTGCTTCCGGGTCTGCTGGGAGGGTTTTTAGTGGTGCGAGGTCATCGGCGCAGGCGGTCAGCCACTTGGCGAGGTTGCTGGCTGCTTCGTTTGGGTCCGTTGTGTTGGTGGGTGTGTTCTGGCTGAGGGAGGCGGTGAGCTGCTCGGCGGTGATCTTGCTCCAGCTCCGGCGGGGAGCCTGTTGCGGGTGGTGGTGGGTCGCAGTCTTTCTGAAGCTGAAGTGGACGCAGCTGTGGTCGGTCCAGTGGAGTCCGGTGGCGTGGCTGAAGGAGATGTGCTTGCTGGACGAGAAGACGGGGTCAAGCGTGTGGCCGGCGTAGTGGGTGGGCGTGTTCACCAGTTGCTTGAGTCCGAGGTTGGCGAGGTTGTCCAGCAGGGCGGTGGTGTTTCTGTCGTTGTTGTTCTCCAGGTGGAAGTTGAGGTCCCCTAGGAGGATGTAGTCGGCTGAGGGCATGGCGTGCGGGCTGATGAAGTCTGCGATGTCTTCGCTGAATAGTGTGCGTGGTCCCGGGGGTCTGTAGATGAGGGTGCCTCGGAGGGTGGTCTTGGGGTCAGTGTGTATCTGGAAGTGTAGGTGTTCGGCGGCGGAGAAGGTCTCGTCGGAGTTAGTCGAGATGCGGATGGTGTTCTTGTGTACGATGGCGATGCCTCCTCCCGTCTGGTTGACGCGGTCCTTCCGGGTGATCTTGTATCCATCCGGGATGGCTATGGCGATGTCGGGCGCTGAGGAGGCGTTCATCCAGGTCTCGGTGAGGAAGGCGATGTCCGGTGCTGTTGCGTCGAGCAGGTCCCAGAGTTCCACGGCGTGCCTGTGGACGGAGCGGATGTTCAGCAGGATGCATTTCAGGTGGTTGCTGCTGTTGCTCGACTTGGCGGAGGTGGTGCACGTCCGGGGGCAGGTGAATCGGCAGGCTTGGCAGGCGAAGGGTCCGTGGGTGCGTCTCGGTGAGGCTCGGTAGCAGGCAGGGTTCCGGCCGGCATTGAGTGCGGTGAGTGTGGCGGCGTCGTAGGTCCGTCGAGTAGTGTTGCGTTGGTGGGTTCCAGGGGTTCTGGCGCTGGGCGCGGTCCAGTCGCGGACGGGCGCAGACGGGCTTGCCTTAGGCGCGCCTTTGGCGCGCCAGCGGCGCGCCCGCTGCGCACGTCCGCTGCGCGGCCGTGCAGCGGCCGCCATTTATGGGGAGGTGGGAGGGAGGAGCAGCTGGGAGGCGGGAGGCAGGGGCAGCGAATGGGCAGTCAGGGGGGCGGGGCCACAGGGAACGCAGCGGCGGGAGTGGCGAGAGGCAGCGGGGGCACAGAAAGGAAAAACAGGGGGAGAGCAGACAAAATCACGGGCACAACAACAGTGGGGCAGCGAGGGGCACAGAAAGGAAAAACAGGGGGAGAGCAGGCAAAATCACGGGCACAACAACAGTGGGGCAGCAAGGGGCACAGAAAGGAAAAACAGGGGGAGAGCAGACAAAATCACGGGCACAACAACAGTGGGGCAGCGAGGGGCACAGAAAGGAAAAACAGGGGGACAGCAGACAAAATCACGGGCACAACAACAGTGGGGCAGCGAGGGGCACAGAAAGGAAAAACAGGGGGACAGCAGACAAAATCACGGGCACAACAACAGTGGGGCAGCGAGGGGCACAGAAAGGAAAAACAGGGGAGAGCAGACAAAATCACGGGCACAACAACAGTGGGGCAGCGAGGGGCACAGAAAGGAAAAACAGGGGGAGAGCGGACAAAATCACGGGCACAACAACAGTGGGGCAGCGAGGGGCACAGAAAGGAAAAACAGGGGGACAGCAGACAAAATCACGGGCACAACAACAGTGGGGCAGCGAGGGGCACAGAAAGGAAAAACAGGGGAGAGCAGACAAAATCACGGGCACAACAACAGTGGGGCAGCGAGGGGCACAGAAAGGAAAAACAGGGGGACAGCAGACAAAATCACGGGCACAACAACAGTGGGGCAGCGAGGGGCACAGAAAGGAAAAACAGGGGAGAGCAGACAAAAACGGGCACCGGGGCCACAAGCGGAGGGCGATCTTACCTACAGGAGCAGCGGGCAGACAACACAGGCGGAGCTGTGTGGTGGGGAGCGACCTACCTGGCAAGGTCAAGGGTCGCTCTCCTCACCGTGCAGCGGCCGCCATTTATGGGGAGGTGGGAGGGAGGAGCAGCTGGGAGGCGGGAGGCAGGGGCAGCGAATGGGCAGTCAGGGGCGGGGCCGCAGGGAACGCAGCGGCGGGAGTGGCGAGAGGCAGCGGGGGCACAGAAAGGAAAAACAGGGGGAGAGCAGACAAAATCACGGGCACAACAACAGTGGGGCAGCGAGGGGCACAGAAAGGAAAAACAGGGGGAGAGCAGGCAAAATCACGGGCACAACAACAGTGGGGCAGCAAGGGGCACAGAAAGGAAAAACAGGGGAGAGCAGACAAAATCACGGGCACAACAACAGTGGGGCAGCGAGGGGCACAGAAAGGAAAAACAGGGGGAGAGCAGACAAAATCACGGGCACAACAACAGTGGGGCAGCGAGGGGCACAGAAAGGAAAAACAGGGGGACAGCAGACAAAATCACGGGCACAACAACAGTGGGGCAGCGAGGGGCACAGAAAGGAAAAACAGGGGGAGAGCAGACAAAATCACGGGCACAACAACAGTGGGGCAGCGAGGGGCACAGAAAGGAAAAACAGGGGAGAGCAGACAAAATCACGGGCACAACAACAGTGGGGCAGCGAGGGCACAGAAAGGAAAAACAGGGGGACAGCAGACAAAATCACGGGCACAACAACAGTGGGGCAGCGAGGGGCACAGAAAGGAAAACCAGGGGAGAGCAGACAAAATCACGGGCACAACAACAGTGGGGCAGCGAGGGGCACAGAAAGGAAAAACAGGGGGACAGCAGACAAAATCACGGGCACAACAACAGTGGGGCAGCGAGGGGCACAGAAAGGAAAAACAGGGGGAGAGCAGACAAAATCACGGGCACAACAACAGTGGGGCAGCGAGGGGCACAGAAAGGAAAAACAGGGGGAGAGCAGACAAAATCACGGGCACAACAACAGTGGGGCAGCGAGGGGCACAGAAAGGAAAAACAGGGGAGAGCAGACAAAATCACGGGCACAACAACAGTGGGGCAGCGAGGGGCACAGAAAGGAAAAACAGGGGGAGAGCAGACAAAAACGGGCACCGGGGCCACAAGCGGAGGGCGATCTTACCTACAGGAGCAGCGGGCAGACAACACAGGCGGAGCTGTGTGGTGGGGAGCGACCTACCTGGCAAGGTCAAGGGTCGCTCTCCTCACCGTGCAGCGGCCGCCATTTATGGGGAGGTGGGAGGGAGGAGCAGCTGGGAGGCGGGAGGCAGGGGCAGCGAATGGGCAGTCAGGGGGCGGGGCCGCAGGAACGCAGCGGCGGGAGTGGCGAGAGGCAGCGGGGGCACAGAAAGGAAAAACAGGGGAGAGCAGACAAAATCACGGGCACAACAACAGTGGGGCAGCGAGGGGCACAGAAAGGAAAAACAGGGGGAGAGCAGGCAAAATCACGGGCACAACAACAGTGGGGCAGCAAGGGGCACAGAAAGGAAAAACAGGGGAGAGCAGACAAAATCACGGGCACAACAACAGTGGGGCAGCGAGGGGCACAGAAAGGAAAAACAGGGGGACAGCAGACAAAATCACGGGCACAACAACAGTGGGGCAGCGAGGGGCACAGAAAGGAAAAACAGGGGGACAGCAGACAAAATCACGGGCACAACAACAGTGGGGCAGCGAGGGGCACAGAAAGGAAAAACAGGGGAGAGCAGACAAAATCACGGGCACAACAACAGTGGGGCAGCGAGGGGCACAGAAAGGAAAAACAGGGGGAGAGCGGACAAAATCACGGGCACAACAACAGTGGGGCAGCGAGGGGCACAGAAAGGAAAAACAGGGGGACAGCAGACAAAATCACGGGCACAACAACAGTGGGGCAGCGAGGGGCACAGAAAGGAAAAACAGGGGGAGAGCAGACAAAATCACGGGCACAACAACAGTGGGGCAGCGAGGGGCACAGAAAGGAAAAACAGGGGACAGCAGACAAAATCACGGGCACAACAACAGTGGGGCAGCGAGGGGCACAGAAAGGAAAAACAGGGGGAGAGCAGACAAAAACGGGCACCGGGGCCACAAGCGGAGGGCGATCTTACCTACAGGAGCAGCGGGCAGACAACACAGGCGGAGCTGTGTGGTGGGGGAGCGACCTACCTGGCAAGGTCAAGGGTCGCTCAAAACAATTTTGTGATAGCAGGTCCGTGAGGTTGCAGCAGGACACCCTACAGCAGTAAACAAAATGTAGGCCATGGCTGGGGTCGAGGGCTGAGAGATTGACTTATGAATGAAGTCCAGAAAGGCTATATTTCTCCTTAGGACTTTGCATCCACTCCGATCTAGGTTGTGTGTAACAGGAGCTCCTCCCGAGGTCAGTGTGTCCTGAGCAAAGATAACAATGACCTCTTATTTCAAGGTCCCAAGTACCTCTCTCAACCAGAACCTCCCCGATCTTCTTAGCCACGAGCCCCAGATTTACCTTGCAATATGCACTATCTCTGGACTAAACGTTTGGCATTGCAAGTGCTTGATTACTGGTTACAGTCCCTCTTCATCTGAATGTATTTAACATTTGTTTTTGAAAACGAAGTGATTCTTTGTAACTAGAGAACTCTGCTGCACTGCAGTCAGTCTTGTTAAGATTGCAAGTTTCACATGAGTCTCATACCTTGGTGTCCCTCTGCTCCATCTGCTTCAATGGAACTTCACATATGGATAATTTACTGTAACCCTCTGTGTTAACCCAAAGAAGCTCTGTAGGTCACATTTAAATACCAACACCAGACCGGAAGAGCACCTATGAATATATTTCTATGTAGTGTAAGTATTTAACTGTGGTGTGCTAGCTCTGTGTCTTCATTTTTGGACTTTGTCACTTTAATATTTCAGAATCCTGTTATCATGGCCACGTAAACCAATGGGGTCAGTGTCGTAGCAAGAATGGCTCCAATAATTCAAAGAAGGAAAATAGGCCCCTCTGCTCCCCAAGTCAGTAGTAAAATCAGTCACCAATTGGGCGCAATGGCCCCTTCAAACACTGCAGCACCCCCCCCCCCTTTCACTGCCTTTACTGTAACGTCAACGAGACTCGTTATAGTTCTTTCAGTCTCATCATTTAAGGACGGAAGCATTTTCAATATTATATACGACGAATCTATAGTTATAGCCTATTTATCTTACGCAGCTAACAACCATTGACAAAGCCAATAGTCTTGGCTTGTTGTAGGTGTATTGTTACTTGTATTATACATCTGTATGCAATGACAGAAGCAGCAAAATACCAGTGGGGAGGCACACTATGCTAAGAACAGATTTTTAGCTATTGTGTTTTGAAACCACGCCATTAATTACAACTGCCACGTCCCTTTGAGAGACCCTCCCTCCACCCCCAAAAGTTTTTTCATCCCCCTAAAGCCCTGCTTAGCGCACAGCCCTGCTGCTCGCCGCTCTGAGAGGCAGTGCATCTGAAGCATGCATCATAACACCGACAGAAGGCAGGCCTGTGCAGGGCCACCCTCCTCTGCCAGTCTCCTGGCTCATCCACCCAGCTATCCATCCGGTTGGTCTGCATCTCAGCCGTCCTTCCATCTATCCAGTAGGTCTGCCTGTCTCCTGGTTCACCACCCAGCTATCCGTCCTGTTGGTCTGCATTTCAGCCGTCCGTCCATCCATCCATCTATCCAGTTCATCTCTGTCCCCTGGCCCTGCCTTCCAACTATCCACCCAGTTGGTCTACCTGCCTTTCTCTCTACTTTTCTATTAATGCACCCACCCACCCTGTCGCGTTCCCTGTCTCTAGGACCCTCTGTTCACCCACCCATTCATCCACCTTTCCACCCATCACT
The DNA here is from genome assembly GCA_963921515.1 of Calotriton arnoldi. NCBI lineage: Eukaryota > Metazoa > Chordata > Amphibia > Caudata > Salamandridae > Calotriton > Calotriton arnoldi. The sequence continues at coordinate 3,254,764 of CAWUFW010000313.1, read as the reverse complement.
CACCCAGTCGATCTCTTAGTTCCTTTCAGTCCGTCCATCATTTTCCCTCTCTACCTTATTGATCCATTCATCCATCTGTGCTCCCGTCCACTCACTATTCACCCAGCCAACATCCATCTGAGCGTCCGTTTATCCACCATTCAACCAAGCATTCATACACCGACCTAGCCAGCTAACAAATCCAACATGCTTATGTCCGTCCATCCAGTAAGTTCTCTCTGCCAGTCGACCACGTTGCTAATCGTTTCATGTTCACATGTGTCGTCCTGTCTTCTACCTGCTTGCTCTCTCTCACTCTTTCTTTGGATCATGTCACCCTCTATCTATTCTGTCTATTTACGGTCTACCTGACTGCCTCTCCCGTTGCCTGTCCCTGTATCCTTTCAATCCTTGTCCCTCCAGCTCTCTCTCTCTCTCTCTCTGGGGCATTGCTCTATAATGATTTATCTCTTCATTTCTCCATGAACAAGTTGTTGAAGATGAATCCTGCTGACCAGGGTTCTATTCCCAGCTTCAACACTTGACGTAAAATCTTGTGATTCTAGACAAACTACTTTAAACCTGCATGCCTCCAACGATACATTACATTTCCGTGAAAAGCAGCAGAGTTTGTCCGAATTATGTCTGGTTTCCACTAGGCCCACACCCAGCACCGCTCTGTGCAGAGACGCTCATGCTCTCTGTAAAGCGCCCTGATGCCCCTAGGAGCTTGGCTCACGCTATATTGAATACCTACAAATATATATGAATACATGCATCACCTGCCTGTCAGCCCATCTGTCTGCATCACTTGCCTGTCAGCACCTCTGTCTGCACGTCTCACTCTCTGGGGCATATTATCACGGACTTATCGCCGGGAGGGTAGAAGGGACTTTTCTGCCGATAATGGCCTTATCGCTAGATTCCGGACGCTATCGCCGGATTCCCTATCGCCATCGCTAAGAAGTTAGCGGGAGTTTTCTATGCCGTTCCCTGACACTATCGCCTGTTACCGACGTGTTGATAATACGTCGATAACAAGGCGATAATTATCAGGGAAAGAAGGCGATAAAAAAACTCCAGCTAAATGGCGCTGGCGATAGTTATCGCCAGGACTTGATAATATGCCCCTGTGAATGCTATTTTATCCATGTGGCAATCGTTTTACATAATTTTTGCTTAGTGATGATGCCAAAGGCAAGAAATGTGAGGATCTTTGGTTGATAGTAATGTGAAAAAAAGTACACCTACTGCATTCTTGAAAAGTTCTGATTTATTTTTGACCCCTTCAATAACTCTAAGGGCATACGCTCCCAGTTCAATGCATTTGTTGCAGAACCTGTCCCAGAGAATCACAATCTTCAGGTGTACCAGTATTGGCATGGAAAGCTATGTAGGTGGCAGAGTTAGCAAATTGTGTACTGGCTGTTTTGGCGTGCCCGTCTCAAGTGCTAATGTTGAGAGGGCCTTTTCTCAGACAAAAGTTTACATGGGAAGGAAAGAGCTATCGCGCATGACCAAAGACTCACTGAAGAAGTATTGTATGGTGTAGTACAATATGTTTGATTTGTAAAAATGTATTTGGACCTCATATACACTGTAAGTACACTGTCTATATACCATGCACTATCAGTGCAGAAAGAAAGCAAAACGTTCCATAAACACAGGGGAAACCTTGTTTCTGTTGTTTTTAATGGCACGGAAATGTGTAACCACTGATAACCACTGTTTTTTAAGGTATTGAAATCACTAGGAAAAAAACACCAGAATTTTCCAAAAATAGAAATTGAAAACAGGAAAGCCTAATTATATGATTGTGCATCATCCAGGAAAAGATCAAAACCCAGCTGTCTACTTCTCATGTGTGCCAATACAATGGCATGGCACTACTTCTAAAGTGGCTGATGCCTATGTTAATTTCATTGCGACATCCAGTACCCCTGCTGCCATATTGGTATAAAACAAACCATTGCTACCACGCGTCATTGTCATACCTGAGAGTCTGAGACAACAAGTAATTGAACTGGCTCATTAGGGACATCGTGGAGTTGAAATGAAGACCTATGTGAATAGAAGCTGCTGTGTTTGGAGCACTGTGTTCAAAAGAGAGTACCAAGTCATCGTCAGGCAGAAACAGAAACACAAGTCTGATGCTCCTTTTGATGCTGACCCACTGAGGTTTGTGACTAGTAATGGACACATGGTGACTCCTCACCGTCCTGGAAAGTCCATTAGACAACATTCTTCACATTTCAAGCACCTGCCGCAACCTGCGCCAGCTCCGGGTGTTAAAGTGAGACTTATCCACCTGAGAATCCAGAGAGCCCAATGACTGTACCAGTATCTTTGTCCCCCGTGCTAGTCATGGACACTTCTCCTGTATCTTCGCAACCTCACATGATCAGATCTGGGCGATTAATTTGAGCACCAAAACGAATTATTGAAGATTTGCAATGTATATAAGTATTATTGATACTTTTTATTTAACAAAGTGGTAGATGTCGTGTCTTATGAGTTAGAGCTGACGGTACCCTTTTGGTTTTTTACATACTCCGTAGAACAGTGATGTTAGTGCGTGGTTGATAGAATTCATGATGTAGAATGTTCAGCTAAAATGTGAGATGCTGAGGAATAAAGCTGTGTAATAACATGCTCTATGTGAGGTGTGATCATTTGCATGTACCAGGCTGGAGAGGATGCTACACGTTAAACCCTCCATGGAATGAAACAAGATGGGGAGCTGCGTGGACCAAGAGAGCATGGAATTCATGTTTAGCTACAATGCATTGCATTGTAAATAGCACAAAACCGTTCTTGCCCCAAGATAGCTCCTGTAATCCTTTTGCATATCATTACACAGTTACCCACTCACTGACGTACTTCTTTCATATCTTTATTTTGTACATTATGTTGATTACTAAATATTTTCTCATTCTGTGCAGAAATGTTGGATGCTTTTGTTTTTTAATGAATTTGCAACGCAACAATGGATATGTATTGAGATGATTTTTTCACAATGAATGAATTTGCTGTCTGTGTTTATAACACCCAAGACCGGCCCTTGTGCTTCTCTGTTAAATCTCGCCTCATTACTTTGTCCCACTCTAATACCAGGTCCTGCTTTTTCACAGAGGCCTGCACCGCCTCCAGGTCCTGTCCTTCTACAGAGTCCTCTGGTCCTGCCATAATACAGAATCTGCCTTGTACTGAATCCTGAGTGTGGGTGATACTCCTGAGGTGTGTCCTTTCTACTGAGCCCAGCACTTCCTCCTAGTCCTGCTCTTCGTACACTTCGTATCTCATTACTGCCACTTCTCTTCTCATGAGAAATGTTCCCTACTGACTAATGGCATCTACAGAAGTTGCCTTCAGCTGAGCAATACCTTTTCTTGTGCGGTCCTTCTCCTGGTCTCCACTTGAGCAAGGCCTTTTAATGTGGTGAACTTCACTTAAGCAATGCCCTCCACTAAGGTGACCTTCTACTAGGGTTACCCTCTGTTGCTCTAGGCCTTCCATTTAGTTTGCCTTATAGTAACAACAGCTTGTAATTAGATGACCTTCTACTCAACCAATGCCTTCTACTTGGTGGGTGTGACGATCCAGGTGTATTATATGATATGGCTGGGTAGGCTTATTGTGGAATACACTCACAAAACCTTTATTGGGTCCTGTCCAGCTCGTTTGTAAACCTTAAGCTCAACCCTCAGTAGCTGTGGCTTCGAGCAGCAAGGCTTAGACAAATGAACTTAGGGCCTGATTAGGATGGCGGGCGGACCCTAACGGAGATGGGTCTGCCCGACATAGTGCCGGGGGTCCCACAGGCCAGATTACAATGCGACCGCCACTGTGGCGGTCGCATTGTACATGTTTTCCACTGGGGCGGGTGCTGCTGGCTGCAGGGCCCGCTGCAATGGAAAAATGCAGGTTTTGCATTTCCCTGCACTACCTGGCAGGCACCGTGCGGTGCCTGCCACATGGTGCAGGGAAATGTAGGGGGGCACCATAGGTGCCTCCCAAGTCCAAAACCAAAGTGCCCGGGGGAAATGGGGGCCCGCTACGGGCCCCCAAAGTCCATCCCCGCCAGCCTTTCCATGGCGGATGAACCGCTATGGAAAGGCTGGCGGGGATGGACCATCATAATATGACCGGCGGTGCCTGACAGGCACCGTGCCATTCTGGGCAATGCGGCTGCTCCGACAGGCGGTCGGAAAAGGACCGCCTGTCGGAACCGTGGCGGTCGGTCTTTCCGACTGCCATGTTTCCACACGCCATAGTAATCTGGCGGGTGGAAAACCGCAGTACAATGGCGGTGAACCCGCCACCGGCAGCCTGGCGGTGGCGGGTTCACCGCCATCGTAATCGGCCTCTTAGTGTAAAGCATTTAACAGTACCACACAACAAAATAAGAAAGCCACACGAACAGGACACCAATTTATAAAAATAGACCTTGATGAGCAAAATCCCCCGGAGGGTTCTGGAGATACAGATTTTTAAAGGTTTAATCACTTTTTAATGAAACCGCAAACAAGCATTGGTCAACAAAAAGTTTGTGAACTTTTCAAAAGTTTGTGAAAGTTAGTTTGACTACTCCAGCCTGGCTTGGGTGACCAAATCTAACAGGATGAAGGTCTGGGGGGCTAATGGGGTAGATTTAGCAGTTAACTAGCCACAAAGCATTTTTCAATCCAGTTCCAAACTTTACAGCACAGCCACCATAGACATTAATGGAGTGGTCCTGATGCTGGGGATACAGAATGAAAAGATGCTCAAAGATGCTCCATTTACTGTTCTGTCAATGGGGGTGCCTTTGTGGTGATTCCTCAGTAGACGGGTGAATTAGGCCGACTTTGGCCACGGAGGTCGGGGTACCACGAAGTCCTCTTCAAGACAGTAGCAAGCCAGATGCAGTTGGGCCACCGGTCTCCGTGGACAGCAGTTGGGGCGAAATCCTTGTGTGGGGGCTAGTGTCCCTTTTGGGTGGCCAATCCAGAGTCTGACGGCACTCCCGGTTTCAGCAGCTAGCAGCGAATCTTCTCTGGTGGCAACATGATGGTTTGGGCTTCTTCCGCTCTTTTGGCCCTGGAGCTGGTTCCAGGGGATCAGCAGACTGATCCTTCAAGCCACTTTTTTGTTCTGGGGCTGGGGATCAACTTTTCCCCGAGTTAGGAGCCACAGTCACAGTCCAAACTTTGCTAGCCAAATGTGCAGCAGGTGCAGTCCAGCAGACGGTGCATCCTCTCTTTGCGCAGCTCTAAGGGTAGCAGGGCAGTCCTTCTTTGGTCCTCTTTCCAAATCCAACATGGTCTAACAGTACAGGGTGCAAGGGGTGCCCTATGTATCCTGTTAAAGTGTCCAGAGGGGACCACACGGTCACTAGCAAGTGGGATACCAGGTCCCCTCCCTCTGGTTGACGACTTTCCAGCAATGTGTTCGGATCTGGCAATCCCAGAGTGCACCAGTCTGGCTATTCTCAAGATGTCAGGACCCTTCCTTGAATGTTATAAGCTTAGTAGCCCACCCTAGAGGTGTGGCTACCTGGGGGCTACACACCCACAGGAAAACCAGTTTGGGGACGGGTTTTCCCTTTCTGGTCTTGTCTCCAACTAGTTTATAGGAACAAAAGGCAGCCCCTCGGAAGTGCTATCTCCGTTTGCCCAATAAAAGTGGCTTCCCCAGTTAGGTAGTCCCATTCAGGAGTTAGCTAGGCTGGGGTGCCAGCCTGTAACCGTGTATCAGCCAATGATGCTAGTAACTTTTCCACAGCAAAATTAAAATTTTGAGGGGTTAAGCTGCAGGGACATATATAAGCACACATTTTCCACTTAATAATATACAGTTCCCTGTCTTAGGGCTCTCTAGGGCTTCCTTAGGGGAGACTTGCATATATTGTTAAGGGAAGTGGTGGCTTTGCCTTTGGTTTGACTGGCACAGTCAAGCTGCCCTTCCAGTCTGCAGTGGCAAGCTGGGGCCATTTTGTACTTTGTCACACACAGGGTGGGCATATCAGTGCTGCAGCCTTGGGTGGACACTCTGCCTTACATACCCTTGGTACCCTGGGTACCGTACACTAGGGACTTATAAGTGAGTCAGCACTTGCCAATTGGGGTAGGCGAATTCGATATACACTTTGCAAGGGGTTAGAAAACTGGCTGGTTAGCAGGCCGCAGTGCACTCTCAGAGTCGAAAAACAAGCAGCATCGGTCCACAAATGTGGGGGTCAACATGCAAAAAGAGGCATTTCCTTACAGTGTGCATTGTAGTGAGCAATGCCATCTACTGGGATGGCTTTCTCCTGAAAAATGTAGTCTATTTGGACAACCTTCTACTTAGCAATGCCTACTACTGATTTGACCTACTGAGCAATGGCATCTAATTATGTGGCCTTGTACTGAACACTGCCCTCTACTGAGCAATAATAGCTACTAGGATGGCCGTTAACTGAACAATGCATTCTACTTGGGAGTCTTTGTACTGTTCACTGCCATCTACTTTGGGGGGCTTCGAATCAGTGCTTCCACTGGAAATATAGAAGTGTAGGTACTGACTCTTTGGAGTACCTGTTTACTCCTGAGAAGTACGAGTACTCTCCCATAAAATGTATTGCAGCAGTTCTGAGACGTGCAGGTACTCTCCCTTTTAAATTAAATAAGTGCAGGTGCTCAGTACTGAATAGTACCTGCTCATTTAAATCACTGCTTCTACTGAAAAATGCATTCTACTAGTACAATCTTCTGCTTAGCAATGCTGTCTACTGAGGTGGCCCTGCGTATCTGCTGTGTTATGTTGATTTGTAGCTCGCTATCACCCAGGAGGGTATCCTGGCACTGAGCAGGTGCGAGTCTAGCCAAACCTAAAGCCTAGTGGGACTACTCGCATGTTATGCAGAATTGTAGAGCGCACAATCACCTGGCTAATGAGTTGATGGTCCTGCCCTTGCCTTAACCCTGAGTACTTGTTTTCAATCCTGCTCATGCATTCCCTTTCACTGAGGTGGCTCTAAGGATTCCTGCCTTTTTACTGAGTCCTTGTCCTTTTTCTACTGAGCTGTGAGTCTGGCATTCCTTTTTTCTCTTTTAAAAATAAATCTTTATTGATACATTCCAATGTTAAAGTAACAGTATCAAAGACAGTACTCAGTTCAAATAATCAAGACAAGAAGCCACTGTGTAGTGATGTCACATAGTGGGGATGCCAGTGTGTCATGGGCCCTAGTGCAAGGAAGGATATGGGCCCATGGCCGCTGTCTGAACTGCGAAATACAGAAGTAATCAGGGTCCAGGGGCCCCCCTCAGGGCCACTGCGCCTGCTGTACCAATGCAAGCTATGCTCCTGAGGTCACACTTACATTGCTACATGCACCTTCTGTATGTTCTAGGAGTATGGCACCTCTTTGTTATATATTGTGTTCTCAGTGGTGGTAGCAGCAGTTGGAGCTTGAGCATTACAGCTGCTGCACAATAAGTTAGCATTACCCGTCCAATTGTCATGGATTGCATTGGCGACCAGGATGGGATGTGAACCCACGCATGCAAAACACAATGGATTCACTTGGGTCAGACATTAACCAAAAGAAGGCTCAGATAAGCTTTTTGGTGGCTTGCATGGATGCAGGTGTGTAGTTGCTGGTACAGTCATGTAACATGTGTAGATCTGCAGAAAAATCCTTCCAAGCACACGTGGCACCATTAGAACCCATTCATTACCCCAATTCAACCTTGCACATATTAGGGATGTATTTCATACGGCCTTTCTACAGACATAAAAACATTACCCCAACCAGACTATTTTTCAAAATGGTTTCAGTGGTGTTTTGTTTCGTAGACAATTTCACTACTGAGAATGTTGTACACTTCCTTAACGACATATTCACGAGGGAAAGTTTCCCTGCTGTTTTAAGTCCAGACAATGGAGTACAATGTGCTTCTTTCAGTATGTGATTAAGCACCAGCGAACTTCCTTGTACCATCCACAGGCTGAGAAAACAAATTGCACATACAAGGATTGTATTCAGTGGGTGTTAGCTAATTTCATGGCATTCAGAATGCCATAAGATGCTGTCTTGGGTTCACAGAACAACACCACATGCAGTGATTTAGGAGACACCATTTTAATTGCTTGCAGGGAAGGCTACCCTCCTCATGCCTGGATGTGCATGTGGTGTGAGCGAAGACATGGGTTGTTAGAGGAGAATTTATGCAAAAGGATGGTGAGCTTAAAACATAAGCAAAATCAAGACAAAACAAACTATATCAAAGCTTGCATGATGGTTGGGTCAAACCCAGTCTTGATGTTCGCGATATGTTCGTGGCCAAAACTGCTCATCACACACATGAAGGTGTTAGAAAGTTTTGGATCCTTTTTGGGTGGTAAGGCTCGATTAAATTCATGTTGTAGTCATGATGGCAGATGGTGGACCTGTGGTAGACTTTGCAAGGTACCCAATGTGCTGAATGAAGTAAAGGGAGGCATTTGTGAAAGCTCGTGGCTTGCCAGAGGTTATGATGAGTGCTCTTGGTCCGTCTTCCGTCGGTGAACCTACCAAGACGCCTTCCTTCATATCAATATCACTCTTTTCACTTGGGGAGGAAGAGCTGTGGTCTTACCCAGGAAGCTGCATGGATATGTGATGGAAAATATATGGTCATGTAATGCATTCAATACCTACACCCTGGTCTGCTTTTTGGCATTGTTTTTATCTTTTTCTCCATACACGTCTTTCATTTCCTTTTTTGTTATTAAGTGGGTTGATAGCGATGTCACACTTACATTGCCATGCGCACCTTCTGTATGTTCGAAGAGGCAAATCGCAGCCACCAGCACTTTCAATGCCAGCATAATAGTGAAGTGGAAAAGGGTCATCCCCGTCTCATGCCTGTCAGTACCCTGAAGGGTTGGGATTAAAAGCCTCTACAGTTTACTGTATCCGTGGTCCTGTTGCATAGCCAGCCCACTTGCAGGATTATATCCACTCCCATTCTTCAGAGTATCCTCAAAAGGTAACCCCATTCATCACAGTCAACTGCCTTTTCAGTGTCCAATGGAACCACTAGTTTGTCCTCCATGCATAGGATGTGCAGTAGCGGCCTCTTGTGTGTTCTAGAGCTGCGGTGAGGGATGAAACCTACCAGCGAGGGGAGTCTGAGTTGTGATATGACAATCTTTAACGTGTTCGCCATCTCCTTTGCAAGTATTTTCATATCTGTATTTATCAATTCTTTCGGCTGATACCTAGTACCCCATAATGAGGCGTTGGCCCCAATCACGGGTTGCATGGTACTGGGGTGGGTTTATTGGACGGTAAGATTGCATGTAAATTTGCAGTTACTTTGCATTAAATCTGCCCAGTACCATGCAAATATGAGTTAAAGCCCACGGAATTGTGGAATTACTCTGTGCTTTTCCTTTTTTAACACTACACAGAATTCCAAATTCCAAGGGGTTTTAACTCATGCATTTGCGGCCTCCTTTGAGGAGGAGATAAATGTTGGCAGCCGGGTCTGAGCAAGTTGGGACTGGCCTATAGGGCAATAAGGCAGTGCCCAAGGGGCTCATCTAATGATCAGTGGGTGGACTGGATTTTGGTGGTTTGTGGGCATCAGTGGTTAATTTGTGAAATATTAAATGCCAAGCGCCTTCTTGGAAGGCTACTGCAGCCTGCACCACCCATACCCTGCCAGCACTGCCATTAACAAGTACCAACATAACACCTAAGCATCGACATCCTACAAGTTTGAAAATTCAGACTATTGCCAGCCACACAAAGCTATAATAATGGCATGAGAGGCTGGTATTATTTGTTTTCAGTGTATATTGACTTAAAACGTTGCTGTGCTCATCTCAAATTTTAAAAAGACAACGCCACCATGTGGTGGGCTGTCACTAGAGTCGATGCTGGCAATTAAATACTGGTGCCGAGCACCGGAAACCACCGGCACAAATTAAGCACTGGTGGGCCTGTTTTAGGGTCTGGTGGGCTGTTTTTTACTGTAGATTTCCCTGATTAACCACAAACACTGCCTATAGCTAGCTAAAATGCCTGCAGTCTCCCATACCTTTGCAAAACACCTATATAGCATGTCTTTACAAGTTCACAGCTGCCATATTTGCAAATGTGGGCAACCTTTTTTTTAGCTATTGAATTCGCAAATGGGTGCCACTTTTATTTTGGTGCCTGGGCCTATTTTCTGTTCCAGTCCGACCCTGGCTCTGTGTAGGGAGGAGGATGATGGAAGGTATGGGGGTGGATGTGAGGGAAGGGGAAATGATTTTTCTAGCTTGGGGAAGCATTGTATGCTTTTCCTGTTAGAAACAAGTTAGACTGACACTTGGCTGCTGCTGCTACAGTCAAAGTCTCATGCAATGTTTAAAGCTGTTTTTTAACCCAAAAAGCAAACCAGGTCTTGTTCCGCACCAAACCCTAACAATTAAAAGTTAAGTTGAATGACATTGATGCATGAAAGAATGCGTTAATTTCGTTCTGACTGACTCTTAATGGGACCCTTTGTCGAATTTTGGGAATAATCAATATTTTAGCCCTGTTGGAGTCAAAATTCAGGCCACCCTCCTCACACACAGCTTTAAGCACAAATAAGCACGACACATGAAAGGGACATTTTAAGATTTATTAATTGTGTAAATTTCAATAGGGGCCTTCCCTGGTAACATGCCATCTAAAGGTTTGGTAATTTCAGCTTCCGTTGTATCCCGCTCTAAATGGATGTTCACTTCATCCGGAAGTATTGTTAAGGCTGGTCATGAACACTGATGCTTTTGATTTTAGATCCAACTTGTTGGAGTGCTTTAGACAGGGGCGTAGCTTAGTCAGTGAGATTCAGAGGGTGTGAATCTCAAATTTCCCAACTAAAAAACGTGGTGGGCCACAGGATGAATGTGTGAGGTGACCAAGGTTTGGGATGGACTGTTCCCACGAGGAGCAGTGTCAGTTCTGATTTGCATTAGATGGGCCTATGGAGCGGATTTTGAGTTTGATGGACAGGTACTCTGTTGCAACGGCGACGTAGCATCCTGTCCACCAAACTCAAGGTCCCCCTGCCCGATTTTGAGCTGGGTGGAGTGCAAATAAAACACTTCGAAAAAGTTTGTCGCCAGCAATCATGTTGGTCGAAGCCGTCCGTTAAACTTTTCCAAGATTGACAGGAACCACCATGGCGATGGCTCCTGCCAATGTATAGAGATCTCCGTCGGGCTGGCGAGCATCTCTACATTTGGTGGGCGGAGTAAATGCAGTAAACTCCTCCACAACCCAGTCTGCCTTTACTCCATTTGTTTAATCCTAGATCAGACTCTCTGTCTTAAGTGGCACAGAGGGCGAAAAACAATGGTTTGGAATGCTGCTCTGAGGTACTGCTAGTGGTCAGACTGTTTGCAAGCTTTCAACCCATCACCTTTTGGAGGCTTGATTGCAGTAGTATGCCTGGAAACATGAGACTGACGTAGCTTTTCAAGTCTACTACTGCCAATGTTTGTGAATTCTAAAAAGTAGTAATTTTGCATTCATTCAAAGAGAACTGCTATGGGTGCAGGTTTGCTACTTATTTGGTAAAGCGGTCACTAATGGGCATATTTACAAAGAAATGATGCAAAGCAGCACAGCAAGAAAAGTTGCTGTGCTGCCTTGTATCTCCTGAAGGAAGCAGAATTGTGCCATGTATGCAAAGAAATGGTGCCGGTCTGCTCTCTCCATACTATTGCGCACTTTGGACCGCCTAACAACAATTCAGTTTCCCTTGCGCCATAGTGAAAAGGTGTCTTTGTTGTGGTCAAGCTAGATTTTGTCCAGGAAGGGGTACCTTCCTGGACAAAAACTATCTTGGGAGGTTTTTTCCTCTTTGTGTGTGTGCTTTAGAATGCAGCAGACATGCAAAGAAGAATAAACAAGGAGAAATAAAGCTACTTATCCTCCTTATGCAAGCCTCAGGCAGGTGCACCATTTTATTGCAAACCCATGTCTACAACTCTCTAAAAATATGGGTTTGTGTCAAAATCCATGGATGGATGCATAGGAACACCTTTGTGCCAGCCATAGGACGCCTAGCTGATGCAAAGTAATACAAAGCAGTGCTATGCTCTGCATTGCATTACTTTTTCTTACAAGGACACGCAAATCAACATTTGTGTGGCTTTGTAAATACCAAAAAGAGTTTTGTGCAAGGGCTCCGTCTAAAAAGTAATGCAGTCCTGATGCTAAATCTTTGAAAATCTGGGCTTAATTTTATTTAAGTTCCTGAGCCACAAAATGAACAAATGAAAACCTCTTAGAAGAATCAGGATGACAATAAGACCTGACCAGGGCCGGACTGGGAACCAAAACCGGCCTTGGCAAAGTGCTCGGCCGGCCCCCCGGGGGGTTGGGGTGCGGCCGAGCTGTTTGCCTCAGCCGGTTTCGGCCGATTTTGTTACAGCGGCCGATATTGCAGCTATGTTGCAAAAACGGCCCTGTAACTAAATCGGCCCCCAGGGGCCCAAAACCGGCCCCCAACCCTGGCGGCCCACCGGGGAAATGCCCGGTGCCCGCTACGGTCAGTCCGGCCCTGGACCTGACACAGACATAGCAGACAAGATTCAGGGCCCCCAGACCCAACTACCAAGCCAAGAATGTACAGCCCCTGACGCTACACCCCTGGCTTTAGCCCACTGAAGGTAAGAGACAAATTGAGGCACTGTCTCAATTGGGTGCATCAGAGGTAGTCTCTGCTTGCCCAGTATTGCAGCTGTAACGTACTGAAATTTTCTTTGGTGTAATTTTGTAATTAGCAGCCTGCTGCCTTTCTCCCCTGTCTCATAATGTCTTCATTTCTGGAGCATAAGTGCATATACCGCCTGAGATGCAATTAGCAAAATGACTTGATATTTTGCCTTAAATAACAATCTCTGTGTGATTGGGAAATCGTTTTTATCACAAGCGGCTCTGATCATCTGTGTACAGTCCTCTAACCCAGTAGCCTTTGGGATTCTTTCATCTGTTTTCTTTTGCAAAGCAGTATCCCTCATTTCCTCTTGATATATGTTTACCTTAAACTCTGTGCAGAGGTCACAGAGCCTTCATTATTCCCCAATACATTGCTAAGAAGGAACGCAGCCATACTTCGTCAGCGATCCTTAATATCAGGAAGTATGAATTTTACAAGTCTCAGCTGGGAGCTAGCAAGGAGAAGTCTAACCAAAATTCAATTTGATCACTGTCTGAGACTCTACTTGGGGGTCTCGGCCAGACAGAGGGGCATATTCTCAAGGAAGTGGCGGAGAGAGACGTTAGCCTTCTTGGCTTAACGCCTCTCTCCGCCACTTCGGAAACGCGAGGCTGTACCATATTATCAAGGATATGGTGCAGCCTGGCGTTTCCCCCTGCGACGGCGCTAAGTCTCACAACTTAGCGCCAGCGCAGGCACCCTTGCACCAGAGTGCAAGAGTCTCTGCGAGCAGGGAGGTTTGTTTATGTACAGGAAGGTGTCCCTTCCTGTACATAAACAAACCTAAAATGCCGTTTAGTAACTTACATGTGTGCTGCTTCATGCAGCACACATGGAAGTTACAAAATGGCATTTTAAAAAAAGGTTTGTTTATGTACAGGAAGGGACACCTTCCTGTACATAAACAAACCATGGCAATTTGCTTTTCCCATGTGTGCTGCACAAGGCAGCACACATGGAAAAAGCAAAAAAGAGGAGAAATAAAGCATTTCTCCTCTTTTCGCCATTTTAAGACCAGGATTTTCCTGGTCTTAAGTTCGGCGCTGCCAGCTATTATCGCCTCTCTTGATATAGGTGGCAGCGTCGAATTCAATGGGTGTTGCGGTGTAACGCCCACCGCAACACCCACTGCACGCCCCTTTCACGCTAAATTTAGCGTGAAAGGGGCACTATTATCAAGGCAGCGTTAAGCCACTTAACGTGGCTTTAAGCCACGTTAAGTGGCTTAACGCTGCCTTGATGATAGGGAGCTGACCCTATCGCCACCACAACGTCACAAAAAGTGACATTGTGGTGGCGATAGGGGCTTGATAATATGCCCCAGAGTTTTATATAGGAGAGGAGTCGAGACCAAGTAAGTATGTGGGAGCATGTTAATATACCCGGGAGGTACAAGTACAGTATCTCCCCGTGCGGTGAAGCATGTTAATTAGGTTGTGCATCACGTCTCGTATAAGTTTACTGTCTCTGTTGTTTCTCAGATCAAGTCTACTTGAGTGTGTAGAATCAGGTCAGTTGTCAAATTCCGGTCTCCTCACACTACCACCTTTGCTTTTCCTATAGCACGGACGGTCTTTGAGAGACTGGCGACTAAGTTCCTGATTATAAGTTTGGTGGTGTGGGAGTGGGCCGTCATGGCAGCGGCTGCTCCCACACCGCCAAATTCCACCGCTGCCCGCCAGATTAGGAGTTGTCTCCTTGTCTGGCGGGCGGTGCTTTGGTGGTCCCAGGCAGTGAGCCTTAGAATGGCACTGCAATGGGAACGCCAAAGCCTGTTTCTGCACGGCATGGACTATGAAGTCCATGCCGTGCAGGAACAGGGGGTATAGGCATACAGGGGGGGGGCAACATGTGCCTCCCTGCAGACATCCCTTGGCCTTGTAGGCCCCCCCCCTGTTTCCTCATCGCCACAGTTTTCATGGTGGGCTCACCACCATAAAAACTGTGGCAGTGAGGAAACTCCTAATATTCTCGGTGGTGCTGCAGCGACACCACCAGCATGTTAGCGCCTCACACCACTGCACCACTGCCTGGGATCCATGATTCCCGGCGGTTGCAGCAGGCCTGTGGAGGTGGGACCACTGCACTCGTAATGCAGAGGCCGGACTGCCAGACTGCCAAACTCGTAGTCAGCCCCTAAGTCTTTCTTCTCATCAACTGGAGCATATACGCATCACAAGCAACCACACACGTCATATCCTGCAATTTCAGTCCTGCATTTATTTATCTCAATTGTGAGAGGTATATTTTTTAGGCCAGTGAGAGATTTCCTGTGCCAAGCCTCTGAGTGGCTCTCTGAACAGTAAAGGAAGTAGGCTTGGAGTTCCCTGTGGATGAATTACCTGGTTGATCCATGTTACTCCTGGGAGAATGCCCTTAATCTGGACAAAATGTGCTAAAATGCCAGATATAGAGGCTTAAACAGTCTCTCTTACTCCCATAAACCTCTGGTCGTCTGCAGATTTGGATCACTTTCCATGACTTCATTTCATGATGCCTCTAAGGAAATCAGATTTGAATAAAAGGACATTTGGCCTCCTCACAAGTGCAGGCGGTATGCTAATGTATAAGGTCCAACCTGTGCACTTCATTCCCCAGTGGAACTGATTGGGTGTATTTTGATGCATTAGCACAGACTTCAAACTGGATTGATTCTGGGTGCTTGGGAGAAGTGAGGGTGATGATGGGCTATATTCTAATGGTCCTTTGAGGCATAAAGTTATCAGTAAAACTGATGTCCATTGTTTTTAGAGCCCCGATGCAATAATATTTAATGGGTAGTCACTCGAGAGAAGTTTTGAAGAATAAAGTTCTTATGGTCTGACTGAGCTGAGGTCACATTGAGTGTAGCACAATTATAAAGGTGTGGGGAATAGTATAGTATTTATTTAACACAACCAACAAGGCCTGAGATTTTGTGAACCATTGTGACAAATTGTATACTATGGGGCATATTAGCAAGACCCACGTTAAAATTATCGCCGTTTTAGCGGCAGGAAACTGCCGCTAAAACGGCGATAATGGGCTTGCTAATATGCGTTATGGAATTCCAATAGAAGCCCAGGTTAGATGTCCTGCACATCTAACCTGGGCTTCTATTGGAATTCTATAACGCATATTAGCAAGCCCATTATCGCCGTTTTAGCGGCAGTTTCCTGCCGCTAAAACGGCGATAATTTTAACGTGGGTCTTGCTAATATGCCCCTATGTTTTTTGCAATATGATCTAATGGAATTCGTGTCAAACGTTTTTCTCTTACCAAACAAGAAGAATAAATGTTAATTCAGGTTAAGAGGTATTACCTTGTTGGTTGTGTTGAATACTATACCACTCCCAACACCTTTAGAATTGTGTTATTAATTTTTCAGACCAGAGTGGAAACTGGTCTAGTGGGTGAAGAGCGCAGTGCCAGGTGTTCAGTGATCCCCAAATTTGACAAGTAATCACTTTGAGTGTATTTCTAAGGTAGACAACTAATGCAACATCAAACTAATGTGTATAGCTCAGCTACATCAAGCTCTTAATACAGATCTCTAGCTGTCTCCTTGCAAAATTAGTGCCTTATCTACTAACATATAATTCAGTGATTCATTATTCGCGAGAAATACCGAATTGCAAGTGCAGAATCACTAAATCATATGTACTAATTAGTATGTTTTCTCTATTTGCAATTTCTTAGGATTCACAAATGCAGATAACGATTCTATAATAGCGAATTGGTAGAAGTCGCTAATCGAGAATCACAAATACGGAATGTTGCATATACTGCATTTGGTACCTCAGTCATAAACATGGATATTAGTTTTCTGGACCACATTTCTTGCGTTCACTTTGAATAGCACACACCTCAGTGGCGCAGGGAAGGTTTGTGAGTCTTTGAAAATATCCAGCCAGAAGCAAAAAAGGATGATGGGGGACCCAAAAAAGAGCACAATTTTTATGTGGAGCTTGCGATTCTTTTGGAAGAATGTGTTTCCAATAATGATAACCTTTTGGAAAAAGTTTATTGACAGTGACAAAGTCTACCAAAAACAATGGTTGAGCATACAAAAGGCCAGCAAGGCTGTCTATGTCATCAAATGCACCATTGATGAGATACTTAAGCACTGGTACAACTTACGGTCTAGTAAAAAAGAGAAGCTGACACAAAGCATCTCTTAGGCATGTTGTACTGGGGGTGGCTTTTCATCTGTCCCCCTGCGAATCAGACGGAAGAAATGATAGAAAGCAAATTTGCACCTGAAGCTGTGTTTGGCGTTAAAGGCATCAATACTTCTAATGTTCTTCCATCAATTACAAGTTAGAAATCCCCATTTTATTATATTTAACACCCATAAAGTGTGTCTTAATCATTTTTAAGATTTGTTGAAATTCTCAATAATTTATTTAAAAGTAAACAAATTATTATTTCACAGACAAATCATTTAGAGTGGCAGATTTAGAAGCCCCTTGCACCGCCATTGCGTCACTTTTTTTGATGCAACTGTGGCGCAAAGTCGCAAACGATGCGGCCAATTTACGTGAGGCATCAAGAGAGATGCGTCACGTTGTAAAGCCCTGCGTCACATTATACCTACGCCAGGTATAATGTATGCCGGCTAGGTGTTCCCACGCAAAAAGCGATGTAGAACTGACGCAGTGAAATTTACAACATTTCACTGTGTCACTCTACGTCTTCACTGCGTCGAAATCCCTACGCCTGCTCAGACCAGGCGTAAGGAATGACGCAGGGCTTTTTGTATGGGACTCGCCTATCTGTTGTGGCACATTGCTGGAGTTGCGTCACTTTCATGAGCAACTCCAGCAATGCGTCACTTTTGTGCAAACAGATGCGTCAGTATTTCTGATGCATCTGTTAATCGTTGAGCCATGGAGCACTGTATTGTAAATACAGGGCATCCATGGTGGCACAAGGACATTTGGCACTGGCGCAAGGAAACTGACGCATCTATGCAGATGTGTCAGTTCCTTGTAAATCTGCCCCAGAGTGTATTACCTTTCTATTAAAACTGCAAACACCATAATGCATTTTCAAAGTTATAAAATGTTAAACATGGATTCATTTCTTAATTATTTAGTATTATAATTAAGGTACACTTTTAGGGGTACATTTCTTTATTAAGTTGTTAAATTGAAGTTCAAAATATTGTATAAAAATGTTGACTTAATTTTTTTATTAAACAGCAATCCATTAAGTGTTTTGTAGTTTTACGAAACCTACTAAAATGTCAAAGGATTATTTAAAATATAGCTTAATTTTCCACAGAAATCATTGTGAAACAAGAATGTTGTGAAGAAGGCCGTGAAAGAAGATGGCGGCGTCCTAACCGAGCTCTGCCAGACGAGGGATCAACCCCCCACAATCCACTAAAGTATCCGACCCCGAAATGCGGCACTGCTGGTGGTGAAAGTGTGGCAGACGTCAGGAGCAACCGGGGGCCATTTGACTGAGCACCTCGATCGCAGGTTACTGCGAGCGGCTCGGGCAGCCAACACTGCGGAGGAGACAGAACAAAATGGAGCCGCAGCAAGATCCGGACGGGGAGGAGGCGTCCGGTCGAGACGGAGGTTGCGAAGCCTGGGAGCCAGAGAGCGTGACGCCTGGACTGCCGCAGGATCCCACAGATAAAGAAAGGTGAAGGATAGTAGCTAGACGCAAAGGACGTAGGCCGCTCGCACAGCCAGCGGGTCATACCGGGAGGGAGGAAGCATTAACTGGAGTGCCGAGAAAGTCCGCCAGCGCCCGCCCGATCCAGAGGCCTAGCAGTGGCCCAAATATACAGAAAGCGGCTGCGATTATATGGGCCACTGAGACTACTACCAGGGATGGGGGTCCATGACGCGCATGGCAAAGAATTAGGGTAATTGTGTGCTATAGACCCAGGCTCACGCAGCGAGGGAGCAGACAAGACCATCACAGCCACGCAGTAGACGAGAGAGGTTCTGGTGGCTAAAAAAAAGTGATCCAGCTGAAAGTAAGACGCAAGAAAGTATAAGGGGGAAATGTGAGACGGCGGCAATAATAGGGGAAGGAACAGGAAAGACAGCACGACAAAGCAAGGGTAATCAGGAGAGCTGGTGCTGTAATGACTGGGGGATAGGGCCTGTTTGCAGCGCCTAACTGTGATCCTCTACCCATCCTCCCCCAATCAGGAGACTGCCCGCGTCAAGGAAGAGAGGCGCTAACTCTTCTGGGTCCGGTGGAGGAGCAGAGATGCCCCAAGAATACTCGCAGGTGGAATGGGGAAGCGAAAAGGCCATGGAGTTCTCCAGTTCAACAAGATGGACAACTATGCAATCCCAAAACCCACCACAATGCCAGAAGAAGAGGAAGTAGCAGAGCCCTCACTGGGGACGATAATGGCGGCTATACAGGATTTGAAAAGAACGCTGGAGCCCAAAATCGACACAGTAAAAATCGATGTGAACTTAATTAGAGCAGATCTCCACAAACTCTCGGAGAAAGTTACGACCGCAGAGACACACAGAGGGCAACTCCAGTCCGCGACGAAACGCCTGGAAGCACAAGTCCAGACACTCACGCAACAGACCACCAAAATGGCCGCAAAGCTTGAAGACCAAGAAGGAATAACATCAGGGTGGTGGGGGTCCCGGAGGGGTCGGAGGGACTCAGCGTGGACCTCTTACTGGTAGATCTCATCATGAACACACTGAAACCAAAGAGGCTGTCCAAATTTTTCACAATTGAGAGAGCCCACCGTGCCCCTGTGCCGCCGCCCGGTACCCCACCGCAGACAATTATTGCTAGAGTTTTCAATTATCGAGATCGTGATGCTATCCTGCAAGCTGCCAGAACAACTGGGGACATACGACTTGAAAACGCCCAGATTTGTTTCTTCCCCGACTTCACACACAAGGTACAGCATCAGAGAAGACGTTTTGACGTGGTAAAAAAAGAGCTTAGAAACAGAGACCTTAAATATATGATGCTATTTCCAGCAAAACTACGTGTGATCGCAGAGGGCAAATCATGGCATTTTGCAACTCCCAACGAGGCTTGGGAATGGCTGGAAGGCTGGCAAACAATGAATCAAGACAGAGGCAAGGGCCGGGGAAGAGATCTGGGGTACAAAGGCTGAGAAAAACACGTGACACAACAAAACCTGAGAGTGGTGGAGGAGGCCCAGGGATCGGCTCCCGAGGCAAATGAGAACGGCACAGAAAAAGGCGCTACGCCCCATGATAAGGTCAAACCGAACCAGGTCAAAGTGGTGAGGACAAATATGGAATGAGAGACGGTTGTGAGACTAAGGTGGATCCTTGGTAGACGCAACAAAGTTGAGATTTTCCCTTAGCACAACAAATCAGCAAGGGGACTTACAAAGATGACTGTTCGAAGGGGGGGTCTAATCCTAATATTGAGTTTTTCTGTATTTGTATTTGCATTAGTGGTATAACCACGCTGGGGGCGGCCAAAAAACACTCCCACATATAGAGTTGTTATGCAGGTTTTGGAGCGACAGGCGCTCTGCTGGTTGAGGAGTTGGGGATGGCACAACCTTAAAAGTAGGGTAGCAGGGTGGGGGTGGGGGGTAAAGGATGGGGATAAGTTGTTAGTTAAGTATAATACTAAGGACAAGTACAAAAGGAACAAGCAATAGTTAGAAGGTGGGACAGGCAATGTGGAAATGCGAGAACAACACACAAGGATGGGGCACTCGACTCAGAGACTTACTCCCGTATGGCGGAACACAAATCGAAGATGACTTCACTGAAGGTGTGGTCTTGGAATGTAAATGGACTCAATGGTACACTTAAAAGGTCAGTGGTCCTGCAATATATTAAACCACAGGCGACAGATGTTATTCTTTTACAGGAAACACACTTGTAAGGTAACTACTGTAAAGCTCTAGATAGATATGGCTACACTTTGCTGGCACTTGCAGGGTACACATCGGGATCCAGGGGAGTGAGAGTTCTCTGCAGAAGGGCATTCCCCTTTATCCAAGGCAAAGTATGGACTGATACATTAGGACGCTACGTGGTGGTTAATGGGACCTGGGAGGGGAAGAGATTTAACCTGTGCTCAGTGTACTCCCCTCCGGGGCTCTAGACCGCTACACTAGAGGCATTGGGTCCCCTACTATTGGAACTCCCAGAGAGCCGGCTGATTTTAGGAGGTGACATGAAGGACATTTAATCGGTAGCGAGGGACATGGCACAACTTCAGGGAGAAAAACAGGTCAGCTTGGGGGTTTTCTCGAGGCTATGGGCCTAGGTGACATATGGAGGCATCAACACCCCACAGCGAAGCAATATACCCACCTGACGGCAGCGACCGGGAACCTCTACAGACTTGACTATCTCATTACACAACTACCGGGCTTAGGGGAGTTCATAGATGCAATACATATAGCGCAAGGTGTGTCCGACCATTCCCCAGTAGAAGCAAGGATGACTGGCCCCCAAAAAGACTATACATTACCCCGCGATTAGACCCATGGTTCTTTAAAGACGAGAAATTTAGGGAGGATGTGAGGAAGAGAGCAGAACAATTCTTTATGGCTAATGTGGGATTAGTCGACTCCAAAGTGACCCTTTGGGAGGCCTTTAAAACAGTTCTCAGAGGCAGAGCCCAAGCACATATAAGTGCCATAAAGAAGGAAAAACAACTAATATGCCTCACCCATGAAAATGAAATAACGAGCCTGGAATCTCGGGCAACGGGGGGAGACTCCCGACCAGAGGAGGAATGACAGCGCCTACGCTGCACCAAAAAGAATTGCGAGACCTACTAGAGGCCAGTGCCAGGGCTCAGGCATTAGCCACACAACACAGGCTTTATGACATTGGGGACAAGGCGAATAAATTACTGGCCTGGCTAGATAAGAGGAGGATGAATGGCGGATGGGTTCCCGGACTGATAGATGAAGAGGAGGGCAAATACGAAACAGGGACAGAAGTGGCGGAGAGATTTGCTACTTATTATGAGGAAATATACACTTCCTCGTCTGTGAATACAGAGAAAGACTGCAGTGACTTCTTACGAGACATTACTCTACCACGATTAACAGTGGAAGACAGAGAGAGGATGGAGGGCGAGCTAACAATTGAAGAAATAAAGGCAGCATCCCACTCCATACAATTGGGCAAAGCAGCAGGGCCGAACGGTCTCCCATTGGACAAATCTATGCTGAACGAGACAGTAGAGCACTTACTGGGTATGTTGGTGCAGGTAAAACATGTGGGAATTCTGCAGTCGGATCAATGGATCGTGGTAATAGCTGTAATAACAAAAGTAGGCAAACCACCAACTGAATGTGAGTCATACAGACTAATCTCCCTGCTCAAAATACTAAGTAGAGGTCCTATCAAAACTCCTATGCATGCGCCTGGCCGGAGTGATTACCTCCCTCCTGCACCCGGATCAATCTAGGTTTATGCCACATAGAGGAACTAGATTGAACCTCCGGAGGCTGTTCGGGGCTCCTCATTTAACCGAAACAGACTCTGAGGACCAGACAGCCCTCCTGTCCCTAGAAGCCAGGATGGCCGTTGATAGTGTGGAATGGAACTATCTCTTCGCGGTCTTAGATCGGTTTGGCATGGGACCCACATTTATAGGGTGGGTTAAACTTCTCTACCAACAACCATTGGCCAGAATAAGAGTCAATGCTACAGTGACTCGGGTGTTCGCTCTGCAAAGGGGGACAAGACAAGGTTGCTCATTGTCCCCAATTCTATTTGCTTTGGCTCTGGAGCCGTTAGCGGCGTGGATACGCCAGGAGCCATTGATCTGGGGGATACCAGTCGGGGAGGAGTGGGAAGAACGGATCTCGCTATATGCGGATGATATCCTCCTGTACGTCAGGAAACCGGGACATCAATTGACAGAATACTACAAATATTCCCCATATACAGGGAGTACTCAGGGTACAGAAACAATTGGGTCAAATCACTGCTCTCCCCCTTGGCGGGGAGAGTACCCGTGTTAACAACCAGGTGTGTAGTGGCAATTGTAGAACAAGGTTTTAAATTCTAGGGATTTATATAACAAAAGACGCCCAGGAGTTCTATCGTAGGAATCTGGGACTGCAACTGGACAGACTCATTATGGACGTCAAACATTGGCGAAACCTGCCTCCAACCATGATGGGCCCAGCGGCGCTGTTCAAAATGATGGCCCTCCCCCGATTATTATATGCAATGCAAAACACACCATATGAGGCACCCACTTTCTTCTTTCAAAGGGTAGACGCTGAACTGCGAGCCTTATTATGGTGCGGGACAGTGCCGCGGATAGCTTTGCGCAAACTTCAGAGAGGGATTTATGAAGGAGGACTTGCAGTACCCGACATTTGTAGCTACTACTGGGCAGCCCAATTAGTCACAGTAAATGGATGGATGTTCGGAGAGGGAGCGGAACCAGCATATATGGTGGACAGACTGGCCATGGGCAAGAAGGGACCCCAAGCGATAGTATACTCCAGGCTAGCAAGGACGAATCTACCAACACACACTCGGACAGTGATAAAGGCATGGTATGCAGCAACAAAATACCCAGGCTGGGAAGGCAAACTCACAGGGATGACACCCCTCTGGGATGGTAATCGTCTGAACAGAGTATGCGACCTAAGGGGCTTCGCCAAGTGGGAGCTACTGGGTCTTGACAACCTGGGGGACATATGGAGAGGACAGGCATGCATCACATTTACGACCCTACAAATGGAATATGAGATGGGGAAGGGTGAATGGCTAAGATACATGCAGCTAGGACATGCCCTGCGGAAACACATCCACGAAGGGGAGACTCTGGAAGAAGCCTCTCCTTTTGAAGATAGAATACTGACTGAACAGTTACAGGAAAAAGCCATTTCCTTGCTGTATAAGAAAATAATCAATAACGCCCTGGACACACTTGGCTCACTGAGGAGCACCTGGGAAGGGGATGTGGGCCCGATGGAGGAGGAGGAGTGGACAGAAGTATTGCAGGACCCGAGAGCGGTGGCAATACGGGCAAGGTTCCGATTAATAAAACGGAAAATTCTCCACAGAGTGTATTATGCCAGGTCAGTGCTGTACCGAATGGGACACAATGAAGATACACGTTGCCATAGAGGTTGTGGATCGGAAGGGACAATTTATCATTTATTATGGGAATGCCCAATGCTACAGACATATTGGCGGAAGGTAGGAGAGGTGATGGCAGTGGTTGTGGGCACAGGGGTACCAATAGAGCCAAAATGGTTCCTACTATTGATCTTGGGGGAAGACGACTGTCCGTGCCATGTAAAACAGTGGTTGGCATTAGCAGCTGTAGTTGCGAAACGAAATATTGCAAGAAAATGCGGCTGACCGAGGCCCCCGCAGGGGGCCACTAAAGAGGGCAGCCCTCTAGTATCATCGGGGCGCCCCACACCCCCCCCTTAGGGGCAGGGACTCTGGGAGGAGTCCCCCCAGCCTCGTCGTGGCACGCTAGGGAGTGTCACTTCCTGGGCGCTAGGACTGGGGGAGGAGTATATAGGCCTCCCCCACCATCTTGGCGCCCTCTTTCGCGCGCCTGACACGCCGTCTGGTGGGTTGTGCTGCTGGACATGCTGTCCTGAGGTCGGTCGCGTCCGGTAGTGAGGTGAGTGTGGTTACCAACCCCCCCGTCCCACCACGTAAGGCCATGGCCGGTGTGGGACCCCTCCTAGCTGCAAATCCTTTGCCCCGGCCCCCGCAGGAGGTCCGCTGGTGTCGGGACCTGCGGGTGGGGTGAGGGCGAGGGATTGGGACGGGGGCAGGGTAAGGGGGGTACAAACCTCCCGGCCTCATGCCGCGCAGGCGACCAAACAGCCGTAAACCAAGGAGCTTTACTAGCTCCTCTCACCATTCCATAGCACGCCCCCTCTTCCAGGACCAGCGCAATGGAAGCTCCAGAGGCGATGCAGCAAGGGGCAAGCTAGCAGCGCAGTGGGTTAGAGGTGGATGAAGGCCCAGAACACCTCTTAGCTCGTCGCGTGCCGGGACCCTGCACAGCGTGGGCTCAGTGGGTTTAACTGCTAGTTTACCCTGAGGGGGAGAGTTCAGACGGGGGCCCGTTCCGTTGGGGGGGTCGCCGCGACGCGCCTCCCTCCCTGTTGACCGAATCGGTCGTCCGTCCTTTATAGAACATTTCTATATTGTTATACAGGCCCCCCTTGTGAGGGCCGGTCACAGGGCCTCTGCCCGCAGGGGTTGGGGGGGGCATCGAGCGCCCTGTTTGGCTGCTCTATCCGGCGGAGTCGGTAGCAAGGCCACGGCCCGCGTGGGCCCGTTGTGTTGTGTTTGGGGGTCCACCTCCACTGCCCGCTGTGGCGGCTTTGGAAAGTGCGGGGGAACTATGTTTAGGGCCCCGTGCAGCGAAGCCAGCATTTGCGGGGAGAGGGCCCTCCCGGCACCACAGTCAGGCTGCTTCCGTCCCAGCTTCAGGACGCTGGGGCGGCTTTGGAAGTGCGGGGTGCCCGGTTCGGTGAACCGCAGCAACCCCGGTTGATCAGTAACGGCATTGCGGATGGCAAGGTCGAGGTAGCCGGGTGATATTAATCACCACTGAGCCTAGGAGCGACGGGCATGCCACGAGTGGGACCCCAACAGGGCCCATTCAGACCCTCATCTTTAGGAGGGCTGGAGGGAGAGACAGTATTCGGGTAACCGTTACCTACATTATTTGGTTGGTGTCGCGTTGCGGCAGAGCCGAGGGTGGCTCAGATGCGTCGGGAATTTCGGTGGGTCTGTGCCGGTTCCAGGGCTTCGGCCCGCCGGAATTTGTGGCTGCCTGGTGGGGGTGCGGGGGCAGCGAGCGCCAGGTTGCTTCCTCCTGGCTGGTAACCTGGCTTGGTCTACCTGATGGTAGAGGAGGCCGCGGGCCCACCTCGATCGGGCACCACTGGGTGTTTACGGGCCCTCAGATCTTGCCCCCCACCCCCTCCTGAGGTGCCATGACAGGGGGTGCCCGCCGCAGCTTCCCGCATGTGGCGTCCAGCAGTGTTTGTATTGTACCGGGCGGCCGTTTGTCGCAGGACCGCCGGTATGTTCAAAGGGCACGACGGGGGCGGCGCATGTTGGCTCGGCCAGGATGGGACTCTAAGGAGGCGGGCGGCCCGGCTGGCACGCCGCTGCGGTAAACATTACCAAAGCCCGCGGCTCGTGTCATCGAGAGCGAGACAGTGCTCTGCAGCCAGCCGGGTAGAGGGTGTTATACCCTGCTTTTCAGCGGCATTGCAGTGCCGGTCGCGATTTTCGTCCTGGGCATAGTTGTGTGATAGTTTGAATGTTCTGTTCAGCCTAGCTGCCGGCCATGCCGATGTCAGACTACTGTGCCTCAGCCGGAGAATTAATGTCCAAATGGTGCCTGTCTGCGTGCGAGTCAGCTGACGGTTTGACTTTATATCAGGCAGCTGAAGTGTTCCATGTAACTGGTTCACGTGGGGGGCTCACTCCTTTCCTGTTGGGCGAGGTCCCACATGGACAGAGCCCGGGACCTCGAGTCTACACTGATGCGCTGCATCCTGATTGAGGGTCGGTGGGGTGTTCCAGCTGGGCGAGCACATGGGTCCGGCCTCACCAGCAGTGCCGGGGGTAGGTCATGCCCACTCATCCTCAAGGGGCACGCGCGCCGGTAGTTTTCATGCACAGTCAGTGAGCAAATTTTACATGAGTTGAGGCAAGTTTAGCAACGTGGCAGAGGGCACATCACCATTGAGGGATATTTGCACACGTCTCCAGGCCTCCCTTGCCATGCCGCCAGTGCGGTCCAAACGGCGGTGGAGGGGGCCAGGCGATGGTTGCAGTGGTGAGCCTGGACCTTTGGCAACCGTGACACATGCCTCTGGTCACACTGCCCCTCGGACACGTCGCATTCTTGCAACTGCAGGCCCCGCTGAAGCTAGGGAAGTGGCTGGGTGAATCCGCTAACTTGACTGCAGGACTGCCCCCTTCTTAGTGCACTGAACTTCAAGGTGCAGTTTAAGCATACGAGGAGGGAATCCATTTTGTTAATTACATAATAGGGAGGAAGCAGTTTCCTTCGGGTTATTAGTGTTTCTAAAGCTAGCAGTGCGTACTGGTTAAGGTCTCTGACTCCTACTCCGAATGTCATGTGTTCAAACCCTGGTGCTTCAGTGGTTGTTATTCTGAAGTATAATTATCAATGAAGTGATCAAATGTCTGGCACAGCGCGAACCCTGCAGCGCTCACTACAGGCGGGCCTCTTATGGGAAGACCCCAACCGGGGGCAGGTGGCGGCTGCGTGCACCAATGTCTAGCTTTTCGTGATGAGAAGCAAACCTCACGATGGTTTTGAACTTAAGGGCACGCTTGAGAAGGCAAGGGGCCCTTGTGGTATGGCTACTAGGTGTTTTCGATTCACTTTTGATATAATGCTAAAACGCTTTGGCGCGGAAGTGCGGTAATAACGAGATCATTTAATCAGAGCTGTGCTGCCCACTTTTCGCCATCGGGATAAAGCTCTAAGTTTGCCTCGCTGGCATTGTCGCAGCGTTTAATTTGGGGCGGCGGTAAAGGAGAGCGGCGCTTACCACGGTTACTACATGGGGACGCTTTTGCGTAACTTGTTGTGAATTTACTTTTGGATGTAGTCCAGTGTCAAGCGCCTACGCGCGGATGCACGGTGCTGCTCGCTGTGGCCATCGGATAGATGGGGGGTCTGCGTTGCCTCGCCGGTATTTTCGCAGAGCTTGGTTTGAGCCGGTGTTTTCTGGAGCTTGGCATCGGACGCCGGCCCTTGTGGTCGTTGCTACATGGTGGCGCTGTTTGTGTGTTTTGTTGTGTGGTTAAAGATGAGCACAGCAGTTGTTTGTTGTTCAACGTGCATTGGAGACAACTAGTACCCGCTCCAAAATCGTTCTTCGCGTCTGGCGGTAGGCTCAAGCATCCTGTGAAGCGGGGCAAATCACTTTTGGTACCTCGAGCAGTCTGAGTTGTCGCACTCATAGGAGTGGCGAGGTTAGTAGTTGTGTGGGCGAGGTTAGTAGTTGTGTGGGCAACTAATAAGCATTGACTAAGCCAATGGATGGGCTTGTTGTAGGTGTAGTGCTAGAAAATGTCAGGCATAGTCTTGATGTTACTCACAGATGCACTGGAATTATGCAAACGTCATACATAGCAACCTGCAACAATGGCAGCTACGGATGGGGCCGAATGAGCATGCACGTTCAGAATCCTCAAACTAGGCCTTTTCCATGATAGGCAACCAGATTACTGAGCCTGGCCAGTGCACTATTTTGCTGTCTGCATGCAGTGACTCAGTCCAAAGGGGGATTTGTCGGGGCTCCATGAAATGGACCCGGTTCTCCTTACGGACAAAGAGTAGGTATGAGCATATAAAGATAATCAATATTTCGGGTCATTTAGCTATTAGCTGCCCAGTTGTGCGAGCATATAACCTGCAGGTAATTTTGGAGAGTGAGGCTGCTGAGTTGCTCAAGCATTGTCTGCCTCGTTTCAGGGCCAGTGATTGTTACTTTTCAAGGTTGAGGCGCAATTTCTTAGTTACGTTTGGTGGTGCTTGAATAGGTTGCCAATATTCATATAGCACGGCGATAAAGTAGTAGTTTTGTGGAATGTTGGAATGGGAGGTAACTTACAAGAAACGCATTATAGACCTGGGCGTCTTCGCTACAGGCTAACAGTGCAGGCACGGTGCTCTGGTTGTGTGCCTGGTTTTACCAGTTTAGGGCTTGGGAGCACCAGGGTTGTTGACTTCTGCATTGTGGGGCACGCAGTTCACGGGTACCGAGCTGCGTGGTGCCGGTGAGAATTGCCAGGTTAAGGATAGATGCAGCTTCCTCCATGACTTTCCAGTTCACTGGAAGAGGGCAGTTCGCTGAAAGAACCATAGTTAAATAAAATAGCTAGCCCAGTGTGGGGCGGATGCCGGCACGAGCCAATTTTATCTCCTATGGGAGGATTGTGCACCGCCATTCCATTTTCAAAACGGCTGCCGCTTTCTGGTTTCGGCACCTGGCATGCGCGCGGGTGACCTGTCTGGCTGTTGCGGAAGTACGGAGGGCGTGGAGGGACTGCGGTGGTCTCTACGATTCCACGATAAAGTGCTTCTAGAGGTTTCGTTTGGCTACGGCTGGGGTTTACACACATTTAGCTGCTTCATGGGGCGGTACAGGATCTCAGTTGATTCGTGATGTGATGTTGCTTAGGGGTAATGATCCCATTTGCGGTTCAACTTGCTTTCGAGTGAATTGAGACATTTTATTCAATGGTCAACACATTAAGATTGACAGACCCACCATTAAAGAATGAAGCATCCTCAATACGCTATTCAACTAAGCTTATATTAGGGCTTAATTTACCTTATACAACTAAACAAGCAGTGTCTAAGCCAATGGTAGTGACGTATTGCAGGTATAGTGTGGTTGTGCAGTATATAGCTGGAGGCAATGACAGAAGCCATGAAATGCCTGCCGGCGGCTACACTAAGCTTATACAAAATGCCAGCGTATGGGTCACCCACACACATATGCATTGACCAGGCATCCAGGAGGTGCCGACACAGCATCACTCAGTGCAGATGACGGATGGGTTTGCAGGCTATAAGGACAGGGTGATCCACCCTTGCCTTGGTTTAGGCAAAGTGGCACACCGAGCGGCCTTGTAGGGCATGAGTAGTGTAAATTCACGCCATGTCTACGTGTTTATTGGCTGGCGCAGCACTTGGTCATCAGTCTGTACCCTTGTACTGGGGATCATCCAGGTAAGGGGGTACATTAGGGCTTAGTCACCCCAGAATGATATGCACAAAGGCACTGCGAAAGGCTGAGACTGCATTGGGCAATTGGCTACGAGGGCCTTTATGAGGAACATCTGCTGGCACCATATAGAAACAGGTACCATGTACACTGGGTGGGCATTCCTCTGCAACCAAGGGCAGGTTTCAGGTCGCTTCAGTTAAGACCTATTCACCCGCGCTTTAGCCAGGGCAGCAGGCGGGTGGTGGTAGTTGTCATCTAACAAGTGTGCTGCGGCGAAAAACAGTTTGGTAAACACTGCGTTAGAGCCGAATGGCGACAGGGTACTATAGACCATTTGGCAGTCCCAATATTCAGGAAAGTGCAGGTATTTGCACAGTGTTCCCCTCTGGTTCCCACAGACTTGTCTGCCCCATGGGTTATCCTTATATGGGCTGGCACCTGAGACTGGAAGGGCGTCTTCTGCTAACGGTGGCCAAATAAGTTGATAGTCAACGCTGGGGTAGATGTACCATGCAGGGCATGATTACTCCTTGGGTTGTCCCAAAAATTTGGGGGTCTAACTGGGTGGAGTATTAAGTTCACAGTCCTTAGGAATCATCTAGCATTCCTTCAACCCAAACAAGGGCAGTTAGCGTTGCACAGTATCAGGGAGTGGGTAACATACACCGGTTATTCAGCGACAGCATGCCCCGGGGGCACGCACGCTTCACAAAACACAGAGCTGCAACCAGAAAGGTGCCAAGTGGCAGAAACCAGTAAATAAGTTTAATGTGTGTCTCTGCCCTTACAGCGGGGTGGAGCCAATCTCCTTTAGAGGTACACACAGGTGAGAATTGGGTGCTTCTTAGGGTTCGCATGACCAATGCGGTTTATGGTATCTCCCAGCGGATCCACCGAAGGTGTACTGCAGCTGAGCAGAGAACGGGGAATCTGGGAGTCCGACACTTTTGCGAGTTTAAGCAGCCAGGGTCAGAGATAGGTAGCAGATACTGGCATCTGTGATCCGACGTCAGTTAAGCAAGCGGGGTGTGCTGCTTAAGTTGTCACTACACGAAAGGGTGAGGTATCGCCGATAGTGGGAATACATATATGGTTCAGACCAGATTTGACACCAATAAGGTGTTGACCGGGGTTTAGCAATCAGAAGGGTCTGTGCAATTGTCTGGTCAACAAGGCGAAGTAAATGCATCCCAGAACCAAGGGTAGGTGACCTGTTGCTGCAGTTAAGGTCAAAAGCCCCGCACGGTCAACTATATTAGCCACGCTGGGTGTGGACGCTGTCAACCAACATAGCGTGCTGCTCTTTCAATAAATGGGGAAACAGGGTGCCGAGCACAAAAGGCTACTATGCAGTAAGAACATTTGGCACGTCCAGTGTTCAACAAAAATGTAAATTTAACGGAGCAGGTAATTTTCCACCGCAGGGGCAGCTCAGGGGGGGCGGTGTGAACCCCCTCCCACCATCTATCTGGGAGTTGCTAGGATGGGGGTAAAGTAGGACTTAGCAATCGTTAGTGTCAGGCACCACATTGCAGACAGTGCGCACTGTACTAAATCAGACGATTCTCTAAGCTGGTATGCCTAGGGGTTCCACCACTGAGGGAGCTGAGCGGGCGAAACTCCCATAAGGTATAGGGGATGCATGGCAAGGGCGGGATGGCACCCTTGCTTATTGTCACATACTTCTAGTTGTGGACATTCCGGTGCGTCAGGATTTCGAAAGCTAAGGGGCTGTTCAAATGTTAAGGACAACCCTTCCTGCCCTAATAGCCAAGGTGGGCAGGCGGGTTGTGGGAGTGGTCACCCAACAAGTGGGCTGCAGTCCCATAGTTGTGGGACACAGGTGTTCAGGTACACACCATGCTAGAAGGACGGCAGCTAGGTAAGAGCAGCAAATAGAAGGGGCATTGTGAGCCAGGGTGTCTGAAACCGTCCCGCCCACTGTTGGCGCGGGGCTGAGTCATGTGTCGCAGTGGAACTTTCCCGCATGGGGTGAATAGTTCTTGGCACAACTTTACAGGCCAAAAGGGCCTTTTGTTTCATCAGACACTAGCTGAACCGGGCTAACGTCAAGGGCTATTGGGATATAGATGGGGTCATTTATAACCAGTAGGGATGGTTCACTTTCATCTTGAGTTGCAGGAGGCTCTAGACAGGAGAGGTTGCGGGGAAGACTATAGCTGTTTTGGTGGGGGCTCTGGCGGCGACGGTGGCCGCCTCCAGAGCTGTGGCGGAGTTACAGGGCGATCTGGAAGCAGAGGGTACAGAAGGGTACCTCTGCGCGGCACCATAGGGGGTGCCAGAGCCAAATCCTAGGAGCCTCATGGGAGGTTCCTGGAAAACCGTGTCGGCGCCCCGTTAGTCCTTCGGGCGGTTGTGGGCCTGAACAACCGGGGGTTTGCTTTGCTACGCTCCGCCCTGAAAGGGGCGTGAGTAATAAGGGAACATGTGTCACGTGATCCGGGAAGAGGATCACCAGAAGGGGCAGCACAGATGGGGTTCGCCCCAGTGCTGCTTGGCTCATCAGGTGGGCAGGCGGCCCAGTTGGTTGCCTGCCCTTGGATCGCCCGTAAGATAACCCACCATATTACATAACGGTGTATGTAATAAACCTGCAGCAACTTTACCCAAACAAGAAATGTGTTTGTGTGTTTATTTATTAGCATGCATGTTACGTTGGAGGGGTGGGGAAGGCTGCCAATGGTGATACTATGCGGCTGACCGAGGCCCCCGCAGGGGGCCACTAAAGAGGGCAGCCCTCTAGTATCATCGGGCGCCCACACCCCCTTAGGGGCAGGGACTCTGGGAGGAGTCCCCCAGCCTCGTCGTGGCACGCTAGGGAGTGTCACTTCCTGGGCGCTAGGACTGGGGGAGGAGTATATAGGCCTCCCCACCATCTTGGCGCCCTCTTTCGCGCGCCTGACACGCCGTCTCCCACCCTACCGCTTACCCGGCGTGGTTCGTGGCAGGCAGGAGGCAGAGAATGTTGTAATGTTGTCTTTTTTCGTTGCAGGCGGAATTACAGGGCGATCTGGAAGCAGAGGGGTACAGAAGGGTACCTCTGCACGGCACCATAGGGGGTGCCAGAGCCAAATCCTAGGAGCCTCATGGGAGGTTCCTGGAAAACCGTGTTGGCGCCCCGTTAGTCCTTCGGGCGGTTGTGGGCCTGAACAACCGGGGGTTTGCTATGCTACGCTCCGCCCTGAAAGGGGCGTGAGTAATAAGGGACCATGTGTCACGTGATCCGGGAAGAGGATCACCAGAAGGGGCAGCACAGATGGGGTTCGCCCCAGTGCTGCTTGGCTCATCAGGTGGGCAGGCGGCCCAGTTGGTTGCCAGCCCTTGGATCGCCCGTAAGATAACCCACCATATTACATAACGGTGTATGTAATAAACCTGCAGCAACTTTACCCAAACAAGAAATGTGTTGTGTGTTTATTTATTAGCATGCATGTTACGTTGGAGGGGTGGGGAAGGCTGCCAATGGTGATACTATGGGGTGCAACTGCCATACCGACACTAGAAGAATGGAAAAATGATCTAGATTGGTGCTGGCAGGCAGAACAGACAGTATATAAGAGCAGGAGATGCCCAAGTAAATGGGAGAAGATATGGGGGGTCTGGCAGATTTACAGGGGCCTATAGGGAGTTTACTGCAAACTATAACTGTCACAATCGCCCGTCATTGCTGTGGTAAATGATGATGTATGGTTGATTCCTACACAAAAGTATAAAAAAAGAGATGGCAACACATTATAACTGTACCTTATATGTACTGACTATTGATTACGTACCAATAAAAAGAGTTTATAAAAAAAGAATGTTGTGAAGAGGAAGGTGGTTTGGTGAACCTATTGCTGATTATGTAATGAGAGAAACATTACATGCTTCCTAGGCCAGCTCAGGTCCTACTAGCAATTCCAGTTGTCTTCGGTGGAACCATCACAACACTCATATATACCACACCCATCACTGCTCACCGACAGGACACAAACACCAAAAAGCATACCAGCTCCCATTATATAAGTATGTAAGTGCATTACGGTTTCAAAGGCAGGGCTCTCATGCAGCAGTGTACACTTCAATTCAATAGATGATCTTTATTTGGGTCACCCATAATATTGTTGGCATAAGTGGTCCCTGTCACATTGATGTGAGAGAATCAGAGGAGATGGAAAGCAAGCAGAAACTGGGAATCAAGCATGATATTGGTGACTCCTTATAAGGTATCATCGTTTGTGGACAGATTAATCCTTAGATAGTGGATGGACTGATTACCCCTCAGCTCTTTCAGCTGTGAAAATAGCCAACCATTCTTGAGCCTACCAGGGCTTTCCCCTGTACTCCTCCCAATAAGTCCAAAGAGATAAATCAGTCCAGCACTTCTGCAGGTCAGAAAATCGTGTAGTGGCGGGCAATCCTTCTGTGGAGGTACCAATACCAGAAGGTGGAGTCAGGCAACAGTTAGTGAGGCAGGACTTCAGGAATCTGGAATTTGTCTGGGTTGGTGTGGGATTTTTGTATCAGGAAATGGGGGACTGTAGCTGAGCAGCATCAGTCCTCCCACTGCTGTGCATGACATTTTGCTACAGCGGACTAGTTTCCCCCTGAAGCAAAGAGCTACTAAAGCGGATCCTTGTGAGTTGCCTGTCTTCCAAACTCAGGGTGAACGCTGTGGACTGTTTAGGTTTTGTCGGTCAAAATACATCTTGAGGACCATACCAAATACTTACAGTGGGCTGTGAGACACCCATTGCTCACCATTAGTTGGCATTATTGCCACTTTCATTTGCTTGCTTCCTATTCAATGGCTTTCATTCTCTTCTTGTGTTTGTCCCTCTCCTGGAGCATACCTTCTTTACCATCATTTTGATTGGATGACTGGTACCCTTCCAATGCTCACATTCCGGGGACCACTTTTTTTTCTTTTTCTTTGAGTACTCCATTCGAGTGCATGTGTTTTCATGGTCAGTACCACCTGTACTGTGCCCCCTGAAATATCCTCTGCTGCGCACTCTGGGGCCGATTCCGATTCGGGCCGGAAATCTCTCCGACCGAGCCGGACCCGGAGAGATTTCCGACCGAATCGGACCCTAGCAGCCCGACCGAACGAGTACGATGCGCACGTATGCTATCGGACTCGAAGTCGGTCGGACTCCCATTGAAGTCAATGGGAGCCGGTCGTACAACGCGTACGCGAGCTCGCATTGACTCAATGGGTGCGAGGCGAACAAGGGCGCCCCCTACAGCGGGTACGCCTCGAAGCGACTCGCGGCGTACATGCACAGGTAGGGGGGACCCATGGGTCCCCCCTGTGTGCGACTCGTGCGGCTACGCGTACAGAGGGGTCCGACACGGACCCCCAAAGTACGGCTCCGACTGCTTCTTGGAGCCGGACGGCGCGAGTCGGTCGGACTGCTCGCGGCGCGCATCGTACTTGCCCGGTCGCGGAACGTCTCCATTGCGCGGTGCGAGGCGCATCCGTGCGAGTCGGTCAGAGCGGTTGGGACCCGCGAATGAGTCGGTCGCCGAATTCGCACGCGCTCGCATCGTACTCGCTCGGCCGGACGCACGTACGAATCGGTCGGGAAAAAGGGCTCCGAATCGGATCCGGTTCAGCCGAATCCGATTCGGTGCCCTACCGGCCGAGATCGGAATCGGCCCCTCTGTGTTTCTCCCTCCTCCCCAACTCCCACTACACCCATTGTTTTTCTCACTTGCTCTCGCGTACTGCTCCCTATACACCACCATGTTGCTCCCTACTTCCAGATCAATTGCTTCCCACACCCTGACTTTTTTTTATCCCCCACACCTTGAAGCTCGCCCATTGCACCTTTATCCATTCCCCGCATTTTGCAATAGTAAATGAAAAAGATAATCAAAATGGCGCCCAAGGCATTCTGTAGTCATGTGCCTGCATTGTAACATGTTGCACATGTTCACGTCATCGCACCTTTATTCAATGTTTTTTTTTCTTTTTGCCAATGCAGCACAGCATCAGCAAAAAGCATTGGCAAAGCAAATAGGTTAAAAAGGCAAGACCTATTGTCTTTACTAATGCTTGTTTTCGTGTAGGTGGCAGGGGCTGTACAAATTTAAATGAACACAAATGGCACTGCTTAGTCACCAGTCACGAGTTGGAGCTTAAATGGAGGCAAGGGGCACTTGCATGCCGCAGATCGGAGAAATGGGCTTTTACTGTAAACAGTTGGTAATCTTAACATCACATATTCATTGAATAAGTCAATTTTCGTGTTAGTAATACGGCATTACTGTGTGTTCTCTGTGTAATGGTGTGCGAGGGAGAGCCCACGCGGTGAAAGTTCAGCCTTATCTCGCTATGGAAATGAGTTTAATAGGCACCATGGGAAACATTCCGCCATTTTATCATTGTAGAAGGGAAACAAACAGAGAATGATGCAACCTCTTCAGTCAATTCTAAAAGGCCACTGAGCACATATACTGATGAAAACAAAGAGGTTCTGGTCACCTAAAATGGGTGACGATGCCAACCACCTCAACCACTAGCACAAATAAAGCCCAGGGCTCCATTCATTGTATGTATAAAATGATCATACTGGTACTAAATATGTTTTTTTACGAGAAAAAAGCCTCTTCGCTATTCACAAAACGTGGGTTTCGTTCATAAAAAGAATTATTGACAGGTTATACAACCAGAGTATTTTATAATATTACCTTACAGTAAATCTTCTCTTACGGGCAGGGAGTGGACGTTCCAGGGTAGGGTTGGTGCCAATGGGAATTTTGAAAACACTCAAAAACTTGCCCGCTTATGGATATCCACAAACTTTTTATCAGCATATTATATCATGGAAACGGTTAGAGATTTACTCCTGTCAAGAAGTGGAGTAAATATATCTTCAAGGTAGGAATGACCAACAAAAACACACAGATAAGTGGGACTGTAATGGAATGGAATGGAAAAGGTTTCTCCACAGAAAAAAACCATTTTCTCTCTGGAGAAAAAAGCCAGCAAGTAGCTGCACTAAGGTGGAAGTAAAGTTACGGGTTCAGATTTACAAAACTCTTTAAGATTCTGAACCTATAATTGCATTGGATAATTAATGAGGAGCTGTTTCAGAGTAGTCCATTTGAAAGCAAATTAATCACCGATAGTATTACAGATGTATGCCTGAGTTATTAACCACTTGAGCAAAAGTGACTTTAAGAGGGACAGATAAGCGAACTGACCAGTGTCAACTGAGACCTACGCCAACACTAACTGGAGGGGCTGTAGAGTAAGCTACGGCTTCTTGGCCTTTCTCTCTTTAAAAGTCCATTTTGTGCTTTATCATTGAATCCATTCCTCAGTTCCTAAAAAAAGTCAATCTAGTTTTTTGTAAAAAAAAATGTACTAGCATTCCTATTGGCAAGATAAGGCTTGAAGGGTCAGATGTACGACCGTTTTTTGCGGTCGCAGAGGGGTTTCAGACCCCTTTGCGACCGCAAAAAACGAGTTGGCCATGTACTATTCCTATTTTGCGAGTCGCAAATTATTTGCGACTCGCAAAATAGGAATAGCGAGTCGCTATTAGGAAGGGGCGTTCCGAGGGCGTCCCTTCCTAATAGCGAGTTTTCCAGGTATATTTCACTCTTTTGCGACCTCAATTGTGGTTGCAAAACAGTCGCAAACGGGAAGGGGTCCCTCAAAAAATAAAACGAAAACGTTTCATTTTTTCTTTTTTAAATGCATCCCGTTTTCCTTTAAGGAAAACGGGCTGCATTTTAAAAAAAACTGCTGTATTGAAAAGCAGTCACAGAAATGGTGGTCTGCTGACCCCAGCAGGGCACCATCCCTGTGAGGCTGGCCATTCCCAATGGGGTCGCAAATTGCGAGTGGCTCATGAAAATTGATGAGCCTTGCATTTTGCGACCCCATTGGGAATCGCTAACAGTGTCTCTGACACTGTTGTACATTGGATTTAGCGCCTCGCAATTTGCGACTCGAATTTGTCGCAAATTGCGAGGCGCTAAATCCAATGGTCGATACATCTGGCCCGAAGACCTTTGTCGCTGTTAAAGTCAGTTTTGTGTTTTATCATTGAATCTGTTGCCAAACCCTTTAAAATAAGTAAATCTATTTTTTATTAAAAATAAATAAAAAATAGCATTCCTATTGATATACTACAGTTGTCAGTTATGGCCTAGCGCCTTTCACCCACTACCCCTCTTATGATGACACACATTTCAAGGCAGCTGTGGTGGAATTTACAACTATACAAAAAAGAAATTGAAGGACAGTTTCACACCTCGTAAAAGATTCCACCACAATGTTTTACAGACAGAGCAGAACAGGTATAAAGAAAGTACAGGATGTTTATGTACCTTCGCTGCAGTAGAATATAGGCCAAATGTCGAAATCGCACGATAAGCGAATATTGATTAATCACAACACAAAGTCCCTGCTGCCTGTTTCCAGTCTGCCAGTTACTGTTGGGAACAGCGGAAAAGGAATGCCACCTGAACCTGGACCGGGCTGAGGGCAACACACTTTCAAAACTTGACGTTCTGGGAATTTACAGCAGCAATAGGAAATAAAACCTGTCTGAACAGCTTGGTCTGCAAGTACAATAAATTAAAATATTGACTTACACACTCTATCTGATTTATATTGCTTGAACAGGCATTAAACTCATTTTTACACAAAAGGGTACCAAGGCTTTATTGTGCCATGTCATTTCAACATGGCCGCCTCCATGCAAGTGGAGGTGCTGCAGCGATTTCATTGAACAATTTATTAAGAGGCTGACGCTGCACCCTACTTATTCAAATGTGCCATCGTCTGCACTCGGTTCAGGAGTATAAAATATAAGAAATGGAGGGGGGGGGGGACAAAATAGCTGTAAGGAAATAAGGCTGCCACCGGGCTGGTTCTCTACTGGCATGACCATTATATGAATCGCCCAGCAGGTACAAAATTAGGAAAACCACCTAAAGCCAGTATTTTTCCCCCTTTTCACTACAAACAGCATATATAAGAAGAAAGCGATTTAAAATGTGCTCTAGAGTTGTGATGCAGCAGTAATTTCACGGTAATTTCTCAATGCAAAACCTCATTTACCTTCTAATTTACCGCTGCAAAGGTACTGGACCCTTGCCACTCTATATTACCATCAGGAGATTTTATATAAACATGAAAAATCAAAAATGCAATTAATATTTAAGCCAATAAAGAGAGTTGTTGAGTATTTTAAAGGGTTTTACTTTCTAGTTAAAAGTTAAAGTTCTCTGACCCTTTATTCATTAGTCAAATATCAATCAGGTTACAGAATTGAAAATAGGAAAAATAGAATTAATACAAAACATATTATAGGTTGCATACAAAACATTCCATAAAGGAAGGGAATGAGGCAATCAAATGTCAATCAGAATTCTCCAAAGAAAGTTCAGGAAATATAATTCAAGAGTGAATTATGCAAGGCTAATCAATAATTAATAATTGGCAAAAATCTCAAATAAAGAGAAATAAATGCATAAGACAAATAAATCTTTTCAAAACTAATTAATTAGTCAAAGCATGAACTTAAAAGTTTTAGCATCTAAATCTAATCCTGTTCTATCCAGCTCCACTCTCTGCCCTGGTCTGTTCAATCTGTCCTCTCTGTGTTCACAGAGAGACGCTGCTCCTGAAAAGGCCCCTCCTTCACAGACCACAGAGGAATGTGATCTGCCTTGCCAAAAATATGACGTGCAAGGCTAGCCTATGCCCCCCACCTCCCTCTATCTCTCCTCGGACGCAATCTGCTCTCAGACTGCACCCGCGACGTTCGCGTACCTAACCCATATGATGTCTGATCTCATCTGCTTCCTCTCCTCTCCTCCCTCTCAGACTAAGGCCCTAAAGCTTAAGGCTTAAAAAGCGAGCCCCCAAGCCCCCTAAGAGGTAATTATTTATACTCTAATTCTTGGCTGACTATTCTAATAATGTTGCAGATTTTCAGTAAAGCTTGTACCTTGATTGGATAGCTTAGATGATGAGGGTCTCACCATCCGGTTCTCATTGGCAAATCCAACCCACACCAGTTTTAACAAAAGAAGCGTTAATGATAAATACAATTATATGTTTTAGCAACATTTACTAGGAAAAATGTTTCAGTCTATTTCCTCCTTCCCGTCACATCGCACGCAGGAAGGACACATTCCACAAACACTGATACATTGGCAGGGTAACAAGAATGTACAGTTCATGGTGGCCTTGAACCAGGTCTTCACTTGAGGCACTTGGCAGTATGTAGCTGGTTCTGCGCATGCGTCTCTCAGCACGATTCTCAGCCATGCTGGATTCTTAGGCAGCCATTTAATGGTGGCCCATAAACAAAACAAACACAAAATAGTATTAATTTACTAAATAAAACCCATTATGTTTTACCTCCCCCAAACTAATACCCTGTATAAATGATTACTTAGCAAAAGCTATTAGTTTAAAGGAGCTTTTCTTATTATTTGTGCACAACATGCACAAATGTGCAATGTACAACATAGCATAAAACATGCACTAGTGTAAATTTTGAAAGCGCACACAGTTAATACATACTCATAGCAACATGCTCTAATGTTTTAGATAGCTTTTCATGCCAAATGCGTTTGCCCCATGTGTAGTGTTGGTGCATGGTTGATTAATTAATACACATTATAAAAAGATGTGTTATGAACTGAATATGCATTGTCTAAATATGCAACAAAGCCAAAGTCTCTTGAGACAGGAACAGGGAGTGTAATTTACAGGGAAAAGAAGCTGGGAAGAGACAACACACATTCTATGATTATCTTCAAAGCTAAAGAGGCCACTGAAATCACGAGTTTTCTCTACACTGCAAAAACACATGTTAATTCAGCACAAGCATTTCAGACTGAAAGCATTTATGACCAAGCCTCATTTTATGTTTTTCACTTTGCATGCACCAAAAGTGCCACTTTTAAAAAACTTTTGACTAGGCATGTGCCATGTGTTTTCACTTGCACCAAAATTTGTGTGCCATTTTAAATGCAGTCTGTCTGAAACATAAAAATAAAGCAATGCTTAATTTGAGAAATCTAGCTCTATCAACTCACCCTTTGATGATAACAAATCATGATACCTCAAATGATTTGTAGATCATCACACTTATTTATTTTCACAAGTGACATTTTTATTGCAAAAGCTGAGCATATAACAATTTACTTCTATTTCTAAGGCAAACACAAGTCTTGTCTGTAATCAGATCATATATAGCCAAGCTCAAATGTTTAGTGCAGAGTTCTGTAATTAGCTTCTTGGAACTGTTAGTCTTCTCTAAAATAAGTAACTCAAATAATAAAAGGAGAATTCAACAGGACAGTTCTCTTTTCTATTTTCTTTTCTTCTTTTTCTTTCATCATTCAAATATTCTTTTCTCTTCAGCTCTTGACAATTCTCAGTTATTGTTTCAGCATTTCTTGGCTCTCCATCAGCTTGCTATCAGGGCGGCTCATACAGTGTGGCATTCTGTACTTTTTCCATGCAATTTGACCACTCAGGTGCTGAGAAACTCTGACAGAGCACCATCAATTCTCTGCACTTTTTCAATCCAAGCCTTTCACTTTTATTTTCACTTTGATCAGATTCAGATGTTTCAGCTATGGGTGCAAATGATTTTTCAAAGGACCACTCCAGACGTTTTGGATACCCTTTCAGCCAGCTTTTTCCTAACTCCACTCGTAGGCCCACAGCACTAATTTCTTCTTCAGAGGCTGCATCTGACTCTTTCACCCTTTGGACACCGCTTTCATCTGAGTCAGTTTCCACTTTTTGCTTTTCCAGTGCCACTTCAGTTTTCTCTAGTGCTGCTTCAGACTCTGTGTGTTCCCTTACAGCTTGACTGACCCTCTTCTGTGGACTTTTGACCACTGCTGGCATCTCTTCTTGAAGAGGAGCTGTTTTATCAGGGGGACACAGGACCATACGTGTGTGAGAGGCATGCTGCACCCAATTTGGAAGGCCACCACATTTCACAACAGTCTTTGCCAGGATCATTTGGAACAGGCCTTTCCATTTCACAGCATCTCTCAGATCAAAGTCGTTGCACCATCCATTATGCAGATCTTGTGTAGCAGCTGCAATCTGGTGAGAAACAGCACGCTCCACATCAGCCAGACCTTCACAGCAATGGCTAGTCTTTTCATCTGTGTTTTTCACAAGTGCATTTGCATGTCCATTTTCAAGCCACTTCAGTGATGCTGAAACACAGTCTTTTGCAAAGTGTAACTCTGTGCTGTCTTTGTGTTGCTTTATTATGCTTGAAACTTCAGGCTGATGGCTACAATCGAATCTTTGTCCAATCTGTTGTTCTGCACTCATCATCTTTGAAACCTCATTGTGATCTGATTTCAGAGAAACTGGCAATCTATACCTGGGCATCAGTTTTTGCAATAATACATTTGCTACTATGCAGTTGTCACTTTTTTTCAAAAACAGTTCTGATACAACCCTGTTCTGCTTCTGAAACAATTTCTTGAGCCTCTATTAATTCACCTGTGAAGATTCCATTGAATGTATATGCTAAAAGAATACAATTTTGTGCAACTGAATTAGCAATTCTCTCTCCCATGACAACAGTGACTCCCATTTGAGCAGATATACTGCATGTTATGGTAAGGGCAATCAATTTCGAATTTTATGCTGAGGTAACTACTGAAAGCTATGAAGCTTTGACAACATAATGTATAGGAAGCACAGCATGTGCTGCTCTTAATGTGTCATTATTACCTTTCAAATATGGGCCATCTACAAAATGGACATTGTTGGGCTGAATCAGACGTTCATCCTTAAAGTCTGATCTTGGCTTTATGCATATTTTCATGACATCTAGACACTCATATTCAGTTTCATTGATGTTGGGATCAAAGGTCATTGGGAAGTACATCACAGACCCTTGAACACATTCATGTTTTTGAACAGGCACTGAGAGAGCGCAGCCCTCCCTCTCACTGCAAATTGGTGTATTTTCTTTTAAATAAACTTTCATTCCTAGTGCTGGGGCGCAACACTTTTTCTCTTTCAACTCTAGGAATGCTTTTGTGCAATTGTTGTCCAATGGAAGCGGATCAGACACATTCTTGTGTGTCAGCCTCAGTAAAGGCTTAGCCACTAGGGAAAGGTTTAGTAACCACTCTCTAGAGCAGCCAACCATTCCAAAACATTTCCTGACTTCTTTCTGAATTTGAGGTGGATTCATCTGGTGAATTATTTCCACTCTCTCTGGTGACACCTTTCTAGCTCCCTTTCCAATTATGTGTCCCAGCCATTCATTTTCTTTTTGACAGTACTCCTGACTATTCCCATGCAATGGCACTGTGACATGAACTTGACAAAAATCAATAACAGTAAGCCATTCTTCAGCACATGGAATGTAAAACAATATATTGGCTGGATTCGGTACCACAGGACAACATGGAAAAATTATGCTATTAATCTCCTGCACTAATCTGTTCTTTTCATTTAGTTTCTGTGAACCTGTGATCAGAAAGTTACATAAACTTTCAATCAATTCCATCAAAAATACTTTACTCACTTTATCTCCAATTATGGATAAAATTCCTGCAACTGAAGGTGTTCTTGAATACATGTCATCTGGTTCTAATTTGAATAAGACATGGTCTGCACATTTTATTA
Organism: Calotriton arnoldi; assembly: GCA_963921515.1. Classification (NCBI taxonomy): domain Eukaryota; kingdom Metazoa; phylum Chordata; class Amphibia; order Caudata; family Salamandridae; genus Calotriton; species Calotriton arnoldi. The sequence continues at coordinate 3,211,712 of CAWUFW010000313.1, read as the reverse complement.
ATCTGACATCCTTCTCTGTGAACTGCCTTACTTCTGTGTTTATTATTTCTTTCAAATCAGAAGGTAATTTTTCAACTGTCTTTTCTGAAAACAATGCTACAGCTGTCTCTTGTTGGGCCATTTTAAAATGTACATCCTCATCAGGAATCTGAAAAGTAACATTATCTGGTGTACAGTAATCTGTGCTGTTTAATTTGAAAAACAATTGTTTTCCTGCCAGGCCTGAGTCACAAACAACAACTTGGCAATTTTCCTCAAATGGGCCTATTTTGGGTGCAAATTCTTCTAAAACTGGGTTTGTAATTTCTCCTTTTAAAATTCCTACAACTAAGTCTGGATCTTTCACTGCTTTCACAATGGACTTGGTAAATTCAAAATTGTTAGGGTTAAAACTCTCATTTTCAAATATAGCAACCTGTTGAACTGGGTTCTGATTTTGTTTCTGGAAAGAATTCACATTTGCTCCGGACAACTTTTTAAAATTAATTTTAGCATTTTCCATATTTAGTGGGACCATTTGGGCTTGAAAAACTCCTGCCATTGGTACCTGTTTCTGAACTGACATTTGCATTTGCTTGGCTGACACATCTTGCACCTGCATTTCTCTCTGTTTTTGCACATTTCCAACTGCTGCATCATGTTTAAATTTAAATTTCTTCTTCCAATGCTCAAATCTGTTATAAAGATGGCAAAAGGACAATTTTTCCAGCAGTACAACATCCATACCTGAATGTGCACAGACCAAATCACCTTTACTTCCATCCTGTGTTCTTTTAATCTGTACCCAATCAACATCCTTTGCTGGCACTCTGCCCTTCAGGAAAGTAATCACTGCTACGTTTTTCTCCATAACAACAGAAAATGATGGTGCATTCATGCAAACCCTTATCATTGTCTCCTCAGCTGGCCTTTGCACAGCAACTTTATATTTAAACCACAATTCAGTCTGCATGGCAATGTCAAAGAACATTTGCAAATTAATGCACAACTCTGTTAAAATTTCAACAAATCCATCTACTTGTGGGTACCACAGCATAAGTTTGTCTCTCAATTGTGGGAATGTGTTCAGAAATGCTGCAAGTTCACCTTTGTTCCGTGGCACATGAACATGCACTTCTCCCACCATTTCTCTCAATGAGTAAGCAAAAGCTTCTCCCTCATCCTGTTTATTATTTTTCCCTAACAAGGTCTGGTGGTTTCTTTTTCTTCTCATGTTTTCTTGCCCACTTGTCTCCTAATTTCTCAAACCCATTGCATTTAAAATTATATTTTATTATTTCTGCAAGGTGCAAATGCATTCCTGAAGAACACATTTTCTCATTTGCCTCATCATTCATATGTACCCTGAAGCTTTTCTGAAATGGAAAACTTCCTGAAACATCAATTTCATATTTTTGAGCCAAATCGGTCAGACTACCATGTGTAGTTACTGCACATGTATTTGTTTCCTTACTCAGGGAAATTAATTCTTTTTCCTGACACTGGTTCACATTTACATGATTTAAACAGCAGGGACTGTTAATTTCTTCATGTTCAAATGTTGAATTGAAAACACTAAGCTGTTTCTCTTTTCCATGGTCTGGGTTAATTTGGTCCCCCATGCTCTCTATCTTTTTAAGCACTGCTGCTTCCTCACAGCAGGTTTGAAAAATCCCATCTTCAAATATATTCATTTTTCCCTGGGTTATTGGTGTTGTAAAGACCATTTCTCCCCCACGTTTCAGTGCTTGGACTGTCTGGGGTAATTTCTGTTCAATAATCTGTGAATTCTGAGTTTCTGAAATAAACCCTGACATAATTACTCCTTCTGCAGCTGTTTGAACCTTTTGAGTAGGGGCCATATTAATTGGGACAGTCACAATTTTTCTAGGCATTGCCTGTGCATCTGTAGTTTGTGATATCTGGACTGAATCAGTCACATTTAAAGCAGTAACACCTGGAGGTATCACTGTCAGTGCTGAATCAACAAGTAGTGGGTCAATCTGAAATGTCTGCACAGTTCTTTCAATCTGTGTTTCTCTCTGTTTAACAGAAGCAGTAGCCACTGTAGTACTTACTGGTACACTATTTTCAGTATTTTTAATGGGAACCACATAAAGTGGCGGACACTCTGTTAACAATGCATCCATTATTTCATCCCCTGAATCATTATTTATTTGAAGCTTTTTATCATCATTAATTCCCTTCTCCTGCATCTGGTGCTTTACCTTTTTATCCTCACTTGCTTTGTCTCTTGCTGTCTTTTCCCACATGCTCAAGGCCTCAAATTGTGCAGCTCTAGATGGTGTCTTTATTTCACATAACACTTCCCTTAATTTGTCAATAATTTGCAATTCAAAAGTACCATCTTTTGGAAACTTCAAAGGACCTTCTTTTTCAGTAATCTTGCACCATTGGTGAACCCACATACATGAATTTTGTCCCAAATTGGTAGACATAAAATGCACGGGTGTTCCTTCAGGAGCATCACCAATTAAAAACGAATTTTTCACTTTACCTCCCAACAGTTTCTTTAAACCTTCAAACATTTTCATTTCTGCAATAGTTCAATGCAATTTCTTTTCTCCAATGCTGTCAGTTTCAATTTCAGTCAGTTTAACTCCTACTACTGACCCTCCACAAAATCTTACTGCAATATATTTTCTGAGTTTTCTTAATCAAAATTCTGTTAGTAACAACATAAAAACATTCGCTACTCTGTCTGCTCCACTAAACAAAGGATAGATTTCTTTTCACTGCAAGTAACACATTCCGCTTACTCTTCACAAAGTAAGAACTTCTGTTTACTCCTCAAACACTGCGAGTAAATCCCTTCCGCTTACCCTTCACTCAAGCTCAGAAGAACCTGCTACTCCTTCAGTGTTACCCTTTCTAGGTGATACAACACCAAAGTTTCACCAGCGAACTCTTTGCTATCAATCACTCTCACTTTTACACAGAAAATAGTCCCTAATTTAACACTGCCAGCCCTACCTAGCTTCTCAGTGTTATTCCAACAGACGAGTAACCTCACTGCAGTGTGGCTTCCATTTACCACCCGCTATTCCTTTCCCGGGAATTTCCAGGTATCACTGTACCTGTGCTTCCAGACAACATAAAACAAGACACTAACTTTTCATGTTAAGAACATATAATCAATAATCAAAAATTCTGTCCTATGAAATTACCAATATAATCAATAAAACCATCAAGTCAAAAATGAGCAAACTTTTCATCAACAGTCAAAACCCTTACTATTTTCAACACTTCAAAAATACATCCTAGCACATTAACAACATTTCACAACCCTATTGATACTCACACCACTCCAGCAATCGCCTTCTTGCGTCACCTTTCAGTACTGCTTTGCCAGTCTTCAGGTTCTGAGCATTGGAACAGGAATCAGGACTTTGACATTTATCTAACTTGGGCAATTATTTTCTAGAACTAATTTTCACAGATCAACTCTCCTCCTAAGGTCAATGGACCATTAGTCAAATAGTTGATGGTGATATTAATAATCCTTAATCACCAAACTAATTGATAATAACCTTCCTCTTGCTACCAGAAACTGATGCAGCGGTAATTTCACGGTAATTTCTCAATGCAAAACCTCATTTACCTTCTAATTTACCGCTGCAAAGGTACTGGACCCTTGCCACTGTATATTACCATCAGGAGATTTTATATAAACATGAAAAATCAAAAATGCAATTAATATTTAAGCCAATAAAGAGAGTTGTTGAGTATTTTAAAGGGTTTTATTTTCTAGTTAAAAGTTAAAGTTCTCTGACCCTTTATTCATTAGTCAAATATCAATCAGGTTACAGAATTGAAAATAGGAAAAATAGAATGAATACAAAACATATTATAGGTTGCATACAAAACATTCCATAAAGGAAGGGAATGAGGCAATCAAATGTCAATCAGAATTCTCCAAAGAAAGTTCAGGAAATATAATTCAAGAGTGATTTATGCAAGGCTAATCAATAATTAATAATTGGCAAAAATCTCCCATAAAGAGAAATAAATGCATAAGACAAATAAATCTTTTCAAAACGAATTAATTAGTCAAAGTATGAACTTAAAAGTTTTAGCATCTAAATCTAATCCTGTTCTATCCAGCTCCACTCTCTGCCCTGGTCTGTTCAATCTGTCCTCTCTGTGTTCACAGAGAGACGCTGCTCCTGAAAAGGCCCCTCCTTCACAGACCACAGAGGAATGTGATCTGCCTTGCCAAAAATATGACGTGCAAGGCTAGCCTATACCCCCACCTCCCTCTATCTCTCCTCGGACGCAATCTGCTCTCAGACTGCACCAGCGACGTTCGCGTACCTAACCCATATGATGTCTGATCTCATCTGCTTCTTCTCCTCTCCTCCCGCATCAGACTAAGGCCCTAAAGCTTAAGGCTTAAAAAGCGAGCACCCAAGCCCCCTAAGAGGTAATTATTTATACTCTAATTCTTGGCTGACTATTCTAATAATGTTGCAGATTTTCAGTAAAGCTTGTACCCTGATTGGATAGCTTAGATGACGAGGGTCTCACCATCCTGTTCTCATTGGCAAATCCAACCCACACCAGTTTTAACAAAAGAAGCGTTAATGATTAATACAATTATATGTTTTAGCAACATTTACTAGGAAAAATGTTTCAGTCTATTTCCTCCTTCCTGTCACATCACACGCAGGAAGGACACATTCCACAAACACTGGTACATTGGCAGGGTAACAAGAATGTACAGTTCATGGTGGCCTTGAACCAGGTCTTCACTTGAGGCACTTGGCAGTATGTAGCTGGTTCTGCGCATGCGTCTCTCAGCACGATTCTCAGCCATGCTGGATTCTTAGGCAGCCATTTAATGGTGGGCCCATAAACAAAACAAACACAAAATAGTATTAATTTACTAAATAAAACCCATTATGTTTTACCTCCCCAAACTAAAACCCTGTATAAATGATTACTTAGCAAAAGCTATTAGTTTAAAGGAGCTTTTCTTATTATTTGTGCACAACATGCACAAATGTGCAATGTACAACATAGCATAAAACATGCACTAGTGTAAATTTTGAAAGCGCACACAGTTAATACATACTCATAGCAACATGCTCTAATGTTTTAGATAGCTTTTCATGCCAAATGCGTTTGCCCCATGTGTAGTGTTGGTGCAGGGTTGATTAATTAATACACATTATAAAAAGATGTGTTATGAACTGAATATGCATTGTCTAAATATGCAACAAAGCCAAAGTCTCTTGAGACAGGAACAGGGAGTGTAATTTACAGGGAAAAGAAGCTGGGAAGAGACAACACACATTCTATGATTATCTTCAAAGCTAAAGAGGCCACTGAAATCACGAGTTTTCTCTACACTGCAAAAACACATGTTAATTCAGCACAAGCATTTCAGACTGAAAGCATTTATGACCAAGCCTCATTTTATGTTTTTCACTTTGCATGCACCAAAAGTGCCACTTTTAAAAAACTTTTGACTAGGCATGTGCCATGTGTTTTCACTTGCACCAAAATTTGTGTGCCATTTTAAATGCAGTCTGTCTGAAACATAAAAATAAAGCAATGCTTAATTTGAGAAATCTAGCTCTATCAGTTGCCTTAATGATTTCCGACTATAAAGGAAGCTAAATAAAAACAAAAAATTCATGCTACAAATGATTACAGATGATCTTTGTATGAAAAACTATTCAAGTGTAATTTTCGGGCCTTTGCAAACTCTTAAAACATGAACAAATGGCCAGTATTTTTCTTTTGGAAAGGTGGCAGCTCTATGAGGATAGGGATAAGAGAGACACAGAAAGTGTTCTGTTAGAGGCAGGACACAAACACAGGTGGGGATGGGAAAAGAACACAGAGAAAGACTGTAGAAGTATGCTTATTGCTCAAGAATCTACATACAGTAAATAACTGGTTACCTTACGATCAAATATTCATTGAACAAGTCAATGCTGTTCTTAGTAATACAGCATTACTATGTGCTTTCTCTGTAATGATGTGCGAGCGAGAGCCCACGCGGTGAATTTTCAGCGTTATCGCGCTATGGAAATTGGTTTAATAGCCACCAGGGAAAACATCCCGCCATTTTATCACTGTGGAACGGGAAACATAAACACATAGAATAATACTACCTCGTCAGATAATTCTAAAAACCACTAACCACATAGAGTGATTAAACCAAAAAGGTTCTGGTCCACAAAAATGAGTGGGGATGCCCACCACCTCAACCAGAATCACAAATTAAACCCCGGGTTTGGTTCACAAAGTTATTTGCATGTATAGAATGAGCATACCGGCACAAATATTTTTTTAATAAAGTAAAGCCTCTTCCCTATTCACAAAACATGGTTTTCTGTCATAGGAAGGGATATTCACACATACCACAAACTGAGTATCTTATAATATTACTGGGGTAAATTAAGAAACAGGGTAGCCAGAAGTACAGGTGATAACAGGATGCTTTATTCTTTAAGATAAGAGTCTCAGGTTACAGGTAAAAGATGGTAGGAAGGAAGCAGGAAAACCCCACCGGGAGCAGCATCCTTGCTGCTCGGCCCACGCACTCCAACTGACATTCACTCCACCAGGCACACATCAGCGTTACCCCACACTCACACTGGCTAAGCAGCAGGGGACATAAAACTAAGGCGAGGGTGCATGGCATAGAAATTAAGATACCACAATTATCTTATAGTAAAGCTTCTCCAATGGGTGATGAGTGGCTGGTCTAGGGAGAAGGAGCACTCCACAGACCCTCCAGGATTTCGCGGTTTGCCGCGAAATCGGCACTTTTGTAAAAATGCAGCGATTTTTACAAAAGTGCCCACGAAATTGGCACTTTTGTAAAAATGCCGCGATTTTTACAAAAATGCCCGCGAAATCGGCACTTTTGTAAAAATGCAGCGATTTTTACATAAGTGCTATTGGTGCAATGATTTGTGAAATATGCTGATCCGCGCTCTGTGATGCGCTGCGAGCCTTGGTTCACAGGCACTGACTGCTGTGGCAAGCTGGCTCCGCCTGAGGTTGCGAGCGGTCACTGTTAGCCTGTGGGTATGCATTGTGGATGTGTGGGGAGATTGTGCACAGGGCAGGACCAGGGGGCACTTTTGCTTCACATGCGGCTGTACCGAACTAGCAGGAGCTTTCGGCAATAGGATGCGAGAATTCCTGGCGGCAGACACAGCGAGAGGCTGAGAGAGCGACAGAGAATTACGTTAAACATTGCACTGACTGGGTCCAGAGACCGTACCGAGGAAAACCTGGGATGGAGTCTCACACTATTAAGCATACACGAAGGAAGCGATGTAAAAACGATCTGGAAAAAAAACATGAATGAAAACTCGCATACAGTAGAGAGCAGGGGTGATGGAATGTATACAAACTGGAAACGTAATTAGGCAATTAAAGCTTTGTGTGTATGTAATCTACTGGAACATGCTACCAGTAAATGTGCTTCTGAAGACAAATGTTTTTATTTTCTCTGATTAATCTCGCTCACTAGCGCAATTGTTTATGTAGAACTCTATCATTTAAGTTTCAAAACTCTGTAGCCTATGATATGATTGACCAACTCAAGTGTGCTTATTTTATCGGTTTTGTGAAAACCTGCAGGGGCCTGACCCAACTGTGGTAAAGGGAACAGAAGCTAGGACCACGTGGAAGGTTCAAGTAACCACAGACGTTGAATAGCACTTCCTGTCTGCAAATTCATGTTGAAATGGACAGAGGGTAAAGGCAACCTGGAGTAAGTAGGTCAGAGTGGGATGGTGATGGCCACAACACTTGTCCAGCCCAGAGGTTAAAAAAAACATATAATGGACTCTCCCATTCCCTGTCCTGTGTTTTCCCCCCATCCACCCGTTATTGTCCTCTAGAAGGTTGAGAACACTGAAGCTCATTTAGAATGTTGGCATGAGGCAGAGAGAGTTGGCAGTTGCTTGAGGATTGAAGAGGAGAGATTGGAGGCATTACGTTAAATATAACTGAAGTTAACCATCCTACTCAACTGAAGGACGTCCTCCTAAACCGGCATCTCAAATAGCGGGTCGTCTATCATTCAGGCCGTCAAGTTGACCTTCCTTAATATTCTTCCTCCCTCCTGCTCAACCACTGATTTTATATGATACAACTCAGCTGCTCTGTCTATACTTGTTATCTTTGATGTGAACATTTACTGTTGTGAAGCTCTCTGATACCTTTGGGTCTAGCTAGCGCTATATAAAACTCTTATATATATGCCATTACCTACTGTGTAATAGTGACTGCACCAGATTCACCAACAGGGCTGCTTCCTCTGTTCCATATCCCAGGTTGCCTATTTCAAAGTGGAATACTCTGCTAAAACAGTTTCCATTGTTTTAAAGCTGAAAATGGATGATTATGAGTAAAATAAAGTGCCGCAAAAATGCTGCTAAATTTCCATATTTGTGCCGCTAAATTTCCATATTTATGCCGCTAAATTTGCTAATCCATGCCGCAATATCCTGGGGGGTCTGACTCCACCCTGAAACACCCAAATGCTTGTCAAGGGCTTTAAGTGGGATGAAAAAACTGGGGGTCTCTCAAAGGGGCGTGGCTGATGTAATTAAGGGGATTACTTACAAACACATAAGCTAAAAACCTGGGCTTAGCATAGTGTGCCGCCCGACTGGCATTTTGCAGCTTCTGTCATTGCATCCAGATATATAATACAAGTAACATTACACCTACAACATGCCAGGACTATTGGTTTTGTCAATGGTTGTTAGTTGCATAAGATAAATAAACACCAACTACGGCTTCTCATGGAAAATGCTTCAGTTCTGACATGATGAGGCTGTAAAAGAACTACAGCAAGACTCTTTGAAGTTACATCAAAGGCAGTAAAGAGTGGTACAGCTGCACAGTTTTTTTTTTCCAAATAGGAGATACAATTTACAATCCAATTACAGCGATACATGACATTAATATACCATTTGCTCTATGCTTACAGCATTTTCCAATTTCGAATCACTTATTGCAACAGAGACATAGTGAGGAAACTATTCATAAGAGCGAAAGTAAGTCATAACTTTCATGAATAACAAAAAGAGAAATAAAAAAACAACAAAGATGAAACAAGAAGCAGTGTGGAACCAATGCGGTGCAGCATTATACGTCAAGTACAAGGTTATCATCAGAAATGTAAAATTGCAATCAGGATACACTTTATCCAGCGTCATTCAGACGAAAACTAGGGGGCATATTATCAAGCCCTTTATTGCCGCGTTAGCTGCACTTTTCTGCCGCTAATGCGGTGATGGAGCAGGATAAATGAAAATTTTTTAACCTCCTAATAATTTACGTAAAATAATTAATGAACATGTTCGTTTAAGTAAATAACCAACAATTTATGTTACATGTGAAGGGTTAAAGGTAACACGCGATTTTGTGTGCAAATTAATCTACTTATAATTGTTGACGTGTCTAACATAATCTAATATTTGCGTACTAATAAAATAATAAACGCATGATTTGTGCTTTGAAAATAAAACGTGTGGTGGCAAAATAAAGCGATGGTAAGTAAGGGACGGCTTTATATGTTGCTTTTTGCTAGGTAATACCTAATTGGGGTACGTAGAAAGACGGGAGGGAAACGAAAGGGTTTATATTCTTTATTTTTAACAATATTTTGTTTATCTTTGAAAATAGTGCGCTTAGGCCTGTTGAGCAGCGATATAAAATGGCCGCCATGAGCTAGAGTACGCATGTGCGAGAAGCCGTGTGGAAAAGGAGAAAGGCTGTGAACAAGAATGATCACGTGTTCGTGCTGAGAGCCTAGGATGGAAGTATGGTCAAGGCTATTGTGACCTTACTGAGCAAATGTGTGCCAAGATGATCAGCAAGAAGCGTGAGAAGTCAAAATGATTAAATGGACAAACGGAACTGTTGAACCTAAAAAGTATCAGAAAAAGATACAAATTGGACTGATCGAAACTGATGAGTAATGTCATGAACTGTGGGAAACGATGCAAGCATGGACATTCCACAAAGAACTGGTTAAGACAAGGAAGTTTGATAAAAATGTAAATGGACTCGAATGGACCAATGAGAGAGAATCACGCCATAAAGAGGCGACATTTTATTTAGTAAGCGAGAATTAGGGTATAAGAAGACCTACTCCGGGTGGGAGGGATGAGTAGTAGTTTTATTATTATTAATGATGATGAGCGAGCGTACTGTTAGGAGAAGAGAGAGCTGAGATTGCTGATAGATGAGTTTCGGGTGCTGAGTTGCTGTTGCGGATGATCGAAGCTGCTGCTGCTATTTTCATTAAGTATAAGATGCTGCTTTTGGAGAACCTTTTTACTCCTGATAGATTTTTCATTTAGAGCTATTAGATTTTCCAAGACAGATAGATTGATCTTTTTGGAGTTCTTGCTGTGACAAACTTTATCTTCCATCTAATAGGTATGCATTGTAATTTCAATTTATTCTTATAATGATGATAAATGTAATAATCTGAGTGATAAACTTAAAACTTATGCATTGTTTCTAAAACTTTATATAAACTTTATTATCTTTAAACAAATGACTCAGTGATTCTTTAGCTCAATAATTAAGGTAAAATGTTAAAGAGTTTATTGTGATTGAGCTGGTCTTAATCACCATCAACTGATTCCTACTAGTTGGTCCATCGACCAATGAGCGGAATACCTTAAAAGCAATGAGAAACATTATGTCATGTTAAAAAGAGGTATCCCGTCTCCTTCCAGCGAATCATTTACTGTTTTTCTCCTAGGTTAAGGACGGAGGTAATCCAGGGAATAAATGGGTAAGTGAATGTATATGCGGTGTTAATGGGCCCCACCGTCATATGGATATAGTCTGTGTATTGGAGAGATAGTTGTACCTGGATGACCGAGTCATATAGGAGAAGAATTTTTATTGTTAGCGCTGGATCAGATTTCTTGGTAGCAGAGTTATGGTTACTATAGATTAGTTTGGTGATTATTGATTATTGATTATTGATTATTGATAAGTTCATGTCTAACACTTTATGTTGAGTCACGTTATGTTATATGTAAGTTTTCACGCTTCCGGGAAGTAGGAAGTGGAACACGTGTGGCAAGAGAAGTCACATGGAATAGTGCATTGTCTGAGTTCATATTGGTGATAACACAGGTTGTGTTATGATAGGGACATTTTCCGCATAAAAGGTGTGTAAGAGAAATAGTGACCGGTTTTCTTGTGAAACTCTGGCCTTAATTCTCAGGAGCAGTATAGTCTCCACAGGTGTTTTATCCCCAGAGAAAAGGGTTTACCGCTTGCTTGAAAGAAGGGTAAGGTAGAGGGAAGTGCTACTTTATCGGCGAAACGGGAAAATTCTGTGGTAGGGTAGAGGTAAGCGCTGCCTACTGGAAAATACAGAATTCTTGTGTAAATGGACAAAGCTATCTCTTTGGTTTAGTGAATCAGACAATGGAAATGTGTTTTAAATGTTGTAACTAACGAAGAATTGTTGAAAAAGAAATTGCCGATAAATTTTGTAAAGGAGGGGTCTAGAGCAGAACTGACGTAGACAAAAGCCGCGCTGGGATTGGACAGTGCGCTAGTCATACAGAGACAGGAGCAGAACTGACGTAGACAAAAGCCGCGCTGGGATTGGACAGTGCGCTGTAGACAGAAACCGCTCTGATTGGAGTGTTGGTGTGAGTCGCGCTAAGATTGGACGGATAGAATAGTGACGTGGAAGTTTATGATTGGAGTGTTGGTGTGAGTCGCGCTAGTATTGGTTGGAATAACGCATAAAGAACAGTGTTGAATTGTGGATCGTTTGAGGAGAGAAAGCGATTGTGAATCATGTCGTATTATGAATATGGTAGAGAGAAAACGTCGTGGATGTCGAAAGTTAAGAACTTCTTTAAGAAAGACAAAAAGGTAGTGACTAGAGAGGGACAAGTAATTCCTCCACCGAAATCACCAGCTTCGCACATGATGCTGAAATATGGATATCATACATGCATATGGTTAGAAAATTGGACAAAATATACCAAGAATGATGGAGCATTGGCTTTTCCTGAGAATGGTTCATTTAGTGTAGCTGTATTACGGAATTTGAGAGAGAAGATGGCAATGTTAGAACCTAGACCTAGACCGACACAGTTTGAAGCTTTAAGTGAATGGGAAAATGAGATGTATGAACGAGAGAGATTCAGAGGATTAAAGAATCATGAGTTTGTGCCTGGAAGGTTATGGGGAGTAAATCATGAAGACAGAATAAAGCGTTGGAGATGTGCTAATATGACAGGAGGTTTGTTTCCAGCTTTTACAGTTGAGGAAGAAGCAAAGAAAAAGTGTACAGAGAAAAAGAAACATGTGGTTATGGAAAAGTATGGGTATGGTGGTAGTGAAACGGAAGATGAATTGCTGGAAGATATTTTAAACAGAAACCCACCTCCATACCAACAGACTTCTGCGGTGGTGACACCTAATGCACCGCCAATGGAAACTGGGAGGAATAAAATTCCCGAACGAAGAGATGAGATAAATAGGTCACAAGATCAATTAAAAACTTCACAAAATGAAGAGATAGAAAGTGACAATGCAACTGAATTAGCAAAACCACAAGAGAATTAACTGAAAAGATAAGAGAATTGACAAAGAATATGGAAGCTGTAACTGTACCAGTAACGATAGGTCCAGTAATGCCAATTTTTGAGAATCAGAAAATTGATGAACGTTCTTTAGTGATTCCTATGAATTCGCATTTGCAAAGAAAAAGAGAAGGGAGGGAACTGGACAATGAAGGTGCACACCATTTGGTTAGTACCTATAGACCAAGCCCACCTACTAATTTGACGATAAATGAGAATGAGTTCAGGAGAATACCTATGGTAACGGAGTCTGCATCAGGGACACCAGAAAGAAGTAACAATTGGATAGAATTAAATAGTACGCCTGTAGGTCCGACTCCAGATGAGTTAAATGAATGGATGAAAACGCTAAAAACGAAAGAGACAGAAGTAAAACCATTAGATGTAATTAGGTTAAAAATAGACATGGAAGAATTGATTTTAGGAACGATTGGTACAGAAAAATTAAAAAATTATCAGGATGATGAGATTATGTTTTTGTGCAAAAGTCTTACATGGAGAGCTAGAAATTTACATGACAAATTAGAAGAGACAGCAAGTGAACTGGGAGTAGAATTTGCAAAAGTGAGAACGTTGCAGAAACCATATAGAGTAGATTTTTGTGAGAAAGATATAGAGAATCTGAACACATCAGGAAGATTGACCCAAATAAAAGAATTAATTGTTTTACTGAGAAAATGGGGTGATGTGGATAGATGGAGAAGTAGATGGATAAAAAGAATGAGAAAGTAACAGATAAAGCATCTTTGGCTTTTGCAGTGACAGATAAGGAACCAGTTGTAAGGGAGTACCCGATGAGAGAAACTCCAGGAGGTAGTTATGTGCATGTTCCATGGCCTAGACAGGATATACTGTCATTTACAAATGATTTCCCAAAGTTGAGAGAGAAGCCAGTAGAATGGTACAGACAAGTGGAGAGATTTGTTAAAGTTTCAAAGGTGTTGTGGATAGACTTGGATGGATTGTTTGATATAGTAGTGCCAGCTGATTTGTGGACAGAATGTAAGATTACTATTGATTGGCCAACGGTAGAATATCCAAGAGATGCTAAAACAGGAGCGCCAGGACCAGAAGTGATGAGAAAGTACGATCAAGTAATTACCTTTTTGAAGAATAAGATTCCACCTAAAGAAACAGATTGGGTAAAAATAGACAGAACCACGCAGGAAAGTAAAGAATCAGTGCATGCTTACTATGAAAGACTGTTGTTAGTTTTCAAACAGTATAGTGGTTATGAGACACTAAATGAGAAGGATATGAGTCATTTTGTATATAGATTTGTATTTGGGTTGAAACCAGAGATAAGTGAGATGATTAAACAGCATATGATTTGTTGGCAGAATAGCACAGTCGATGAAGTTTTGAGATATGCTAAGTATTGCAGTGATGATATTGAGAGTAGACAGCGTAAATTGAAAGAAAAAGCCATGTGGGCACAGGTGAAAGTTGCAGAGAAACAAGAAGCTCAATTGAGTAATACAGGTAATGAAGCAGGACAGGCTAGATTTCGACCAAATATAGGTAAAGGAAAAGGACAAATGAGCATAGATGAGGCAAAGAAAAGGTGGCCATGCCACAACTGCGGAAAGCTAGGGCATTGGAGAAACGAGTGTAAATTTCCTCCAAAACTTAATGTGGAAAATCAATCATTAAATTCACAGGTGCAGAGTGAGGTAGTTACTCAACAGAGTCAGGTGCCACAACCACCACTTCCCAAGAGTGTTAACCAACAGAAATTCAGTGCAGAAACAGGATTCTACGGAGGAGAGCAGGTAACACAGTTGCCGCGTGCAGCTGCCATTTCTCAATATTGGTTACGACAGGATGAGGATGAAATGGATGAAAGCTTCTGATGGTGCCTAGGAGAGGGGGAAGAGTGCGTGCTTGGCGCAACTCTAGAGGTAGAACAGTCTGGTCCATTTGTGGATGGAGAAGTGAATGGTGCAAATGTAACATTCCTTGTGGACACTTGAGCTACCCGTTCTACTGTTAGGTCAGTGGAAATTCCAAATCTTCCTCTCTCAGGTGAACATATCCAAGTAGTTGGAGTATCGAATCAGCAAATTAAGACGCCTCTTACTAAATTAGTGGAGGTAAAGATTGGTCCATTTACTGAAATGCACCGATTTGTGGTATGCGATTGTAGTCCTGTGAACCTATTAGGACGCGATCTATTGTGCAAAATGAATTGTACTATCTATTGTACTCCAGATGGAATTGCATTTCAGACCCCAGATGAAGATGTATTGTATAAAATGACACTGGTGAATTTAGAACCAGAAGTAAATGATTTGTTTCCTGTATTTGATGCAGAGAAAATCCCAATTGAACTGAAAAAGACAGTGAAAGAGGAAGTGTGGGACTTTACAGGAGAAGATATAGGATTAATGAAAGAAGTAGATCCCGTTAAAATCTCCGTAAAAGAGGGAACGAGTTACCCAAATACGCCCCAGTATAAATTGACACCAGAAATAATTGAAGGAATAATGCCAGTAATAAATAAAATGGTTGAACAAGGGATTCTAAAAGAAATCATGAGCAGTCCATGTAATTCGCCAATAATGGGACTGAAAAAGCCAAACGGAACATATAGAATTGTACAGGATTTGAGGAAGGTAAACAAAATTGTAGTGCCTTGTTGCCCAATAGTACCGAACCCTGCTGTGATTCTATACCAGATTCCACGTGAAGCAGAATGGTACACAGTAATTGATTTATGTCATGCATTTTCTCTATTCCATTGCATCCAGATAGCCAGCCATTATTTGCGTTCAGGTTTGGAGAGCGTATTTTGGCATGGTGCCGAATTCCTCAAGGGTACACAGAAAGCCCTTCGATCTTTAATCAGATTCTAAAGAAATCCTTGGAAGATTTAAAAATGCCAGAAAAATCAGTGATGGTTCAGTATATTGATGACCTACTGGTGGCATCAAAAACGAAGGAAGCATGTGTCAATGATACAATTGCTTTGCTGAATCATTTAGCCAAAAGAGGACATAAAGTGTCCCCATCAAAATTGCAGTTTTGTCAACAAGAAGTCCAATATTTAGGGCATAAAATTGAGAAAGGAGTGCGAAAGGTAACGACTGAAAGAATAAAGATGATTCAAGGAATGAGAGCTCCAATGACGCAAAGAGAGGTAAGAATGTTTTTGGGAATGGTTGGATATTGTCAACAATGGATAAGCGGATTT
Organism: Calotriton arnoldi; assembly: GCA_963921515.1. Classification (NCBI taxonomy): domain Eukaryota; kingdom Metazoa; phylum Chordata; class Amphibia; order Caudata; family Salamandridae; genus Calotriton; species Calotriton arnoldi. Next base: position 3,195,911 of record CAWUFW010000313.1, on the reverse strand, counting down.
TCGTTGATCGCCAAACCGTTGCAAAAACTGACAAAGAAGGATGTTAAAGATCCTTTTGAAATGAATGATGAGGAAATGAAAGCATTCAGAGAGCTGAAAAAGAAATTGTATGAAGCTCCAGCATTGGGAATGCCTGACTATGAGAAAGACTTTGAGTTGTATTGCAGTGAAAGAGATGGATGTGCATTTTCAGTCTTGGTACAGAGACATGGAACCATGAAAAGACCCATTGCATATTTTTCAGCTGTTTTAGACCCTGTAGCAAAAGCGTTGCCTGGATGTTTGAAAGCAGTTGCTGCTACTTGTGTGAGTCTGGAACAGAGCGAAGGCATAGTGATGGGATATCCACTGAGAGTATATGTTCCCCATTCTGTGGAAATTCTCTTGACAAGAATGAAAACCCAATACATGACACATAGTCGGCTGACTAGGTATGAAAAAGTAAATTTGAGTGCAGATAATGTGACCATTGACAGATGTATGAATGTGAATCCTTCGACATCATTGCCAGATGAAGAGAGTGTGATTGAAATGGATGAAGTAGATCACGATTGTCTGAATGTGCTTGAATATTGTACAAAACCAAGACCAGATATACGAGATGAGCCCTTAAAAGAATCAGATTATATTCTGTTCGTGGATGGCTCATGTTTGAGAACAAATGATGGAGTTCTAAGTGCAGCGTATGCGGTTTGCACAGTAGCAACTGTGATGGAAGCATCTTGTCTGAAAGGGATACGGTCTGCCCAAGTCGCAGAACTAGTAGCTCTGATTCAAGCCTGCAAGTTGGGAAGAAATGTACGGGTTACGATTGTGACAGATAGCCAATACGGTTTTGGAATTGTGCACGACTTCGGCCAGATTTGGTCACAAAGAGGTTTCTTGACGTGTGCAGGAACGCCAATTAGAAATGGAGATTTTGTGAAAAAGTTGCTTGAGGCGATACAGCTGCCTAAACAGATTGCTGTTGTGAAGTGCAATGCACATAAAAATGGGGAAGACTACATAACTGTCAGCAATAAGTATGCTGATGAGATTGCACAGTACTGTGCAAAGAATGTGGTCTCTTTGAACAGGAACCGAGAGAGAGAGCATATTTCTTGTCCTTTGCTTTTTACTAACCCTGTTGAGACATGGGATGAGGTGAGACAGTTACAGGAAGCAGCAGATGATGAGGAAAAAGATACATGGATAAAAGCAGGATGTAGAAAACATGAGGAAAATGATGTTTGGGTTTACAGAGATGAGAGACCAGTTATGCCTGATAGCATGATTTCTGACATGGCACGGATGTACCATGGACAAGCCCATATTGGGAGAGATTCAATGATCAGACTTTTAGACAAACATGGTATAATCCAAAATTCAGAGCCATAGCTGAGAGTCTTTGTCAAAGATGTCTTACTTGTCAACAGTTAAATCCAGGAAGGAAGACAGTAGTGAGTCTAGGAACAATAGGACGAGAAGGAGGTCCCTTCACTAGAATGCAAATGGATTTTATAGAAATGCCCCCGAGCAACAGACTAAGGTATGTCCTCGTAGTCGTCTGTTTGTTTTCCCGTTGGGTGGAAGCATACCCGACCAGAAGGAATGATGGAATCACGGTAGCAAAACTTATGCTGCGAGAATTCATTCCGAGGTATGGTTTTCCAGTCACGATTGAAACAGATAGAGGAACACATTTCCAAAACGAATTAATTAAACTGATTTGTGAAGCACTATGGGGCCGATTCCGATTCGGGCCGGAAATCTCTCCGACCGAGCCGGACCCGGAGAGAATTCCGACCGAATCGGACCCGTGCAGTCCGACCGGACGAGTACGATGCATTCGCATGCTATCGGACTCGATTCGGTCGGACTCCCATTGAAGTCAATGGGAGCCAGTCGTACGACGCGTACACGGGCTCCCATTGACTCAATGGGCACGACGCGAACAAGGGCGCCCCCTACAGTGGGTACGCGTCCATGCGCATCGCGGCATACATGCACAGGTAGGGGGGACCCATGGGTCCCCCCTGTGTGCGACTCGCGCGCCTATGCATTCAGGGGGTCCGACGCGGACCCCAAAGTCCGGCTCCGACAGCTCTTTCGAGCCGGACGGGCGCGAGTCGGTCGGACTGCTTGCGGCGCGCATCGTACTTACCCGGCCGGGAAACGTCTCCATAGCGCGGTGCGAGTCGTGTCCGTGCGAGTCGGTCGGAGCGTGTTGAAGCCGCGTACGAGTCGGTCGGCGATTTCGCGGAGCATGCATCGTACTCGCTCGGCCGGACCCGCGGACGATTCGGTCGGGAAACAGGGCTCCGAATCGGATCCGGTAAATCCGAATCCGATTCGAGCACTACCGGCCGAGATCGGAATCGGCCCTTAGTATAAAACAGAAACTGCATTGTGCATACAGACCAGAGGCTTCTGGAATAGTAGAGCAAGTGAATGGAACAATTAAGAACAGGTTAGGAAAAATGTGTCAAGCCACAGGACTCAAATGGCCAGATGCCTTGCCATTAGTTTTAATGACAATCAGAAGTATTCCGGAAAGGAAAACTGGACTCAGTCCCCATGAGATAATTATGGGACGAGCAATGAGACAAGCACATGTACCTGTCAACAAACTACTGACTATAACTGATGATCTGGTGCTGGATTATTGCAAAGGATTGGCTGATGTGGTGCGTTCTGTGTTTCATCAGGTTGGACCGGATGCGACCACTCTTGAAAGAAAACCAGCTCACGACTTGAATCCAGGAGATTGGGTCCGCATAAAAGTCCACAGGAGAAGAAACTGTTTGGTTCCTCGCTGGGACGAACCACGACAGGTGATCCTGGTGACAACCACTGCAGTCAAATGTGCAGGAGTGAAACACTGGGTGCATGCCAGTCACACCATCAGAGTTCCAGAACCTGAAGATCGACATGTGAGTCGACATCTGGAAGTGTTGGATAACAGTTCAGCATCTGAAGCGGAAGAAGAAACGAACAGGGTGCCAGAACTTGAAGATCGACATGTAAGTTGACATCTGGAAGACCCAACTACAAGTGCAACGACAGAAGAAGTAGAGGAAATAGCTGAAGTTCCAGAACTTGAAGATCGACATGTGAGTCGACATCTGGAAATATCAGATACCAGTTCAGAATCTGATACAGACCATTCGGATTGTGAGGAAATTCTGAAAAGAAATTGGAAATTTGAAAGCATAAGAGAAGAAACTGACCACGAAGATAGTAACAGTGAGCAACCAAGTACAAGTTGTGATAAAAATCCTTCGGAGATAATATTAATAGATGAAGAAGGGAGAGTTTCAAACAGAAAGTTAGAAAAATCGGAAGATCCCCGAGGAGCAATAGGGACAGATAGCCAAACAAAAGAACAGGGAAATTTAGAAGCAGATAGAGAGATTGACACAAATTCGGAAGAACCTCGAGGAGGGACAGAAATAGGTGAACGAAGGAAGATAAGAAAAGAACCACAAGTAGAGGAAGAAAATGAAATTATAAGATTCCAAATAAGAGACAATAAAGAAAAAACTGAAACAGAGTCTGAAGAAAGTGGAGAAGAAAGAAACCAAAAACTAGAGTCAAGAAAAGGAATTGGAAAACAGAAAGTGAGGAAAAAGGAAGTGAGGCAAAAGGCCAAGAAAAGGAGACAATTGGCCCAACGAAGTAAGAAAATTAAGATACAGGATCATAAGGTTAGATGGAAAAAGTGCTGAACAAGTGAATGAAATAACAAGTCAGAAAGAGCAAGAAAAACAAGGTGGAAAACACTTGCAGAAAACAAAAAGAGTAAAGAAGGTAAATCCGAAGTATAGATCGCCTGAATGGTTGTACCTTGCTTTAACGGATAACAAAGAAGAAAAGAACACTCACGAGAACCCAGAACAAAGAAACCTAATGGGTGAAGGTGAAGTGCAACAAACTTGAAGAAATTTAAACGAATTTCTACCGGACTTGACAAAATACTGGATTTGACGAATTTCTACCGGATTTGACAAAATACTGGATTTGACAAAGAAAGAATTCTGAAAAGAATTAAAAGAAAGTACCAAACGAAGACAAAAACATTGGAGTGCAGAGTGGCTAAGAAGTCATTCCTGAGGTGTAGTGACACAAATTTTCTTGGAAATAAATAAATAGGTTATAAAACAAAATGGAGGATACTAGAGATAGAAAATGTAGATGTGAGTTTTTAAGTAGATGGTGTAAGATGTGCTTCTTTTGTACAGCATTATTAATGACAGTATGGGTGGTTTTAGCAATCACTATTCCAATTAGTTTAGCTGTAGTAGAAACGTCTAATCACACAGAGAAAGAAAAAGGAGCTAACACTCAAGAAACAGTTATATTAAAAAGTAGTGCAGAAATACATAGAGACAAATCAATAACAGATTTTTCAAAGAATGTTTTTACTAAGTTATTATATGAGTATGTAGAAACAATGGATGTAAGAGATTGCTATGTTTGTATGCAATTGCCTGCGTCTGTAGCAGAGGGTGTGACTTATCATCACCTTCCTTTGACGTATGGAATAACATGTAGTGTTTTAGCAAGTTTATTTTATAAAACAGGTAGATTAGAATATTATTACACTGACATAGATAAGATTTTTGCGAAAGTTTCTGTAGTTCCCGAACTAAACAAAATAAAAGAGGGAAAACGTTTGGTGAATTTTTCATAGAAGATAAGATTTTAACATTAGATAATATAGTTAAAAACAACCTTACCTGTGAGTTAAAGAAAGAAGAAAAAGTATTTTTAGAGATGGTTGAAGAAAGAAGAGTGAAATTTCAAAGAAAAGTGATAGAAGAGACAAAAACACCTCTTTGGGCGTTTGAGGAAGACAATCATGACAAGAAAAAGACAAATGCAGCTATGACTTGGATTGGCCCCAACAGGGAAGGTTGTGCATTAGAAGAAATAGAACAAGATATGACAATTATTTTGTGGGTTCCAGTATTTGCCATGACAATTATCAAATTTTAGGCGGATGGGGATTCAAAGGGGGAAAAGATCCAATATTTCCAGGGATTTATTATGTTTGCGGTAATAGGGCTTATTACAGGTTGCCGGACCATTGGTATGGGTCATGTTATTTAGGCCTGGTCTTTCCAAAGATTTTTCATGTGGATAGAAAAGAAAAAGGAACACACAAAATGATAAATACCTTTACACGTAGAAAAAGGGAAAGTTTTTCAGAAATAGTAGGTGATATTTTTGGTACATTGATACCAGCAGTGGGAATATCTTTGAATGCATTTAAAATTCGGAAATTATCCACAGTGGTAGATCGTTTATCTACAGATACTGCTGGAGGGTTCTTGATGATAAACACCGAGATGGTTGCCATGAGAGCTATGGTGATGCAAAATCGACTTGCCCTTGACATTCTTTTGGCAAAAGAGGGTGGAGTCTGTGGAATGCTGAAAGTCCAACATTGTTGCACTTACATTCCAGATAAAAGTGAAAATATACAAAAGTATATAAAGAATATTACAAATTTGCACAAAGAACTTGTTCCACTGGAGGTTGAAAGTGCATTTGGAAAACTTGGTAAAGGGTTTTCTTCAGTAATAAATTGGTTAACAAGAATGAGTGTATTAATAATAGGGAAAGTTATAATAATAGCAACCATGATAATCATAATAATTTTAGTGCTGAAGCTTGTAATTACATGTATAAAGAAAAGAAGAAGACAGAATAAAATAGAAAAGGAAAACATGATAAACAAGGAGAGAGAGAGAGAGAAATGGGTGAAATAGAGCTAGAAGAGATAAAAGAGAACATGTACAAGAAGACCAAGAGACAAATTGAAAGGGATACAGTTGTGTAAACTAACAAGAGCAAAAGGATAAAAGAAATATGCTGTCTAAAAGAATTGTATAACTTGGGTTTTGTGGTGATATTAAAAATCACCAAAGGGGGGAGTTGATGGAGCAGGATAAATGAAAAATGTTTAACCTCCTAATAATTTACGTAAAATAATGAATAAACATGTTCGTTTAAGTAAATAACCAACAATGTATGTTACATGTGAAGGGTTAAAGGTAACACGCGATTTTGTGTGCAAATTAATCTACTTATAATTGTTGACGTGTGTTAGACTTGGCATCTTTTGGCGTGTTTCCCCTGACTTTTTGTTTTCTGACCTCCCGGTTTTGACTCTGTTTGTGCTGGTGTAATGATTCTGCGCACTTTCCTCACTGCTGTCCAGTGGGAAAGTGCAAGTGCTCCTGTATAAAATGTGTCACGGATTAGCGTTTCCATGATTGGCCTATTTGGTTTATGTGTCAGTCCCTTGTAAAGTGCACTGCGAGTGCCAGGGCCTATGGACCAAATGCTGTTGGTGGGCTGCAGCACTGGATTGTGCCACCCACGCAAACAGCCCGTAAAAAGTAACTCGGGCCTGCCATTGCAGAGCCTGTGCGCAGCCTGGGGCTGCCATGTCGCCTTAGCAAGTGCACACACTTCCAAGTCCCTAAACCTTCCCTTTTCTACACATTAGTCACCCTTAAGGTAGGCCCAAGGTACCCCTGTGGGCAGGGTGCGTTGTATGCGAAAGGTAGGACATGCCCTGGTGTGTGTGGCATGTCCTGATAGTGAATTACAGCCTAGTTCGTTTTTCACTATTGCAAGGCTACCTGTTCCCCATAGGCCAGAACGGGCAGTTTTGATTATTACAGCTTATAATCCTAACTGACCCCGGGAACATGGTAGAAATTCGAGTTTAGTATGCCTGGACTCAGAATGATAAAATGCATCTTTTAGTGAAGTTGGTTTTAACATTCTGTGTTTGAAAATACCACTTTTAGAAAGTGGGTATTTTCTTGTCTAACCATCCAAGCCTGCCTCTGCGAGGTTGTGTATTCCTTGTCTGGAGTGTGAGTGACAGGGGCTGGGGGATGCCAGGAGACAGGGTGAGTCAGCACAGGGCTGAATAGCAAGATCTACATGTAGATGGGTGGGAGGAGTTGCACCTGGGCCCTGAATAGGACAGTGCCTTCCCTCCACAATGCTGGCTCCACCTCCTGTGGTGCGTCTGATGTCCCTGGCCTACTCTCTGAAAGAAGGGACGGAGACTTGTCAACAAAGTGCTCCAGAACTGGTTTGGACTAGGCAAAGGCCTCTCTGCCTTCAGAGAACAAAGGAATTTGGGATATAAATATTGGGGCCCTGACCCCATGAATTTAGATCTCGCTGGAATCAAGGAACCTGCCAAGACGAAGAGCTGGAAGAGCTGCCAGGAGGAGTACTGCCCCTTTGCTGTGTTGTTGCTTTGTTGGGTTGGCCTGCAGCTGCTGCTTCTGCCTTGGGCAGTGAAAGGACTGAACTTTCTACAAACTTGTGCTGAGTATCTCCAAGGGCCTGAAACCGAGCTGGCCTCCTGTTAAGAAGTCTCAGGGACTGCAAAGACTTCACAAGCCTCTGGGTACCGCTTCTGGAACGCTGTTTCAGTTGCCACAGAGGAAGGGAACTGCAACCGACTCCGTCAACCGAATCCATCCCTGACCGGTGACCTGTTTGCACCGCAGACCGCATCGCCCGCTTCGCATCGCAACCCTGGTCTCACCGTAGGCGACATCCGACGCCGTCAACATCGAGCCGCTGCTTGCACCGTGACCTGTGGGCACCGCAGTTCGCATCGCATCGCTTCACTGAACCAGCCGGACCCGACCGACGCGGTCGCTGCAACTGGCTCAACCATCGTGACCGCATCGCAGTTGGGGCACCGCTCGCACGCTTCGCGACGCACCGCTCCGACTCGCACCGCTGTCCGACGCCAGCTCCCGCACTCCGGCTTGGTCGCCTGCATCGCAACCTGTCAGCACCGCCTCGTGCACCGTCTCGCCCTGCACCGCACGCCTTGGACTCACCGACTCCGTCTGCACGACGCTCATCGAGCCGCTGCCTGCACCGCATCGAGGGACACCGCACCTTGCACCGCGCTCCACTTTGCACCGCAACCGCGACGAACGCCGACCGGCTCGCACACTCCGTGCCCGCCACAACGAGAAAAGGTACTGTGACCGAGTCTGTTCACGACTCTGCTGGCCCGTATCGACGCGGTCGGCTGGAACTGTTAGACTCTGTGGTTTTCAGCATCGCGGTAGACTCGGACGGAGCTACCGACTCGTACGAACTTTGTTTTTGAACTATTCCTGCAAAGAAGAAGTTACCTTATCAAGCATTCATTTTTAAAGTATAGTATTGTGGATTTTTGTCGTAATTGGTCTTGTCTTAAGTATATAAAAATATTGGTTATTTTTCTAAACTGGTGTGGAGTCCGTTTTTAGTGCTTACACTGTATTACTGTTGGTTATGTGCAAATGCTTTACACACTGCCTCTGAATTAAGCCTGACTGCTCGTGCCAAGCTACCACGAGGGTGAGCAGGGGTTACTTCACGAGTGTAACACCCTTACCCTGACTAGGAAGAAGGGTCCCTACTTGGACAGAGGTGCAAGCCCTTGCCAACTAGAGATCCCATTTCTAACAACGTGTCTAACATAATCTAATATTTGCGTACCAATAAAATAATAAACGCATGATTTGTGCTTTGAAAATAAAACGTGTGGTGGCAAAATAAAGCGATGGTAAGTAAGGGACGGCTTTATATGTTGCTTTTTGCTAGGTAATACCTAATTGGGGTATGTAGAAAGACGGGAGGGAAACAAAAGGGTTTATATTCTTTATTTTTAACAATATTTTGTTTATCTTTGAAAATAGTGCGCTTAGGCCTGTTGAGCAGCGATATAAAATGGCCGCCATGAGCTAGAGTACGCATGTGCGAGAAACCGTGTGGAAAAGGAGAAAGGCTGTGAACAAGAATGATCACGTGTTCGTGCTGAGAGCCTAGGATGGAAGTATGGTCAAGGCTATTGTGACCTTACTGAGCAAATGTGTGCCAAGATGATCAGCAAGAAGCGTGAGAAGTCAAAATGAATAAATGGACAAACGGAACTGTTGAACCTAAAAAGTATCAGAAAAAGATACAAATTGGACTGATCGAAACTGATGAGTAATGTCATGAACTGTGGGAAACGATGCAAGCATGGACATTCCACAAAGAACTGGTTAAGACAAGGAAGTTTGATAAAAATGCATATGGACTCGAATGGACCAATGAGAGAGAATCACGCCATAAAGAGGCAACATTTTATTTAGTAAGCGAGAATTAGGGTATAAGAAGACCTACTCCGGGTGAGAGGGATGAGTAGTAGTTTTATTATTATTAATGATGATGAGCGAGCGTACTGTTAGGAGAAGAGAGAGCTGAGATTGCTGATAGATGAGTTGCGGGTGCTGAGTTGCTGTGCGGATGATCGAAGCTGCTGCTGCTGCTATTTTCATTAAGTATAAGATGCCGCTTTTGGAGAACCTTTTTACTCCTGATAGATTTTTCATTTAGAGCTATTAGATTTTCCAAGACAGATAGATTGATCTTTTTGGAGTTCTTGCTGTGACAAACTTTATCTTCCATCTAATAGGTATGCATTGTAATTTCAATTTATTCTTATAATGATGATAAATGTAATAATCTGAGTGATAAACTTAAAACTTATGCATTGTTTCTAAAACTTTATATAAACTTTATTATCTTTAAACAAATGACTCAGTGATTCTTTAGCTCAATAATTAAGGTAAAATGTTAAAGAGTTTATTGTGATTGAGCTGGTCTTAATCACCATCAACTGATTCCTACTAGTTGGTCCATCGACCAATGAGCGGAATACCTTAAAAGCAATGAGAAACATTATGTCATGTTAAAAAGAGGTATCCCGTCTCCTTCCAGCGAATCGTTTTACTGTTTTTTCTCCTAGGTTAAGGACGGAGGTAATCCAGGGAATAAATGGGTAAGTGAATGTATATGCGGTGTTAATGGGCCCCACCGTCATATGGATATAGTCTGTGTATTGGAGAGATAGTTGTACTTGGATGACCGAGTCATATAGGAGAAGAATTTTTATTGTTAGCGCTGGATCAGCGGCTATATGTTTATCACACTATTAACAAGCTGCAGCTAACGGGCCTTAGCGTGAGTTTTTTGGCGATAGCGGCCGTTTTCTTATCTCTAAGCATGTCAGCGATATATATCGCTAATGACATGCAAAGTAGGTGTTCCTGACTTAAACTCCATTGAAACAGTCGCAAACACAACTTCCCTCTATTATTAATGCCCGCGAAGCGATAAGAAAAGTCGCGCTAACCGCGCTTATCACTGGAATTTAACGCCTGAAAAAAACTTGCCTTAACCATCTTGTCAATGGGGGGTGGATTGTTAGGTTAAGTACACACTTGCCTATTAGCAAGCTTTTCATTAGCGCAGTTAATTTAGCGCTGGAATTCTCGTGCTATTGCTGGTTTTACTCGCTATCGCTGGATTTCCTATCGCCTTTGCGATACGCGTTGATAATACAGCGCTATCACGGCGAGGAAATCCAGCGATGGCCGGCGATAAAAAAAACAGCGCTAAGCGCGTTTTGCAATAATTATCGCAGATCCTTGATAATATGCCCCCAGGACTCTATGGCACATTTGGATTTGCCAGCAGATAGCATGTAAGCGGGTACAGCTGCACAGTTAAGATGGCAAAAATGGAGCGCCTGATAGGGACCCGTCCCAGCACTTGCTTTTTAGAACTGCCGGTGCACCGGCAGGACCCGGCCCACATAAAGCCCTGCGTTTGTCAGAATGAGGGCAATCTAGAAACGTTTTATCAGCATATGTGCATGCTGGAAACGGTTAGAGATTTACTCCTAATTAAGAAAGCACTGGTTACTTACCGGTGATCTTCATTAGTCCAAGTCTTCCCTGAGGAGATGTTGTCTCACAGGTAAGAACTGGATCAGGGACGATGTAAGAGGGGGTAATGGAGTAAATCCCCTTTCAAGGTAGGAATAACCAGCAAACACCCCCAAAGATAGTGGGACTGCAACGGAAGGGTTTTTCTCCACAGGGAGAAATATTTACCCTCTGAAGAAAAAAGGAAACAAGCGGTTGCAAAATGTGAAGGGATTTTGCAAGCATACTGGTACACTAAACACAACAATTCATGCGTTACTACTTTCCAATGGATGTAGTTGGAAGGTCATTTAAGTTTTCCTGGAGTGCGATGGAAACCTTCCTTATTTCTGGAAAAGAAAAAATCTACACCTACAGGTGGGAGTAAATTTATGAGTGCAGATTTACAAACACGTTCAACACCCTGATCCAAAAATGCATTAAAGAAAGAATGAAAAGCTACTTTGTGGTAGTTCATTTGAGAGCAAATTAATCTCCAAAACAGTATTACAAATTTATACCGGAGTAACCGGTCAGCTGAGCAGAAGTGACTTTAAGAGGGACAGGTACGCAAACTGACCAATGTCAACTTAGACCTACACTAGCACTGTCCGGAGGGAACACTGGGCAAGATAAGGATTGAAGACCTTTGTCGCTGTTAAAGTCCGTTTTTTGCTTCATCATTGAATCAGTTCCCAAACCCTTTAAAATAAGAGAATCTATTTTTGTTTTAAAAAATGCTAGCATTCCTATGGCTATACTACAGTTACCCCGTTAAGGCCTAGTGCCTTTCACCCACTGTCCATGTTATGGTGACACACATTTCAAGGCAGCTGTGGTGGAATTTACAACTATACAAAAAAGCAATTGAAGGACAGTTTCACACCTCGTAAGAGATTCCACCACAATGTTCTACAGACAGAGCATGACAGGTATTATGAAAGCACAGGATGTTTATGTACCTTCTGTGCAGTAGAATGCAGGTCAAATGTCAAAATCGCACGGTAAGGGAATATTGATTAATTACAGCACATAGTCCTTGCTGCCTGGTTCCAGTCTGCCCCTCAGAGCAGTTTACTGTTGGGAACAGCAGAGAAAGAATGCCAACTCAGCCTGGAACGGGCTGAGGCCAACAAACTTTCAAAACTTGACGTCCTGGGAATTTACAGCAGCAATAGGAACTAAAACCTGTCTGAACATCTTGGTCTGCAAGTACAACAAATTAAAATATTGACTTACACACTCTATCTTGTTTATATTGCCTGAACAGGCATTTAAATCATTTTTACACAATAGGGTACTAAGGCTTTAATGCGCCATGTCATTTCAACATGGCCGCCTCCATGCAAGAATAGGTGGTGCAGCGAATATATTGAACAATTTGTTCAGAGGCTGACGCTGCACCCTACTTATTCAAATGTGCTGCCATCTGCACTCAGTTAAGGAGTTTGAAATATAAGAAATTGAGGGGGAGAGACACAAAATAGCTGTAAGGAAATAAGGTTGCCACCGGGCTGGTTCTCTACTGGCATGACTATTATATGATTAGCCCAACAAGTACAAAAATTAGGAAAACCACCTGAAGCCAGTATTTTCCCCTTATCACTACATACTTCAAACAGTATATATATCAGAAGAAAGCGCAATAAAATGTGCTCCAGAGCTGCCTTAATGATCTCCGACTAATAAGGAAACTAAACAAAAACAAAAAAGTAATTTTACAAGTGATTATAGATGATTTTCGTTTGAAAAACTACTCAAGTATAATTTTCGGGCCTTTGCAAACTCTTAAAACATGAACAAATGGCCAGTATTTTTCTTTTGGAAAGGTGGCAGCTCTATGAGGATGGATAGAAGAGAGACACAGAAAGGGTTCTGTTAGAGGCGGGACAGAAACACAGCTGCGGGCAGGAAAAGAACACAGAGAAAGACAGTAGAAGTATGCTTATTGCTCAAGAATCTACATACTGTAAACAACTGGTTACCTTACCATCACATATTAATTGAATAAGTCAATGTTGTTCTTAGTAATACAGCATTACTGTGTGTTCTCTGTGTAATGGTGTGCGAGGGTGAGCCCATGCGGTGAAAGTTCAGCGTTAACACGTTATGGAAATGAGGGGCATATTATCAAGGGCAGTATCGCCACTTTAGCGGCACTTTTTGCCGATAAAGCGGCGATATTCTTATCGCCCTATTAGCAAGCTGTCGCTAACAGCTGTTAGCGACAGCTTAATGGCGATAGCGGCCGTTTTGTTGCCGCTTTGCATGTCAGCGATAATTATCACTAATGACATGCAAAGTTGGCGTTCCCAACTAAAAGCAACTGCAAACAGTCGCAAACACAACTTCCCCCTATTATCAATGCCCGCGAAGTGATAAAAAAAGTTGCGCTAACCGCGATTATCGCTGGAATTTAACACCTGATAAAAACTTGACTTAACCATCTTGTCAATGGGAGGTGGATTGTAAGGTTAAGTCCTCACCTGCCTATTAGCAAGCTTTTCAGTAGCGCAGTGAATTTATCGCTGGATTTCTCGCGCTATTGCTGGGTTTCGCCGCTATCGCTGGATTTTTTATCGCCTTGGAGATAAGCGTTGATAATAACGCGTTATCTCCGCTATGAAATCCAGCGATAGCCGGCGATAAAAAAAACAGCGCTAAGCGCGCTTTGCGATAATTATCGCAAATCCTTGGTAATATGCCCCTGAGTTTCATAGGCACCAAGGAAAACATCCCGCTATTTTATCATTGTAGAACGTGAAAAATAAACACAGACAATGATACAACCTCGTCAGATAATTCTAAAAGCCACTAAGCACACACAGGGGCATATTCTCAAGGACTTATCGTAGAGTTAGCGGCACTTTATCGCAGCCAAAGTGGCGATAGATTTATCGCCCTATTCACAAGCTGGTGCTAACAGCCGATATCGCCAGTTTTCCTGCGATAGCAGGCGCAAAAAACATCGCCACGGATGACACCGGCAACTAACGCTAATGAGATGCAGAGTAGGCGTTCCCGTGCAAAAACCCGCGACAACACCACTTCGCAACATTCTCAACGACCAGCCAGATCGGCGATAAGATCACAAAACCTGCGATAAGGCACGTTAGCAGCAGGGAATTAACACCTGCTCTTTCCTGGTATTAAGTCGGACGATAACCTGCACCAGAAATGGGAGCCCAGCCCACAGCTACACCAGAAGAACAACAGATGCCATGGAGCTACTGATCATGCAGCCGGACACCCAAGAGGGCCACAACACCCACCGCCACCTCCCCCCCCCCCGGGCCCTAACCCGGACAAAGATATTTTGCATCAACTTTACGAAATCATGAACAATTCGCCTGATGTCGCACAAGTACAACAATTAACATTCATGTGTGGTCAGAAAAAGGAGAATCATTCATTCATCTTTGAATTTCCAAACAAATTGTTTTATTCAAATTTAACTCAAAACAACTATTCGGAAGAGTCATGGCGGGTCTCCTCTGGACAATCTGTAAGACACAGCCTGCAAGACAAAATTCAAGATAAGAAGGTGTGTCATGCGCTCATCAAAGGACAGAGAGAGAGAGAAAGAGAGAGAGAAAGAAAGGGAGAGAGAGAGAGAGAGAGAGAGTGAAAGAGAGGGAGAGAGAGAAGGAGAGAGAAAGGGGGAGAGAGGGAGAAGGAGAGAGAGAGAGAAACAGAGGAAGAGAGAGAGACAGTGAAAGGAAGAGAGGGAGAAGGAGAGAGAGAGTAACAGAGGAAGAGAGAGAGACAGTGAAAGGAAGAGAGGGAGAGGGAGAGAGAGAGTGCCGACACTGCGGACCCAGGCCTCACTGCTCACCTGCTGCCACCGGTGTGTCTCCAACCACGTGCCGGTATACACTGCAGTCCACCAGGCCCCTTATCTGAAACAGAGTCCAGATTTATGAATGGCAGAGTTCATATCATTGCACACGCCATCATCGCTTGGCCGCCCCTGCGCACACAGGCTGCTGCTCCCCAGCCCCTCCCGCCGCCCAGCGGTGTTTGCCCACCCCTGCGCACCCAGGCCTCACTGCTCACCTTCCGCCACCAGCGTGTCTCCAAGAGGGCCCACCACGTGCCGGTGCAAGCTCCAAGCCCGGGGCCCGGGGCCCGCGACCTTGGCAGCCTCCACATCATGCAGCCCCGCGGGCCACCAGGTCACACACGTGATTCTGGATCTTGATTCTGCAATGGCAGAGATCATATCAGTGCACACGGCATCATCGCAGGCTGCACACCCGCTCAGCTCTATAGGTGCCACAAACTCTGTGAACCGCGAGGCAACGCCACGTGGGGTAGGCCCGTGCGGCCTGCTGGCTCAGGCCTACACTGCGGTCCAGCAAGGCTCACACAAATCCTTACCAGTCCGGACCGCCAGGACGGCGCATCATCGCAGGCTGTACACCCGCTCAGCACCTAAGGTGCCCCTTCCTCAGTGCACCGAAAGTCACCGTCCCGTGGCGGTAGGCCTGTGCCGGCCGCAGTGTTTCCGGTGCCACTAACTCTGTGCAACGCAAGTCATGGACCCTTTCTGATTGAGTCTCGTGATATGCCAGGCGGACGCAGCCCTGTCACCTCCGGCAGTGTGGAAGAACTGGGACACGTAGCGTCGTTGCCCCCCCTTTATACGTAAGCCGAGTGGGCTGGGTCGGCGTACGCCAGGCCAGCGTAGGGGTGCGAATAATTATCCCTGGGCTCTGGGCGTGGTTCATTTCTGGGCTGGATAGGAAGCCAACTGATGCGTGTGTCTCTGTTGCAGTGTCTGCGCCACACGGCCCGCAATCGACAATGTTGCAATGTTGCATGCACCCGGAGGGCGGCCGCGCACGAAGGGATTGTACAAGGAGCATAAGGCCGCTCGGGCTCTTGGCTCATGCATGCCAACTGGTGTGTGTGTATCGCTATTGGTGCACCATAAGCCTAAGGCCTAGCCTCAATTGCAGCGCGAAAGCCACATCACATTTCCAGAATGCAAGCAGTAGTCAGACTAACATTAGGGATGAAAGCTCCTTTGTCTCAATACATAAGGCGGAAGGACATCTGCACCTCCGACCTTGGTCTTGCATGCGGCAGGCACCCCCTGAGAGAGATACCATAGCAGATGATGACGACTCCCACACTACGCACAGCGCTAATGAAAGACCAACGTATCCACACCCCACACACAGAAGTTCTTGCTCGAGGTACTCTTGCATGGAATGCCCTTGACACTTACGTACACAACAACCCATACGTCCAAACGTTGCACACACATACGACTCATTGCTCCGAGCTGTGGCATATCATCCACATAACTGCCGCAGGTCAGAAGAGTGCCGGTTCTACGAGAGCCACCAACGCAATGGCAGAACATCCCGGGTGCATGCACAACGCCTGTCACGTGGAACTGTACTGTGACCGAATGCTGCCTGTTAGTGTCTGATGCATTGGTCTGCATGTTGTGGCCCTTGTCTTGCCCGTACTGACACGCACATGGCAATAAAGTCTACGCAACTTCACTAGTGTTCAACTGTGATGAGTGTTGATTAGAATGACAAATCGTGTGCCTCAATGAGCATTGTCCGTACACAGGGAGGGACTGACTGAGGCATTTCACTTAGGGGTGAGTGCCTATTGCCAGCTCCACCTCTGTGAGCCAGACATAGTGGTTGGGATAGTTGCTGATAGACCTGTGCTCTTACGTGTCTTCAGCAATGTGAGTATGGTGTCCATATTCTTGCTATGTGGATCAATGTGATCCATCACTACAGGCTGTGTCCACCCAGTTGAGTGTGAGTAGGTATGCGAAGAGATGTTCTGTTGTCAAATGTGATGGGGACACTACTTTAGGCCTGCCAACGACTTTGTTGAATAAATAATATATAGAGAGGGACCCCTTGTAGCAACACCAGGGGAATAGGGTACTACCAACAGGTAAAAAGAAAATGTTCCCTTGGTGGACAATTAAGTTATGTTTGCCAGGTTTGCTAAGTTCCCAGCAACAGAAAACAAGCCCATGTGTTAGAATATATATAACACTCAATGCAAACAAACCAAATACAGAATGTATTGAAAATATTTTTATTTAAAATCCCACAATAAAAACAGTTAAAAATCACATGAGGATGTGTATATATTGCACTCAAATAACAAATTCATATATCACTTACATATATAAAACAACAACTTAAAAGGCCTATTTTTACTAAAGAATGGTAATCACATCCCTATCTAATTTCAATAATAAAAATAGAAAAGAAGCCTATGTCTCAGTTAAATATACCAACAACACAAAGATACACGGAGAGACAAATACAGACAGTAATTTTGTCGTTAAATGGCACATCCGGGTTCAACACATAAAAGCAAATCCTAAGTACAGTCTTATCATCTTATATCTATAGGATAAGCCTTTCCAACAGTTTGGGCAAAGTGAAGCGTCGACGCGTTTCGATGGTTTGACTTTAATATCCCATCTTTATCAAGACCATTTATATGTCTCTCTTTGTAGGCACTGGTTGGTTACCATTCAATTTTACTCCTTATTTCATGTCATTGAAGCCTTTGTCCATTGGATTCTATGGATATATTCTCATTCCTTGATTCGAGGGGACTATCTAATGTCTGTTAAAATCTTTAATTTTATCCTCAACTTCCGTTGATTACAGAGTGGCCTTCATCATAAAGTTGCGGTCCATTGTCACAAGGTCCCTCAAATCTTGCCGTAAGCGCAAAATAATTTGCCAATGACTCTTCCTTGAGTTCTGTGTTGGGATTGAGCTCCACCTGGACCCAAATATGTCTCGTGAATTTCGTCCAGAAATAGCGTGTGAAAAGCTCCCGTGTCCCGCTGTTTCGTCCTTTCCTCCTCAAGAAAACGCCGACATCCGTCCGAGGAAAGGACGAAACAGCGGGACACGGGAGCTTTTCACACGCTATTTCTGGACGAAATTCACGAGACATATTTGGGTCCAGGTGGAGCTCAATCCCAACACAGAACTCCAAGGAAGAGTAATTGGCAAATTATTTTGCGCTTTACGGCAAGATTTGAGGGACCTTGTGACAATGGACTGCAACTTTATGATGAAGGCCACTCTGTAATCAACGGAAGTTGAGGATAAAATTAAAGATTTTAACAGACATTAGATAGTCCCCTCGAATCAAGGAATGAGAATATATCCATAGAATCCAATGGACAAAGGCTTCAATGACATGAAATAAGGAATAAAATTGAATGGTAACCAACCAGTGCCTACAAAGAGAGACATATAAATGGTCTTGATAAAGATGGGATATTAAAGTCAAACCATCGAAACGCGTCAACGCTTCACTTTGCACAATCTGTTGGAAAGGCTTATCCTATAGATATAAGATGATAAGACTGTACTTAGGATTTGCTTTCATGTGTTGAACCCGGATGTGCCATTTAACGACAAAAATTACTGTCTGTATTTGTCTCTCCGTGTATCTTTGTGTTGTTGGTATATTTAACTGAGACATAGGCTTCTTTTCTATTTTTTAGTATTGAAATTAGATAGGGATGTGATTACCATTCTTTAGTAAAAATAGGCCTTTTTTAAGTTGTTGTTTTATATATGTAAGTGATATATGAATTTGTTATTTGAGTGCAATATATACACATCCTCATGTGATTTTTAACCGTTTTTTATTGTGGGATTTTAAATAAAAATATTTTCAATACATTCTGTATTTGGTTTGTTTGCATTGAGTGTTATATATATTCTAACACATGGGCTTGTTTTCTGTTGCTGGGAACTTAGCAAACCTGGCAAACATAACTTAATTGTCCACCAAGGGAAAATTTTCTTTTTACCTGCCAACGACTTTAACATTTCATACCCAGCCCTATTTCTAACATTGTGTGGGGCAAAGTTGAGGAATTGCGCGATTGTTGTTTCAGAGCAATGAGGCCACAGCTAGTGCACACATTCCCAGTCATCTCACTTCCTATGTGTGTCACGGTCAAACATGCGCATTGCTTTCATTTCCCAGGGTGTACCTTTTGGGCAATCAATGTCCTTACATTCATCCATACTTTCATACTTGATCGATTATGGACATGACACATCTGTGTGAATTTGAATGATTTATTCACATTCGGTGGAGTGTCGGAGCTGGAGCAGTACATGGCCATGCAAACCCCACATTACATTGTAGCCCAGTGGAGGGCCAGCCAGAGTCATTTAGGGATTGACAAGTACATCGGAAGAGGAAGAGTAGAGTCCGCAGTCTGATTGCTGTGTCATTGGTAAGCAAACAAATTATGGCAGTCCATGTCGAGGTCCAAGGTGAGTGTCGCAGAGTGTTTCGGGGGACAGTGGGAGGTGTTGCTGCAGGGCATGATGCAGAGGGCAGAACCAAGCTGAAACAGGGCATATGGCAGAGATGAATGCTACTGGCTCCTTCTTACTACAAAGGTGGAATCACCCGCATCTTCGTCCTCTATGTCATCTGTCTGACATGTGGGTGCTGATGTTTGGTCTGCAGCACTGTGTGCCACTGACACATCAGGGGCCGGAGATGTGTGTGTAGAAGTACCAGCAGCATTCATCAGCGACTGCCTTAGTGGCAGCAATGCGATGATGAGGATCTGCAGGGCATGGAAGATCCCAACAACTTTTCGCTGGTGTGCATCCGTGGCAGCCATTCTTTTCGCATGCATCCGCTCCATGTTCTCCATTATCCTCAGCATCTGTGCCAACTCTCGGCTGACATTGCTGAGGCCACTCTGACTAGACAGTTGTTCTCCTCTCAGAGTCATGACTCCAGCGATGTCGGGCATGGATTGTTGGACATCATGGAGCGAACTGTGGGTGTCCATTAGGGAGTGTAAGTGGTCCCTGATGGGACTTAGACACCCACGTATGTCATCTAGTTTGGCTGCCATGAGGTCGAACCCCACCCGCACCTGTTCAGCCACCTCCTTCTGGCAGTCTAACACATGGCCTTGGAATGCGATGTGTTCTTCGGTGAGGTGCTGGGAGCCAGCCGTGGTGGTGGGTGCTTCCTGCTGTGTGGTCTGTGCAGGGGATGGGGTCTCCTCGATGCAGCTGTGCTGCCCTGCTCCTGGAGGTGGGTTGCCGTAGCTGTACATGAGCTGTTGTAGGGCGTCGGTGTCGAAGGTGTGGAGGTCCTCTTCATCATCACTGATGAGTTGTCTGGTCTGCTCTGAAGGAGGTGTTGATTGTCCCTCTGCAATGTGAAGGGGAGATGCATTTTAACATTGTGTTGACATGTATGTTGACGCATTGTTCAAGTTTACATACAGACTGCATGACAATGTACATTGTGACTGTTTGGGAGGAGCTGACTATTTGATGCGGGACAGTAGACATTTGAACTACATCACGGTTGTGAGGTTGTACACGTACATTATCATCTCACAGTTTCCTGCTATGCCAGATGTGATTGGCCAGTTTCTACGCACAAGCGGAACCAGTTGTGTCCTCTGTTCTGTAGTGAGAGTGTTGCACTTTGTACCACATTGTCGTCAATGATGATGTGCTGTTATTGCTATGTGTGTGTGCTGCATTGTGGGAGAGTCGCCCCTGCAGCTGTGATTTTGCTGCCCCTTATCCCTTTGAGGAGGTGTGCCTTTGACTTCTGTGCTTCTACAGTGCTGAGATGTTGCAGACTTGGCTAATTTTGGCTCTAGTCCGGATTTTGGACTCTTGGGCATGGTTTATCCGCAGATGTGTTGTTGACGTCAGGGGTTGTTTGTGCATGTGGATGTGTCAGAGTGTGACCTGCTCCTTTACGGATGTGTTCCACAGTCAGCCACCTCAGTGTCGTGGCGTGCACCATGTCATGATAATTGGACTGCAGCCATGCTGTTCGTCATGCAGTGTCACTTGCATTGTCAGTGTGGCTCACAGACACGCAGCTTTGCTGGTTTTGACACGTGTGCATGGGTTGGTTGTGAGATTGGTGCTGTGTGGGGAGGGACCCCTTTGTGCCCATAGTGGATGGGGGCCTACTTGCTGTTTGTATGTGTGCTGCAGTGTGCCAAGGGGATCAGGGACATGATCCAGAGTCATTGTGGGTGTGCAGTGTGCTCTACTTAATTGTGCATGTGTGCCATTGTGCCCATCTCCCCCGTCCCCCAGTCCCTGTTCGGTACTCACCCTGGTGCTGTTGTGTCAGGTCATGTCGAGCAGTGTCCGGACCCCCAACTCCTGCCACCGTCTCCCCACTGATGACTGTGGCCACCATTTCCTCCATCTCATCCAGCTCCTGGTGTTCCGCTGGACTGCCACCTCCAGTCTGCATTGCTGCCTGATGGTTGTCAGCGAGTTTCTTCTTGGTTTTGCGCTTCGCATCATTCCAGCGCCTCTTGACCACTCCAATTGTCCTCCTCTTCATTCCGACTGCATTCACCTTGTCCAGGATGGACTGCCATATTGCATTCTTATTTGCCAATGACACGTTGGAGGTGACGAACAGTTGTTGGTGGTGTTCTATCACCTCCGTGATGATGATTCTGTTTTCCTGCGGACTGAACCTCGTCTTCCTCGTCTTCTTCTCCTTGCCCTTCCATGACCCCGAGGTCCCAGGCTGGTCCTCCTGGGGGCTTGTGGGGTTCTGGTCGTCCTCTGTACTTGCTCCGGCTTCCTCCATGGTGCTACGCAGTTTGAATTATTTTGTTTGTGTTTTTCGGTGCTTTTATAGTGCATTTTCCCACATGACGCGTGGGAATTGCAAGCCTGTCACTGGTTATTGCTGATTTTTTTATCGCGGTTGGCCAAATCGCAACTTTTTTCGCGTTCGTGTTTCGCGTTTTTTTGCCGTCACAGTAATTTTATCGTGGTCATTTGACGCATTAGCGTGAGACTGTCGCATGGTACCGCCGTGTTGAGAATACAACGTTAACACAGCGTTATTTTCCCACGATGGACTGCGATGTGCAAAGTTGCGTTAAGCTAATTTTGCGATAATTATCGCACGTTCTTGAGAATATCCCCCTCAATGTTTAAACCAAAAAGGTTTTCGTCCACAAAAATGAGTGGGGATGCTCACCACCTCAACAAGAATCACAAATTAAGCCCAGGGTTTGATTCACAAAGTTGTTTGCATGTATAAAATGAGCATATAGGCAAAATATTTCTTTAATAAAGTAAAGCCTCTTCGCTATTCACAAAACATGGTTTTCTGTCGTAAGAAGGGATATTCACACATACTACAACCCAAGTATCTTATAATATTAATGTGGCAAATCAAGATGCAAGATATCCAGAAGTACAGGTGATAACAGGATGCTTTATTATTTAAGATAAGAGTCTCAGGTTACAGGTAAAAGATGGTAGGAAGGAAGCAGGAAAGCCCAACCGGAAGCAGCATCCTTGCTGCCTGTCCCACGCACTCCAACTGACATTCACTCCACCAGGCACATATCAGCGTTACCCCACAGTCACACTGGCTAAGCAGCAGGGGACATAAAACTAAGGCGAGAGTGCATGGCATAGAAATGAAGATACCACAATTACCTTATAGTAAATCTTCTCCAATGGGTGATGAGTGGCTGTTCTAGGGGGAAGGAGCACTCCACCCTGAAACACCCAAATGCTTCTCAGTTTGGTGGCATCCAGAAACGTTGTATCATCATATGTGCACGCTCGAAACGTTTAGAGATTTACTCCTATTTAAGAAAGCACCGGTTACTTACCGGTGATCTTCATTACTCCAAGTCCACTCTTCCCCTAGGAGATGTTATCTCAAAGGTAAGAACTGGAGTGTAGATTTACAAACATATTTAACACCCTGACCCAAAAATGCATTAAATAATGAACGAAAACCTACTTTGTGGTAGTTCATTTGAGAGCAAATTAATCTCCAACACAGTATTACAAATTTATACCAGACTCACCTGTCAGCTGAGCAAAATTGACTTTAAGAGGGACAGGTAAGCGAACTGACCAATGTCAACTTAGACCTACACTAGCACTGTCCGGAGGGAACTCTGGGCAAGATAAGGATTGAAGACCTTTGTCGCTGTTAAAGTCCGCTTTTTGCTTCATCATTGAATCAGTTCCCAAACCCTTTAAAATAAGAGAATCTATTTTTGTTTTAAAAAATGCTAGCATTCCTATGGCTATACTACAGTTACCCAGTTAAGGCCTAGTGCCTTTCACCCACTGTCCATGTTATGATGACACACATTTCAAGGCAGCTGTGGTGGAATTTACAACTATACAAAAAAGCAATTGAAGGACAGTTTCACACCTCGTAAGAGATTCCACCACAATGTTCTACAGACAGAGCATGACAGGTATTATGAAAGCACAGGATTTGTATGTACCTTCTGTGCAGTAGAATATAGGTCAAATGTCGAAATCGCACGATAAGCGAATATTGATTAATCACAGCACAAAGTCCTTGCTGCCTGGTTCCAGTCTGTCCCTCAGAGCAGTTTGCTGTTGGGAACAGCAGAGAAAGAATGCCAACTCAGCCTGGACCGGGCTGAGGGCAACAAACTTTCAAAACTTGACGTTCTGGGAATTTACAGGAGCAATAGGAACTAAAACCTGTCTGAACAGCTTGATCTGCATCTACAACAAATTATTCAATTTATATTGCCTGAACTGGCATTTAAACTTTTTTTTAAAACAAAGTCCTAAGCCTGTGTTATATAACATGTCATTTCAACATAGCCCCCTCCATGCAGGTGGAGATGGCTCATCAATTTCATGAAACAATCTGTGTCCCCTACTGCTCCAATCTACCTCTGGCTGCAGCTGGTCAAGGAGTTTGAAATAGGGACATTGTGAGGCAGAGACGCACATTAGTGGGTGAGCCCAGAGGTAAGAGAGACACAAAAAGGGTTTAGAGCAGCGGTTCTTAACCATTTGCCTTTTAAGGGCGTCCACTGAATCATTACTTGAATCCGGGAACCCCCACTGAGTCATTAATGGAAGTCCAGGACCCCTGGCTTTAGCAATTTCTATGATTTGAACCTCCATACAATACTCAAAAAATACAAAAACAAGTATACACCAAACAAATGCTCAAATATTTAATTATTTTGTTTAATTCAAAATCAAATATAGAAAAGTTTCCAAATTTTCAAGTTTGCTTCTTTAATTGTATATGATTTAATAATTTTCATTTATTAATTTTAATATCATTTAATTTAGTAAAATAGTCGTGGAACCCTTGAGCAGGCCTTGCAGACCCCCAGGGGTCCTCGGACTACCAGTTAAGAACCACTGGTTTAGAGTAAGAAGCACAGAGGCAAGGGTGAGACAGGAGCAGGGGACTGTTAGTCTCAATTTGACAATTTTCCATTAAAATTATCGAATGTTACCACTTTTAGCACCATCAGATACTAATTGCAATAAAACCGAACACTGGCAATTTCTGTTGATCTCTTTTGCAAAAAATCCAAAATATTCCAATAATTTGGAACATTTCCACAAAAATTGCACCAGCAAATGGTTTAAATGATTATAAGCAATACTGTTTTCTTCCGAATTTTCTAAAACATTTTGTTTTTATGATTTTTTCCTCAAGCATATATTATAACAAGTGTGGTCAGTTTCTCATCTTTTAATAACTTATACATGTAGTCATTCAGCTGATAAAGCAAACATCACTTTGAAGACATTTATTGCACATAGACAATAAATAATTATGCACTCAGGAAGGGGGTATTGTGTATATTTTTTCTAAAATGTTTTAGCTCATACTTCACATGAAATCAAATAATATTGATAACAAATGTATTTCATTCTGTCATCTATCAGTCCCCTACGCCGGCAACTGGTTGTGAACCTTGCTGTTGTGCTGGAAAGATGCATACGCCTCTTATAGAGATGCTATTAATGTACGCATTCAAAAGAGAGATGTCCTGCATGTGTGTGTCCCTCGGCTCGGCAGGTTCCTATCTTTCCTGTTTACGCTATATGGATCCGTCTCCTTTCGTCTTTTTCTGCTCTCAGAACCTTTTTAGAGGGCCACGGGGCATGCAGGGGTTACTGAGCCCAACCGTGGTGGTTGAGGCATTTTACTCCTGATGTCCTGGGGCCTGTCCTGCCTTGGATCCTGTGCAACTCTGCCAAGTACCCCTTCTGCACTTGACTCTCAGTCGTAGCTGTGTTCGAGCAGTCAAGATCCCCTCAGAGGGTGTGGGGGGTGTAGATATAGGTCAGTGAACACAACTCTTAAGTCAAAGTGCAGATAGTAAGAACAATAAAACAATGTCCAGCCAAATACTTGCTTTTATAAGAAAAAACTGTATTTTATTTCTAACTCTGCTCATGCAAAGGAATACGACAGAAGCAACAACACAATCCCCCTTGAGGTTGGGTGTCCCACTCTACTTCATGTAACGCGTTCAGGTTTATTCCCCATTCACTGGTGGCCGCATCAGGGAATGTAAACTATTAGGCCATACTCAAGAATTGCCTATTAACTCTTCAGGATTCCAGTCAAAAGTGTATATGGTGCTTCAGCACCTTCACCAGTGAATTACCCGGGTCCCCAAAGGCCCGGTGTCAGTCATACCCACTCCAGTGTGTGACAGTATTCAGTGATGCAGCAAGTGCCCTCTCTTTGGGCGCTCCCAAGCCCAGATCCTGTACCGCGAGGTCTGGTTGCTCGCGATTGACGCAGCAGCACCTGGTAGCGCAGACTCTTCCTGTCGACTGCGCTGCCGGTCAGGTTCCAGTGATCAAAGCTGCTCCCACTCGGCAGACACAAAGGGTAACCTGCGCTTACCCTAGCAAAAGAGGGTGGAGGAGTTCTCTGATTCCCGATTAGAGTTCCGGAGAAGGTGCGACGACCTCAGCTGCATCCTACCATCCTAGAGGAAACAGACAGGGACAGGTGGCATGCCAGATCTGCTGATCACAACAGTGATCCTTTAATCCTAGCCATGACCCGAACATTTGGCCACTGCGATAGTGGCAACCTCTTCTGGCATATGGGGTTGCTGCATTGCTCTCTATTGGGCGCAGACACTTCAGTGCGATCGCCCTACACACGGCAGAAGAAAGTGTCATGTTCTGACCTAATTAAGTCACAGGTGGCTCCCCTACCATACAGGGGTCACTGCAATGAGGCAGTGTGGGCTCAACGCTCTGCACACAGTGCTCAATACTTGGCACAGTCCATGGCAGCCCTCTCCTGGCATATGGGATCACTGAAAACAGTCTTGCACGTGGGCTATGGCCAGATTGGTGCACAGTCAAATCCTCTCACCTCGCTGCTCGCACAGGGAGTCCTGACAGTAGGGCTTCCCACTGGACCTCACTCCTTCCAACACTCTGCTCTTCCTCACATGGCACACTGGTCTTGGAAACCAGGCAGGCACTGGATTTCCTGGGAGATGACCCCTCACCTAGCAGAGAGACTAGCATATCTCGACATCCAGTCCTGGTCACAGACAGAAGTCTTGCAGAGCTTCACCTTCTCACGCAGCCCGTATGGCTGTTTGGCAGATGACACATTTTTGGGGACTCAACCTCCCCTTCTTATAGTCCTTTTCCAGACACCAAATATAATTCAGGGTATGGGTCTTTGAAGTTTCATGTTCGGTTCTGCTTCTATTGAAGTAGGCACTTGTCCTTTTCATCTGCCTTCCTGAAAAAGGTTTGCCACAGAGGACACAACTACGAAGCTGATTGCCACAAAATAGTTCACGGGAGTGACCAGAGATTATGCCCGGATGTCAGCCACAGTGATATGTGCATCAAAGGGTTAATCCCAGACTCCAAGTGGCATATCAACAACGATTAGAGATAAACATCGCTAAGCGCGTTTAGCGATGTTTATCCTATCGCTGGATTTCATCGCCGTGATAGCGCTGTATCAACAACACTTTTCACAACGGCGATAAGAAATGCAGCGATAGCGGGGGAAATCGCCGTTTTGCAGGGAACATCGCTGGTTTTCCAGCGATGTTCCCTGCAAAACGGCGATAACCTTGCTGATACGACCCTGTGGTCGTATCAGCATAATCCACCCCCTATGTCAAACATAGGTAAGTCAGGATTTTAGCAGACGTTAGATTTTGGCGAAAACGGACGTTTTCGCCAAAATCTAACGTATGCTAAAATCCTGTGGGCTGCCTTGTAAATATCGCGATGTGAACATCAGCGATATTTGCAAGGTAGACCATCCAGGGTACGCCCAGTGACGCCCACTTTGCATCTCATTAGAGATGCAAAGGGAGGCGTTGGGAAAAAGGGTGCTAACATGCGATTATGCATGTTTGCACCCTCTTGTTAATCGGGCGATAGTTTTATCTCCGCTTTTTTGTCTTTAAAAGCCAAAAAAGCGGAGATAAAGCCCTTGTAGATATGCCCCCAAGTTCTACTCGTTATGATCCTCTGATCAGCTCCATCTCCCTTCCTGAGATGTGTCCAGGCCCCGTCACTGAATCAAAGAACAGTCCTTTGCGATGTAAAGGGAGTCTCTTCCTTCCCTCCAGTGTGTCCCCACCTAGCTCACAGGAATACAGCAATACATTACTCTGTCTGGGGGATTCCTCTCCTACTTGTGTCTTCACCAGGCAGGCCTGGGCTTCCCAAAATGGAACCCAGGGTCCTCCATACAATGTCCATGCAATGTCCCATTACAGGCACACTCGCTCAGTGTACATCCAGTTCAGCACTACTACCTCTATCCATTGTACCTTTATGAGATTTCACTGCGCCACTTCTAGGACACAAATGCGTCAATATCTTACGCCTGCCTCACATCAGGCGTAAGATTGACCCATGCACATTTGAAATGGGACTTGCCCATGTGAAATGACCCATTGCTGGAGTTGCGTCACTTTCGTGGCACACTCCGGCAATGCGTCATTTTTGCACCTACAGATACGTCAGAAATACTAACGTATCTGTAACTCCTTGTGACATGATGCGCCATACTGTAAATATGATGCATCCAGCATGTCACAAGGAGGGCGCAATGAAAAGTGACGCATCGCTGTTTTCACGCAGCGATGCGTCACTTTTCATAAATGAGGCCCTGAGTCTTTAATATCGTGCTACTATAATATTGCAAAAATAAATATTGACAACCAAAATATTGACAAGGTGAGTAAATATTGGTAAGTATATATTTACTATACTTAACTCCACATACATAGATGGCTGTTGCTGGGAGAGCATTGTGGATTATTGGTGATGGGATCCACTTCAATATATTCTCATCCAGCAATGATCTTTTTGAGGTCTTTTTCTAACTCCATACTGGCCTTAAAGGTGGGCGAAGATCCAGAGTAATTTAACATATAAACCAAAATAAGCAATCCTGGGAATTAGGAGGAATCCTGAACAAATTCACTACTGCAATATTTTTGACCTCTCAACAACAATGTAATGAAAGCAATGGTTTGTATAAAACACTCAGCATAACATTTTTCCTTCGATTTTATGCGCCCAGTATTTTTGCACCAATCCATGCTGATAATTCTGAGCAGCATAAGTGTTGTGGACTGGGCTAAGAAACTGACCAATAAATTGCAGCTAGTGCAGCAGAAAATCGCTGTGGGCTGGGCCGAGACCACCCACCATTGAATGGAAGGTAGCGCAGCAGAAAAAGTGTTATGTACTGGGCAGAGACCACCCACCAATAAATCGCAGCTAGCGCAGCAGAAAATTGTTATGGACAGGGCAGAGACCACCCACCAATAAATCGCAGCTAGCGCAGCAGAAGATTGTTATGGACAGGGCAGAGACCACCCACCAATAAATGGCAGCTAGCGCAGCAGAAAATTGTTATGGACAGGGCAGAGACCACCCACCAATAAATCGCAGATAGCACAGCAGACAATTGTTATGGACAGGGCTGAGACCACCCACCAATAAATCGCAGCTAGCGCAGCAGAAAAATGTTATGGACAGGGCCGAGACCACCCACCAATAAATGGCAGCTAGCGCAGCAGATAAAGTGTTATGTACTGGGCAGAGACCACCCACCAATAAATCGCAGCTAGCGCAGCAGAGAATCGCTGTGGGCTGGGCTGAGACCACCCACTAATAAATGGCAGCTAGCGCAGCAGAAAATCGCTGTGGACTGGGCTGAGACCACCCACCAATAAATGGCAGCTAGCGCAGCAGAAAATCGCTGTGGGCTGGGCTGAGACCACCCACCAATAAATGGCAGCTAGCGCAGCAGAAAATTGTTATGTACAGAACTGAGACCACCCACCAATAAATGGCAGCTAGCGCAGCAGAATATTGTTATGGACAGGGCAGAGACCACCCACCAATAAATGGCAGCTAGCACAGCAGAAAATCGCTGTGGGCTCGGCTGAGACCACCCACCGATAAATGGCAGCTAGCACAGCAGAAAATTGGTGCGGACTCGGCTGAGACCACCCACCAATTATTGGCAGCTAGCGCAGCAGGGAATCGCTGTGGACAGAGCTGAGACCACCCACTGATAAATGGCAGCTAGCGCAGCAGAAAATTGCTGCGGACTTGGCTGAGACCACCCACCAATTATTGGCAGCTAGTGCAGCAGTTAACAAGGACTTTTAGCAACTCCTAATCTGAGCTGTCTGGGAAGAGGTGTTTCAAGGGTTATAGGCAGGTCTTACGCTTTTATATAATTATTCCTACAGAGCCTACTCCTGTTTGGTTGTGCCTGTTTTTGATTTGTGACCCAAGCAACAACTCCATTCAATGTTCAGTGTGTCTTTCGACTTAATGGCTTTCAAAGTAGTAATTTAGGTAATGAGATACTGTACTAAGGTTTCGAATTAACATAAACAGAGACTTGCAAATTGTACCTACCAGCAGCAGTTGCTACAGTGGGTAATGAACCGTGTCAAGCTTTTTATGTCTATCTTGACCCGTTATTAAGGCATGAGCTCGTGGCAAGCGGGCAATGTTCCCGGGTTACCAGGAACACTGAAATCGGTTGTGCACAGCACAGAAGAGCTCTCTAGTTCAGCATTTCTCAAACTGTGGGTTGTGACCTACTGATGGGTCGCCATGGACATCATTTAGGGGTCACCAGGGGTCGCAGGTGAACACTGGCTTGCCCCTTACGACCTCTGGCACTGTCCTTAAAGGTGGCAAAATCAGCGCCTGGAGCACAGCGCGACCTCCTCCGTATGGACGCCGTTTGAGGCTCCACTCTCCTTGTTTTTTGTTGTTTTGTCATTACAGAAATAGTGAATAATATTAGATGTGCATGTGAGTGAAGGTCAAAGGGTGTATGATTTCACTTTTGCTGCCCCTGGCATTTTGGTGAATTGACATACATGTAGGTAGAGAGCCGATATTAAGTGAGTTGTGAAAGTCCAAGCAATAAATGAAGATGCCTTTAAATTCTGTATTTATATTATCACATTTGCTGCGCTTCAGAGACACAAGGGTCAAATGTCAGGCTGTGTCTTCTGACAAATTGAGGCTTATTTTTTAACATGGGATTGGTGTTTTCAATTCTCCTCTCACTTTGCAGTCAGAGAAAGAAACGTAAAGTGAATTATGAGGCAATCTTGCTGGAATACAGAGACTGCGAAAGGAAAGGCTGCAGGATGTCGTTTTTTGTAACACAAAACTAAATGTCAATACCTGTAAATCAAGTGCACACATTCAGCAGTTAGAAAAGCAAAAATGAAGCACAGATTTTAATGGGATCAAAACAAATCATGACATTTTACTTAGTGATGTTCAAATGATAAATATTCACTGAAACCCAATAGCCACACTTTATAATTTGTGTGCAATATACCTTTATCAGTAAAACTTAATTCTGTGCAAATATAGTGACCATTTCAATGGAAAATGTGCTGTCTGTAAATGAGAGTGCACTACCACTCTATGCTTTGGTTACATTAACAAAGCAAACACACAAAAGGTGATGGATGGATGCTTGCAATAAGTCCAACCACTGCCAATAGCTCTGGTTAGCATTCCAACCCATCGTTCTTTTGTCCACAATGTCACCTAAGATTAGACCCAGCTATTTGCAAATCAGTCTTGATCCTGCTCCAACTGGAACAGTCCAGCCTGAACTACCAAGTCAGGCCCTCTCTGAACCGGAACACAATCAACTCAAGACCGATTTCGTCCTGGGTGGGGCTCTTTGGTTGGGTGTAGCTTGATTCCAGTGGAAAAGTGAGCAAGGGACCCATGTCTGGGCATACCTTTGGCCACTTAGGCTGGTACATCAAAAACAGAAAAGGTGATGGAAGGATGCTTGCAGTAAATCGAACCACTGCAGTCACTCAGGGTAACATTCCAACTCATAGTTCTTTTGCCCACCATGCCACCTCAGATTAGACCAGCTATATGCAAATCACTCTTGACCCTGCTCCAACTGGAATAGTCCAGCCCGAACTGCCAAGCCATGCACTTTCTGAACTGGAACAGAAGCAACCCAAGACCGGTTTTGCTCTGATTGTTAGTGAGTAGACAAATTCTAGGCATTCCTCCTGTCACCTTTTGTGTTTTTGATGTACCATCCTAAGCGGTAAGTTATGCCCAGACATGGATCCCTTGCTCCCTGTACCACTGTAACCAAGTTATACCTGGCTGATGAGCCCTTATGATGGTGATACCTGGCCTAGGTTGCTTGTGTTCCGGTTCGGTTCGGACCTGGACTGCAGTGGTGGCTGGCAACATTAATGAATGGTGGTGCACTCACCATAAATGCTGTCGCCACCAGGAACTCAAAACAGATGCTCCTCTCCCCACCAATCCTGGGGGTGACGAGGAGCAGGAAGGAAAGGGAGGGACTTACTCCCTTGTGCCATGCGAATCCAACCAATCCTGGAGCGGCTGGTACAGGCTAACCCAGAGCTCATTTTGAGGCTTGGGGCCTGTTCTTGCAAATCCCTCAGCTGTTTTACAGCGCTGGGATTGCTGGCTTTGAAGTGTGTATGTCAGATTGGCCGGCTGTGGGCAGCCGGCCAATCTGACATGCGTACTTGAACTGCTTAAATGTCATCATGCAATCTGTAGGATACAGCCCGCCTCCACCATCCACTTGCTACGGCCGGCGGCACACAGAATAATAAAATGGTAATGAACCATTTTATTATTCGGTGTTTACCGCTGCGATCGCAGCAAGTGGGGTGATGCTCTTCTGCCCAAGAAGAGAAACCACCCCTGCTGGACTGGCAGTTTGGGCTGGGCTGTTCCCATGAGGAACAGGGTCAAAGCTAATTTAAATATAGCTGGGTCCAAACTGAGGTGGCACGGTGAGCAAAAGAATGATGGGTTGCTATGCTACCCCGAGCAATTGCCTGTGGTTAGACAAATTGCAATCATTCCTCCTGCCACCTTTTGTGTGTTTGATAAATTAAAAAATCGCCCGCCTCATGTCCATTAAAGCTAGAGGGGAGACTAAAGTTTGCTGTTTTAAAAAGCGAGTTGTGGTTCTAGAAAGTTTGGGAAGCACTGCTCTAGCTTATTCGATGAAATGTGTACTTTGGAACATTCAGGCCAGTTGTTTGAAACATCTCCCATCACCTATACGTCGTTAGCATACATTGGTACAACCAAATACTATCCCAATGAAACATACAATAATAGAGGTTAAACTAATCAATCAATCAATCATGTTACTTATAAAGCGCACTACATACCCGCGAGGGTCTCAAGGCGCTGGGGGAAGAGGGGGGGTGCTGCTACTGATCGAAGAGCCAGGTCTTGAGGAGTCTTCTGAAGGCCAGTAGGTCTTGGGTCTGTCGGAGGTTGGTGGGGAGGGTGTTCCAGGTCTTGGCGGCGAGGTGGGAGAAGGATCTGCCGCCGGCGGTCGTTTTCCGGATGCGGGGGACTGTGGCGAGGGCGAGGCTGGTCGAGCGGAGCTGGCGGGTGGGGGTGTAGAAGCTGAGTCGTCTGTTGAGGTAGGCTGGTCCGGAGTTGTGGAGTGCTTTGTGTGCGTGGGTGAGGAGCTTGAAGGTTATCCTCTTGTTGACAGGGAGCCAGTGCAGGTCTCTCAGGTGGGGTGTGATGTGGCTGCGTCGGGGGATGTCGATAATAGGTGCCTATTAGGAACCCCAGCACAGACCTTTCCTACTCTGCACCTATGGATCTCCCATTCTACATGATCTTGGGCAACTGAAACGACTATTGTAAGAGGATAGTAATAGTGCAGCGGGAAGTGATAGCAAACACTGAGAGCTCCTTAGGAGAACTAACACTTAAATGAAAGCCCTTAATGAAATCGATCTACAACTACCCCACAGTTAACAATATGGTTTGTGCTTTTCCCTAGGAAACTCATAAGTAATTCTGACCTCCAACTCAAGTAGCACAGTGCTGCGATATGACGTTTGGTTACGTTTGGTAGTCTGAACTAGATTTACATCAGTGTGATGTCTCGAAGGTGAGAGTCTATGTTGACTTGTTCTAGCCAAATACAGATACAAACACATAGATACACACACATGCACAGTGCATGTGTACAACCACCCATTCTCATTCTACTGCTCACATCTCTCTCTCACCAACAGGCTCCCTTACTTTGTCTTGGACACGCCTGGCTTCACTCCTCTGACAGCCACAAATCTTTACATATTTCTGTCTCACACCTTTTAAACTTTTTTCTTTTGTCATCTGAATCCTTCCTCACCGTGGGGCATATTATCTAGGAAGTGGCGGTGAGAGGCGTTAGCCTCCTTGGCTTAACGCCTCTCATCGCCACTTCGGAACGCAAGCTGCACCATATTACCAAGGATATGGTGCAGCCTGGCATTTCCTCCTGCGATGGCGCTAAGTCTCACGACTTAACGCCAACGCAGGCACCCTTGCACCAGAGTGCAAGGGTGTCTGCGAGCAGGGAGGTTTGTTTATGTACAGGAAGGTGTCCCTTCCTGTACATAAACAAACCTAAAATGCCATTTTGTAACTTACATGTGTGCTGCTTCATGCAGCACACATGTAATTAACAAAATGGCATTTTATAAAAAGGTTTGTTTATGTACAGGAAGGGACACCTTCCTGTACATAAACATACCTTGGCATTTTGCTTTTTCCATGTGCGCTGCACAAGGCAGCACACATAGAAAAAGCAAAAACGAGGAGAAATGAAGCATTTCTCCTCGTATCGCCACCTTAAGACCAGGATTTTCCTGGTCTTAAGTTCGTTGCTGCCACCTATTATCGACTCTCTTGATAATAGGTGGCAGCGTCGAAGTGAATGGGTGTTGCGGTGGAACGCCCACCGCAACACCCACTGCACGCCCCTTTCACGCTAAGTTTAGCGTGAGAGGGGCACTATTACCAAGGCAGCGTTAAGCCACTTAACGTGGCTTTAAGCCATGTTATGTGGTTTAACACTGCCTTGGTAATAGGGCGCTGACCCTATCGCCACCACAACGTCACAAAAAGTGACGTTGTGGTGGCAATAGGGGCTTGGTAATATGCCCCCTAGTGTCTCACAGTTTTCTATCCAGCCGACCATATGCCCGAAGTTGGCCACTCATAATGCACTATTGCCCCACCAACTGATATTTGAGAGCACTTTGGGTAGACTGTTCGGTCAGCAAGGCTGGAGCCCTCTAGTAGGGA
This sequence comes from Calotriton arnoldi, assembly GCA_963921515.1. NCBI lineage: Eukaryota > Metazoa > Chordata > Amphibia > Caudata > Salamandridae > Calotriton > Calotriton arnoldi. The sequence goes on along the minus strand of CAWUFW010000313.1, from coordinate 3,161,647 downwards.
ATTACTATAGAAGTACTACAACACAATTCAATGCAACACCCAACTTGCTCTATTGGGGATAGTATTCTATTGCATTGTAACATTTGCATTGTGCTTACTACTCGCATGTGCAGTGCTAGAGTGCTTATTCACATGGATGGCATGCTACACCTTGTAGGGTGTGTGGTCGGGAGGGTGCTGTGTTTTTGTTTTGAGCCTACATACCCCTTTACCAACGCCCCTCCTGCCCAGATTTCACCTTTCCTGCTGAATCATAGACCCTTCTTCAGTTAAAGGATGAATATTTTCAATTTCATAACTGCTGCTCTACATAATTTGAATGTAATCAGGGGAATGCTCACAAATAAAAAATAGCATCTTTGTACTTTGTAGTTCTCTTCTCGGAATTATCAAACTTTCCCATGTGTGCCCTGAAGGGTGAAGGCTGAGAAATGGCATTAGTTATAAGTGATGTATTCGGAGGGTCACCTGGGAGGAGACATGGGGTAACAGCTAGAACTGCACACTACAAGACAGGGGACCTTGCTTAAATCCCAGGATCCCCATTAGATCAGATTACTTCATGGCTGTGCCTCAGCTCTCATACTTGCCAAAAACTTTTATGATTACTGAGAGTTAATTCCATTTTCAGTGTGCGTTAGTCAAGAAAACATTCATATTGAGGCAACGCAAAGTTTTGGGGGGAAGTCCCTGGGGAAGAAGTCACTGCTCCAAAGGTCGGAATGCACACTGAGAACCCGAGGACCTAAATAAATACAGCACACTCAACAACCTGGTTGCCAGGGTGGGAATAGGACAGAAAATAGGCCGGGGCACAAAAGTAAAAGTGGCTCAAATTAGTGAAGTAAATAGCTGAAAATGAGGCCCATGTTTGCTAATTGGGCAGTTTTGAACTTGTAAACACATGGGGGTATATTCACAAGAACGTGTGCTAACATCTCCAAAAAATGTTAACGCAACTTTACACATCGCAGTCCATCGCGGGAAAATAACCCAGTGTTAACGTGGAATTCACAACACGGCGGTACCATGCGATAGTCTCCTGAAACCGCGGACAATGTCTGCGATACAACCACCGCGACGGCGATAAAAACACAAACCCCAAAACCAAAAAACGTGCGATGAGCCCATTCGCGATGAGGAAATCAGCGATAAGCAGCGCCAGGCCTGCCATACACACACGGCAGGTGGGAAAATCACTACAAAAGGAGAAAAAACACACAAACACAAAATGACCAACACTGAAGCACCATGGAGGCAGCCGGAGCAGGCGCAGAGGACGAGCGCAACCCCACAAGTACCCCGGACAACCAGCCCGGGACCACGGTGACAGGGAAGGGCAAGGACAAGAAGAAGAGGAAGACGAAGTACAGTCCGCAGGAGAATCGGATCCTGGTCACGGAGGTGATAGAACACCATCAACAACTGTTCGTCGCCTCCAATGTGTCATTGGGCACCAAAATTGGATTATGGCGGTCCATCGTGGACAAGGTGAACACCGTCGGAGAGCACAAGAGGTCAATGGATGAGGTCAAGAGGCGATGGAATGACATCAAGCGCAGGACCAAGGAGAAACTCGCAGGCAACCAGAAGGCAGCAATGCAGACTGGAGGTGGGAGCCCAGCGCCACAGCTGGAGCTGGATGACATGGAGGAGCTAGTGTCGACAGTCATCAGTGTGGAGACCGTGGCAGGAGTCGGGGCACCGGACACTGCTCGACATGACACAACACAACGGCAAGAGGGTGAGTAACCACCAGGTACTGGGGGGATGGGGGGAGATGGCCACATGGCACACATGCACAATCAAGCAGAGCACAGTGCACACCCACAATGACTCTGGATCTTGGCCCTAATCTACACACTGTCACAATGTACATTGCCATGCTGTCTGAATGTCAACATGTACCATGCGGCCACATACATGAGGACACATTGTAACACAGCATCTCCCCTTCACATTACAGGGGCACCGTCAACGCCACCTGCAGAGCAGTCCCAGCCACTCTTCACTGATGACGAGGAGGACACCACCAGCATCGAAACCCAAGCCCTCCAAGACATCATTGAGCTCATCCGCCAATCACCTCCAGGACCAGGGCAGCCCAGCTTCATCGAGGAGACCCCACCCACTCCACAAACCACCCAGCAGGAGGCACCCACAACACCGGCTGTCTCCCAAGACCCCCCCGAACAACACATGGCCTTCCAGCGCCGTGTGTTGGAGGGCCAGAGGGAGATGGCTGAGCAGGTGCGGGTGGGGTTCGACCTGATGGCTACCAAACTCGACGCCATCCATGGGTGTCTGAGTCCCATCAGGGACCACCTCCAGTCCCTAACGGACACCCACACGCCGCTCCATGGTCTCCAATGAGCCCTGGCTGACATTGCTGGAGTCATGGCTCGGAGACAAGAGCACCTGTCCGCTCAGGGTGGCTCCAGCAATCTCAGCCAGGAGATGGCACGCATGCGGAGGCTCATGGAGGACATGGTGCGGATGGAGGCGGAAAGGATGGCAGCCACCGCTGCACATCAGCGAAATGTAGCTGGGATCTACCAGGCCCTGCATGTCCTCATCATGGCATTGCTGCCACAAGGCGTGGCGCGGATGAATGCTGCTGCCCCTACACCATCCACATCTCCGCCCCCTGGTGTGTCCGTGCCCCACAGTGCGGCAGATATTCCACCTCCAGCACCTGATGTGTCACTGCCACACAGAGCGGCCGACAATACACCTCCGGCCCCTGATGTGTCAGTGGCACACAGTGCCGCAGCCGGAACAGCACCACCCACAGGTGGGGCAGAGCACACATCCGAGGACGAGGACGTGGATGGGCTTGAGTTCAGAAGGAGGCACTAGCATTCATGTCCGCCACCTGGCCTGTTGCTCCTTGGTGCCGCACATGGCCCCATGACCTACCACTGACCCCTGATACACTCTGCGGCACTTACCTTGGACCACGACATGGACTTCCATATCCTGTTTGGTGACCAATGAGACGGTGACCAGACTGCGGACTGTACTCTTCCTCATCCTCTGTCCTTGTCATTCCCCGATGGACTCTGGCTGGCCCTCCACGGGCCCATATTGTGAAGTGGGGTTGGCATGGCCCTGTACTGCTCCAGCTGCTGAACTCCACTGGATGTGCAATAAACATTCAGGAACGCACTGCTGTGTCATGTCTTTCATCGTTCAAGTATGAATGTGTGGATGAATGTAGGGTCAGTGATTCCCCCTAATGTCAATGATGCTCATCTAGTGGGATTCCAGACACAGTGTGCTACGTTGCCGATTGCGCTGCGGGTGCCGTAGACACCACAACAGGGACACACGCATTAGTCACTTCCTTGTCCGGACATGGACTGCACCACGCCCAGAGCCCCCTAGTCGTTGTTGCAAGCCCTGCGCTGGTCCGGCGTATGCCAGGACAGACCACTCCGCTTACGCTCCGAGGGGGGGCCACATAACCACATGTCGCAGGTCTACACGCTAGTGGTCTGCAGGTCGCTGGTCTAGTTGTCAGCATGTCGCGGCCACTCCCTGAGGGCAGGTTTGCACACACACCACACCCATCCGGCGCAGGCGTCACAGGCCATGTGACCCCAAGTATATGAGGGGCCGGCAACGTCACATTCCCCACTGCCGGAGGAGACTGGATGACGGACGCTCCACGGTTCTCAATCATAAAGGGCCCATGACTTGTTGCGCACAGGGTTAGTGGCAGCCGAAGCCTTGCGGCCGTCACGGGCCTACCACCACGTGGTGCTGACTGGGGTTGCACAGGGTTATTGGCACCCGAAGCCTTGCGGCCGTCACGGGCCTACCACCACGTGGCGCTGACTGGGGTTGCACAGGGTTAGTGGCACCGAAATTGCTGAGCGGGTGTGCAGCCTGCGATGATGACGTGTGCACTGATGTGGTCTCTGCCATTGATGCCTCAGGACTCAGCGTCATGTGTGGGACCTGCTGGTCCGCGGTGCGGGTCCGCATGATGTGGAGCATGCCATGGTGGCGGGACCGGGGCCTGGAGCTTGCACGGGCACGTGGTGTGCCCACTGGTGGACACACCATCGGCGAAAGGTGAGCAGTGGGGCCTGGGTGCGCAAGGGCGGACAACCAGCGCGGGCTGGCGGGAGGGGGTAGGGTGCGGCTGCATGTGTGCGCAGGGGTGGACAGGCGTTGTTGCCGTGTGCAGTGGGATGGACTCTGACATGATTGACTCTTGCCTCGATTACAGGTTGCAGACCTGGTGGCTTGCAGTGTATCCCGGCACTTGTTTGGAGACACACCGGTGGCAGCAGGTGAGCAGTGGTGCCTGTGTGCGCGGGGGCGGCAGTGTCCTTCCTTCTCTCTCTCTCTCTCTTTCTATCTCTTCATTTCACTTTCACTCTCCCTTCCTTTCCTTCTCTCTCCCTCTCCCTCCCTCTCTCCCTCCCTCTCCCTTTCTTTCTTTCTCTCTCTCTTTCTCTCTTTCTCTCTCTGCCTTTCTTTCATTCTCTGTTTCTCTGTGTCTCGCTCCTTTGATGTGCGCATGACACACGTTCTTATTTTGGGCTTTATTTTCCAGGCCGTGACATCAGGATTGTCCCGGACGGACCCGACAGGAGTCTTCCGCATTGGTGTTTTGTGTTGTATTTCAATAAAGTTTTTGGTTGTTACTTCAATGATGAGTGACTGTTTCTCGTTCTTCCGTCTCAACATGTGTGTTTCTGTTTGTCATTGTGCGACGTCATGCGCTTTTTGTGGCTCTTGTGTCGTGCACAGTATGTGTTTGTCCGGGGTGGGGGGGGTGGGGGGCCTGGGGGTTGTGGCGGTGGGTGTTGTGGCCCTCATGGGTCTCCGAGCTGCATGATCATTGTCACCATGGCATCTGAGTCTTCAGATGTGGCTCTGGCCTGGGCTCCCTTTTATGCTGCAGGTAGTCGTCCTGCTCAACAACAGCAAAAGGCAGGTGTTAATTCCCTGCTGCTACCGCGGCTTATCGCCTGTTTTTGGTTCGCATAGCAGATCTGGCAGTTCGTTGTGAAAGTGGTGTTGTGGTTTTTTCGTGTGTTTTTGCACGGAAACGCCTACTCTGCATCTCATTAGGGTTAGTTGGTGGTGTCCACCGTGGAGATAATTTTGCGGCAGTTATCTCTGGAATACTGGCGATGTCTGCAGTTTGCACCCGCTTGTGAATGGGGTGTTAAATCTATCTCCACTTTTGATGAGTTAAGGTGGGGATAAATCGGAGATAAGTCCTTGTGAATATCCCCCATGGTGTATAACTGTTTTGCAACATATGCAAGACTGCATGAATTTGAGCTTGTTGCAGGCAATGTTTGTTTTAATATCAGGGAAATGATCAATAAAAACCTGCCCAGTAGACCATAAAACAGTCCTACAAACAGTCAAAAAACAGTCCCACTCACTGGCCTGTCAGACCAGCTCTTCGTGCACTGCCCGCCTGATTGCCTTATAAGCTAGTCTGACCCTGGTGGTTTCCAGTGGGACCATTGCAGCAGCTAGATCCGAAGTCTCAACAAAGATCAAGAGGAAAGCAGCTCACCACATAGGCAGCTTAGCCCTCAAGCCAGAGAGCTACCACCCAGGTGGTCTGCGCTACACCTCCGTTGTCAGATTTGCTCAGGGATCACCATAAGACCTGGGTGTACTGTCTGAAGCCACCGCCAAGAACATCCCAAGTTAAGCTGTAGCAGCTAACCCAGGCCAGATTGACAGGGAGCCTCACAAACTCTGGTCCTTGTTGTCAGCCCTACATTAGAAGGTGCTTGCAATAGCTGCCCTTGCAGCCCCCTGTAGGAGAAATCCAAGCTAGCAGATTTACCCTGCCATCACCCTCCATACCAACCTGAAAGTGGGCATTTTCCTGCCCTTAGCCCTTTGTACCTGCAGCCTGCCTTGGGTCACATCCCAGGGTGTAGCTGACAGTTACACTTGTGAATTCCTCCCAGACAGTCACACAATAGCCGGATTAGGTGTGCCTCAATGGGCCATCTGCTGGCAGGATGGGGGGGTGGGCAGTGCTGAGCACAGCCCCACTTACAACTAAATAGCCTGTACTCAAAGGACCCAATGACCTTGCATTTTCACTGCAGCCAGCTCGGAACCAGGGTAGGTGAGTCAGGTAATTCCATGCACTTCAAAGAACTTCCCCTGAAGCGTCTCCCTCCTTCCAGAATAAGGGCACCAGGGAATAAAAATAGGACATTTAGAACCACTCTTCAGTACACTTCTGGACCTGTGGATACTCTGCCAGGAAGAAGGACTGCTGTGCTGCTGGAAGGACTGCAACTCTGCTGGTCTGCTGCTCTGGAAGACTGCTGCCCTGCTGGATTGCTGCCTTCTGACTGGGGGCAAGGACTGGTTTGTCAACTGTCGCAGGGCCTCCAGAGTTACTCACAAGGGATAGTTTTCTGGCCTCCTATTCGGAGCCACAGGGACACAAAATGAAACTTCTATCTTATACCCGCACCTTGACCAAGCCTGAGTGAGTCCTGACCCTCCAAGTGACGCCTCTCCAGTCCTGGACCCTTAAGAATGGTGCTAAAGGTGCCCAGAAAGCCGAAATCCACAAGTGACAACTTATAAGATTTTTGGCTAAACACTGCCTTGAGAACCAGGAGGAGACCGGGACCAACCTGCTTGCCTATCCACCCCAGGTGCATCGCTGGTCGGATTGACTTTGTGGCTTCTCCTGCTACATTCTTCTCTGCAGCAGCAAATCTGTTTCAGTGGTCCTTCGCCAAAGGGGTATCTGCCCTCATGAAACTGTCTTCGGCTACAGCCCTCGGCCTCGTCCCAATGGAGATTTTTGACTTCCATTTAGAGAACTTAGTCCGAACGTAGAATTCTTCACTGCGGCTTTGACCTAAGGCCATCCGATGATGACACTCCTTCGATGGACACCTCCTGCAGCCTTTCTCCGCTGAACTTTACCTTCTCAGAAAATTTTCCTCAAGAATATTTCTAAGTCCAAAGGTAAGCGCTGACCTTTTAGGTGCTAGTTTTCACTAAAAACTTTAAAAATTCATACTGGTTTGATTTTTGTCATTTTGGTGTCAAATAATGTATTAACAGTTACTTTATTTTTCTAAATTGGTTTGGGATTTTTCTCATGTTGTGTTTTTACTTTATAACTGTTTGTGTGCTGTATAAATACTATACACATTGCCTCTAAGTTAAGCCTGATTGTTTTTTGTGCCAAGCTACCCAGGGTTAGGCACAGGTTAATGTAGTGAGTTTTTGTGGCTCACCCTGCAAGGGACTGTGGCTGTGCTAGACCAGGTCTCACACCCCAGTCAACCATCAACCCAATTTCTAAGAGACTGTCACTATTTTTCACAGTTCTTTCACTTCAGAATGCTGTGATTTTCACATACTTGCATGTTTGTATGGGTCAGCGGACTGCAGTAATAACCCACCAACAATGTGACATGGGCAGTACTAAGGCCACACGATGTCGCTGAATTTTAACACTTTACAACAACCCAAATAACACCACATCGCTCACACTACTAACCTTCCACCTCCAGTCTGACTGAACCTGTAGCATCTACGTTACCCATTATGCCCTGCCTACAGCTCCAGCATCAATCCCCACAGTGACTACTCTCTGTTATTCTTACGGGATGTCCTAGAGAAATCATCTGGATTGCATTCAGTCTGTAGCCTCGTCTTCCCACCTGTGCACCCTTCACATTTGCATCTCATGTTGTCTTTCACAATGTGCTGACGCTCATGTGACTATTTCTGCATCTTGCGTGTGTATATACTCTGTACATGTATGAAGAGGTATATAGTAGGACCCTGCTGGCAAGGTTGATTCTACCTCTTCAAGTGGGTGTGCCAGTGCACACGTAAGTACGCAGACTATACTAGCTTTATATAAATTACCATTTTGATCAATTTGCTTCTATGTAGACCATTCTGTTCCTCCACAGCGCTCAGCCGACCCAAGGCTTGATCCGCACTGGTGGTAACCTCATACCTAATTATTATCCTGTTGTATTATAACCAAATCTAACACTTGGGTATTCAGTTCTTTTCAACAGAGATTTCCACTGTGTTGTTGCCCTGTTTGTTTTAGTGTGTTGCTAAATCAACGCATTAATTCAGGGCGTCTCTTACCGTACTGGTTCCTAAGGTGGTAAGCGGAGTATCGAGATAGTTTAGTAAGGCTTCCAGTCAACATAAAAGCAGAAACAAGCCAATGAAGCAGAGTATTATTGTTTGTTGTACACACTGGTAGCGGTTGCTACCTCAGGTAATGAACCGCATAATGTTTTATATCTATTTGTATATTTTTTATTTAAGCATGAGATAACGAGGGGCGGGCAATGGGCAATGTTCCCCGGCTCCAACAAACAGTGAAATCAGGTTTGCCCAGCACAAAAGGGCTCTCCAGCTTAATATTAGGGGAAAAAGTAGGTTGTGCCAACACTTAGAAAATCCACCATTGTACACACAGTATAGATCATTAAAGCCATATGAAGTATACCTTGCTGCCTATCCAGACACATCATCTTAGAATGAACTAATATCTGTCTGAGTATTATTACATACGTAAAATATCATGATTTGGGCCTAAAATTAGCTAATATGTTTTGATCCAGACTTTGTCCAAATACAGATTAGGTAGGGTGTGAGATGGGGGATAAATATGGTTTACCCGTGATTCGGATCCACTCCAGATCCCCTTGTTGTTTCCTGAAAGTCAGATTGAGTGAACATTTGTATTTTATATTTTTTTCCAAAAGCGACAGGCTTTAACAGCAAACATTAGTCTCTATTTTGCAGCTCACTCAAATTTATTGTTAGTCCTGTCATAGTGAAAGCAATATGAAAATATTTGACTATTGGGAAATTACACAGGGAATTTCAACCTCTTTAAAATGAAACTGTCAATCATGTTCCTAAGGTGTGTTCTGATTCTCAAAGTGTAAATGAAAGGGTTACCAAAAGCTTCACGGGTAGCTAAATATCGACTTCAAAATTTCGACCTGCAACAATATCGTCTCCAGGATATCAATATCATAAAGTACTTGTGGAGTTAGAACACTCTAGTCCAGATTTACTAACATTTTGCGTCATGGTTTTACCACTTTTGTGGCGCATCCATGACGCAAAAGGCTAGTAGATATTTACAAAGCCACGCAAGGGGTGATTTGCACCGCCTTGAGTGGCTTTGTAAAAAAAAATATAACGCAATGCAATGGTTTGCACTGCATTGCATTACAATTAATTCTGGGAGGCGCTAGATAGGTGGAACATGGGAGTTCCCATGCATTCACCCATGGATTTCACGCAATCCTTGATTTACAAAGGTTTGTAAACCTGTGATTGCATGAAATCGCTTCGCCTCCCAGAGGATGGCGTAACGAGAATTGTTTTTTTCTCCTTGTTATTTCCTCTTTATATAGAAAAAGGAAAATGCCTCGAGAGAGTCTTTTTGTGCAGGGGGGTATCTCTTCCTGCAGAAAAACAATTCTCCTTGCAACGTAGGCACCCTTGCACTCTGGCGCAAGGATGCCTGTTTTGGCGCTAGTCTGCCTGAAGTGCACCAGCGCTATGAAAGAGCAGAAGTGAGCCATATTTTAGTAGAAATGGTGCGTTTCTGCTCTCTTCCTTTCACGCAACCCAGCGCAGCAAGTTGCCTTGCTACACTGCATTGTGTAAAAGGTTAGTAAATCTTGCCCTAAATCTATACACACACCTCGACAATATTGTGATTTTAGAATCTATGGGCCTCATTTACTCTCTTCTTGTTTGGACCCTTGCAACATGACGCAAGTGTGCCTGCGTTGGTGCGTAGCAGCCAATTGTGCACTAGCGCAGGGGACAGCACACAGATGCGTCGTATTGTTGTTAATGCGACATATCCCTGTGATTTTAAAATGATGCAGCTCAGCGCTGCAAAATGGCTTGCGGCACTGAGTCATTTTTTTGTAAATGAGGCGCTATGTTTTTGTAGTCACTATTATGACATACAACTGTTTCACAAGGCACTTTAGTGCATCTTTGTACCTGATTGAAGCTGAAAGTTTAATAAAAAGGTAGTCAGTGTGTTGTCCCAAAACTAAAACGACAGGAAATTGAAAAGTTAAAGTGCACCCACATTCTCATCCTTCTCCACCAACGTAATCACTTAACCTTAACTATCATTCACCCGTATTAAAGTTCCAGTGAAATACATGTTTTACAAATATAATTTCAGTCCCCAACAACATCCCTTGTTGACGGATACCGGTTGGGCTACCAAGTGTATGCAAATGTTAGACATACAGATATCAATATCACATACAACACATATATGATTTGTTATTGAAGCTCATTCTGAATGACTGATTAACAGCATTCATACAGTGCACAATACCCAGCACGAACGTCTCTTGACAGTGAATATACTCTGCTACACCGATGACCAAGAAACAGGGCACTTGTAACGAGGACAGAATGGGGAAACAATCGAAGAAACCACTTGCTTATCTTTCATATGTGCTAAGGCAGAAAAGCTCTGGATAAAACACTGAAACAAGAGGCTGTGCAAAATTCACATATTCTATCAAGAGAAAAAAAATGAAGGTCTCGGACTAAACTGCGAAATGATGTTGAGCAGCATTAAGAGATAAGAAATGATATCCTTTAGTGGTTTTAAATGGTGGTGGCAACGGATGAAGTATAGCAACAATACAACCCCAAAAAGTGCAGACAAAATATATCTTAACTGTGTATGGTGTGAGCAGGGAGATGGGTGCAGTGATTTGGCATTCAATGACATAGCAAACAAACGTGGATGGCGCTTCAGTCTTGACATGTATCAATTTCTATTTTGATAATAAAATCTTAGCCAGAGTGGTGGGTGGAGCATTCACAACAGTTCTAAAGGTCATTTGCCATTATTACTCAATCACTATCCTAGCCATTGGTGGCATCCTGTACCCCTCTTCAAAAAAGGAAATTGAGATGACGCTTCAGTGTTGATATGCATTCATTTCTATTGTGATGATAAAAGCTTAGCCAGAGAGGTGGGTGGAGCATTCACAATAATTCTAACGGTCATTTGTAATTGTTACTCAATCACTCCCCTAACCATTGGTGGCATCCTGACCTGTACCCCTCTTCAAAAAAGGAAATTGAGATGGCTCCTCCAACTATTGGACCATCATATTTTTGGATTAGAGACGCACAGTTTGCCCTAATTCTCCTGTCAACTCTTCAGAAGTAGGCAAATGACAGACAGTTAATCCCATGCTCACAGATCTTAATGCAATGGTGTGTTCTCTATTGTGGAAGAAAAATATCGCTCTGAGCCCACTTGAAGTCTTAAACTTGTTTATTAAGCAAAAATAAAGCGATATCGCTACATTAAGACAGAGAATCTAATGCAAACCCCACTGCAAATTTCCTTTAAATTACACATTTTCTGCACATAGGTAATTGAAGCAGTATACACGTGACAAAAACCGAAACTTTAGATAACAATACCAACATCTGCCTTAGTTTCTCATGAAAATAATGAAAAGGGAACTTGAAAAGAGATACAACAATGGAGAGCTCAGACGTCGAACTAGCTCAATTCTGAATTATCGCTTTGTAGTGGCAGTCATGGAGACGAAGCCAGGTAAATCAAGGCGAGAGAACGCAAACATACCGCTGCAGATTACTCAACATGGTGGTTAGGCGACACATCATTAGAAAATGGCAAAACGAGTTCATTTTATGCATACGTAGAGCTCCATCAAAGAGCTACTGTATTCATAGGCAATAAATAGGTTCCATTGTTAGAGTACCGTGAATGGTTTTAAAGAGACTTTTGCCAAGATGTGACTGGCATAGGCTTAAGATACCAGTTGATGAGATGGAGCATCCTGCCAGTGCTATCTTACTAACTGTCATGCCATACAAAGATCTGTTGATGGGTGGTGTAACAAAAACACAATTGAATGAATTAAAGAATAAGGGCATTTATTATGCACATACTACCTGGAAAACGGTCTCTTTGTGCTGACTACGATCCATATTGATCCATACTAATACCAATATTATTCACCCTATGTATTTCAGGTCTAGCTATTAAGCAAAGCAAAACGTTTGTAAAAAAAAACCTACAAATGTCTACCACCAAGTGGTCCATATATAAAAGGCACAAGATTAAGTGATGCAACGGTATAGATCTTTCTCCCACCAAAGTCCAGAATTAGTGTCTACTTTTTTTTCACAACAAAATTTTATTGTCGACAGACACAACAGCCCTGGAGAATCCAGGGTTACCGATAGCACAATAGACATAGTAGTAATAGTGATGTCAACATTTACAATAGCCAAATATAGCAATTTGGTATGTAAGGATATCTGGATTAAAACTAAAACGATAAACACCAGTGCCATAGTCCCAATACGTAGCCTGACATAAAAAGTTTCCAGCCACCCCAATTGAATGCAAGCATATTTATAATCTAGTTTGTCGCTCATCATCAAGTCCTCATTATTTAATGCTGGGGGAATGGGCTCCAAATAAAGTCTCCGATAGTCTGCCCACCGATTCCATATCTTAGGGTGTTTCTGGGGGCACACCCTCGCCTTGAAGATTGGTGTTTCCAGCCCCATGGAGAAATTGAGACCCCGCTTCCAAGCCCCCACAGATGACAGGGAAGCTTCCTTCCATGTCTTGGCAATATCTCGCTTCGCCAACGTAAGTCCAAGGAATATCAAATGGCATTTATATCTATTGCCCCCTATCCCGTCTCTCATATGTAGCATAGCCAAGCACGGCGATTGTTGAATATCCCATCCCAAGACTTCTGAGAGACAGGTTATCACCCCACGCCAAAACCGTGACTGCGTCATGCATTGCCAGACAGTATGTATGAGAGTGCCTTCCGTGGCCCCGCAGCGCAGGCAAAGAGGGGAAGCGATCAGTCCCGCTCGGCAGAAATAAACCCGGTGGAGATATTTGAATTGTATAAGGCAGAGGTGTGCTGCAATGGCTGCACCACGCGTGGACTAAAGCACCTCAACCCAGTCATCGTCATCTATAGGACCAAGATCTTCCTGCCAGGCATCCAGTGTTTTGTTGAGTGTAGTGGGGCCATTGGTCACTAGTGTGCGGTATATTGCTGTAATTTTGTGATCACCCATTTCTCCCATAAAGACTTTGGCCTCGAAGGGGTTAAAGTCGGGTATAGTGTCTTGGCGTGTTATGTAGGGGGAGAATGCATGACAAATTTGAAGGTATCTGTAGAATTGCGAACGGGGCATGTCAAATTCAGTTTGTAGCTCCTGGAAGGATTTCAGGGTCTCACCATGAAGAACCTCCCCAATCGTTGAGATACCAATGGACTCCCAGCCTGCAAATCCGTGCAGCCCAGACAGTTGTGGTAATAGGCCATTGTGCCTAAGAGGGGTCTCCTTAGTCAATTTACCCCACCATCCCATCCTACGCAGTGCTTGTCACCATGTCACAAAGACCGTCCTAGTTGCAGGCAGTAGCGTTTTAGGCATCGGACCGAGTATAGGATCGTATGTAATGATTTAGTGTCCATTAACCAGCGCTTGACCGCATAAGCTGGATCTCTTCTGTCACCATACCACCAGTCGTTTAAAATAAGAATGTGTGAAGCGGCATGATATCCTTGAACATCTGGAGTCGCAATACCCCCGCAATATGTGGATTGGAAACAAGTTTTTAGAGCCACCGCCCCAGAGGAAGTGACCAAGGATTGCATTTTAATTGTCTGAACCAGGTGAGTAGTATTGGGTAGGGATGGTTTTGAGGTTGATAGAGGAGGCGATGTAAGGAAACCATCTTAAAAATGGCAGATCTGCCAAACAGAGATAGCGGCAAGTGTGACCAAGAGTGCACTTGCTCCGTGATCTGCGTCCACAACGGGGCCAGATTCCTGTCCCATGAAATGGATTGAGAGGCCAACAGGAACACCCCGAGATATTTAAACCCGTCTGGGACCACCGTCTCCTCACGCGTCCATTCACCCAATTGGTCTTCCCCCGTAGTGACCACAGGAAGGATTTAAGAGCATTATGTAAAGACCAGAGGTCTCACCGAAGATTTGCATTATCCTGAGTAGCCGCGGGCCCGATCTATTGGGTTGTGTAAAGAAAAATAGTACATCATCCGCATACATCATGAGACTTCCCGCGACCACTCAAAGCCATGAACCTGGGCATCGATTCTTACCCAAGCCGCGAGCGGCTCCAGGGCTAATGGGAAGAGCTAGGGAGGCAGGGGACATCCCTGTCGGGTTCCCCTCCCAATGGGGAAGGACTGCAAGGTCGAGTCCGCGACACAAACAGATGCTGTAATGTCAGTGTAAAGGAGGTGGATATATTTAAGGAGCCGGGGGCCAATATTTTGGCGATTCAGGAGTGCGAAGAGGTAAGTCCAACTGAGGAAGTCAAAGGCCTTATCAATATCGGCAAGGAGAAGCGCTGCCGGTTCATCCAGCTGCTCTACCGAGGCAATAGCATTATGTGCACGACGAATATTATGTCGAGTGGCATGACCAGGCATAAACCCGGCTTGGTCAGGGTGAATTAGCTCTGTGATATGTGGGACTATGCGATTAGCAATGACTTTTGCTAGGAGTTTCGCCTCAACATTAAGCGGAGAGATCGGGCGATATGAGGTATGCAATTTTGGGGGCCGACCAGGTTTTTAAAAGATAACTATTTCTGCATGGCGCCAGTCAGGTGGGAGGTGTTTCATATCTGCAGCAGCGTTAAGCGCTGCTTGATACGGAGGAATCAGTTGAGCTTGGTACTTTTGGCAAAGTATGGCTCCCCTTTTAATCTTATTTAGGAGGCCACCGACATTCCAGCTAATAATATGCAGTCCCCGCTTCTTGGCCTCCATCATGACAAACAGTTTGTGTACTGGTGGGGCATGGAGATGTAAGCTGGTGCATGTGTGGCAGAGTCCAACTAGAAACTATACACAGAGTAAATGACAGTGACACTGGAAATCAACAATAACTTCCCATTAACCCCCCCTCCCTCCCTCCCACCCCAATACCTCAACAACTTTGAAGCATCTATCGGTGCATGGTGAGCATCCCGTCCCAACTGGGGGTAGGATCAACCCACTGCCAATGGATCCTCAACGAACATCCCCTGTACATTAAAGCGTCGTAAAACCACTGGAATGTACATATAAAGGTAGCCCTTATGTCTTTGCCATCAAGTTTAGTAAATGACCAGATACGGCTCTGCCGATGTGAGTTAGGGTGCTGTTGATGTCTGTTGACCTTCCATTACGTGCCTGCGAGAGTTACTGCGAGTTTTAGATCATCTCTTGGAGCGCGACCGACGTCGTTGCTTGCCACTGGTCCTGGAGAGATCTCGGCCGGGACCCCCCGATGAAGTGTCTGAATCCGTCCTAGGTGTAGTATGGGTCTTCAGTTTCGCAGCTTCATCTGTCCAGTTAAACACCTCCTCTGGTGTCTCGAAGAAGTGTGTCCGTGATTGATAAGACACCCGCAGGCGGACCGGGAAAAGCAAGGAGTACTGGATCTTTAAGCCCTGCAGACGGGCCTTGGCCTCAGCAAAAAGACTGTCGGCGCTGTTGAACCATTTTAGTGTAATCCGGAAAAATCATAATGTGGTGGGAGGCATAGGTAAGGGTTCCTTTCAGCCTGGCCTGCTGTACAATGACATCCCTGTCCATATAGTTAAGAAATCTAGCGATAATTGGCCGAGGACGAGCGCCAGGTGGTGGTTTCTGCAGTAGAGCTCGGTGTGCACGTTCAATTATAAAGCATGGGGACAATGAATTAGCTGGGAGCCAATCTGCAAGCCATTTAGTAAGGAAATCCTCCATTTTTTTATTCTCACATCCTTCGGGAAACCCCACAAAGTGGAGGTGTTCCGTCGGGCACGTCCCTCTGCATCCTCCACCCGCGTCGCCAGACCTCTTGTGAGTGTCTGCAGACTGGAAGCTTTCTTTTGAAGAGTGGTTACCGTGTCCTCCACTGTCGAAATCCGAGATTCGGATTCAGTAATCCTCTGCACCGCATTTTGGAGGTCCTGCGGGAGCAGCATAACATCCGAGCCAACTGCGCCAATTCTGGCCTCCAGCATGTCCCTGGACTAGGTGATTGCCGCTAACAACGCTGCATTGTCAGGTATAGGTGCCGGCAAGGTCTCAGGGTCGGGCAACTGTGACACGGCGCCTGTGTATTTATCTAATGTGGATTGTTTTGAGGTAGCCCCTGGCAGTTTATCCTTTGCCATTTTGACTGGGTGTAGATGAAATCTCCACTAAGTGTATGCATAAGGCAGTCACGGCACTGATGGTTCCCGCCGGATTCCACCGACGAGTGACTGGGGGCGGCAGTCGGGGGAGGGCACCACATCCACAAGCCCAGCAGGACCTAGCCCGGCCTCCTCCGCAAGTGGGCACCCCCCAACCCCCTAGCAGATGTCCCTGTCCACTCCTGCACCCCAGCCACCCAGAGGATCACCGGCTCTTCTGAAGGTCAGTTCTGGGGGTCTCAGCAGCGGGCGCCAAGGTGGGTCAGCAGTATGTTTGGACTCTTCTATCTGATCTTCACCTCTATGCCACTCCGCTGTCCTCGGGCAACAGTCCGCTGCCTGACCCCCCCATGGAGATCAGTAGGGGCGGTACGGGCCACGCGGCATCCACCACTCGATCGCTGCCGTTGCCCGGCACAATTTACCCCCTCCAGTTGGGACATCTTATTACCGGGCCAGAGCTGCGGCACTACAGAGACTGGAGGGGCCAGCATTGGGATATTTGAAGTCCGCCCCCACCGATATCCTGAGACCGCTAAAAGCTATCTGGGCTGCCCTTGAGGAAGTGGAAGGAGGGGAAGCAGGGGGCCAGGAACACTCACCCCCAATCCGTATTGGCGCGGTCTCGGGCTGGGCCTGACCGGCCCTCCCAGTTCAGTATTCGGGGTCTCCCCTGTCAGGGACACGCTACAGCCGGTCCAGCTGCCCGACCGCCACCTCCCAGCAGCACGGGTTCCAGGGCCGGAGGGCGCCGCTGCCGGATATGGCCGCCGAGATCTGGGCATCCGGTGTTTACCAGGGTGGGGGCCCCGCAGTCCCGGTCTGGCCGCCAGTGCTGCCGGCCGTTCGCGGGCCCCTCCAGACAGCGATCTCGATGCCGGCACAGCTCCCAACCAGGAGATCACAGCCGGGGGAGGGGAGACACTCCTTTCATGCACTGCAAGCTAGGCCCCGAATCTACTGGGCCGCGGCCGCACCGCGGACCGAAATGGACGCCGAGATCCAGTGCAAAGCGCTAACGGGGCACCGGGGAGTCGCGCCGCCAGTCCCGCACTGCGCCGCAACACCTTGGAGGGTCGACCCCCTCGCCTGGGAAGGGAGCAGCCCCGTTCTTCTCCAAGACGCGCCACAGCCCACTCGGCGGCGCGCTACTCGCTCCGGCACACCGCGTGCGTCCAGGCCGGCACCCCGGGCTCCAGTTTGTTAGCGGCCACGGCCCGCTCAGCAGGTGCTGACGGCCGTACGCGGGCCCCTCCAGACAGCGATCTCGATGCCGGCACAGCTCCCAACCAGGAGATCACAGCCGGGGGAGGGGAGACACCCCCTTCATGCACTGCCAGCTAGGCCCCGAATCTACTGGGCCGCGGCCACACCGCGGACCGAAATGGACGCTGAGATCCAATGCAAAGCGCTAATGGGGGCACCGGGGAGTCGCGCCGCCAGTCCCGCACCGCGCCGCAACACCTTGGAGGGTCGACCCCCTCGCCCGGGAAGGGAGCAGCTCCGTTCTTCTCCAAGACGCGCCACAGCCCACTCGGCGGCACGCTACTCGCTCCGGCACACCGCGTGCGTCCAGGCCGGCACCCCGGGCTCCAGTTTGTCAGCGGCCACGGCCCGCTCAGCAGGCACCGACCGGTGTCTCAGAGGGGCGCTCGGGCGACTACTAGGTGTCTCCAAGAGCCGCAGAGGGTGCCAGATGGAAGCAGGCACGTCGATGTGGCAGGATTAATGTAGGATTTTGCAGGGCTACGGGAGCTCCCTTAAGGCGCGTCAGCCATGTTGGACTGCCTGGCCACGCCCAAATTAGTGTCTACTTCATAATCCTAAAATGAATCATAGTAAATCAAATGGGTATGTGAGTGGGTGGATTAACGGTTGGGTGTTGGAATAATATATGAATGAGGCCTAGTCAGATGTACAATGTCCATTAAGGCTCTCTATGTTGTGCAGTAATGTTCCAGACTCTACAGGCATTACAACATTAGACACAAAGTGACAAAACTTTCCCTGAAACTATCCTTTCATAATTCTAAGAAAGTCTTATACACATTTATTGACGGTTGACGACAAGACAAGTCGCCATTGTCTTGTAAAGTGTGTCCGTCCATTCTCTGTTTGCCAAGGAATTTTTTATGAGTACTTGTACCTCTGGAGGTAATACCTGATTTATGAAAAACGTTACCTCTTCTGTGCCTATTAAGAATCTCAAACTTGTGCGATAAATCTATTTCAAAGGATCTATTTCTACGGTTTATTTGCCAAAACCTGAAAAAACACACTTCATGAATGTAAGATAATGAAATATATGGGGATCTTTCCCTTTTGTTGTTGATATGTTTGGAAGGTGACATTCTTAGCGCGTTGTTTTGGCTCGGGCGGTTATTGCATGGGCCTATTCTTCACCTGTAAATGATTTGTTTGTTAATACCATTGGCAGTGATTTTGAAATGTGATGCTCTAACCAGGTTTTCCAGTTTGATGCACTCCTTTTGGATGGATCCTACGTGCAATCATGGCCAATGCTGAACGCAAATTGATAGCAAGAGCGAGCCAATCTGCCTCCGGGTGGTTGGATGAGTTCTTCTCGCCACGGTGGTGGCGTAAAGAGGGCAGACTAGTATGAGCATGGGGTGCCTCACAGGTGGCAACCAGAACAAACAGGATTTCATCAGTGGTGGTTGGTGCACCCAACGCTCCTTCAGGCATGCAGGTGCTGAAAGCCGGTGACGTTTTTACTAGCTGTCGAAAGCACGAGGATGCCATAGATTATATTTTTGAAGGATTAACAAGAGTGGGTGCCTTGTGACATCACATTTATAATTACATCATGTGGTGTGGCTTTGATGTTTAGAATGAGGATGGTGAAAATGTACCCAGTAAAGTGTGAACCAGCAAACACACCCTGAAGTACTATGATGTTCGGGACACCAGGGCACCACTGTTCTAGCCCCTAACGGTTCCAGGTTTGGATTACATTAATAAAAAACAGTTATTTAGTTGATCACAGAACAACGCCCAGCGTTGGACAGTTTCCAGTGAATTTCTATTGAACAAATTCATTGGTAGTTTTGAATTACATCCTTCATGCATAATTTAAAAATAATAGCGTACTTTTTTTAACCTTTTTTTGTGTTCCTGCAATGACCAGAGAAGCATGAAATGTCCATCTCAGCAAGCACTAGACCCCCGCAAAGCAGATATGAAGAGAAACATTTACTTGATGCTAGCCAGATGAGTTTAAAACCTGGTTTAGACAGTGAGACTGTCAATGTGTCTGTTTTGAATAATGTCAGATAAAATTACAGTTATGGCATTTCCACCTGCCTCATCCTGCTGTTGCAGTTATCGTTCTGTTACCTCCAAAGGAGGATCTCAAAGAAAACACTTGTTTTTATTCTGGTCCACATGAAAGCTTGTGTTCTTAATGCTACCATAATTTCTAGACTGAACTATGCCAATGCTACATTGGCCTTCTTGAGTCAGTTATTTACAAGCTTCAAGGCATTCAGAATATGGCAACAGGACTTGTCACAAAGTTCTTTCTCTATTGTTGCTTCATCTATTTGGAATGCACTCCGTCTTGGCCTTTGCAAAATGGAGTACAAGTCTATGTTTAGGAAGGCTCTTAAAATTCATCATTTTTGTTGATTATTTTTATATCTTTTCGGAGGTGATTAGTCAGTTCAACGCCAAGATGCCTGAGGGCATCTGTTGTACTTTTTAAGAATCAACTCAGTTGATATCTTGTTTATAGTGGTTTTCAATATGTTTAGTGGGTGCCCTCAGGTACTACATACAGGGCTGGTGTCAATTTTAAAAGAAATCGAGCAGAAATTATGGGTTATGGCTCTGTCTTTGGTGATGGACCATTGCCACCTGAGAGATAGCTCAGGTGTCTGGTGCCTGACCTAAGGGTAGACTTAGAGTTAGTTCAGGTATGTGAAGCCTGAACATATAATTTATTTCAGTCATAAATCTTTATTTCACTACGTTTCCATAGCATAAAAAGTACACATAAAAATAGTACATACCAAATATATAAACAATGAAAAGATAATTAAGAACAAATCTCTTAATAATAAATAAGTTCATTCAGTTGTTAAGATAATAATTAAAACAAACAATGTTATAAAAACACATAATAAAATCTGCTTACTTTAAAATACATGAACAAAATAGAGAATGCATTCAGTCTGCCATAGTGGTCAAATTCATTGATCAGTAACATCAAATATTTAATCAGTTCCTCATATCAAAACAGCATCGTCTTAGACTCAGGAATGAAAAATGTCCTAGCTATCGTAACGGAAAGTTTCAATTCTATTAAGGACACAGAGGCGAGGATTAGGCTTTTCTTACTCCGCTTTTAATCACAGCAGCCTTTAACAAAGTACACAAAACATTGGAACAAAACTACATTTCCCATGGTACAGTGGGAAGTCAGAGAGAAAAACAGTCCATCCAATCAGAGCTCCCCAGGATGTATAACGGTCCCTGCAGACGCTCCTTCCTCCTCTTTCTTCCTGCGAACACAGCCTCCCCGTTTGAACACTACTCCTGTTTAGTTGACCCCGATCCTGAAAAGATGCAGAAGAAGAAATTGAGGAACTCCCTTCTACGCGTTCAGGCTCGACATCTCAGTTGCAATACATCATAAATCAGAAGCATAACTATTGATGGAACATTCTTCATAAACATCAATAAACCATACAACAATTTAGGTTATTAATTCAGCATGTCCTATATCATTGGAAACCACAAGATTTTACTCTTACTGGGTTGGGAGCCAGTTCCTGGCTAGACGGGCGGGCTAATCCTTGCCTCCGTGTCCTTAATAGAATTGAAACTTTCTGTTACGATAGCTAGGACATTTTTCATTCTATGGCAGGACCCGGAGGCGAGGATTAGGCTAGTTTAAAGCTGGTTCACCACAAAGGTTGCCAGGGATGAGATCGGTTTGAAGTAAAACCGTCTAAAGGTGGAATCGGAAGACCAGTCTGCTGCATTGAGGATATCCTCTAAGTTTGCCCCCAGGGAGAAGGCCTTAGAAGCCATGGCTCCTCTGACTGAGTGGGCGCCAAAGTGGGAGATATTAAACCCCGCTTCCTGCATCACCCATCTAATCCATCTGGCAATCGCAGGGGAGGAAATCGCCCTATGAGGTTTGGTTAGAGCAATCAAAAGTTGTCTTTCCCCATGGGGGCGAAGCTCGTCCGTGACCGCTTCATATGTTTTAAGGGTCCGGACCACACATAATTTGGGAACTTTTTGAAATTCTGGATAAGACACCACTCTAGAATTACATTTTGTTCTTCGAGAAATATTAAAAGTTATGCCCATCTGGAGTGCAAATCCTACCTGTAATGTCCAAAGCCCACACATCCGATACTCTGCGGCAGGATATAAGACAAAGTAGCATTGCCAATTTGGCCAACAATTGTTTTCTGGACAAGTACTTATTGGACGGCCAGGAGGTGAATAAGTTAAGGACTTTTTTCACGTCCCATAGCACGGAATATCTAGGCTCCGGAGGGAGAGATAGTCTAATACCCCTTAGGAGTTTGCATACCCACGGGTGTTCTCCTACCGGGTGGCCATCTATGGGAAGGTGTCCCGCTGAAATTGCTGAGCGAAAGGTGTTAACGGACCTGTATGCTAAGCCCTGTGAGGCCATATGTGCCAGAAAATTCAGGACATTTAAAACCTCCGTCCCCACGGATCCATCTGGCGTTGGAGACACCAGCATACCCATCTAGCCCACGCCGACTTGTATCGTCTGGTGGTACTATCTGTCCACGCCTTGGCGAGGGGTGCGGCAGCCTCTGCTGAAATTCCCGGGACTTTCCATCGTTCCCGGTAATCCTCCATGCCATGAGCCGGAGGGACCGCGCCCGAATCAGGAGATGAGGGTTGCCCTGGGGGTCCTTCAGAAGATTCGGATCTAGGGGTAGAGGGATTGGAAAATCCCAGGAAAGTTCCATCATCACTGGATACCAGGCTTGCGACCTTCAGACTGGAGTGATCACGACCAGATCCGCCCCTTGTCTGCGCACTTGGGCCGACAGTCACGTTATCATTGCAAATGGAGGGAAGGCATAGGCCTGTTCCAGGGTCCAATCCTGGAGGAAAGCATCCGTCTCTACTGCCAAGGGGTCTGGTCTCCAGCTGCAGAACCTCTCCACTTGAAAGTCTTGGTGAGAGGCAAAAAGGTCCATTGAGAACGGGCCCCACCATTCCCGAAGTCGTTGGAAGGGGAAACATCCTGAACAACGACTCCGGAACAACGAGTTCCGGAGTCACGAAAGCGGAACTCCGCCCTGCCCGAACAACGACTCAGCCTTAACCACGCATGTGCGTGGTTAAGGCTGATTCGGTCTAGTGTTCGGGCAGGGCGGAGTTCCGAGGAGCGTCGCAGAGGAACAGGTAAGAGGGGTTAATTTTCAGGGGTGGTGGGGGTTTAGGATTAGATTTTAGGGGTTTGGGGTTTAGTTTTAAGGTGGGGGAATTAGTTTAAAAGGTGTTGAGTTCGTTATTAGGAGGTGGGGGTAATCGTATTAATTTTCAGGGGGTGGTGGGGGTTTAGGATTAGATTTTAGGGGTTTGGGGTTTAGTTTTAAGGTGGGGGAATTAGTTTAAAAGGTGTTGAGTTCGTTATTAGGAGGTGGGGTAATCGTGATTATTTTTAGGGAGGGGGGAATTCGTTTTATGGGGTTGAGTTTATTTTTAAGGGGTGTGGGTGATCGTGTTTGTTTTTAGGGTGTGCGGGTGATCGTGTTTATTATTAGGGAAGGGGGAATTAGTTATTAGGGTTTGTGGGTGATCGTGTTTATTTTTAGAGTGGGGGAATTAGTTTTAGGAGGGCGGGGGGGATTGGTGTTAGTATGCAGGGGTTGGGGGGGTTTGGGGTTAGTTTTCAGGGGTTTGGGGTTAGTTTTTAGGGGGTGTGCATGATCGTGTTTGTTTTAAGGATGTGTTGGTGATCGAGTATATTTTTAGGGTGGGAGGGAATTAGTTTAGTGTGTGTGGGTGATCGTGTTTATTTTTAGGCAGGGGGGAATTCGTTTTTAAGGGGTGGGGGGATCGGGGTACTAGTTGGAAAGCATTTTTTTTAACACGCATTCCTTTACCACGAAAAATCGTGGTAAAGGAATGCGTGGTAAAAAAAATCGTGGTTTAGACAAGGTCGTGGTTGCGACCTCGTTGTTAGGGAAGTCGTGGTTGGGGAACTCGTTGTTCCAACATACAACCCGTTGGAAGACCAGGGGGTCCAGTTTCCACAGGCTGACGTCCCTCCAGTGGCGGGAATGCCAGTCCGCGACCTGGTTGTCCTGGCCTGGGAGATGCTCGGCTGTCAGGGATATGTGATTGGACAGACAGTATTCCCACAGAGTCCTGGCCAGGGCCTTTGAGCGGGTTCCCACGAGGTGATTGACATAGCGGACCGCCACCACATTGTCCATCTTCAGGAGGACCGTGCATTGGACCTTGTCCTTCGTCCAGCACCTGAGGGCAAACAAACCTGCCATGAGTTCCAGGCAGTTGATATGAAGTGTTTGTTCGTCGGAAGACCATTTTCCTCCGGTAGACAACTGGCCGCAGCGAGCGCCCCACCCCGATCCGCTGGCGTCTGATTCAATCACCAGGTCCGGTTGGGAGCCGAAAATCGCCCTGCCGTTCCAAGCCTCCATAGTGGAGATCCACCACTTGATTTCCTCCTTCGCCTCCGCTGAGAGAGGGATCCGTTGGGAATAGGATAAACCCTTCCGGAGGTGCATTATCTTTAGGCATTGTAAGGCCCTGTAGTGAAGGGGCCCCGGAAATATTGCTTGGATGGAAGCCACGAGCAGCTCTACAATGCGGGCCAGTTGTCGTAGAGTTATCTGAGGTTTGGTCAGGGTTCTCCGCAGCTCGTGTCTGATTTTGGACAACTTCTGGGGAGGGAGACAGAGAGTCGCCTCCACGGAATCGATAAGGAATCCCAGAAACTGAATGGATTGAGCCGGAATCAGAGTGGACTTGTGCGTGTTGATCACGAAGCCCAGAGACTCCAATAGGTCTATGGCTATCTGCAACTGGAGGGTTAGAGTATGAGGGCATTGATGCATCAGGAGAATATCGTTGAGATAGACGATCAGTCGTACTCCCCGTGCCCGAAGAAACTTCGCCACGGGTCTCATCAGCTTGGTAAAGCACCAAGGGGCGGGCGAGAGTCCGAAAGGGAGGGAGGTGAACTCGAACACTTGGGATCCCCACTGAAATTGCAGAAAACGCCTGTGAGGAGGAAAGATTGGCACCGTCAGGTAGGCATCCTTAGGTCCAAGCGGACCATCCAATCCGCGCTTCGCAGAAGGTCCCTGAGGAGGTGGATGCCCTCCATTTTGAAATGACGGTATAAGAGCCACCCATTGAATTCCTTTAGATTGATTACCGGGTGCTGGCCCCGTCCCTCTTCTCCACCAAGAAGATATTGCTTAGAAACCCATTCGGATGTCTGGAAGTGGGGACAATAGCCCCCTTCGCTAAGAGATCTGCTATCTCTATGTCGATCAGGATTTGCTGTTCCCTTGGAAAGACCAGGGGTCTAGGGTCACGGGCTTGGACGGGGGTCCCATAGAACTCGATGTGAAACCCTTGGATTGTTTGAAGGACCCAATTGTCCGACGAGAGGGATTCCCAATTCCGCAAGAATAGACTTAAACGACCCTCAAGCCGGAGATTGTCCATCCCTTGAGTTCTCACCTTGTGAATTGTTGTAGTTGTTGCCCCTGTGGCCACCCCTGCCACCTCTGCAACGGGCGTTCGGTCTGGTCTGGTAGAATTTCCCGAATTTACTGGAGTCTTGATACTGGCCCCTGCGGGAATCTCCTCCTCTGGAGGCTTGCTGCATGTAGCGGCCGGTCGAGCGCTCCCTTCCTCGGCCGGCGGAGGTAAAAACACGGGGGTTAAATATTCTCTTAATGGAGGTTTGGGCCTTATCTAGGGAATTAAATGTATTCACAAATTTTCCCAGTTTCCGGATAAACGGGTCTCCAAAAAGATTGCCCTGGGCGACCGTGCCTGCCTCTGAGGTGGAAAGATCCCCCAGTTTGGGGTTGACCTTAATGAGCAAGGACCTGCGCCGCTCGGTAGACATTGCGCAGTTGGCATTCCCCAAAAATATTATTGCCTGCTGAGCCCAGCTAGACAGGGTTTCTGGACAGATCAGCATTCCGGAGGCCTTTGCGTCCTCCGCCATATCCATGATTTTGGCCAAGGGTCCCGCTATGTCCAGTAATTTATCTTGACAGGATCGCCAAGACCTGTCAATTCCCTTCTTGGGGTCACGGACGAATTTGGTGAGGAAGGTGGCCATTTTTGCGTCTATCTCCGGTGTTAGGGCCACCTTCCCCTCCAAAGACGGCCGCGGGCACTCTGTCTTGAGGCAGTTCCTCACCTCCTTATCTAGGGGCTTCCTAAGCCTGCTAGCCATGTAGGAGGAAACCTTGGGGGCCGGGAACCACTCTGCTGATCGCGGATGCAATAGGTCATCCGGATCCAAAAGGTCCGTTGCAACTGCCGGGTTTGGGTCTGACGGCACTGACTCGGTAGGGAGGGACGGGTTGGGGCGCCAGGTTCTGGACTGCTCACCGTCGCCGTCAGACGTATTCGGGGTGTCATCCCCGTCCCCTGGAGTCCCTTGGGGGGAAGATTCCGGGGGTTCTCCAGAAGTGCCCTGATCTGAGGGTTCTAGAATGGGCTGGGCGTCCATAAACGCCTTCTTCAGACGCTCGATAGCGTCCAGGTGTCCCGACCCTTCTGTGCGCTTACGTTTATCGTTGGGCTTGGTGGGGTTCCCTGGAGGTAAAGGGGCTCGAGTCCCCACCGTGTCTTCCCTCTGGTTGAGGGGTGTCCGGCATTGGGCTTGTAATGCCGTGAGTCTCTTCTCCAGGGAAGCCACCACCTGAGATACAGCCTTGAGAATGGAGGCATCCATCACCTCACAAAAATGGTCATCAATCGGGAGGTAAGTAACCTCCTCCTCCTCCATGTACCCATCCTCCTCAAAGCCCTCCATGTATATAGCTTGAGGCAATGGGGCAAGTTGATTAGGTGGAACCCAGATATATACCTGTGACAGGATTTATCAGTGAATTCATTGTGGGACCTTCTCCCTTTATTTTCCAGGGAAGAAACAGAACTCTGCCTGGGACTGTCCCACTCTACGTGCTAAAAATCTTACCCGAACCCGGGTGTCTGTCTCCAGGCAGGCGCTCGCTATTGCGCGTCAAGAATGCTGCCTGTCGCCAGTAAAAGGCTCTAACGAGCGGCTGACAGGAACACGCACAAGAGTTTAAAGGAGTCAATTAACTCCGAAACCTTCCCCCGTGTCAATTTCCTCCGCCAGCCGCGCTTCACTGATAGCAGTGAACGAGACGCGCGTCGGGGAGCGGGAGGTAGGGACGCGCTGGGCGCGTTATGAAAAAGAGCGCGGGCTCCCTGGCGGCCGGCTGACCGCACCGCGCTCGAGCGTGCGAAACTGACTAGAATGACCGCGTAGGAGTTGAGAGGCTCCCGCGGTCCCAGGAAAGGTAAACATGTTAGCGTTAGATTAGCAACAAAACCGCATATGGAGTAGAAGTTAATCAAGCCCTAAGGACAAATTCTGTAGGTGAAATTCCAATACCAGTGTACAATCATGCACCATAAAAGAAATAACACAGAAAGGACTTATCTTCATGCTGCTGGAGCAGCGAAGAAAGAGGAGGAAGGAGCGTCTGCAGGGACCGTTATACATCCTGGGGAGCTCTGATTGGATGGACTGTTTCTCTCTGACTTCCCACTGTACCATGGGAAATGTAGTTGTGTTCCAGTGTTTTGTGTACTTTGTTAAAGGCTGCTGTGATTAAAAGCGGAGAAAGAAAAGCCTAATCCTCGCCTCCAGGTCCTGCCATAGAATTGCCAAAGATAGTATGCAAGAGCATAACACACCAATGAGCTATCCAGCTGTAGTAAGAAAAATAGGGCCGGCTTACGTTGCCTAAGTTATACCTACGTATGATCGGAGCAATACATTTTTGCCTTGGGGAGCTGCAGTGTGCAAAAGAACATAAAGTGCAGGTTGGACTGTGTGGACCCCCACCGCATGGACATGGGCCAAGCTCTATGAGTGAATGTCAATTTGCAGGGAGCCCAACATCAATGGAAGATAATTCAACTGAAGTCTAATCAAAATAAAATGATGCTGTATGTTCTGTATAGAGGCAAGATAAAATTGGAGCCTGGATTAATGGAAAGGGCAATATAATATATACCGCAGACTTATTTTTATTTGCTTCCCGTCTTTTGAAGGCTGCCCTCGCTAAAATTATCTCTTTTAGTCTTGCCTTGCTGGTGTCAGAGATGTGGAGGGAATATTGAACAATTCAGGCAACCCAAAATCATCTAAGGTGCGTTTTACATAAATGTAACCATGGTATCTTTAGCGCAAAGTGGAGGTTTATACAGTCCGCCAATATCTGTTGATTCAGAATAACTGTTTCCCTCCTCCATATCGAATGCCAAAGCAAAATTGGGACCAACTTAATTATGTCTGTGATAAAAGATAAGCCCAGCTCCAGTAGCGGCTGCTACCAGACGAGGGTAGTGGGGCAGCGGGGTGGGGAGGGAGAGAATGAAAAAAAAATGAAAAAACTTACATGGAATGGTTGGCTGACGCGTCTCCTCCGTACTCGTCCTCTTCCTCTCTCCAGTCCCGGCCGGCAGCAGGAAGCACCTGGGCACACAGGCTCCCCAGAGCCAATAACCACGCTGCAATGCAGCGTGGTGATTGGTCTGAGAGCCGTGGTTCAGCGCTCAGACGGGAACAGGAATCCTGTGCATGTTCCTCAGCAGGCTGTGTAATGCAGCCTGGTGAGGAACATTCAAAGTGCGCATGACTGTTTGGCCGGCCCTAGAGGGCCGGCCAAACAGTCATGAGCACTTAGCGAGTGCAAACCACTCCTCCCCCTGCTCTGGCCAGCCCTGCCCCGCCACTGACTGCAATAGAAAAAATAAAATGATAATAACGTTACGTTATTATCATTTTATTTTTCCTTTCGAGCAGTGTGGCGATGCTCTTCCGTCTTAGCGGAGCTCACAGTGGCATATAACAGAGGAATAGGTGCAGGGTAATGCTAAAAGCCTTTTAGTGAAAGCATTGTCGGCCTGCTGCGTATCACTCACTTCTGCCATGCACCATACTGCGGCCCCATAGATAGCTGTTGACATGGCTTTCGCTGCATAGGTTTTCAGGATCTCGGGAATGGGTTTCACCCCAAGTTTCTTAGTAAGGTTAAACAGGGACAGTATCATCTTTTCTAACATTAAGGCCCTGTTAGAGACCATCATTTTCCAAGAATATTTTGTGTCAAAAAGTATCCCCAAATACGAAAAACTTTCAGCCTCCTCCACCCTACGATTTTCAATATGAAACACAGGGTATTTATTTAATCATTTCCCACAGATAAGAATGAAAGTTTTACTTTCGTTTACCTGAAGATCTAGCTCCCTCATAAATAGTGTATAGTCCTCTATGCAGTGCTCGGCCAGTCCTGGTTATAAGCACTGCGTCGTCTGTATAGAGGAGGATGGGTAGGGGGCAGGATCTGATATATGGGACATCTTTAGAACTTCCCACCAAAGCTGGCTCCACTCTGTTTGTGTATAGGGAGAATAAAAAAGGGGCAAGAACGCACCCTTGTCTAACTCTCCGTTCAATCCTAAGGTGCTTAGTGCGTTCACCTTCCCTACCATAACGGACGCACGCGGTAGCCTTGAATACATCTGTCTCAAGGAAATTTCGCCTTTCTTAGCCACCATATATTTTCTAGTATACTTAGATTTGGGCACTGATCAATAGTGCCCCTACCCTTCATGAAACCATACTGAATGTCAACCAGAATGTTTTTTCTAACACCCGCTCCTCCAACCTATGGACCAGCAAGTGAACTTCATCACAGTCGCCAAGAGAGGAACCTACAGGTACTGACACACCAGAAAGACATCAATGGGTACCCCATCGGGTCCACGCGCCTTAAGACTAATACTTTCTCTGAGTGCTCTCTTTACATCAGGTAACTTGAAGACCACCGGGGCCACACCTTCCCCTGCAAAATGGGGCTCCTCCACTTCAGTGGACCCAAGTGTGCTTCGATATATCTGGGTGAAATGATCCACCCACCCTGCTTCTTCAATATGAGCCTCAAGAGAGGCTTAAAATATCCTTAAAATATGGGGCATTCACCACCTTCCAAAACCTGACACTATCTCTAGCCATGCTAGCCTCCTGGAGATCTTCCCAAGCTTGGTTCTTAAGTACTTTTGGCCTAGTTTCCTCGCCTCTTTATATTTTGCCCTTAGGCTCTTAACCAGGACACTATATCTGGGATCAGCGTGTAGTGCGATCTGTAAGTGGGACAGGGCTTTTGTACATGCAGAATCAAACCAGTCTGATGTTAGTGGGTTTGTGAGACGTGGTTCACGTAACAAAAATTGTTTTATGTTTCACAAAGCCTCAGTAAAATCCAATATAATCTGACTCGGAGGGGCTACTGGATTCAAACATATGAGAACCTCTTTGTAGTTACATTTTAGAACCCCTGGGAGGAATTTGGATTGATCCACCTTATCCCATCTACGCGTAAAGCCATTCTTCCTTGTTAATAGTGATGGAGCAAGGACTCACAATGAGACTTGCTCGTAAGCAATCTTCTCACAGTAGTAATTAATTTGTACTAAAACCTTGTAATGTCATTATTAATAATGTGCAAACGTTACATTTATCCGAGAGACGCTTGCCTATGTGTTTTCGCTAATAAGTAATCCTTGTCTAATGCAAAATGGCCGCTAAAGCACGGGAACTCTACTGCGCATGTGTCAACCATGTCACATGGTATGACGTCTTTCTTTGCTTGGAGGGAAACTTTTGCTTCTGCGCAGTGTATGCTAAAATGGCTGCTTAATGTTCTCACATGCTAAAGCTTTCACATTGCTGCAATTAATAATGTGGTATTTCTAACGCTACTAATGCGGGATAGACATTTATAATTAAATGGGAATAGAGTAGAAGTAGGTGGTATACAGTGAAAACATTTATTTTTGATTTTAATATGTTTCTTCTTTGATTTCTATTAGTTCGTAAAGTGGGCCTGGGTTAACTGAACAGCAGCTCAAGAGCCATAGAACTTGCGCATGCGCTCTGAAACTAACAAGACAAAGCGATGAAGTCAACTTGGAAGATACCCAAGGACATGACCCGCTGGTCACCTTCACTGTACATCTGAGATGTCCTAAATTTGATACATATTGTATACACTTTGCATTGAAAATTGTCGTGAGACGGGTGGGAAATAAAGCAAATGTATTAATTGAGAGGGGCGGTATTTTAAAACAATGGGCTTAAGAAAATTGAACTAAGATGACATGGTGTGAGGATCAACCCCCTGTCCCCGTCCAATCAGAAATAGTGGGCCCATAATTTTGAAACATTAATGGGAGGTACATGGGTGTAGAAGGGTATAATAGATATAGAATTAGCTAATTAGTTAGAACAGGAGAACAGGCGTGCAGGGTGCACGGAGACTAGGCACTTAAGCTCAGATGCTGATACAGACGAGAGCTGATCGATTGCAGACTGAACCGCTGTCCGAAGAGGTCCTGAGGTGGGGGCGGCGGATTCCATTAGAAAGAAGACACAGAAGAATCGAGGAGGAAACGAAGTGTCAGAGAGGGGAACGACGCAGGCGTCGTTGGTAGAGAGGTCATCTATCCTGTCCTGAACCTGGTCCGGAGGTCTTGGTCTTCATCCTTTCTTGGGACCCTTTCCCAACTCCTTGGCCAAGGGGTTTGGTTTTCACACCTTTAGGTAACTATAAATACGTAATCTAGTTTGTACTGCTGTCTCTATCTTCTCTTTTCTGAGGGACCGTCATTGATGCTTAATAGGTGACATTATAGTGTACTTCCTCCTTGATATGCGATTAAGTATTATGTGGATTGTAAATTACTCTGCTAAAGAATTTAGATAAACATTTTAAAACTTCCTGAGTCAGTGGTTATTTCAGGTTGTTGATGAAGATTATGTTTTGTACATTCTCATTTAATCCCCAATTGTCAAAGGTCCATTTGTAAGTCATTACTCTTCAATCAGGTAAAGTAATTGGTAGCAGGGATATTGATAAAGAGTACAACTGATCCCCCCAGCGGTGATTCCTAGCTAGTGTGAATGAATGGGCCCAGGTGAGTATTTAGTGAATGAATGCTTGTTGTTAGTAACCCGCTGGATCAGTTTTCTGGTAATCAGAGGATGGTTACACTTTGTTAATTGGGTAATGAGAATTTTATTTTTATGAACTAACATCAGTTTGTTTAAAAGTTTTGTTTTATGTTGTCTAGAATCCCCGGGGAATTTGAATAGCGGATGGTAAGTGGAAGCCATACTGCAGTGAGGTTATCTGTCAGGCAGAAATAGTACTGAAAAGTTAAGCAGGGCTATCAGTACTTGTTAGGGACTCTGTGCGTGTGAATGATAGCAAAGGAATACGCTAATGAAAATTTGATGTTATATCACCTAGAAAGGGTAACATTGAAAGAGTAATAGGTATTTCCGAAGCTTACGTGAAGAGTAAACGGAAGTGGTTTTACTCATAGTGTATGTTAGTAAACGGAAGGGTTTTACTAAGAAGTGAGAGAATCTATCTTTTCAAATTTAGAGAAACTGGCACGATAGCGAATGTTTTAT
This sequence comes from Calotriton arnoldi, assembly GCA_963921515.1. Lineage (NCBI taxonomy): Eukaryota > Metazoa > Chordata > Amphibia > Caudata > Salamandridae > Calotriton > Calotriton arnoldi. Next base: position 3,129,621 of record CAWUFW010000313.1, on the reverse strand, counting down.
GTTGTTACTGAATTTTAATAAGAAGCGTTGAAAGTTTTGCGTACGATTTTGTAAAGGGAGGGTCAGCTGTCGGAATAAAAGCTGACGTCACAAACGCCGCGCTGGGATTGGTCGACACAGCGGGCGTGGAGCGAGCTAGTAAAGGAGGGGTCGGTAGTCAGGAGTAATACTGACGTCACAGGTACCGCGCTGGGATTGGTTGAAATAGCGAGGGACAGAGAAGCGCAGATTGTAAAGGAGGGGTCGTCAGACAAACGTCACAGAAAAGCCACGCTAGGATTGGTCCCGAGACAAATGTTAGCTGGAATTTGATTGGTTGTCAGCATAGAAGTCGAAATATTAGTGGACAGTGGAAATTGTATGTGGAAACGGGATCCGACTTTAATAGGAACACGTCCAGACAGGAGATTCCTAGGTTTTGCCGAATATAATTCAATAAATAGATATTTACCCAAAATGTTCGGAGAAAAGAGAAAAATGTCATTCCTACAAAAGATTAAGAATTATTTTAAGAAGGATAAGCCAATCAAAACTAGGGAAGGAATTATCATTCCACCAGCAAAAACGCCCGCATCATTCATGATGATGGATCGGGGTTATCATACTTGTGTATGGTTAGAGAATTGGATAGAATATACAAAAGATGACGGAATATTAGCTTTCCCAGAGAATGGTACTTTCAATGGGAGAATTCTTCAAAATGTAAGAATAAGAATGAATGAATTAGAACCCAGACCAAGACTAACGCAGTACGAAGCCCTAGAGGAATGGGAAACAGAGGCATTTGAACGAGATAGACCCAGAAGCAATAGGGGTTATAGGGGATTTTTCCCTAGACAACAAAATGGGTCACGAGAAAGTCAGATGAAACAGTGGAGAAGAGCGATGCTTACCGAGGGTTTGTATCCAGTATTCATGGCAGATGAGTCATTAGGGAGCAAATGCAAAGAAAAGACAAAACACATGACAGGGTTTGGAGATTCTGAAGATGAATTTATGGAAGAAATATTGAAAAATCCTCCACCATACCAAGAAGGGTTGGGTGGATGTACCCCAAGTGCACCAATTTTGAGAACACCATTGGTACCTCAAGTACTGCATAATCCACCAGTTAGTAGGGTACTTCAGGATAAGGAAAGAGAGGCCTTAGACAGAAATAGAGCAGAATTAATACAGAAAATAACTCAGTTGAATGTACATCCTGATTCCCTGACCATACCTGTAACCATTGGTCCCGTGGTCCCTTTATATGGTGACAAAGTAAATTGTCCGAAACCTCTAGTTATGCCTACACCTGTGGATATTCATAAACCTGAAGCTGTAATAATTGATGACCACATCAGCGATTGTGAATCTATGATTTCACTAATGGATTTGCCTATTCGAGACTCCGTAAATAGCACCCCAAGAAGAGTCACACCTGGTTGCTCAAAGGATGTGAATATAATAACATCCTCAGGAACTAAAAGTGCAACCGTAGTAACTCCAGAAGACTTAGAAAGATGGGCACAAGGAGTAGACAGACAGAGTTCACCCCCAAAGATCTTGGACATTTATAAATTAAAAGTCGAGTTAGAAGAAATGATAGCAGGCAATGTAGGAGTAGATCGTTTAAATACCTACAGTGAAGAAGAACTATTGTTCGTATGTAGGAGCATAACCAGAAATGTAAAAATATTCCATGAAAAGTTAACAGATTTGGCCTCAGAAATGGGAATTGAAATAAGAAAGTCAAAAGTAATACAGAAACCATATAGAGCAGACTTTACTGACAAAGATTTAGAAAATATGAATGCATCTGGTAGGAAATTACAAGTGAAAGAATTAATGTCAGTATTACAAAAATGGGGAGAACTGGATAAATGGAAAACTAGATGGACAAAGAAAAAGGAAGAAGCACGTTCAAATAGAACGACATCTGAGTATTTATTGAAGGAAACAGGAAAGGTAGAACAGATGTACCCAATGCGAGAGGTTCCAGGAGGAGGTTACGTCCATGTCCCATGGAGCAGGCAAGACATTTTGTCATTCACAAATGATTTTCCAAAATTGAGAGAAAAACCAATTGAATGGTACAAGCAGGTTGAGAGGTTTGTGAAGGTTTCAAAGGTTTTGTTAAAGGATCTGGATGGTCTGTTTGACATAGTAGTACCTGCCGATTTATGGACAGACTGTAAAATTACAATCGACTGGCCTAGTGAAGAGTACCCTAGGGATCCAAAGACAGGTGCTCCATCAAATGATGTGATGAAAAAGTATCATCAAGTAATAACTTATCTGAAAGGGAAAATACCACCAAAAGAAACAGATTGGGTGAAAATAGACAGGACTACCCAAGAGGCAAGTGAATCGGTACATAGCTATTACGAACGTTTATTGCAGGTGTTCAAACAGTATAGTGGCTTTGAAGATATTGGAGATAAAAATATGAGTTAGTTTGTCTATCGATTTGTTTATGGTCTAAAACCAGAGATTTGCAAGATGATTAAGCAACACATGTTATGTTGGCAGGGAAAGCCTATTGATGAAATTGTGAAATATGCTAAATATTGTGGAGATGACATTGAAGACAGGCACAAGAAACTACAAGAAAAAGTGATGTGGGCTCAAGTGAAAATGGCTGAGCGACAAGGAATTAATTTAGATAATCCAACAGAAAGTCAGGGAAAAGAATCTGGAACAAATGGTGACACAGGGAATGGTGGAAAAGTGAGAGGACGAATGAGTAGCAAAGAGGCTAAAAAGAAATTTTCTTGTCATGGATGTGGAAATTGGGACATTGGAAGAACGAGTGTAAAAAGATTCAAAATAATAATGGCCCAAATCATAATTTAAATCCACAGACGCAGAATGACTCACAGCAAGGTGTAAATCCTCAGAGTCAATTGCCACCTGCCCCTATACAGGGTAATGTAAGCAGAGCAAAGCATGGTACAGACGTCGGATATCAAGGAGGAAGTGGTAAGAATGAATATGTAACTTCACAGTTTCTTTTACAGGATGATTTTAATCCATATAGTTATCAATGACGGTGCCTGGGGGAGAAGGAGTGCGTACTTGGCGCATCCTTACCGGTAGATCAGTCAGGTCCATATGTTGAAGGGAAAGTAAAAGGTAATGATATCACTTTTCTTTTGGACACTGGTGCTACCCATTCTACTGTGAGAACAGCAGACATCACAGACCTCCCTCTCTCTGGAGAAGCTATCCAAGTTGTAGGTGTAGCAAATCAAAAGATCAGAACACCCCTTACTGAGCCCATGGAAGTAAGAATAGGGAATTTCCGAGAAATGCACCAATTTGTGGTGTGTGATTCCAGTCCAGTAAATTTATTGGGCAGAGATTTATTGTGCAAGATGAATTGCACTATTTTTTGCACACCGGATGGTGTTGCAATACAGACCCCGGATGAAGATCATTTATATAAATTCATGATAGCCAAGCAAGGTACGGAAGTAGATGAGATGTTCTCCTTGATAACCAAAGATGAGTTACCAGAAGAATTAAGAACTACAGTGAACTTTAAGGTATGGGATTTTACTGGGAAAGAAGTAGGTCTTATGGCAAATATAGACCCAGTGAAGATCACTGTAAAAGAAGGCGCAATTTTCCCAAATACCAAACAGTACAAAATGAGTGCAGAAGTAAAGGCAGGAGTTACTGAAGAAATTGGCAGAATGGTGAAACAAGAAATATTAAAAGAAGTTCTGAGTAGCCCTTGTAGTTCGCCAATCATGGGTTTAAAAAAGCCTAGTGGAAAATATAGGATCGTTCAGGATTTGCGGAAAATTAATAAAATTGTGGTACCTTGTTGTCCTATAGTACCAAATCCTGCAGTAATCCTATACCAGATACCATGGGATGCAGAATGGTTTACCGTGATTGATCTGTGCCAAGCATTTTTCACAATACCATTACATCCAGATAGTCAGTATTTGTTTTCGCTCAAATTCGAAAATCATGTTTATGTGTGGAATCGTGTTCCTCAAGGGTACACAGAAAGTCCCTCCATTTTTAATCAAATACTGAAAAAGTGTCTAGAAAAATTAGTACTGCCCAGGAGCTCAGTCCTGGTGCAGTACATAGACGACTTGTTGGTAGCGTCAAGAACTCATGATGATTGTGTCGCAGATTCAATTGCGTTACTCAACCATTTGGCTGAGGAAGGACACAAAGTGTCACCTGAGAAGTTACAATTTTGTACAACAGCAGTTAAATATTTAGGACACCAAATTGAAAGAGGAAAAAGAAGAATAACGTCTGAAAGAATAAAAATAATTAAGCAAATGAAAATGCCAGTAACCCAAAGAGAAGTGAGAATGTTTCTTGGAATAGTAGGATACTGTCGACAATGGATTATAGGGTTTTCACTACTAGCAAAGCCTTTAATTCAGCTAACCAAAAAGAAAGCAGAGGATCCAGTTGAATGGGATGATGAAAGTGCAGGTGCATTTGTAAAATTAAGAAATGCTTTGTGTGAGGCACCTGCCTTGGGCATGCCTGACTATACTGTGGAGAAGTGTGGCTCAATGGTTAGAGCGGCAGACCCTGATGCAGAGATCTGGCCCGGGACCAGGGTTCAATTCCCGCCTCGGCGGGTCTTGGGCTCAATTTCCTCGGACCTGATAATTCTCGCCTCGGTGCCTATTCTAATCATGGGTCCCACTCTGCAACTCTGGGCAATAGCTTGCTTAATCTCCACAACGGCCCCAACAGCGCTGGGATGCCTGGCTTCACCCTGGGGGTGCCCAGGAGTGGACATTTCACAGGGAAAAGCCAGGAAGGGTTCCACAGCGGTATGCGTACAGCGCCTGGACACCCCTTTGGGGGTATGGGTGCGCTTTACAAGTACAAATTTCATTTCATTTCATTTCATACAAAAGAATTCACACTATTTTGCTATGAAAGAGAAAATTGTGCACTTTCAGTGTTAACCCAAATACATGGACTAGACAGGGGTCCTGTAGCATATTTTTCTGCTACATTGGACCCAGTGGCTGCAGCATTGCCAGGCTGTCTAAAATCAGTTGCTGCTACCTGTATGAGCATTGAACAAAGTGAGTCAATAGTAATGGGATATCCTGTTAAAGTGTTTGTCCCACATGCAGTTGTGATCCTGTTGACAAGAACTACGACTCAGCATCTCACACCTAGTCGGATGACAAGATATGAGCGAATAATTCTAGGAGCTGAAAATGTGACAATAGCTAGGTGCACAGTTGTAAATCCTGCTACATTATTGCCAGATCCATATTGTGAAGAAGTTAAGGACGATCCAGAACATGACTGTTTACAGGTCACAGAGTTGTGTACAAAACCGCGTCCTGACATTCAGGAATTGCCTCTTAAAATTGCAGACAGGAAGCTATTTCTGGACGGCTCATGCCTAAGACATGAGGATGGAAAATTGAGTGCAGCCTATGCTGTATGTAAACTATCTGGAATAGTCGAAGCATCCTATTTACCAGGAGTCAAATCTGCACAAGTAGCTGAATTAATTGCTTTGATCAAAGCCTCCAAAATTGGGAAACATCTAAAAGTAACCATATTTATGGACAGTCAATATGGGTACGGGTTGTGCATGATTTTGGCCAACTGTGGATGCAGAGGGATTTCATGACTTCTTCAGGATCCCCAATCAAAAATGGGCAGTTTGTAAAGGAATTATTGGAGGCAATACAATCACCAAAAGAATTGGCAGTGGTGAAATGTGCCGCACACCAGTCAGGAGATGACTGGGTGGTAGCCGGTAACAGATACGCAGACTTAATTGCTCAACATTGTGCCAGAAACAGATTGGCAGTAAACAGAAAAGTCGAAAGGATGGGAATCAGCTGCCAACTTATGCTATGTTCAACGCCTGAAACATGGAATGATGTGAAACGATTCCAGGATGATGCTGAGGAGAGTGAAAAAGATGTTTGGATAAAAATAGGGTGCACACGAAGATCAGATGATGACGTGTGGGTTTACTCAGATGGCAGACCAGTCATGCCTGATTGCCTGATTTCACAAATGGCCAGAATGTATCACGGAGACACACATGTAGGGAGAGATGCCATGATTAGACTTTTCAGACAGAGTTGGTACAATCCAAAGTTTAGGGCTGCAGCAGAAAGTCTTTGCCAGAGGTGTTTAACTTGTCAAATGAATAATCCAGGAAGGAGAACAGTAATTGGCTTAGGAAAAATTGGAAAGGCCGAGGGTCCATTTGTGAGATTGCAGTTAGATTTCATTCAGTTACCACCATGTAAAGGACTGAAATATGTACTTGTCATAGTGTGTCTGTTTTCAAGGTGGGTGGAGGCTTACCCTACTAGGAGGAATGACAGCATTACAGTTGCAAAATTGTTGTTACGAGAACTCATTCCACGGTTTGGTTTTCCAGTAACTTTGGAATCAGATAGAGGGAGTCACTTCAATAACGATGTAATTAGAATAATCTGTGAAGCATTTATAATTGAACAAAAATTACACTGCGCGTACCGCCCAGAGGCTTCTGGAGTGGTTGAACAAATGAATGGCACAATAAAATCAAGATTGTCAAAGATGTGTGCATCCACATCGTTAGATTGGCCAGATGCATTGCCTCTTGTTTTAATGGGACTCAGAAGCATTCCTGATAGAAATACAGGATTGAGTCCACATGAAATCATCATGGGAAGAGCAATGAGACAAGCACATGTACCTGGAAATAAACTGCTGAACATAACTGATGATATGGTTCTAGATTATTGCAAGGCATTGGCTGACCTAGTGCGTTCTGTCTCTCACCAGGTTGGAGAAGACGCAGTTTCCAGGCAGCCTGAACAAGAGCATAATCTGAACCCCGGAGACTGGGTGGTAGTGAAGCATCACACCAGAGAAACGTGTTTATCACCCAGGTGGGGCGAACCTTGTCAGGTTATATTGGTTACAAACACAGCAGTGAAATGTGCAGGATTGCCTAATTGGATTCATGTAAGCCACACCAAAAGGGTGCCAGCTCCTGAAGGAAGAGATCCTCAGTCAGCATCAATAACTGAGGAAGCTGAAGGTTGGCCAGCTGAAGAATCCCAAGTGATAGATTCGGGAGTAGCTGAAGAAGAACAACCAAACACAAGTCAGGACTGGATACCAGTGGTTGATATACCAGAAGTTTTCATCAAAACAAGAAATAGAGCTAGACTTGAAGAAATTAGTGAGGACCAGATAGGTGTAGAAGAAGCAGCTCAGGATAGGGAGAAAGAAACAATAAAAGAACCTGAGCAGGCCCAGATAGGGAAAGGAAATTTGGCTCAGACTATCAACGAAGCAACAAATTATGAGCAGGGACAGGCAGGTCTAGAAGAATGCGGTCAGGCTGCAGAAGTACACAGTGCAATAAGCCCTGATCAGAACCAGTTAGAACAAGAAAAACACGTACAGGGAGAAGAAAACCAAGAAAACAACGAGCAAGAAAGCATCAAGCACAAAAACGTCAATCCTAAACAGGGTCAGTTAGTAGAAACTCACACTCGGGCAACTGAAGAAACAACAACAAGACCTGAACAAGAGCAGATAGAAGAGAAAACAGAAATTGAAGAAAATCAACTTGTGCCACACCTTGAAAATAAGAGAGTTTTCGGAAAAGACTCGGAAAGTGAAGATACAGTGCAACCTAAGAAGGTCAGAAAAGGTGATCATTGGCCTAGTGTTATTAAAAGAGTAAAATACTATATAGAAACACGAAGTGAAGATCCAGAACAAGTAAATGAAGTAACAAGCTTATCTGGACAAACAAGTGGGACTGAAAAACGAAAAAGCAAAAGATTGAAACTTGTGAACAATAAGTTTAAAAGTCCTGATTGGACTTATATAATCCTTGAAGACTACGAGAGTTCAGAGTCAAGTGAAAGTGGTGACGAAAGAACAAGTGCAGAATTGACTTTTGAAAAAGAAGTGAAACCACCTTGATAAAAAAATTAAAGTCTTGAAACAAAAAGAAAGAAGAGAAATCTTCACAGACAAAAATGGCTGACGACAGAGTTTCTGGGAAACCGAAACGGAAATGTTGTAGAAAATGCTGTGCTATGTGCATATGTAGTATGGTAGTGGTGCTCATAGTGTGGTTAGTTGTGATCGTAGCAATTCCTTACCTTATGATAATAGACAAGAAGAGTAACAACGACACCAAAGGAAGGATAGATAATTTGAAGAGTGATAGAGTAGAAATAGAAGCAGAGGATGAACCAGATTTTCATCACGTAGTAACAGATAATGATACTAGTTTAAATGTTTTTACTAAATTATTGTTTCAGTACGTAGATACAATGGAAATTAGTGACTGTTATGTTTGTATGAAGTTACCTGAATCAGTAGCAGAAGGTTTAACATATCATCATTTGCCTTTAACTTATGGTATATCATGTAGTGTACTGACTAGTTTATTTTATAGAACAGGGAAACTTCAGTATTATTATTCAAATATAGATGTGATATTTTCAGAGGTTCCTATTCGAAAGAATCTGAACCCAGTGCTTAGTAGTCAAGATGCACAATTTATGGGAGAATTTTTCTTAACAATGAAGTCGATAGATATAACACATGCACATAGAAGCAATCTAACATGTTCATTATGTGAGGAAGAAAAGATATTTTTGAACTTAGTCGAGAATAGAAGACAGAATTTCCAAAAGAAAGCGTCAGAGCATAAAGCTAATCTTCCACCTTGGGCTGAGAAAGAGGGTATTTACACACCTGGCAGGGCTCAAGCTGCTATGGCTCTGGATTTTGTAAAGTCAGGGAAAATTTGTCTTCATAGGTTAAAGACTGATTATAACAATATTTTCATCGGTACCAGTGAATGTGAACATAATTTCTTAATTCTTGGAGGTTGGGGACTAAAAGGAGGAACAGATTCAGTTTTTCCTGGAATTTATTATGTATGTGGGAATAAGGCTTATTTTAGGCTTCCTGCACGGTGGTATGGAAGTTGTTATTTTGGAATAGTTTTTCCAAAGGTATACCACGTAAAAAGAAACACTGGGAGCAATGAAAATAATAGTGAATTAACACGTAATAAAAGAGCTAGTTTTTCAGAAATTGTAGGTGACATATTTGGTGCATTGATACCTTCAGTGGGAGTAATTCTGAACTCAAGGAGAATGTAAATTGTCTACAGTGGTTGATCGTTTATCAACGGATACTGCTGGAGGATTTCTAATGATTAATGCGGAGATGGTTGCGATTAGATCTATGGTTATGCAAAATCGACTTGCTCTTGATATTATATTAGCAAAAGAGGGCGGAGTCTGTAAACTGTTGAAAACGAAACATTGTTGCACGTATATTCCTGACAAAAGTGCAGAAATTGGAACGTATATAAAGAATATAACAAAACTTGAGAATGAACTGAAACCACTGGAAGTTGATAGTGTATGGGAAAGATTGACAAATAGCATTGCGTCTATTGGTACCTGGTTTACTAATGTAGGAAAAGGACTTATAGGTAAAATATTAGTACCCTTAGTAGGGATAGCAATAATAGTCTTGTCAATAATGATATGGTGCAAATGTTGTAAAAAGAACAGAACATATAGAGTGACAGAAAAAGGCAAGAAACGGAAATTTGATGAAATTGAATTAGAAGATCTGAAAAGTGAAATATACAAGAAACTGAAAGGAGAGGATAAGAATAGACAATGGAAGAATGAAAGTGTGACAGAAATATGCTAGAAGTTGGCATCTGGTTGTGGGTAGTTTTTGATAGCTCAGAAACGCCATCAGAGAGGGGATTGATGGAGCAAGGACTCACAATGAGACTTGCTCGTAAGCAATCTTCTCACAGTAGTAATTAATTTGTACTAAAACCTTGTAATGTCATTATTAATAATGTGCAAACATTACATTTATCCGAGAGACGCTTGCCTATGTGTTTTCGCTAATAAGTAATCCTTGTCTAATGCAAAATGGCCGCTAAAGCGCGGGAACTCTACTGCGCATGTGTCAACCATGTCACATGGTATGACGTCTTTCTTTGCTTGGAGGGAAACCTTTGCTCTGCGCAGTGTATGCTAAAATGGCTACTTAATGTTCTCACATGCTAAAGCTTTCACATTGCTGCAATTAATAATGTGGTATTTCTAACGCTACTAATGCGGGATAGACATTTATAATTAAATGGGAATAGAGTAGAAGTAGGTGGTATACAGTGAAAACATTTATTTTTGATTTTAATATGTTTCTTCTTTGATTTCTATTAGTTCGTAAAGTGGGCCTGTGTTAACTGAACAGCAGCTCAAGAGCCATAGAACTTGCGCATGCGCTCTGAAACTAACAAGACAAAGCGATGAAGTCAACTTGGAAGATACCCAAGGACATGACCCGCTGGTCACCTTCACTGTACATCTGAGGTGTCCTAAATTTGATACATATTGTATACACTTTGTATTGAAAATTGTCGTGAGACGGGTGGGAAATAAAGCAAATGTATTAATTGAGAGGGGCGGTATTTTAAAACAATGGGCTTAAGAAAATTGAACTAAGATGACATGGTGTGAGGATCAACCCCCTGTCCACGTCCAATCAGAAATAGTGGGCCCATAATTTTGAAACATTAATGGGAGGTACATGGGTGTAGAAGGGTATAATAGATATAGAATTAGCTAATTAGTTAGAACAGGAGAACAGGCGTGCAGGGTGCACGGAGACTAGGCACTTAAGCTCAGATGCTGATACAGACGAGAGCTGATCGATTGCAGACTGAACCGCTGTCCGAAGAGGTCCTGAGGTGGGGGCAGTGGATTCCATTAGAAAGAAGACACGGAAGAATCGAGGAGGAAACGAAGTGTCAGAGAGGGGAACGACGCAGGCGTCGTTGGTAGAGAGGTCATCTATCCTGTCCTGAACCTGGTCCGGAGGTCTTGGTCTTCATCCTTTCTTGGGACCCTTTCCCAACTCCTTGGCCAAGGGGTTTGGTTTTCACATCTTTAGGTAACTATAAATGCGTAATCTAGTTTGTACTGCTGTCTCTATCTTCTCTTTTCTGAGGGACCGTCATTGATGCTTAATAGGTGACATTATAGTGTACTTCCTCCTTGATATCCGATTAAGTATTATGTGATTGTAAATTACTCTGCTAAAGAATTTAGATAAACATTTTAAAACTTCCTGAGTCAGTGGTTATTTCAGGTTGTTGATGAAAATTATGTTTTGTACATTCTCATTTAATCCCCAATTGTCAAAGGTCCATTGGTAAGTCATTACTCTTCAATCAGGTAAAGTAATTGGTAGCAGGGAAATTGATAAAGAGTACAACTGATCCCCCCAGCGGTGATCACTAGCTAGTGTGAATGAATGGGCCCAGGTGAGTATTTAGTGAATGAATGCTTGTTGTTAGTAACCCGCTGGATCAATAGCGACTTGGGGGCCATATTATTCTGGAATTTAGATATACCCTCCGCCTTCAAAGAACTTGAAATTGAGGCATGATCACTAAACTCCAGGCGTGTCATCACAGTTTCTGTTAAGAAACAGCAAACAACTTCTGAGGCAATGATATAATCTAACGTAGTACGACCCTCTATGCATCTAAAAGTTGAAAGCAAGCAGCCCTGTTCGTTATCCACCACTTTCATTATCACTAGGTTCCTTTTCACTAGAAGGCCATTCAAACAATCACCATATTCATTGCATGGAAAGTGAACCATATTGTCACCTTTGTTGTCAGTTAAACCACACACAGCCTTCTTCAGCTTGAGACAATGGTGGGCGTTAAAATCGACCATCCAGACTAAATACAAAAGTTTAGAATGATGAGAACCGATGGACCCAATAACAGACTCAAGCGAACACACCACCTGAACAATATCACCAGTAAAGCAATTATTGTAGAAATTAACAATTAACAGATCCCAGTCCTTACTCACCCCACAAACTAAGCAATGAAAATACAGGGAGTAGCTATAAACTGTATGCACTTTAAGTACGCAAGTATTTGCTAGCAAAGTAAGGATGCCATCTTTAGCTCTGCCAGCCCTGGATGGGATGGCATGAGCGTGGAAGGATCAGAACCCATCTAAAAAACTGGGCTTAACCTCCCAAGTTTCCTAAAGGAATATTAAATCATGCCCCACAACTTCCTTAACCCAATCCGGGTTACCCAGTTTTCGTTTCAAGCCGGCAATGTTCCAAGATTTAAATTTAATTGACTCGTCAGGACCTTCTACCTTAAGAGGAGACCATTGGTGGTTCCGACCCACCCCACCCTCATCTGAAACTGCTTCATTTGTATCTAAATCCAGTCAATCACAGGCATTCAGCTCATCCAAAGGTGCATATAGATTCTTTAGCGCCAATTCCGATCTATGAGGAATACATTTGACCACATTGGGGGGTAGAGGTGTCAGCCTCCCCAAGGCCTGTAGGGGATCAGCATAGGGACGGGGTTTGTAGAAAAACCCTAGAGGTAGGACAAATATCTGGGACAATCTTGAGGATGAAGAAGGGAGCAGCTGTAAGATGGTGGCCAGTAACCTTTGGTCATCAAAGTTTATAACTACACAGTCTCCAGGTATTTTGGGGGAAGCCCTACCCAGTCAATTCTTCTTACCATGAAAATATGTTCACGTAGACAATAATCTGCATGTCTGGCTTTTTGCAACCAATGTGATACCTTGCAGATAAGCTGGTCAGTTGTCTTGCTATGTGGGGATTTCAATCCAGGAACGCTAGCTAGGATCAGAACATAGGGGCATGCGACCGGGGGGTAAATCTAAAAATTGAGCCTTGCCGCCACCAGACCATGTAGGTTGGCCCCTTTCTTCACCTCTCATCCCTTCAGCAGACCTCCCCGTTCCCTCAGTAGCGACCTGAACAGGAGGTTTAACAGTCGGGGGCATGGGGGATGGGGTTGCAAACTAGTGATGGGCGATTGTTACTTTGGGGATAATAAGGCATCTCTGCTGCAACTGGGCTGTAAAACCCTCTTCGTTTGCTAGAGGTATTTGGTAACCCTTTAACCTCTGGCTCTGAAGGATATTCGTTGTGGCTAATGCTGATTCTAGAAATCACCACAAGAAGTGCCAATACTGATACACATTCGTTCATCCTTTCATACAAAGATCAAATGACCTAATCACTCTGATCTGAACATCGAGGCATACGACTGGATCTGGGCCAGTCGGATGCCTCGATGTTAAGGATTAATACAGATCATTGAAATCCTACATAATTGACGATCTATGTTACAAAGAAGGAAGGCGAGCTACATGTCGCAGAATTCTAAACAAAATGGTGCCACGTATGGCAATGGTCACTGTAATGTGAACAGTGAATTATAAGATTGAAGCACTCACAACAGACAGAGCTCTTCAAGCGTCCTGTGTCCCGAGGAGAACCCCTCAAGAGATTTAAGTGGGTTCGAAACGCGTCGACAGTTCTTTTTGACCAAATAGGTGTTCAGGTGGATGTAACACCACTCGTGCCCACACAACATCTTTGTCTTTAGGTTTGTTTAACTAACTGAAGTGAGCAGAGTAGGGTCACCATTTGGTCACTACCTCTAAAATGAGTTGAAATACTATCAAGGGAGATATGGTTCAGAGGTATTGGTTTTGATTGTGAAAGTGAAAAAGTACTTGTACAGAACCAGAGCTATATATGTTGTTCATGTCTTTTTCATTGTATTGTGAAGTCTTTGTATATATGCAATATATTGTGTCATTTAATTTATTTGTTCATTCTTCCTGTTGTGATCACAGTGTATGTTGAATTACCCAAAAAATATGGTGTATGTTGTAAAACAAAAAAAACCTTTTTCTTTAAAAAAAAGATAAAATCAATCAACCAAAATAATCAAAAGCAAAGAGAATAATAAAAAAATACGTTTTCAGATCAGAGTGATTAGGCCATTTGATCTTTGTATGAAGGGATGAATGAATGTGTATCAGTATTGGCACTTCTTGTGGTGATTTCTATTTCGTGGCCCGGCCTTACTGATTGAGGGCCAAACCCTTTTGTGATTAATGCTGATTCTAGGCTTTCTGGGTTATCGTTCACTCTGGTCGGTGGTGCTTGAGACTGTAATACATAAAGAGGAGCACCACTGACCATATTACTTGTGACACTATTCAATAATTGGGTCATACGCACCTCTATAGTCTAGTCTATTAATTAATGGTTGCAAGAGTGAGGTGAACAAATGTTCCATCTTGTGATACAGATCAATCGAGCCGGGGGGCGGGGGGGCTGGCGGAGAAATAAATACGTGAACCTTTGCCTTAGTCTCCTTAGTATCTTGTGGCCTCTTTTCTTGTCAAGAACCCCCTTTCTACCTTTTCACAGGGGGTTCTGTTATAAGAGAGTTCTTGTGAGAAGGGCTGCACACCTCACTGGATCTTGTGGGGGTGATAGATGGGCCAGGCTCTACCCGGTCTGCCTCTGTTATTGATGACAAAAGGATAGTAGGACTTGCCAATCCACTCCTTCCTGCTTCTGAGGAGAGCCGCCTCTCCGTAAGTTCAATTTCCTTAGTGGGAATGTTTGCAGCTCATGCAAGGATGGAATCTAAAGTGGTAGTCACTTCTCCGCCCAAGTCTCTCGGAGCAATCTTCCTCTTCGGCATGATGTCAAAACAATAACCTAGGTCAGGGTATGAGGGGACCCAGATGGGGGGCCCGGCCTCTTCTGGCCACCGACGGGCGCAGAGGAGCTCGCTCTAGGCCGGGCTTTGCCTAGGCACTCGTGTCCCGCACAGCTGAACCGTGGCACTCCTTTATGGGGCCAGATAGTCAGCAACCAGGGTGCAGGTGTATGGTTGTGGGGCTTCTGGGGCTCGTAGTCCCCACCAGCTATAGATGGCAGTGGCTCTTCCCACGTTCACCCCCTTGCTGGCTGTATGGATATCAGATGATAGCTCCCGCACTTGTGAACCTCTCCACCAGGTGTAAAACATAGGTACGCAAAGCAGCCCCCCTGATGTCTAATCAGAGTCATTCCTCTTCTACCTAAGGCAAACACCTTTATAATCAGTTTCTCAGATGTAGAATTTGCTTTAATGTGTGGCTTGTGTGTTTTTTTCTCAGGGATGGTGTCTTTGCAAAGGAATTACACCAGCAGTCCCATTGTGTAGGCAATGCATTGCGGTGTCGTGCCTCATGACATTAGTGTAGGGTTGGCAGCAAAATGCTTAGCAAACCCTTTTCTGTTGTCAAACTAAGCCTGGGTCTGTCAAAAGCAGCATAACTCTGGCATTGTATACAATACATTGTCAATGTAAAAGCATTGCACAATGAAATGCTACTTAGTTCACTACTTGGTCCAGTGTTACAATGACAAACCGGTAACTCTTTTGCCTTCCTAGGGTCTCTCTTGTGTTCCCATTCAAGGGTGTTTCTTTCGCTACCAAGACCAAGCTAAATGCTATAATTATTATAGACATTTAAGAACAACCATTTTAGAGAATATCCTCATTCTTCTGAAAGAAATGTTGGAGAAATTTGTAGCAAATGTTGCATTTAATAATGCACATTGCCCCTGCAGGATAGAACAAAAACATTGATATTTAGTATACACCTTATGTGCTGGGGGCTTCGGAACAGAATTAAAAGTATGCTTTGTTACTAATTGCTATTAAGAGGCATGATTTCTGTTTCCTTTGGAGAGACCTCTTTGCATGACATCGACCATCAGCCTCACATTCTATGTGTTCTGTAGCTCAAAGGTATACTTGAATCCTTTGCAAGCTGGAACACCATTTGTTGCAAAGTCATTTCAAGGCAACTACCTATTTTGCCAGTTCTTTAGGCCTGTGGTTTCCAGCATGGATGTAGCTCAGTCATCCCATATAAAAACTGCTCAATGCGTTACTGTTTTATTTTAATTCAGAAAAGCCTAGATTCATGCCAGAGTAATTATCAGCGGTGATATTGTAAATCGATTGGCACTCACTTATTCAATTGCAGGAGGAATGGAAGATGCATTAGGAATCATGCCTGTGACTTGCCAGTCACACATTCCAAAATCAGGTGCATTTACCCACTAAGTCAATATTCTGAGACCTGTACATGTGTGCAATGTCAAACAAGCATATGTTGCAACACACCGATGAACATACCTTTGGTCGACAGTCAGGTTGAAGCTCCTTTCTGAAGATGGAATTAAACATGTTTCATGAGCTCATTTTCCTTTCACAGAAGGAGTTTTTGGATCATTGGAAAAAAGGGTCGTTATCTTGAAACAACTTTGCAAAAACTGATTATAAAGTGCTTTGTATTAAAATTAGTTGATGCTGCTTTTTAGCTATCAAATCATTCATCTGCCTTTTTAAATATCTGTCAGTAGCCTATTAAACATTGTTAAATACACTAAAACATGCCAGTTGCCTTTAAACATTGTCAAATCCACTAAAACATGTTTGCTGCAAATGTATTGGGTTTGGCCAATATGTTTAGAATGCACAATGTATTGCTAGTTTCTTGTATTGCCTCTAAGGATAGCTCTGCCCCATTGTTGAAGTGTTAGTGCCAACTCCATTGGTCGACCTGTTAGCCTCCCCCGAAGTTCGGGTCTAGTTGGGCCCCTGGCCTGAATACAATACAATCTGTGTGGCTACTCCAAGACCTACTTGTGTCCCCATTTGGGCGGGAAGTGATTTGGGAGACATCCGGTAAGGTCATATACTAGCAGAGAGCTGCAAGGCATGAGGGGTTCCATGAAGGCGATATTAGTATGAAGTTAAAAACACCCTCGAAGAGGAACAAGAGTCGACAGAGGCTGAAGACCAACCCGGATCCTGCTTCTGTTACCCTTCACCTGTTTCCAAGGAGGTCCCTAGTCGGTCCTAACAATGTAAGCAGAGTAGACAGTGTAGATGATGGAGACAGTGTAACATGGGGAACCTATGGTCCAGGAGTATGCAGGAGAATCATCCCCGAGTTTAATGACCACAGGGCCCTTGCCCCTGTCAAGCCTCCTGAGATTATCTTCTGGGTCAATAAAGAAACCCCATTTATACTCTAACATCTTGAGTAAAAAACTTTGGGGCATATTATCAACGGCCATCAATTTCCTATCGCAGGCTATCTCTGGAATTTATCGCCCTGATAGCGCGTTATTAACAACGCGTTTCTCCAGGGCGATAAAAATTCCAGAGATAGCGAGGTTATCGCCGTTTTGCAGGGAACATCGCTGGTTTTCCAGCGATGTTCCCTGCAAAACGGCGATAACCTTGCTGATACGACCCTGTGGTCGTATCAGCATAATCCACCCCCTATGTCAAACATAGGTAAGTCAGGATTTTAGCAGACGTTAGATTTTGGCGAAAACGGCTGTTTTCGCCAAAATCCAACATATGCTAAAGTCCTGTGGGCTGCCTTGTAAATATCGCGATGTGAACATCAGCGATATTTGCAAGGTAGTCCATCCGGGGTACGCCCAGTGACGCCCACTTTGCATCTCATCAGAGATGCAAAGGGAGGCGTTGGGAAAAAGGGTGCTAACATGCGATTATGCATGTTTGCACCCTCTTGTAAATAGGGCGATAGTTTTATCTCCGCTTTTTTGGCTTTTTAAGCCAAAAAAGCGGAGATAAAGCCCTTGTAAATATGCCCCGTAGAGAGGTTCCAGCCCATCAAGAAATCTGATTCCTCAAAAACCAACTTGAACTGTTGTTTACTCTGGATATATTTGAGGGCAGCAGGGGGTCACGAAAACACCCGTGGGACCAAAAAGTGAATCTTCTGTGGGCGCTTTGATGCTCAAGTGTCTTGCTTAGCCTGACCTTGCCTTGATGTTAATGAAACATGAGGATTACCTTTTTTACTCTAGTCACACTTCAGCGCTGTTAGGAAAAAAACTATTGTAGTGATATTACAGGATTAAGACATGGAAAATAGATATACGAGATCCTTTGCTTTTTCCCCTAACTTTCAAAGAGCACCTGGTGCTGCATTTTCTATGGGTGCATTCTAGTTGAGCTGATTCCATGTAAGACATGTTGCTTATCTGTTATTGATTAGTGAGCTACTATTAATTGTATTACTATTAGCAGACTTGTAAAATTATTGGAAGATGTTGAGTCACACATTAAGATGATAGCAGTGTATATAACACAGGGGCGGCTCCTCCGTTAGAGCGGAAGAGCGTCGCCATGCCAACTAAAATGCCCCCTAAAGCCCCAGAGATGAAAAATAAAATGGTAATAAAGTTAATTTAATACCATTTTACTTTTTCATCCACCTGTCCCGAACCGAGTGTCAGGATTGGGGGGGGGGAGGGCTTACTGAGTGGCAGCAGTAGGGAGGAGGGTGGGCTGCCTGGGCACTTCAGTTCATGGTGCGCATGTCCCTTTGGTCGGCTGTCTTGCGTTGGCTTGCCAGACATGCGCACTTAGAAACCTCTCTAACCCAGCTGTCTTAAGACAGCTGGGTTAGACCAAGCTCAGGCCCCCAGTGCCCTCGGGTGTGCCGAGACAGGCTGCTCCCTCCAATCCTGGTGCTTCTCTCATGCTGGTTAACAGCATGAGAGCAGCCCCAGGATTGGTTAAGGGAATTGGCTGGGGCCCATGCTAAACACCGGACTTCAGCGAGGAGGAGAACATGCAGAAAGGAGGAGGACGTATCGTACGTGTAAGGTAAGTGGATTTTTATTATTTTATTTGTGGCGCACTGCGCGATAAGGCATGCAACTACCCACCACGCATTTGCCCGCCTCACCACTCTCCTTAGATGCCAGCTGCCACTGATATAACAGTCCTCTTTTTAGGTGGATGGATCATGTTATATGCGAAAGCAGCCTACCCTTGAAGTAGCAAGTTGGTTATGTAGTATTAGGAACTGAAGCCATTGTAGTACCTTTTCCTCCGACCCTGAATTTTCATGAACAACAACCCTTTCAGACCAAAAACATATTTTACCACTTTATTGGGGGTATTTTGTTCTGTAGTTACTGCAAGTAGGTCCACAGTGTGTGGCACCCATGTGCCATCATCAAATCACAGAGGTCCAAATATAATTTATCAGTGAAGGAAAAGTGAAAAGATCTTGGATTTGTTGCCAGAACTCCTTATTTTTTTTTAAACAGAGTTTTACTGTCATTAAACATACATCGGTATTGGCAATGCCCCATCATACATTAAAACATTAACAGTGCAATTGTCATTGTAGTCCAACCACATAGTCATACAATAGCAAAATACAGAAAATATCAAATCTAGTAATCATGTGCATATGATTTACCACTATGCAGAGTAATTGTGCTCAGGCAGTACACCGCGCACATGCAGAAGGACCTAGCGCTGCCACGTGAGGTCTCCCATGGAGTAGTCCAACAACCCAATCAACCAGACATATTGCAACGCCCCTATCTCCCTATTGCCTCCTGCGGTACCTCCCCCCTCAACCTTCTCCCAAAGTAAGTCAGTGCCAGAATTCCTCATGTGATTGGGTAAATGTTTATCAGTTGCTAATTGGATATGGGGTAAGGAAACAGAGAAGAGGAATTTTGACTGATGGACCACTTGCCCAAACATGACAACTTTCAGGGGACACCTACAAGGGAGAGTTAGGATACATAAAATCAAAGGAATATTTGTTAACTTGCACTGGAATGGAATCAGTTTTAAGTGGGAGAAAGTAAATGTACATAATTGCTTGCTTAGAAGATAATGAGTCTCCCCCTAAACTGGAAGCATACGTGGGTTCTTACTTTTCTGTCTCTGTGATTCCATGCCCGATCTGATGTAGGGAGAAATCCCTGGTGGCCCGTATGGAAAATATCAGAGCTGTTGTGAAGATTTTTGTGGTGCCATTTGCTTCAGAGAGTGTAACCTCCTTCCATCAATTCCACACTGTTGCTAAGCACAGGGAGTTCCCATCTGATCTCCTGCCCCTTCATGTTTGCTAATAAGGTGTCTGTAGTGGGGTCTGGCCTCCAGCCAATCTTCATGATCCCCCTCCTGCTCCTACACCCCCCGCATGGGGCCTGAAGGGCCTCCCAGTGCCACTGTACACTGATGCATAGGTGGTCCCCCTCTGGCATCCCATCTGTTCTTTTTGTGCAAGGGCAACATCCACTCGCTGGTGGCTTAAACGTTTTGAACAGCTGCAGCACCGAAGCTGGCATTCCACAGTGTCTGGTGCACACATTTAAATCCTTTCGAAGAGGTTGGCACCTGTGTGCCTACCTAGTGCATACTTACCTAGGCTGTGGCAAGGCTGCTCCAAATAACAATGACTTAGTAGGTAATGACTACTTCTCAATACATAGAATACCAAAGAATAAAGCAAACAGCAAATCTCCAGGTGACAGCAGTAGGACTTTCAGGATGCTGACTTGGAATATCACCTAAGTGAGAAATTTGTCAGAACTAGCATCCTCACATACTCATCTGCCATTGCATTCCTCTCAGTGAGCTAGACCCCTGCTGTAGACATTTCTCTGTAGCCTACAAGTTACTCATGTCTTAACTCTACCTGTTCCTGTTCTGTGAGTGAGGAAAGCTTGTACAACTCTGTCCTGCTGGATCTGTTCTGCAGGGAATTGACAGTTGCTCTTGGTGCCTTCTGTGAGAGAGATGAAGCAAGCTTTGCTACTCCCATGCTTAACCTGTTGTGTGAGGAAGCAAAGCTTGCACTGCTGCTGTTCAATGTGTAACTGCTGCACTGGTTGTACCTGGCCTCTAAAGGAGAGAAACATACGCTGTGTCTGCCCAACCTGTACCTGTTCTATGAAGAGGGGTGTTTTCACTGCTGCTGCCCTATCTTATTAAAAAAACAAAGGGTATTTTGAATGTCCTTGCATAAGATGCCTAGCCCAGTCAGAAGCTTTTGCTGGTCTAAGGGAAAAAACTATATGTGGGTCCCTGACCCAGAGACCCTGGTTTCAATCGCAGCTTGCCAGCTTCAGCAAACCGTGTGACCCTAGGCGATTACTTTTTTTCTGTCTGCATCCTTTTCCATGATCTTTACATTTAAGAGCACCTTGAAATATTTCAGTACAGGATGTACACTGTACAATATTCCAAAATACACTTTTGTTTTAGTTAAAAAATTATACCTCAGATGTAAATAAAGTATCAGCAAGTGGCACTTGCGGTAGAACATGAGGTCCAGCCTGAGCTAAAAGCTGTTATCCTCAGCCTCCAAGAAGTTGCTTTTTTAGACATGGTGTAAAACAAGTGGGCTGTGGTGAATAATGGGACCTGCCTATCACTGTCTCACGACCACTGCCCTACTAGTGCTGGTAGACAGGGAGGAGATGCTTGGGTGCTCTTGTGTGTGGCTTCTGGTCACAAGGCCTATGCACACCCGCCACCCATGCCCAGTCAGCTGGGAGTGAGGCTTTGCAGAGCGTGCATGGCCTATTTCATAGCGCAGGTTGCGAGTGGAGTTGCAGTCTTCTATACGCCTTTCCGCCTATACCACTTCTGCCCAGAGTGCTGAAGAAGATCAAGCACGACCGGGCCCAAGTCATTTTTGTGGCCCCGGATTGGGCACGAAGAGTCTGGTATCCCGAGCTGTTACACATGGCCATCGGTCCTACGATCAGACTGCCTCTTCGGAAGGATCTTCTGTCGCAGCAGCAGGGAACGGTCCTCCACTCGAACCTGTCCAGCCTCCACCTCCTTGCGTGGAGATTGAGCGGGGACAGTTGACAGCCTTCGACCTTCCTCCCGAAGTCTGTGATGTTATCTTGGCAGCCAGGCGTCCCTCCACTAAGACGGTATAAGCCTGCAGATGGATCAAATTTGTGGCATGGTGCGCAGCAAAGGCTGTGGATCCCCTTTCTGCCCCTCTTTCTGAGGTTCTCTTGTTCCTCCTTTCTCTGGCCCAGCAGAGCTCTGCTCTGGGCACTCTTAAGGGCTACCTCTCTGCCATTTTAGCCTTTCTTAGGCTTCCTGATCAGCCTTCTCTTTTCAAGTCCCCTGTTGTAAATCGTTTTCTTAAGGGCATTACTCATCTTTTTCCTCCTGTTCCCTTCGTAATGCCTCATTGGGACTTGAACTTGGTTCTTACATATCTTATGTGCGCTCCCTTTGAGCCGCTACATAACTGTCCTCTCAGACTTCTCACTTTAAAGACTGCCTTTCTGGTTGCCATCACCTCTTCTCGCAGGGTGAGTGAGCTCCATGTTCTTTCTTTAAAACCTCCTTTTCTGGCGGTTCATCCGGACAAGGTTGTCCTTCGTACTCGACCCTCTTTTCTTCCCAAAGTGGTTACTTCTTTCCACATTGGTCAAACCATCACTTTGCCCACCTTCTTTCCGCCCGCATCCTTCTAAGGAGGAAGAGAGGCTGCACCGTCTGGATCCAAAACATGCGCTTTCATTTTATTTGGATCGCATCAAGTGGTGGATGACCAGCTCTTTGTTGGCTACGTGGGTGCCAAAAAAGGTTGGGCCGTGCACAAACGGACCATCTCTAGGTGGGTCGTTTTGTGCATTAAAGCTTGCTACTCGTTGGCAAAGAAGGAGCCTCCAGTGGGATTGCGCGCCCATTCCACCAGGGCGACGGCAGCTACCACTGCTTTGGGATGGGGAGTCCCCCTCAATGACATCTTTCAGGCAGCTACATGGCCATCTCTGCACACGTTAACAAAACACTACTGCCTGGACAGTCAAGTCTGGAGAGACGGTTTCTTTGGCCGTTCTGTTCTCCAGGACCTTCTGGTGTGTCCTTGGTTTGCAGACCCACCTCCGGGGTTGGTATTGCTGGGGTATCTATTCTAAGGTAAGGAATCTATAACTAATTGTCTCTTTCAGATGAACAAGTTACTTACCTTCGTTAACGATATATCTGTAAGAGACATAGATTAGTTATAGATTCCTTACCGACCCTCCCATCCTCCCCGTTCTGCGAACTGACTTCTAGGGTCAGGGAATCCCTTTCAGGGCCCTAGTTTTGTGCACCAGTTGTCAGTGACTTGCATGGCTCTGCGCTTCTGGCGAGGAATGTCGTGTAAAAGAACTGACGTCAGCGCGCGAGGGCGGCGTCTAAGTGGCTACCGCGACGTCATCCCGGCGACCATGACACCAAAGACGAACGCGGAGCCGACCGACGCCACCTTTCGACGCGCAGGCGTACTGCTGACTGTAGGAAAGTAGTATCTGCTTCTTATGGTTACCCCCACTTTTTGCTGATGTCACACTGTTTTTGGACTAGTCTGACTGGGATCCTGCTATCCAGGACCCCAGTCTATCTGCTTTCTCCCTTAAATTGCTATGTATGTACTTTAGGTACACTCCAGATTGGATACTGGGGTACCCTTATCAGTCCCTAGTATATGGTACACCATGTACCCAGGGCATAGGTACCCAGAGGCCTCCCGTGGGCTGAAGCATGTATTATGCCACCCCTGAGAGGCCATTCAAATTGACACGACATGCCTGCTACCGCAGAATGTGTAAGCTGGTGCTTGCACCACTTACTTAAGATATAGGTTCACTATATCTATCTAAATCACTACACTTAAAAACCTATCAGTCACCCCAATGGCAGGCCTTATCAATCCTGAAGGCAGGGTGCTGGGTTTTACGTGAGAGGGTCCCCCTGCATGAGCAGAGCCCCTCTGCAGCCTTCGGAGACCATTCTCCGGGGTTGTTTGTGATGCAGCCAGACATATATGTTTAAGTGCATTATAACCTTGCGGTAAATGCTAACTTTAAAACGGCTGCTTAGAAACATGTTGTGTTTGGTGTCAAACACCTTGGAATCATACCTCCACACCAGTAACTGGTGTGGGGGTATGATTCCACCCTCCTAGAGGGACATCCGTGGGTCACCGGTCTAGCCGGTACCAGCTTTCTCGACCTGGGCAGCACAAAATGGACGCTGCCAGCCACAGACACGCTTCTGCCCTCCTGCTGCTGAGCCAAGCTCGCGCAGAGGAAGGCATGACAATAGGTATCCTGTCACAGGGAGGTGTGACCACCTCCTAGACAGGGTTTAGTGTATTGGGGCTGGGTGGGTGCACTCTGAGAGTGCCAGAAAGTCTGCACCGGGGGCACATTTGGTGTCCCTGTGCATAGTCCAGCTCAAACCAGTTCTGGGAGCCATTGGGTCCTGCTCTGGCGCGAAACTGGACAAAGGACATGAGTGTAGCCACCCCTCTGTCCTGCCCCTCCCCTAGGAGGGTCCCTAGAATCTTTCCAACCCCTTCTCATGGGTATAAAGTGGGCTACCTGGCTACATGACTTTAGATTTTACCTGGACAAGATTCTACAAAGAAGAAACCAAGTACTTCGACTGTCTGCACGATGCTGGACGACTGAAGAATCTCCCTTGGAGTAAAGGAGTTACTCCCCTGCAAACGCAGGCACCTAAACGCATCTGACCGGTTTGCTTCTTCTGAACTCCTGAGGACTCCCAAGATTTCAGCAACACAGGAGGTGGGTTCCCGAAGGTCCTTGAGGTCGATCTGCCCTCTCAGCGATTCTGAGACCAGTATTCCTCGTGGGGACCGTGCAACACGAACCCCTGTGCACCGCGTACATTTGCAGTTGCATATGCTTAGTGACGATTCCAGAGCTTGCGCATTGGACTCCGTGTAGTCCTGACCCCGAGCAGTATTTGCATTGAAGATTTCCGGCCTCCACTCCTTGAGTGTCCTGTGGGCTGGTACTTTGCAAACTTGCTTGAGGTCTCCTCGCGATCCCTGGTCCGTTGGCCTGTGGGTCCTGGCGAGGGTCACCTTGTTTGTTCTTGGGCTTTCCTGGTTGCTCCAGAAGTGCCCTGACTCCCCCTTGCTTGGAGAGTCCCCTGGACCTTGCTGGTCCACACCGTAACCTGTTTCCTCTGACCATGTGGGTTGCCTTTGCCAAGGCTTGTTGGTGCTCCAGCCGGACATCGACCCCTCAGCACTCGTCATCCTTCGTGGGACAGCTCACCTCCAGACTCTGGTCGTCTTCGGCGTCTCCTGGTCCCACTGGCTGCAGAGTCAAGCAACCCTTCTTCGCTCCTGAAGCACTCGACATCGGTGGGCATTTGACTACTGAGCCCCTGGTCACTTGAAGTGACCCAGACTCTGTCCCCTCTGCTTTCATGTTACTCTCACCTCAAATCCAGGCTTGGATTTCACCGGACACTCTTCGCCCTCCTGGCAGCAGGACTTCTTTGCACTCCTCCATTGAAAACGACAAAGGTTTCCGACACCATTTGACCCCTATGCACCCGGCTCCTCTGGTATAGGTAACACGGGTACCTCGGTATTCACTGGTGGGTTGGCCTTAGAACCTCCTATGTTCCAAAGGGTTTGCTCGAAGTCCTCTTAGAAGTGTCTTTAACTTGTAAATTTGCAACCGCGACTTTCCCATAGAGTTGCACGGAACACGCGGTCGTGTTTCCTCACTGCACCCGTCCTCCGTGGGCTCCCTGTGTCACTCCTCTGGGTGGTTCCTTGGGGTCCCAGCGATTCTACGTGCTCTAGGCACTATGTCTAGTCAAGTCGTGATTGTTATACCATTTTTTTAGTATATGGTTCGGTCTCCCACTGGAGCCCGCTGTGTATTTCGCTATTTACGAATGTTCTATTGATTAAGTATTGTGTGCTTTGTGCCCTAGTCTCGCATAGAGACTAGTAGAGAGTGTTATATTAATAAACACATATTTTTATATAAACACTGTGTGGTTCTCCTTTCATTTGGTCATTTAGGAGGTGATATTCTGGTAAAACAAGCTGCTTTCCATTCCATCAAGATTACGCCTGAAGGCTGCTCTCCATAGCTACCACTAGGATAGCTTTCAATAAGGTTATTTTTGACCTCATACATCATAAGGGTCGTGTGGCCTGGG
This sequence comes from Calotriton arnoldi, assembly GCA_963921515.1. Lineage (NCBI taxonomy): Eukaryota > Metazoa > Chordata > Amphibia > Caudata > Salamandridae > Calotriton > Calotriton arnoldi. The sequence continues at coordinate 3,103,874 of CAWUFW010000313.1, read as the reverse complement.
ACAAGGTGCCCACTTTAACTCGTGGACAGCATATGCCAACCCACCTTCTCACAATGGTGTGCAGCGGTTGGGATTCGAGCTTGCTATCGTTTTGCCAGATAAATCTCATTGAATGATTAACTGAAAACCACTAAGTATTAGGTACATATAATACAATCAAGATTAGAATAAAGTAAGTTCTACTGAACTTGGAGTTGGGCAAGCCAAGGGTCTAGCACACCCTTTCTCCAACTCAAGAGAGTTTAGTCTCCACTAGGTTAGGTAGGTGCCTACACCACATAACACTAGTATGTCTTCTAGAGGAGAAGCCAGTGGCTCTCTGCCAATTAGATACAATGGCATCTCATTTCCAGAATTGAGAGCCATGTGTGCATCTAGGAAGTTGAGGACAGGGAGAACAGCAAACACCCAATGTCTCATTGAGATTTTGCTTCTAGATGACCTTAGAAAGACCCCAGGGTCTGATGAGGTAGACAGAGTGGGTGGGGCAGGGAATGAGGAAAGGGCAGGAAGTGAAACCTTCTTTGACCTGGACTCAAACCCTGACCAGGAGAATCAAGATAATTCTAACCTGGACAACCAAGATCTTCCTTCAGGTGGGGGAGAAGGCCCCTGTGGCCCTCTCTTTACCCCACCAGGAAGAGTACAGAGTTTACCTAGGAGATCCAGGACTCCCTCTGTGGAGTCTAATCACTCAGGAACTTCTGTAGGGACTTCCATATCAAATAAGAGGGAATCCTCTTATGATAGACAGTGCCAATTTCTGGAGCTTGAGAGAGTCAAGCTCAGGCTCAAGAAAGAGCAATTGGCCCTAGACAGGGAATCCCTAGAGCTCCAAAGAGCAACAAGAAGATTGGGACTAGAGTCCCATGGTGGCAGCAACAGTGTCCCTAGAACTAGAGAGTATTCTCATGATCATAGGAACCTGAACAAGATAGTCCCTCCCTATCAGAGTGGGGATGACATCCACAAATGGATAACTGCACTAGAGAGGGCCTGTAAGGTAGAGAGGGTCCCTCAGGAGCAGTGGGCAGCTATCTTGTGGCTCTCCTTTGCTGACAAAGGTAGAGATAAGCTCCTCACTGTTAGAGAAGAGGATGCTGACAATTATTCAGTCCTGAAGTGTGCTCTCATTGATGGGTTTGGCTTAACCACTGAACAGTACAGGATTAAGTTCAGTGACAGCCAGAAGGCACAGACTCAGGACTGGGTTGACTTTGTAGATTGTGCTACTAAGGCTCTGGAAGGCTGGTTACTTGGCAGTAAGGTGTGTGATTTTAAAGGATTGTACAATTTAATTATGAGGGAGCAGATCCTTAATAATTGCCAAAATCAGTTGTTGCATCAGTACTTGGTTGATTCTGATATGACCTCTCCCCAAGAATTGGGAAAGAAGGCAGACAAATGGGTCAGGACCAGGGTGAAGCAGAAAACTCAGAATCAAGGTGGTGACCAAAAGAAGCAAGATGCTAAGACCTCAGATAAGGGTGGGGAGAAGGGTAAAGACCAGAAGTCTTCACAAGGGCCCCAAAAACCTGCATCTGGGGGGGAGTCAAAGTCTAACAAGGGAAAAGGCAAAAAGAAACCTTGGTGCCATATCTGTAGAGAGAAGACACATTGGACAAAATATGCCAATTGTCCAAGGGCCAAGGAATCTACTCCAGCCACCACTGCCCCTAAGGCAACTGTTCCCCCTAGCTCAGTTCCAAGTGGTGGTGTACAGAACAAGGGTATAGTAGGGTTAACCTTGGGATCTGAGATGCATTCTGGCCTAGTCAGAATTCCAACTCAGGCTGTTTTAGTCTGTGGTGGATAACTAATTTGTCAGTCCCAGTAATCTGGGCAAGTACAGACAGCAGCCTTTGATCAATGGTAAGGAGGCCATGGCATACAGGGACACAGGTGCAAGTGTCACAATGGTGACAAAAGATCTTGTGGCCCCTGAACAGATCATACTTGGTGAGATGTACCAAGTGACCAATGCAAGTAATGTCAGGACAGACCATTCCTTGGCAGTTGTGAATTTCACCTGGAGAGGGGTAACTGGCCCTAAGAAAGTTGTGGTTAGCTCAGACCTCCCTGTAGAATGCTTATTGGGCAATGATTTGGAAACTTCAGCTTGGGCTGAAGTGGAACTCAGGACACATGCAGAAATGCTGGGCATCCCTGCAGATGTGTTTGCCATGACTAGGTCACAGGCAAAAATGTCTTCCACTGAACAGGCCCTGGATCCTGAAAAGATGGACCAGGTGCCTTCCAAGAGAAGGAGCAGAAGGGGTAAGGCAGTGTCTTCCCCCCTGCCTCAGAGTGAGGATCAGTCTCTTGAGGGAGATGATCTCAGTCCCTGTGAAGGAACTGTCTCAGAGGAGTTCTCAGGTTGAGTTCTTGGGGACAGGGGGCCCTTCCAGGGCAGATCTGAGCCAGGAGCAGCTGAGCTGCCCCTCTCTTGAACCTCTCAGACAGCAAGCTGCTGCTGAGGCTGCTGGGGGTGCCAGTGGGTCCCACAGGATCTACTGGGATGATGGACTTCTATATGCAGAGGGTAGAGACCCCAAGCCTGGTGCCACCAGGAGGTTGGTTATACCTCTGAAGTTTAGAGGCTTCCTATTAACACTGGCACATGAAATCCCATTAGTAGGACACTTAGGCTAAAGTAAGACCTGGGACAGGCTTGTCCCTCACTTTCACTGGCCTCACATGTCAGAAGACACAAAGGAGTTTTGTCGCTCCTGTATCACTTGCCAAGCCAGTGGTAAGGCAGGTGGTACTACAAAGGCCCCCCTGATACCACTAACTGTGGTCGGGGTTCCCTTTGAGAGGGTTGGGATTGACATTGTTGGTCCCATGGATCCTCCAACTGCATCTGGGCACAGATTCATACTAGTGGTGGTGGACCATGCCACTAGGTATCCAGAGGCAATTCCCCTTAGGACTACCACAGCTCCTGCTGTGGCTAGAGCTCTCCTGGGAATATTTTCCAGAGTGGGTTTCCCTAAGGAGATAGTATCAGACAGAGATGCAAACTTTATGTCTGGTTACCTGACTGCTATGTGAAGGAGTGTGGAGTGAATTACAAATTCACCACACCCTATCACCCACAATGCAATGGGTTAGTTGAGAGATTCAACAAAACCCTCAAGGGCATGATAAAAGGTCTCCCTGAAAAGCTTAGGCGCAGATGGGACATCCTTTTGCCCTGCCTTCTCTTTGCCTACAGAGAGGTTCCTCAGAAGGGGGTTGGCTACAGCCCTTTTGAACTTCTGTTTGGACATCCAGTTAGGGGTCCCCTATGTTTAGTTAAGGAGGGATGGGAGTTACCTCTCAAACCACCTCAACAGGACATAGTGGACTATGTACTTGGTCTCCGCTCCAGGATGGCTGAATACATGCAGAAGGCATCCAAAAACCTTGAGGCTAGCCAGGAATTACAAAAAGCCTGGCATGACCAAAAGGCTGTTTTGACTGTGTATCAGCCAGGACAGAAGGTATGGGTGTTGGAGCCTGTGGCCCCAGCAGCTCTCCAGGACAAGTGGAGTGGGCCCCATACCATTCTTGAGCAAAAGGGAGAGGTTACCTACCTGGTGGACCTTGGAACTCCCAGGAGCCCCCATAGGAGGCTCCATGTGAACAGGCTCAAGCCATATGTGGACAGGGCAGACATGGGCTTGCTCATGGCTACTGATGAGGGACAGGAGGAAGAGAGTGATCCACTCCCTGATCTCCTCTCACAGAACCCTGATGATGGTTCAGTTGATGGTGTAGCCTTGGCAGGCAGCCTCACTGAACAGCAACAGACTGATTGTAGGAAAGTCCTCAATCAGTACAGACACATGCTTTCACTGACTCCAAGTCAGACTACCTGGTGTACACATGAGGTGGACACAGGTGACAGTCTGCCTGTTAAAAATAAGATTTACAGGCAACCTGATCATGTCAGGGATTGTATCAGGACTGAAGTCCAGAAGATGTTAGAACTGGGAGTGATTGAGCACTCAGATAGCCCTTGGGCTAGTCCAGTAGTCTTAGTACCAAAGCCTCACACCCAGGGTGGTAAGAGAGAGATGAGGTTCTGTGTTGACTACAGGGGACTCAATGCAGTCACTAGGACTGATGCTCATCCAATTCCAAGGGCAGATGAACTAATTGATACTTTGGCCTCAGCCAAGTTCTTAAGTACATTTGACCTTACAGCTGGTTACTGGCAAATCAGATTGGCTGAGGATGCTAAACCAAAAACAGCATTTTCAACCCCTAGTGGGCACTACCAATTTGTGGTGATGCCTTTTGGCTTGAAGAATGCACCTGCCACATTTCAAAGGCTGGTGAATAAAGTTCTCACAGGTCTGGAAGCCTATAGTGCAGCTTATCTAGATGTTATTGCTGTCTTTAGCTCCACCTGGGAGGATCACCTGGTCCACCTGAGAAATGTTCTAGAGGCCCTGCAAAAGGCAGGCCTCACTAACAAGGCCACCAAGTGCCAGATAGGGCAGAGTAAGGTTGTATACCTGGGCCACCTTGTGGGTGGAGGCCAGGTTCAACCATTGCAGAGCAAAATCCAAACCATCATGGATTGGGTTGCTCCAACTACCCAGACTCAGGTCAGAGCTTTCTTGGGCCTGACTGGGTACTACAGGAGGTTTGTCAAAGGATATGGCTCCATAGTGACCCCTTTGAATGACTTAACTTCCAAAAGAATGCCTAAGAATGTTCAGTGGACAGTTAGCTGTCAAAAGGCATTTGATGACCTGAAGCAGGCCATGTGCACTGCTCCCATTCTGCAAAGTCCTGACTATTCCAAACAATTCATTGTTCAAACTGATGCATCTGAGTTGGGGGTAGGGTCTGTGTTATCACAACTGAATGAAGATGGTCAGGATCAGCCAGTAGCTTTTATAAGCAGAAGGCTGACCCCCAGAGAGAAACGTTGGTCAGCTACTGAGAGGGAAGCCTTTGCTGTGGTTTGGGCCCTGAAGAAGCTGAGGCCATACTTGTTTGGCACTCACTTCATTGTTCAGACAGACCATAAGCCCCTCTTATGGATAAAACAGATGAAGGGTGAAAACCCCAAACTTTTGAGGTGGTCCATTTCCCTACAGGGGATGGACTATACAGTGGAACATAGACCTGGGAGTAACCATGCCAATGCAGATGGACTCTCCAGATATTTCCACTTAGAACATGAAGACTCAACTGGTCAAGGTTAGTTTAATGTCCTTGCGTTGGGGGGGGGGTTGTGTAGGAAAGTAGTATCCGCTTCTTATGGTTACCCCCACTTTTTGCTGATGTCGCACTGTTTTTGGACTTGTCTGACTGGGATCCTGCTATCCAGGACCCCAGTCTATCTGCTTTCTCCCTTAAATTGCTATGTATGTACTTTAGGTACACTCCAGATTGGATACTGGGGTACCCTTATCAGTCCCTAGTATATGGTACACCATGTACCCAGGGCATAGGTACCCCAGAAGCCTCCCATGGGCTGAAGCATGTATTATACCACCACTGAGAGGCCATTCAAATGGACATGACAAGCCTGCTACTTCAGGTTCACTATATCTATCTAAATCACTACACATAAAAACCTATCAGTCAGCCCTATGGCAGGCCTTATCAATCCTGAAGGCAGGGTGCTGGGTTTTACGTGAGAGGGTGCCCCTGCATGAGCAGAGACCCTCTGCAGCCTTCAGAGACCCTTCTCCGGGGTTGTCTGTGATGCAGCCAGACATATATGTTTAAGTGCATTATAACCTTGCGGTAAATGCTAACTTTAAAACGGCTGCTTAGAAACATGTCGTGTTTGGTGTCAAACACCTTGGAATCATACCTCCACACCAGTAACTGGTGTGGGAGGTATGATTTCACCCTCCTAGAGGGACATCCGTGGGTCACCGGTCTACCCGGTACCAGCTTTCTCGACCTGGGCAGCACAAAATGGACGCTGCCAGCCACAGACACGTTTCTGCCCTCCTGCTGCTGAGCCAAGCTCGCACAGAGGAAGGCATGACAATAGGTATCCTGTCACAGGGAGGTGTGACCACCTCCCAGACAGGGTTTAGTGTATTGGGACTGGGTGGGTGCACTCTGAGAGTGCCAGAAATTCTGCACTGGGGGCACATTTGGTGTCCCTGTGCATAGTCCAGCTCAAACCAGTTCTGGGAGCCATTGGCTCCTGCTCTGGCGCGAATTTGGACAAAGGACATGGGTGTAGCCACCCCTCTGTCCTTCCCCTCCCCTAGGAGGGTCCCTAGAATCTTTCCAACCCCTTCCCATGGGTATAAAGTGGGCTACCTGGCTACAGGACTTTAGATTTTACCTGGACAAGATTCTACAAAGAAGAAACCAAGTACTTTGACTGTCTGCACGACGCTGGACGACTGAAGAATCTCCCTTGGAGTAAAGGAGTTACTCCCCTGCAAAAGCAGGCACCTAAACGCATCTGACCGGTTTGCTTCTCCCGAGCTCCTGAGGACTCCGAAGATTTCAGCAACACAGGAGGTAGGTTCCCAAAGGTCCTTGAGGTCGATCTGCCCTCTCAGCAATTCTGAGGCCAGTATCCCTTGTGGGGACCGTGCAACCCGAACCCCTGTGCACCGCATACATTTGCAGTTGCATATGCTTAGTGACGATTCCCGAGCTGGTGCATTGGACTCCGTGTAGTCCTGACCCCGAGCAGTATTTGCGTAGAAGATTTCCGGCCTCCACTCCTCGAGTGTCCTGTGGGCTGGTACTTTGCAAACTTGCTTGAGGTCTCCTCGCGATCCCTGGTCCGTTGGCCTGTGGGTCCTGGCGAGGGTCACCTTGTTTGTTCTTGGGCTTTCCTGGTTGCTCCAGACATGCCCTGACTCCCCATTGCTTGGAGAGTCCCCTGGACCTTGCTGGTCCACACCGTAACCTGTTTCCTCTGATCGCGTGGGTTGCCTTTGCCAAGGCTTGTTGGTGCTCCAGCCAGACATCGACCCCTCAGCACTCGTCATCCTTCGTGGGACAGCTCAGCTCCGGACTCTGGTCATCTTCGGCGTCTCCTGGTCCCCGTGGCTGCAGAGTCAAGCAACCCTTCTTCGCTGCTGAAGCACTCGACATCGGTGGGCATTCGACTACTGAGCCCCTGGTCACTTGAAGTGACCCAGACTCTGTCCCCTCTGCTTTCAGGTTCCTCTCACCTCGAATCCAGGCTTGGATTCCACCGGACACTATTCGCCCTCCTGGCAGCAGGACTTCTTTGCACTCCTCCATTGAAAACGACGAAGGTTTCCGACACCATTTGACCCCTATGCACCCCGCTCCTCTGGGGTAGGTAACACGGGTACCTCGGTACTCACTGGTGGGTTGGCCATAGAACCTCCTATGTTCCAAAGGGTTTGCTCGAAGTCCTCTTAGAAGTGTCCTTAACTTGTAAATTTGCAACCGTGACTTTCCCATAGAGTTGCACGGAACACGCGGTCGTGTTTCCTCACTGCACCCGTCCTCCGTGGGCTCCCTGTGTCACTCCTCTGGTTGGCTCCTTGGGGTCCCAGCGATTCTACGTGCTCTAGGCACTGTGTCTAGTCAAGTCGTGATTGTTAAACCATTTTTTTAGTATATGGTTCGGTCTCCCCCTGGAGCCCGCTGTGTATTTCGTTATTTACGAATGTTCTATTGATTAAGTATTGTGTGCTTTGTGCCCTAGTCTCGCATAGAGACTAGTAGAGAGTGTTATATTAATAAACACATATTTTTATATAAACACTGTGTGGTTCTCCTTTCATTTGGTCATTTAGGAGGTGATATTCTGGTAAAACAAGCTGCTTTCCATTCCATCAAGATTACGCCTGAAGGCTGCTCTCCATAGCTACCACTAGGATAGCTTTCAATAAGGTTATCTTTGACCTCATACATCATAAGGGTCGTGTGGTCTGGTACAAGGTGCCCACTTTAACTAGTGGACAGCATATACCAACCCACCTTCTCACACTGACAAAAAAAGTCTCTGGATCCAGTCTGACGCCTGGGGGTAATTCTAAGGTAAGGAATCTATAACTAATCTATGTCTCTTACAGATATATCGTTACCGAAGGTAAGTAACTTGTTCTTCGGTGTAGACTTTTGCTTCAAAACTTGGCACATTGTGTCAACTTCATTTAAATCAACCAGGAGCGAAACAGCTTCAGAGAATTGGCAAAGCTGAGAGAGAAGGTCCCCCCTGTGGGGAAACAATTCATAAAATGTTGTTATCAACTTTATGGACTGTGCTTTTATTTAACAGTCAACTGTATTGTGAGTGACTATGTGTTTGTGTGTGTGTGTGTGTGCATGTGTGCGTGTGTTTCTGAGAGAGAGAAAGAGGAAGGGCATATGTGTGAGTGAAAATAACAATTCTGTCACTTGTATGTAATTCTGGGCAAACGTCTGGCACTAGGGCGTACACCCATTTCATATTGGGTATACCCACTGACATAAAGGGTGCAACCACTGCACATTTAGAACAAGCATTGGCATAGCCAATAGGTCTCGCTTTTGGGACCTTATAAGTATTTAGTTATGCAGCACAATATCCTTGGTACAACAAGATCAACTGTTGCATGGCGAAACACTTATAAGGTCCCAAAGGCGAGACCTATTGGCTATGCCAATGCTTGTTATTGTTCCGAAATTCAGTCGTGCAAATTCTGTCAAACCCTCTGGGATTCTTATCCGTGACCACATGGTGGAACCCGGGCCCAGCAACAGATGCTTTAGCCCACTCAGCCACCAGGATGTCTTTGTATGTCACAAAGGGGTGTCACGAGGGCCTTCCTCCGTTAGGACTAAAGACTGAAGGTATACCTCGCCCAGGTAGCCGGATCATGCCTGGGGTTCATTGTCATCTTGTGCTAAAGGAACATGGCCTGTCATCACCTCAGGCCAGACTGCCTGTGTTGGGGGAGTGGGACTGGCCTGGATATGCCTCTTCAGTAATGGTGCTTAGGAGCCACAGATGATGAACGCTGTTCCAAAGGCACAGAGGCAAAATGGCTCGAACGTGGGTCCTTAAAGAGGCTCTAGCAACCACTCATTTTACAGGTGTGCTCCTGCACATTTAACTGTGAAATTGTGTGATCCTCTAGAGGGGGCTTGCAGCCGCTGTTCGTACTCTTGCACCTTTACCTCTAGGACATTGTGTGATCCTCTACAGGGGGCTTGCATCGCGCTGTTGGGCAAGCAGCACCGCTGGTAGCTCCGTTTGCCATGGGCTCGGACTTGTGCTTCTGCACACTGCCCTCTAGCCCGGCCCATATCCATACCGAGAAAGAAAGGGCTTTTAATAAGGACTAAACATTTAGGTTTAAGGTGGCCCGTGGACACAGACTTCTCGTCGGCCTTGGGTTCATTGGTCTCGTTTGTGAACTATGCTTCGGGGCGCTTGGGGCCGGTATTACCCCCGGAGGCCAGGTGCACAGCTGTTGTGGTGCGGTGTGATTTTCCATTGTAATCTCAGTTCATTCAGCGTTCACCGTCTTCGCCGTAAAGCAGCGCCGGCTGTTGTAGCAGCACCTCCCCTAGATCCCTTGCAGCATGTATTGAGCCTTCGCCTACTGCACTTAAAGCAGCCACCATCAATGCCCAGGGCGCCTGGAGACACCCCGTAGCCATTGGGCTATGACAGAGAGGTCCACCTTGGCTTCGGGGGCCAAACACAGGCCTGAGACTTGTTACTGACAGGTTCGAACCCTACTAGGTAGACTCGGCCTTTCATCCTTCAGGGGTCGTCACGTTAAATATCTGTGAATTGGATAGCAACAGTAGTCGTTTAAGCACCCTTGTGGCGTTTACTGTAGCATTTTGTCGTCGTTCTGATCTTCAGAAGTGTATTCGTGTTTTTTTATGGGCGAGGCCTTACTGGTCAGTGATGTGTAGTGTTGCTTTTAAATGACCATCGATCTGAGGACGTTGCCGTTTTTCTGGATTCTTTTGTCGTTTCTCTGTAGAAGTGTCCTAGATTCCCGTCTTGTGGGTTTCTGGTGGCACACTAACAGTAGTTTGCTGTGAGAATGCCCATTTGATGGGGTGGCACAAGTTTCATCGCAGGGCTTTGATGCAGGGTCTGATGAAACGGCTGCCTGTGAACACACCAGTGAGAAGTGTCCGAATCACCGAAAGCAGTCATTTTCTTAATTTGTAATGTTTGGTTCGCAGGAATGCTGCTTTGCAACCCGTGTTTACCCTGAATCCCCTTTTTACGGACATTTGTTGTGCTTCAAGTTTGATTCGAGCTCAGGGTGGCATTAAATGTCACATTCATTTATTTACCTATAGGAAAGTGTGCCTGCGCGAATAGCCAACCGGGTTTCTTCTCCCGTTGGAGCCCATGCTCACACAAGTGCACATATGGCGACCTTGACCAGGCCGGCATAGCCTCATAATAGCGACCTTGGGGGCCAGCAGATCACCTCTTTACCACCCGCTATGCAGCGCCTATTTCCACCCGTTGCCGTTCAGCGCTTACAGGCTTATGTACGTCAGCCTGTGTCTAAGATGGTGGACAGATCTCGTCAGTGGACGCTCTGGCATGTGTATTCAGCGTGGGTTGGTTACATGCACAACGCATGTGATGCCTTGCGTGTCACGGCCCTCCCGTACTCGTCCCTCTGCCGCGTACATCGAGCGCTGAGGTGACATGTCCGCGTGACAGGACAGCGGAAAGTGTGTGCAGATCAATTGACCGAGGACCAAGACATGGTTGGCACCGTGCCACGTGCAAGTGGGCAGCAAGGCGCATCTGCCTTTGCCATGCATGAAGAACGCCTTGGCGCCAAACACTTTACCTCAGACGGCATGACCGGGGCCGGACTGGGAATTAAATTCAGCACTGGAAACATGTTCATACCATTCCCGCTCATGTCCTCCCCTCGCACTATCTCTTTCTCTGACTCTCTCTTCTCCCTCTCTGAGCTCTCTTTAAACCGCGGGAAGCTGCAAAAAGCGCAGAGGCGCCAACAGGGCCAAGGGCTTTCCGAAGACCGGCATCTAATGACACCTCATATCCCTTCCATCTGGTAAATGCGTTGAAAGGTGCAGTGAACACAGCTGCACTTGTTGTACCTGTTCTTCAGGGTATTAAACATGACTTTGGAAGTTTTTTTTAAAGTGGTATGTTTTCCGAAATGTGAAATCCTGGCGCCTGTACTGTTTCCTGTGTGACCTTAAACTAAGCCTGATCCCTATTTACAATAATGTCTGCTCCAACTTTGATGCAAGTTATCACGTTTTTAAGCCAGACCATTCTGCCGGCGCTTTCTGGCAATACTTAATTATTTTTCTCAATGGCGACAGTACTTCCCCTAAGGACTTTTTGAGAAGAGTGGCTTTACACGTTTGTCGATGCATGCACCTATGTGTTTGGCTTGAGTCACGTGTTATGACAGAGCTTTCCACATCTCTCTGGTGTTATTTCAATTCTTTTGGAAACAAGCCGCTGCAGCGTCGTCAAGAAAAAATAACAAGCACACGAGTGGTGCGAGCGCTTGCGAGCAGCAGGCGTGACCACACGCTCGTGCACCATGGCCTTTTGCTTGCGGGTAACCGCACGGAAAAGGCCATTGTGCACGAGCGTGTGGTCAGCTTTCAAAAGCCCCTCACATAAAGTCTTGCAGCGCTTGCGCGCTACTCGAGGCTCGACCTAAAAATGGGGTCAGCTCCTAGGAAGCAGCATACTACATTGACTTGGCACACAAATGGCTTTTGAGCCAATTTGTTTGAAATCTGACCCCATTTCTTTCAAAATTTTCTCTTGGGAGTGTCCCCCTAAACCCTCCTTGCAGAAGTCTATGAGTATGATTGAAGCCTGCACTGTTACAGACAATGCTGTTCCTGATCTTTGTGACTGTCTGCCATAGCTGTGCCTTTTCTGCTGCTTGCATAGGGGGCAGTAGTTGGACATTGGGGCTGTAATCGGGTAGCATAGGTTAGCCATCTGGCAAAAGATCGCTGCCCCCCAGTATGTGATGGCTTCATCACTGACATGATTGTAGCCCTTCTGGAATATGACTAATAACTTAAACAGACTTGTATCCCCCTCTGTCATTTTTTTTATTACCCTGGTTTAAAAAAAATTGTTATTGTACTTTTTTAGGTAGAAATTGGGCAGCGTATACGCTGCTCTTAAAGACATGCTGTATTCAGGTATGGACTTGAAGCTCTGCCCATTTTACGCCCATCTTTTCAATTGGCTCCTGTTACCTTCCTTTCTAAATGCTTGCTTTTGATTCTTCAATAGGATTAGTAGTCCCTCCTTACTACTGCCTTATCTGCATTTGTAACCTCCCATGAGGACTGGGCCATTTACTTGTGTTGTTACACTGTATGTTTTGTTTAGTCTGTGAGCACTATTTTCTTACATAGCTTTGCCCTGCCTGCCGTTGCAGGCAGGACATGCTCTCTCACCGCTGCTTTTTTTTTTAACTAGTGCAGCACACCTTGGGGCCGCGTGCCTTTCTTTATGCAGGGCTTGCCCGTTTTTGACGTAAAGTTTTTTGGGTTTTTTTAAGCGCACCATTCCGCGTTTTCAGTATAACGGCGGCCGCACTCCTTTCTTTATAGCAGCTAGCATTAGCATTAAGTATTTTTTTTTTTAAACGCACCCATGCCGCGCTTTTACCTCAATGTCAGCCACGCGCCTTTATTTATAGGCTCACCGTATTTACATTAACTAAGAAATTGTTTTTAAAAGCGCACCCATTCTGCACTTGTGCTTTCACTTTAATGGCGGACATTAATGGTGGCCATGTACCGTAGATCGCATTGCTGAAATGATTGGGACTGAAAGGCCGTGGCCTTCATTTTCTTGCAGCTGAAACCTTGCAGCTGTGTGGAGCTCAGACATTCCTTCTTTGTAGATGCCATTGGTGGACAGCAAGTAAACAGCTTACTGTAAATGCGTTTCGTGCCAGCTGGCAGCATGCTCGCCTCAAGCTTGTGACTCGAGCTTGGGGTTAGAGAAACGCCCTGTAACATGTTTGGTTTCTTTCAAGGAGGCGGAGCACCCCCTACCCCCTGCTGCAGTCCAATGGAAGATTTTCCTCCAGATCCGAGAAGCGTCAGCGGCCTCACGCAAGAAGCATTAAATCTGTATAATGCCATTATTTTTTATCACACCTCTGACCCGGAGCACTTAACAGCGTACAAAATTTAATCGGAAGCCTGAAGTACCCGATCACGCTTCGCAAAAAGTCATGTTCTTTTAGTTTCTGCTGCTGCCTTTGTTTTCATTGTTGATGGGTGGATTTAGGCCAAGAATGCCGAAGAGTGGTTGTTATATTAATGCACTCTCGATAGGCCTCTGTCCCATCTCTCTGCTTTTGATGAAAGCTGCGACTGCCATACAATGACAAGCATTTGCAATGCAATAGGTCTCGCATTTGCGAGGGTTTCAGCTATTGGCATTGTAAATGACAATGCCTTTTATTTATGTGTTGGTTCTTAAAACAGATAAATAAAAGACATTGGGGTATATTCACAAGAACGTGCGATAACTACCGCAAGAGTAGCGTAACGCAACTTTCAACATCGCAGCCTATCGCGGGAAAATAACCCTGTGACAACGTGGAATTCACAACAATGCGGTAGCATGCGATAGTCACCAGATAACGCGCCAAATGTCAGCGTGAAAATCAACGCCACGCCGAAAAAATGCGAAACGCGAACGCGAGAAATCATGAGATGAGGCGAATCACGGTACAAAAAGTAGCGAAAACCAGCCACAGGCCTGCAAATCCCACGCGTCTGGCGGGAAAATGCACCATAAAAACCACAGAAACAACACACCAGAAACAAGCCAAAGCACGTAGCAACATGGATGCACCCTGACCCAGCGCAGAGGTCAACGCGAACCCCACAACCCCCACAGACCACCAGCAAGGAACAACGGGGTCGGGGAAGGCCAAGGAGAAAAGGGAGAGGAAGACGGGGTGCAGACCGCAGGAAAACAAGACCAGCGTCACAGAGGTGACAGAACACTACCAGCAACTGACCCACAAGCAGACCACCTGGAATGCAGTCGGAGTGCAGAGGAGGCCAATCCAGGAGGCCAAGAGGCGCCGGCAGGACGTGACAACCTAAACCAGGTACAAACCCGCTGCCAACAGGAAGGCAGCAACGGCGACAGGAGGTGGCAGTCCTGCGCCACAGGAGGAGCTGGAGGAAACCCAGGCCACAGTCATCAGTGTGTAGACAGTGCAAGGAGTAGGGAGTATGGACACAGGTCGAGAGGACCTGACACAACATCAACAGGGAGTGTAACGAACAGGGACTGGGGGGACGGGGGGAGATGGGCACAAGGGCACACATGCACAACGAGGTGTAGCACACTACACACCCACAATTATCCAGGATCATGTCTCAGATCCCCTTGGCACACTGCAGCACACACACATAGCAAGAACAGCACACCAACATCGACAATAATGTGGTACAATGCGCATAGCCGACACTGCAGAACAGAGGACACAACTGGCTCCGCACATGCCCAGAAACATGCCTACTACACCTGACAGAGATGGAAAGTGTGAAATGGAAATGTACGCGTACGACCTCACATCCGTCATGTAGTCCAAATGTACACTGTCCCGCAGAAGAATCCAGCACCTCCCAAACAGTCACAAAGTACATTGCCAGACAGTCTGCATGTAAACCAGAACAATGCGCCAACATACATTGCAACATAATGTCAACATGCATCTCCCCTGCACATTGCAGAGGGGCACACAACACCTCCAGCAGAGCACAGAAGACAACACATCTGCGATGCCGGAGAGGACCACCACACCGTCGACACCGACGCCCTACAACAGCCCATGGATATCCCACTCAACCCACCACCAGGACCCGGGCAGCCGAGCTACTCAAAGGATAACACAGAGCCTGCAACAGACCACACAGCAGGAAGCACACGCAAGCACAGCTGGCTCACGACACTTCACCCACCCACACATGGCACCCCAATGCCAGGTGTCAGAACGCCAAAAGGAGGTGGCCCAACAGGCCTGGGTGGGGGCCGAACACCTGGAATGCGAACTAGAACACATACGTAGGTGTCTATCACCCTTCAGGGACCACCCACACCCCACAAAGGAGACCCACACTGCCATAGAGACACATGCAGATGCACATTCACAGTACAGAACCATGCCCAGGGGCGCGCAAATAGCAGTCACACATCCATGTTGGCTCTGCGTACGACGGCCCCGGCCACTCCCCTTACGAATTGAGTGGGTGACGACAAAGGTACATGTCCAAGCTACAACCCGCTGCCTGCGGTGACATGTCTGCATCCGATGTACACAGCACAATGTAATGTCCTAGGGCCCAGGGCCCTCATGCATACAACAAGACCACAGGGACACACGCATATATCATGTTGAACTGGCCACGGGCAAGTGCGCCCGGCCCCTTTATTGGCAGGGCCACATGTATAGTGACACCTGTGCTGGATGTGTGTCGGGTGAGTGTAAGCCAGTCCGCATGGAATGCTTGGTGCTGGCAACAACTTGAACATTGGACACCAGTGCAACGGAAACAGAAAACACATGCATAACAGAGTCAACAGCTGAGCAACATGGAGTGAGCCGGAGAAAGTCCAGAGGACAGCCAACATGCAAACAGAAGTGTCCGTGAGTTGCAGTGCAGTGAGGTTGGGGCACTAGAGATGAGCGCGCTTATGTGAAGAAAAAGTCTCGGATTGTGTCCCTTCGATATATACTCCTGATGCAGGTGCAGTGGGGTGTGTCAGACCTGCATCATCTCCCCCATCAACGTACCAGGGCTCCCACACTGTTTGAGGTGACATTGTTGCGCAACCTCTCCACAGCACACAACTCAATCAGTAACGGACAATGGCTTGCGGTGCACTGAGTCACTGGCACCTGGAGTGCTGAGCAGGGTATCAGGCCGATGATGGCAACCACGACAGGTCTGAGCAACTTCGTAGGTCTGTCAGGACCACAGTTTCGACTCTGGCAGATGGCGGTTGGAGGTGGTGCTTGCGGTGGTGGCGTGTGCCTCCTGCGGTGATGCGACGTCCGGGCCGGTCAGGACTCGATGCTATGTGTGGGCCCTGGTGGCCCGCAGTTGAGGCTGGAGGCTGCGGACAGCGCAGGGCCACAGACACATGGCGTTGATGACCCCAAGACCATCGCTTCAGAGGCCATCCAATGTCTCAGAAGAAGGGGTCCCAGACCTGACAAGCACAGAGTTAGTGGCCCCGGATGCACTGCGGCCGGCACAGGCACCCAGCCACGGGACGGTGACTTGCAGTGCAGTCAGATGGGCCATGCGACCTGAGCGGGTCCCCATCAATGTCCGAGGTGTATGTTGCGGAGGGTTGCGGGGGACAGTGGAAGGTGTCCTCCAGGGCATGATGCGGAAGGTCTGATGTTATCTGGAAGCAGCAAATGGAGGAGTGGAAAGCGAAACCCTCGTCCTCACCAACAATTCGGTATCAGCTACATGAGGATGAAAACTAGCCCCTAGTCCATAGACTCAAACGCCACCAATGTACGACCAGTGAGTGTCCGTGAATGTCAGGGAACAGACTTAGTGGCACAGGTGCTGGGAGGGGATGCAGTCTGCGATGATGCTGGTACGCTGATATGAACTCCACCATTGCCAAATCAAGACTGTGACCCACTGGACTGCAGTGTAGGCCGGAGGCAGCGGTCAGCAGTGGCCCACAGCCACGTGTCGTTGGCTCGCGAGGCACAGAGTTAGTGACACAAGGGCAGTTGTCGGTAGTGTTCGATCACCTCCGTAACGATGATCCTGTTCCCTCCGGACTGCAACTCGTCATCCTCTTACGCCTCTCCGTGCGTGCGATGATATGTATTCTGCCTTTTGAATTACCGATGTTCAGTTCCAAATCTGTGATCCCACTCGTGCGCAGCGTAGGCCGAGGGCAGTGGTCCGCGTAGGCCCACAGACACGTGTGGTTGTGATGCCATGCACAGACTTGTTGGCACCACATCGAAGGGAGCATAGTGGCTTGTTCTCTGCCTTAAATGATGTTCACTGCCATCGTGTAATCAAGACTCAGTTCCAAATGTGTGACCTACCTGACCGTGGTGTAGGACTGAGGCAGCGGTCAGCACGGCCCATTCACCTAGTGTCGCCGGCATAGGTTGGATGGCCCCACCAGCCTGCGTTGTTCAGGTTCAGTGGCACCACGTGTAGCCGGCTGGCGTTGAACAGGGTTAGTGGCACCACGTACAGCCGGCTGACGTTGAACAGGGTTAGTGGCACCACGTGTAGCCGGCTGGCGTTGAACAGGGTTAGTGGCACCACGTGTAGCCGGCTGGCGTTGAACAGGGTTAGTGGCACCACGTGTAGCCGGCTGACGTTGAACAGGGTTAGTGGCACCATGTGTCGCAAGATGCCCATATGGAACTATGCCTCACTGATCGGGGGGGTCTGGTGCTGTGGCCGCTGGCCCGGATTTGGGGTCACTACCATTCATGACTCAGGACACAGTTTCACATATGGGACCTACTGGTCCGAAGAGTAGGCCGAAGGCGGCAGTAGAGTACATCAACGAGAAAGGACTAAAGCGGGCCTGTGTCGTGGAGGCAGTGATGGTCTGAGGTGGCTGCCAAGGTCGCGGGACTCGGGCTTGGAGCTTGCGCCGGCACGTGGTGGGCCCTCCTTGACACACGCCGGTGTCGGCAGGTGATCAGTGTGGCCTGGCTGCGCAGGGGCGGGAATGACGGGTTCGTGGTCCAGCGTGTCGGGGTCCGGCAGGCGCACAGCATCGCAGGCAACTCCGCTCACGAGGACGGCGTCGGCCTCGTGGCGGGGTGGGAGGCGCCCCCCTGGCAGAGACGTGGGTCTTTCCGGAAGAGGACCACGCCCAGACCTACGTGCTTTTTATTCACACCCCTACGCTGGCGTGGCCTACGCCGGGCCATCCCACTCCGGTGACGCTTAGGGGGGGGGGGGGGTAACAGGCAACATTTCCGCGAGGTCCCCCACTGGCTGGGGTGACATGGTGGCATCCACTGTCCACTACACTCCATACACCAGCGGTGTAGGTCGCCATGGATATGGGTGTGTTCTGCATACTGCGGTGTGTCCAGCACATCTCCGCCACTCTTGGCATTGTGTACTTTCCCAATCATGGTTCTACTGCATCCTTCACACATGCCTGGTTTCCACCTCTCCCCACATTCGGCTATTATGTGGCTGAGGTGCCATGCCGTTGCTGGCTCATGTTCAGGGCTTGCTCATGTGAACATTGTAAGTTGTTCTGTCGTGTCTGGTGGGTGGGCATGTTGTTGTGCCTGTTGGTTGTGATTTTGTGACGTGTGCATTGCCAGAGTTATGAGTTGCATGGTTGTGGAGTTCAGGTGTGTGGGGTGTTCATTTGGATATTGCCAACGGGCTGTGCATTTCCCTTGTTGCCATCCTGGGAACGCTGGTTGATGATGGACTGTCGGAGGATGATATCATGCACACTGTCTGTGTATTTGAAGGCGACATTGTTGGGGGTTCCACGGTGTTCTGTTGTTGCCTGCACATTGATGTGAGACGTGTGCTTCCTGTTGCGGTGATTGTGTGCTGTGTCACCAGGGGGCACAGGTAGTACATGTGTGCTGTGTATTGCCCCCAACACGTGCGTGCATCCTGCTTGGGCGTATGGTCCTTGCTTGGTCTCCAGCGGATCCTGCGCATTGTGTTGTACGTATGGGGACTGGGGTACCAGGGTGATGGTGATGTCCAGGACAGGTGTGGGGGACTTGGATGTGGCTGGCTGTGAGACTCCTCCGACTCTGGCGGGTGTTGGTTGGGGGTACCAGGGGCCAACAGGTGCAGCCAAGCCAGCAGCTTTGTGTGGGGTGGGATGTTGGTTGTCCGCTGTGTTGGTGCCGTAGGCCTGTTAGGCGATGATGGTCAGGATGCGTAGGATGGTTGTCACTTTCAGCCTGTAGTGGACGGTGACATTGTCAGATGTTGGTGGGTCTGTGCGGCTGGTAAGCTTCCTGGGGGTTCGCTGTCTTTGTCAAAGCTGCGTCTGTGGTGGTCCGGGGGGGGTGTTCCGGGTGTGGGTTGGGGTCCTGGGGTGGTGGCGGTGGGTGTTGTGGCACTCTTGGGTGTCCGGGCCGCATGATGAGTGGCTCCATGGCATCTGTTGCCCTTCGGATGTGGCCCTGGGCTGTGCTCCCTTTTGTGGTGCTGGCTGCCGTCCGACTTAACACCAGGTCAAAGCAGGTGTAAATTTCCTGGTGCTAACGCGCCTTATCGCCTGTTTTGTGTTTTTATCGCCGATGTGGCTGGTCGTTGTGAATGTTGAGGTGTGATGTTGTCTCGACTTTTGGCACGGGAACGCCTACTCTGCATCTCATTAGCGATATTTGCGGGGGTCCTCTGTGGCGATGTTTTTTGCGGCTGCTATCGCGGGTAAACTGGTGCTGTGGGCTGTTAACACCGGCTTGTGAATGGGGAGGTAAATTTATCACGACTTTGGCTGCGATAAAGTGCAGTTAATTCGGCGATAGCTCCTTGTGAATATGCCCCATTGTCATTTACAATGCCAATAGCTTAAGCTCCCGCAAATGCAAGACCTATTGCATTCCAACTGCTTGTTTTAACTTTGGTGATGTTGCTACCTACTATGATATCATCAGGCTCAAAGGTCATGTGACATCCCTTCCTGTAATGCTACCAGGGGTGATGCTATGTGATGTCACTTCCTATGATGTTTATTGCCGCTACCCTGGCAATTTGGTGAATTGTCGCCTGTGGGACTGGCACTTATTTTTCCTCATGAGACCTCTGATCAGAGATAACAGAGCGAAAAACATAAAAGGGAGAAAGAAGGAGGGAGAGTGACAAAGGGTGAAAGCAGGGATAAAAAAAACCCTGCAGGAATGAGATAAAGAGGCTGGTGGTGGATTAAAGAGGCATGAGGTGGAATCAAGACTATGAAGCCTTGTTCTTCGGCATCCCAACCTTCAAGAGTGCTTGCCTCTGGCTTCGGAACAACACTTTGGGCACTTGGCACTTTTTCTTTTACAAATAAAGCACTGAGTGCAGCACATGCTGCAGCAGCTGCTGCTCCTGAGGTTCCACTGCTAATGACCATTCTCTGAGTGAGGGGCGTGGGACCTTGCCCTGCTGCTGCTCGTGCTGTTGTGCGCAGAGGGCTATATTCAGTGGCATAGCCACGGACACAGTGGCCCTAAATCAAGCAAGTAAACCTACCCGGAGCTCCTACCCGGCAAGATGGCCGCCGGGTAGGAGCTCAGCCCGGGAGCTCCTGGGTCAGAGATCACCAAATCGGTGAAAATCCCCTTGTCTACCCATCCATCCGCCTCCAATCCTCCCACATCCAACTCCCAAAGTCCCTGCTTACCTCTTTGGTCCCGTTGATTGCTCCCTGAAGCAGCGGCTGACCCCTCCACAGTCGAGTGAGCTCTGGACCCTCGTTGGAGCCTCATCCGGCTGTTCTGAGGCATGCAACGCACCTGAAGAGGCGAATCGGAGAGTGAAGATCCTCGGTGAGGTCCCGGCCCGATCGGAGAAAGCACCTGGAGCCGAGACCAGACCGCGACCTCGACCGGAGCTCCTTGCGGCCAGAGCCTCGTGGAGTAGAGCGCAACATCGGAGAGGAGCCTCTGGGCCGCCAAAGCCTACCGGTGAGCAGAGACGCCGCAGCGAACATCGGCACCGGGGGCTTAGGGGACAACAGGACCGGGGCCCCCCAGCGGCACCTGAACGAGTTAGAAAGCCCCAAAGCGGCCTGCCTGACTTTAAAATGGCAGCAGCAGGGAAAAATACAGGCATCAATACCTCCGCGAGTGCCAGAGTCGGCGTGCGAGGTAAATAATGTGCAGGAGGGAAGGAGCAACCACAAGACTGGGGCCCAGAAGGGACAGTAAGGGCAGACCAATCCTCTCCCAAGGGGTGAACTGACAAAAGCTACATTTCAACGAACTGTCCTCCTTTTGACTCTTAGTCTGCCTGAATTAAACATGGCGCCTGCAGCTTTCAATGTCTATACGCGGTTTTGGCGCGCTGGGCCTGCCGGGGCCTCACTGCGGGTGCTTGAACCAGGCGGGAGACCTGACTTCGTAAAGACCACCACCCTTGAGTGCAACACCTCCTGAACACCTGGCTGAACGATGGCAAGAATTTCCTGCTCTGTAAATATGTAATATATAATTGTCTAAGCCTAATCACTGTTAAAATGTAACCCTGTGTGAATTTGCAACTTGTATATATATAACTCTAACCACTAGTATATGTAGTTGACCTTTGTACTTCTACCATTCCTATGTGATCTTAGAGTTTATCTGATTGTATCTCTTCCTTGAGTGACTTTATAACTTGTACATTTGCCATTTTTTCCCATTTGTATCTCCTATGTAACTCATGTAATCCAAAGTCCTTATGTAACGCAACTGGTTCTTTTGTAAAGCGCTCTGACACCTTCGGGTAATGTTCGCGCTATATAAAATTGCAATAAATAAATAAATTAAATTAAATAAATAAAAAATAAAGGCAACAATCCTCCGCTATAATAGTAAAAAACAGCCATTATTTAGGGTGGAGTGGGCCCTCCACACTCTTAGGTCACGGTGCCACTGCTCTTGCTGCACTGTTAATAGCAACGCAGCAGGCTATATTACTCGCCTTTGTTCTGGGCAATAAATACACAGGTCTTCTCATGGCGTCTGCCCGAGGCTGGGAGCCGCGCGCAGAACAGGCCAGGGTGTTCTCCAAGCGCTGCCTGCACTCGAGTGAAGGGCACAATACGACATCGTCGTGACAGGAAATAATCAGAATGGCGTGGCTGTCTAGCAGCCTTGTGCAGTCAGCGGTGGCAGCCGCTCCTCACGGAGTCACGCGACGCTGGGGGACAGAAGCAGCGCGCGGCAGGGTATTGTCCTCCCGCCGTGATTCACGCCTTACGTACTCAGACGTCGCGTGCTGGCCTCAGGATGTTTGCCAGAGAGAGCACCACCGTGTATTCAGCGGCTCAGCGTAATGTAAGATCGTTACAGGGGAGTGTTTTTCCCTTCACAATGAGTAACCCCCTCTCTGTGGAATCATTTTCGCATTTGAAGCATGGGACTTGTTTTTGTCAGAGATCTGAAGGTTCCCAGGTCAATGTGTCTGTAGCTCGTCTAGGCCAGGTGTTTTTTTTAGCTTTGCTTTCTCGGATTTATAGTCGGGGTCACTGGAATTATGCGTGCAGGGAGGCCTAAACTATGTGGCAAGCGGGGTTTTAAGTGGGCCTGGTCTCTCCGGGTCTCAGACCCTACAGTAATTTAAACCGGACATTGAAACCGATCCCTTTCGAGCCCAGTATTCATGACCTTTACTCTTCATGCAAAAACACTGATCGATTTCTGAACAAAGAGTGTAAAAACACCTTGAGGTGATCCCAGTTGTTCCAGTTTACATTTCACATACTTTACTTTATCTGGTATTCCCTATGAGTGTTTGCTTTTTCCAGGATGTTGTGTAACTTTTTTTTTTAGGCAGTTTATCATTCTTGTCTAGTGCATAATTCGAACTGAGTCACATTCAGGTGTTTATAACGGGACACAACCAGTGCTTTAAATGGGCCGGTACTGAGTACCGGCACTTTTTCATTTTGAGAGGGAGAGTACCGGCACTTCTCGAGAGAAATGTAATACTGTTAATTGGAGAGTACCAGCACTTCTCAGAAACAAGCAGGTACTCTGGTACAGAGTACCTGCACTTCTATTTTTCCATTTAAAGCACTGAACACAACTGAGATGTAGCTGACTGCAGTGTGAGTTTTTCTCCGTGCTTGTCAAGAGGTAAAAGGGTGTTCAGAATACATAGTCATCCAATCCGTGGCCTCTCTGCAGTGGTCATGTATGCCAGCTGCAGTTGTGATTCTATGCAAATGTGCGGGTAGTGTGGCACTCTGCACTAATTTTAGTGTGTATATTTCATCCCACTTAAAGCCCTGGTCGGCAAGATTGACTAAATTATGAGGCAAAAAAGGCAAATTATGGAGCACATTTTTCTTGTAGTATTACTTCTTTGTTTTGAAATTTTAACCATGGTAGCACAGTCTCAGCAAAGGCTTCACCTCTTCAGTACAGTTTAACAACAAAATACAGCAATAAACAACTGAAAGATGACATGTCAACCTTTATGAAGGTCTTCTACTGAGAAGGAATGCGCGTTACCACGTTTTTAGTAACATTTGATCCAATTGAGCTGTAAACAACATTATTTTTTTTAAATCTGGAGATTATGCAGCTGATAATGAATTAAGCGGCAAATGTGGCAAAACCATAGTTATGCAGAAATGGTGCAGCAGCAGTATCACATGATTCAAGCATCCCTGCTTATAGTTTTGGTTGTATATTGGGATAACCAGGACTACAAGTTCCAGAATGCAATTGTAAACCCTGGATTGGACGAACTACTCACACATGGACCTGGAAAGCTTAAGAGTTTTGCATGGAGATGGGAGTTTGCCTGCTCTAGTTGATATCTGTAGAAAAGAATCAGTCTTTACTGTGTCACCTAAATTTTATTGGAAAATAGACTTTCCATCATTTTGCATGTTTTCTTTGTTTGGTGAAAATCCAATTTAGCCA
Source organism: Calotriton arnoldi (assembly GCA_963921515.1). Classification (NCBI taxonomy): domain Eukaryota; kingdom Metazoa; phylum Chordata; class Amphibia; order Caudata; family Salamandridae; genus Calotriton; species Calotriton arnoldi. Next base: position 3,080,292 of record CAWUFW010000313.1, on the reverse strand, counting down.
TTCTGGAAATATGAGCCAAAATATGTGGATCCATCCAGTGTGCATGTCAAAAACATGTATATTTTTTGATTTGTTCATGAACTATAGTTAATAGATCAAGAACAGAAAATGAAATAGTGCGCAAGCACAACACTGTGCATATGCGCAGTGAACTGTCAGAAGGCCTGCCCCGACTAATGATCTCAAACATTGCGAGGAAAAACAATAACCACAATGGGAGGGCGAATGATGCATTATTCATGTGGGAGGCCTTGGCCCAGCTACATTTGAACCTCTCCACAGCCTGCCTGACAGTCCATGCAGGGAAAGATGTGGGAAAGTATGCCTTTTCTCCTCCTGCCCTCTTACCTCCTGTCTGAGGGAGGAAGGGGGGTGGCACGCGCACACACATACACACACGCACCCACATGTGTGTGTGTCAGTTGGAGGCTGGGCTGAGAGTGAAGGTGGTTTGCTGGTATGAGCTTAATAAATTCATGAAGCTATCCTACATTTCTGCCTCTATCTTGGAGTACAACAACTGTGTTCACGATTGAGAACGTAGCGCGGGAACAGATGTAAGCTCCTATCCCAGTGGTATGTTATTCTCCACAGCAATGGATAGTAGTTTAGATCTGTCTCAGTTTAGTTCTCAACTATAAACACAGCTTGGAGTCCGGCGAATGCTACCCAAATGCTTTTTGGCCGGCTGATAGAGCTGACACATTCAATTGTTCTAGAGGTAAAATGAGTGAATGACAGGGTACATGCCTGTCAAGCAGGGGGCGATCATGGTGTAAGTAAATGGAATCATTGTGTTTAGTATTATGTAACATCAACTACTTACGAGTTTACTCGGTACTTCCTCTATGTGTTCAATGAGGGAGATGGTATGTGGGAAAATGTACGTATTAAGGACTACGTACCATACATTCAATGCAGATTAAGGGCCTGATTTAGATCTCGATGGACAGGTAACTCCGTCACAACGGATATCCTGTCCGCCGAAATATAAATCCCTTTATACCCTATGGGATTTATATTTCGGCGGATGAGATATCCGCCACCATTGTGATGGAGTAACCCGTCTGCCCAGATCTAAATCAGGCCCAAATTCCTCTGTTGCTCCTGATCATGTTCCCTTATTTTCGCTTTAAACCAAGACCCATCCCTGCACATCTTGAATCCAAGCACATAACTTGGGTCTCACTGCCCCGTAAGAGTCAAGTTGCACCCACTGATTTTGCCCCAGGAGCCACAACTGGTCTGGTGTTGTATTTGTTCTCATCAGGAGTGGGCCTGGCCTGGCAGTTTGGGCTGGACTGCCCCCCACTTCCCCTATGGCCAAGACTCATTTCCATATGGCTGGCCTCTGTCTTGAGTAGCACGATGAGCAATAAAAGATGGATTAGAATGAGACCCTGGACAATGTCCAGTGACGGAGATTTATCAAAGCACTTCTTCCATCATATAATGTGCAGGTGAGCACAGTAAGGCATGTCTGAGGCAAGGATCAAAATGAACTGCAAAAGTCAGAGTTACTTCCGCTCCTATTAATGCACGAGTGTGATACAAAAGCAGTCATGGTATTTGTGTAATGCACTTTTGCCACAATGTACATATGTTTGTCCAGCCCCCAGGGTCAGGTGGAATGTACTGAACAGGTCATGGTGGATCAAAAATGGGAGAAACATTGGAATATGTAAAAGAGTGTCCAGGAAACCCAGACTGAAACATACTTAGTTTAACCCCCTTCAGCAAACATGTCTTGTTCCAAAATAAATAGGCTTAATGTTTTAAGGTGTTTTTTCAGATTCACCCAAATAGAAGCTGATTCTTATCATATGCGGAGACGTTTTAAGGAATGGGTAAGTGGACAGTTGCCTAGGGCCCACTACTTCCAAAGGGTCTGCCTGGGAAAGTGATTCTTCTCTCTATATAAAACCTATTTCCATATGTTGGCATCTTCTGGCTGCCTACTTCTACCTTGGAATCGGTCTCTCCCATTCCTGTTTAGACATAGTTTAGCTGTTTTTGTATAATATTGTTTTTGGAAATGTAACATATAATTCAATATTGTTTGGTATCTTGCCGGCTTGAATGAACACAAAATTGATAACAAAATCCCAAGTTATTCCAAACAGAGGGCCCTAAATATGTCTCTTGCCCAGGGCCTCAAGAATCCTTAAGATGACACTGATCATATGGTATGGTCTTGTTTAATAATAACAAAGTTCTGGGCGGATGTGTTGACTGAAGTATCAGAATTTGCAGGGATGGTAATGAACCCTCTGCCCTTGAAACACCTTTTGGGCATAATGCCCAGAACAAAGAAAAATAAGTATGCAACCAAATTCATAGACCTAGCATTTATTCTAGTGAAGAGACGTTTTGCAATGACGTGGAAATCGCCTACAGCACCAGCTATACGCACCTGGCTTGAAGATCTGAGGATATGGGCCAATGCGGAAGTGAACATGCTAGGTCGGTTACACAAGCTGAGGAGAAACGCTGTGCCAAGCATGGTTTGGGACACGTTTCTTATGGCATTAGAGACCGAGTCCGATGCAAGACCACCTTGTACAGAGCACATGATCATTGTGGGATGTGGTTGAGCTGTGCCTGCTCCCGGAAAGTTGTTTACCCTAGGTATCATTGAAGCCCCAATGATGCCTGATATATGAAACAAAATGTATAGCTGCACTGTATTTTCGTGTGGACTATACAGCATGTTGACGTGATACATACATTTAAAAAATAGAATGTTTAGTCTGTAAACACTGTGTCATGTAATCCTACTGTAGAATAATCACTATCATCCTGGATGGTAGGAAAAAGGATTGTTATTGTTGATGCATGCAACACATCCTTATGGTTAAGATGTTAAATTATTGAGTCCTTGCACCTGGGTATCCCATATATGTGGTAGTTTCCTAGAAATAAAATGCCATTAAAGAGATACTGGGGGAAAAATCGCTTCTTCCATCATATTTATTCCATGTCCCACTTGTTATTTCCTCCACATTGCTGTGTGTCTTTTAGCCACCACCCTGCCTGGAGGTACTAGTCTTAAACATGTAGCATCATAAGGCGGCCTTTACATTTCAGTTTACGGTGTGAAACTGAGTTGCATTCGTCTCCCTTCTCTTTCAACTCCCAAACTATAAAGGTCACTTACAGAACACTATTCTGTAATGTGTATGTTGCATGTCTATGCTTGCACTCAACACCAGTGCAGACACTTCCTGTTTCCAATCATCGGGGAGAGGAGTGGACACGTCTAGGGGGACGGAGAGGGACGCACCTTGAGGAAAGTGTGACTACAGGGGTCCCTTTTACCCTCTTCCCATGGGGCAATTTGGATCCTTCCTTGGGGTTTAAAAAATACCGTTCAGTTATAGGATGACACAGGTCACTCTACACAGTGGTAACATCTACCGGATTTGGTAAGATAGGAGCCCTAGTTTTTTTGTCCTGATGAATGCCACGGACCCTTTGGGCCAGTAGGGCAGAAACATGTTGATGACAATGGTGGTGACGGGGTACTAGTTCCGCCAGTCCCCTCATTTTAGCTTTTAATACCAAGTAAATACCCAGCGAATAAATGTATTTTGGTTTTTACATTGGTTTTTAAGAATCACTTTCCCACGGGCCCCCACTTAGATTTTAGAAGTGCCTCCCTGTCTCCAGGTGTAGGCTCGCTCTCTACCAAACGCGGTTTCTAGAGAGCGAGGACTGCTAATGATGAAGCATGACACCTGGTGGTGTGTGAGGACAGTCCTTTACATTTTTTGAGATGCCCAGCACTAATTAGTGCTTAGTGCTTGTCAATTTTCGATCACTAGTCTCAAACGACTATTCCTTCAGGGTAGCTTCTTTGTGTGTGCATTCTTCCATTTCTGCTGCCCCGGATTAGAAAAAGAAGCAAAATGCATTTCAGAACGAGAATTCCTCATTCTGCACAGTATGGAATATACAGAACAAGGAAATCTTGTGCCACCTGTCACTGTCAGTGGCCGGACAATGTAATTACCTTAAATGTAACTACAGTAAGTCAACTAAACAACAACTTTCCCACTGGGGAGCTTGTGTGTAGCCTTAGTCTTCTACAACGCTATTAGTATCCCACAGGCAGGCGCATCTCACACACTTCCCTGCTGCCAAAGTTGATTTGAAGAGCACTGTTAAGGGTCCGAGCAAAGTATTTACATTTAATATAGTAAGGTTTAAGGTAAATGTATTGCCTAGGCCGTCACAGTGCTCCAAAAAACAACTTTTTGGCTTTGGGCCTTTTTTCCTGACCTCAGAGCCGGGGGCGGCTCCTCCATGAGAGTGAAGGAGCGTCGCCCCACTTAAATGCCCACCAAACCCCAGAGATGAAAAATAAAATGATCATTTATTACCATTACATTTTTCTTCATCTCATCCTGAACCGCGTCGGGATGGGGCGGGGCCTGTTGAGTGGCAACAGAGAGGAGTGGTGGGCAGAGGGCTGCCTGTGCACTGCTTAAAGTGCACATGTCTCTTTGGACAGCCAGTCAGACATGCACACTTGAAACCTCTCACCCAGCTGTCTTAAAACAGCTGGATTGAGTGCAAGTACAGGCCTCCATTGCACTGGGGAGCACCGAGAGAGGCCACTCTCTCCAACCAGGGCGCTACTTTCATGCTGCAGCATATGAGCAGTGCCATTACTGGTTAAGGGAGTTTGCTGGGGCCTGCTCTGCAGTCGACGGAAGAAGAGGTCTGAGGTCCGGAGCGAGAAGAACATGTAAGGTAAGTGTTTTTGAAATTATATTTATTTTCCATCTGACCGCCCCACCCACCCCTCCCCCCTCCCTGTAGATGCCAGGCACCACTACTCAGAGAAGTGATGAAAAAAACCAGCCCACTTTTTTTTGTAATAAAATTTGCCCGACTATTTCCCCGGCCCCTAGTTTGCAGCCTCTCAGGCTAACCACCTGTCCCCTTAAAGTATTTGCAGAAGCTGCTTTGGTGGGTTCCACTACCCTGCGGCGAGCGCAACGTAAGTGGTTTTCTTTTTTTTAAATTTAATTTTCCCTCGTCGTCGTCTGTCGACTCCCTCCCCACCCCGCCCCACCGCTCTTACCTGAACAGGCCACTCCTGATTCTGGCAGTCTTAAATAGGTGAAAGTTGGGATCTTTTCCCAGTGTTTTGTTTTCTGCTTCCCCGTTCGATAAATGGTGACCAAAGGAAGGGATACAGACGAGAGCAGAGAAATTAGTAAATTAGAACGAAATGAGCCCAGAAAAGCGATAGAATAATAAAACAAGTAATGAAATAGAATATATCCCAAATACTAGGGATTGATAATGGGTTAAACAGGAAACCTTAGTGACATACAGATAGTTCAAGGAAAAGGGAGCAACTTAGGAAGTTTGTCTAGAGGAAAGAGATAATCCCAGGGACTGGTCAAAGAAGAAGAAACAGGGTAAAGCTAGATAACCTCGAATATAAGAGCACTCACCTGTGTGTTTTTTTTGTTTGTTCTGTTTGAGGGATCCAGACAGGTGGTATCGTAAGGAGAAGAAGAAGGAAGAGGATTACCAGGAGCTGAAGTCATAGTTGATTTGAGACTATACTAAGACCTTAAAATTTTGAGAACTGAAAATATGTCTGTTGATAAAACCGGAGAAGAAATAAAACAAACTTTGGTTTAACCTACCCCATGTGTGGACTATCAGTATCTTGAAAAGAAAAGCCCAACACCTGCATTCCTAGCGGTCCTAGGAGCTGGAAGATATATCCTTCCATCCATTCTGAGGCTGCCATTACCACCAGCGATGTAACGCAAAATGATGGGGCCCTACTTGCAATACGTGATGAGGGGCCCCTGAGACTCCCATATCTCACAAATATTCATTGGCCTTTTGAAAGATTGTGGGCCCCCTGGAGGGTTGGGGGCCCTGCTGCGCTGTAGGGACTGCAGGTACCTGTGTTACACCACTGATTACCACTAGGCTTCTGGATCAATGTTATGCAGATTTGTAGAGCACACTATCACCCAGGAGAGTATCCTGGCAATGAGCAGGTGTGAGCCTAGCCAAAACTAGGGCAGAGTGGGACTACTCAAAAAGCCAGGTCTTCAGCTTCTTTCAGAATTCAAAAAGTGAGGAGGAGGCTCTTATGTGTAGTGGCAGGTATGAGCGATGTAAGAGAAGGCTTGACTGCCAGTACTGGTTTTCCATATGCATGGGATGTGTGTAAGTAGGAGTCCAGATGAGCGGAGGTCTCTGGAAGGTTTGTGAAAGCAGATGCAATTTTTCAGGGATGCTGGGCCAGTGCTATGCAGTGCCTTGAAAGTGTGGGTGAGGAGTTTGAATAGCGTTTTATATCTCAGCGACACACACCCACGTATCGCAGCAAAGCTCAGACCCCACCTTCATGCCTGGGTCATTCCTTGATGCTTGACTTACAAATCCTGATTTCCATCAGTGACTTTGCCAAAGAGTCACTCATTCAGGCAGAGGTGGCAGGTCAAGAAAGAATAGCTTCGTCTTATGAGCACACGCATTATACAGTAACAAGAAATGATTCAAGTAAATTTAGAAGAAATAGGCTTTGACATGTCAAGATGTTAGTTTAGAAATATATTATTTTTTCCTCAGCTAGATGCTTCCTGTAAATATACAGTATGAAGACAGCTCATCCGGGATCTCATTAAAGGGGATTTGCAGGAAAGGCAGAGTGAGAAAGTCCTAATTAATTATGCAAACCAGCATCAGATCATGACTAAGCTCCTCTCCATGGAACCAGGAGGAGAAGTTCTAATGAGATGAAAATGACAGAGGGCCTGGGTTCTTATTGCAAATCTTAGTCTCTAATTAGAAGGCACTGACCAAGTGGGAGCACATCTCTGGCATGCGAGTGCACTGGTCTTATAAAAAAACACCAAACGACAACATGCAAAAAAGTCCCTAGTGCAGGGATTATCATCTTGCTTTCTTTTTTTGACACAATTTTCCATCTTGCTGTTCTTTTTTCTGTCCCCCTTTTGTGTTTTCCTCTCTCTTGTCTCGGGTCAGAGGTTTCATTTCTGTTTTGAGTCACGCAAGAACATGGAGGCACCACGTTAACTAGCGTCATCTTTTTCAAAATTGCATTGCAGCAATATTTCTTTTATTGTTTTATTTTTTTCTACTTGAATCAGGTTATAAAATGTTCATATTGGCCCAGAAGGGTCTTCAGTGGTTTAAAGTATACAAATTACCTTACATACTATTGCATATGCTCTAATTACCTTCTTTAGCACATTGCATGCCTTTCAGACCCTCAATCATTCCACTATTTGGTTCCAACTCAGTGCCATTTCTGAAAACAGGAAGCAGCATGCCCTCCCATATAGTATAGAGTCTAAATATCGAATTTTAAATATCGATATGACAAAATATCGAGTTTTAAATATTGAGTGGACAGAATATCGACTCAAAAATATAGTGGTACAGAAGATCGAAATGCAGGTAAGAAATATCGATTGTCATAATATCGAAGTTAGTAATATTGTCAGTCATAATATCGTTGTTAAAAATATCGATTTTTTTTTAGTGTTGTAAATGTTAGTATATGTGTTAAAAGTATATATTATTTTTGTAAGGTATGTTTGAAAATTTTAAAAGTAATGAATTTTATGTTAAATTATTTTTGCGTATTTTAGTTCTGTAGCGGGTTGTGGGTTTATAGGGGAATAGGGTGGGAAGTAATTTAATTATAATATATTAATTAAGAATTTTTTTGAATTAATTAATTATATGTTAATTATTTTTTGCATAATTTTATTCTGTAGCAGGTTGTGGGTTTATAGGGAAATAGGGTGGGAAGTAATTTAATGTAAATTAATTAATTAATACATTAATTAATTAATATTTTTGTATTTAATAATTTATATTGTTAATTGAGTTAATTAATTAATTATTAATTAATTATAAATATTAATAATAATTAATACTTTATTGGTAAATATGTAAATTGTGTTAAAAAAGTTAATAATTAGTTATTAATTTGATATTAATTATTAATAATTAATTTGTTAATATGTTAATTGTGTACTTTTTTTAGGAGTGGGTTCATTGTTGATAGGGGAGTAGGGTGGGAAGTAATTTAATTTTATTAAAATTTTAAATATTTTTTTTAAAGTTATTTTATAGTGTTAATTGTGTGAATTAATTTATATTTGATGGAAATTAATTTTATCGTTAATTGTTATTAGTTAATGAATTGATAATTAATTATGTTAATTTTTTAATTTTTACAATATTGGTGGTGATGTTTATAGGGGAATATGGTGGGAGGTAAAAAAAATTAACATTAATTAATTGTTAATTAATGTTAATTATACTGCAGGAGTGGGAATACTAAATTAATCCCCTACGCTATCCAACACTTTCCCTACTGTTATACTTGGTGGAGTGGGAATAGTAATTTTACCCACCTGCTATCCAACACTTTCCCTACTGGTACACTCACTGGAGTGGGAATAGTAATTTTTACACTCCCGCTATCCAACGCTTCCCCGACTGTTACACTTGGTGGTGTGGGAATAGTACATTATTCCCATTCGCTATCCAACACTTTCCCTACTGTTGCACTCTCTGGAGTGGAAATAGTAATTTTTACCCACCCGCTATCCAACACTTTCCCTACTGTTGCACTCGCTGGAGTGGGAATAGTAATTTTTACACTCCCGCTATCCAACAATTTCCCTACTGTTGCACTCTCTGGAGTGGGAATAGTAATTTTTACCCACCCGCTATCCAACACTTTCCCTACTGTTGCACTCGCTGGAGTGGGAATAGTAATTTTACCCACCCGCTATCCAACACTTTCCCTACTGTTACACTCCTTGGAGTGGGAATAGTAATTTTACCCTCCCGCTATCCAACACTTTCCCTACTGTTGCACTCACTGGAGTGGGAATAGTAATTTTTACCTTCCCGCTATCCAACGCTTTCACTACTGTTACACTTATTGGAGTGGGAATAGTAATTTTATCCCCTACGCTATGCAATGTTTTCCCTACTGTTATAATTGATGTTGTGTGAAATATTATTTAAAAAAAAAAATAATAATAATATTTTAATTTATTATATAGAAAATTTATTTTTATATTTATATTACAGGTTTATTTAGATACATATGTAATTATAATTTAAATTATGTTTTTAACATTTTATAATTAGATTTAATAATTATTTATTAATATTATTAAGTTAATATATATATTAAAAAAAATATTATGCATGTTTAATATTTTTTTACATTACATTTATTATTTATTAATTTTAACATTTTTTAAATAATTCTAACTATGTTTTATTTAATTATATTTATAATTTAATTAATTTTATATTATTTTTAAGACATTAAAAAAATCGATATTTTTGTATAACTATATTTTTAACAACGATATTTTGTTTTCGATCTTTTGATACTTACCTTTAGGGAGATAGGAAGTCGATATTTTGACCATCGATATTTTGGCGACGATATTCTGGTACCTCGAAATTTTGACTGACGATATTATGTCAGTGATCCCTCCCATATGTAGAAGACACGCTTTCCAAAACTTTTTGCTTGATGAAAACTCACCATCTTTCGTGTCACTTCCACCCTCAACCAAGTCAAGTCTTTATACTACTAGATGCTGGCCTGCTCCCTATGCCCTCTTCATCAAACACTCTCCAGAAGCCTCTGTGATATCCCCTCTACCCATATACAGCAACCTCTCAGTATCTGCAAATAGGACATCCTCTTTACCCTCCCCAACACTCACTTGCTTCTCATGCCTGGTCCTTCTTCTCAGTCGTGTTCTTTACCTCAACCACCACACTCATATTATTCAGTTGATCATCCCTCTGGCATTCCCTTTACACCCCTCTGCCTCCCAAATCATCAGAATTCTCCATTCTATGACTTTCAAGCATTTGACCTCCTTAGTCAACCAACCCTTAAACCACAACCATTTCCACCAGCTGCGACCATCACAACACAAAATAAGCCTTTTTCTGACCTTAGCCTCCCCTCTGACTACCCCTCCACCTGCACACCAACGACTACTGCCTAATCTTCCTCCTCCCTTTCGTCTATATAACCCTGCAAAGGATCGTCTACAACACTCTTCCACTACCTACCAGCCCACAGCCTCTGTAGGAGGCACTCCAGATCATCTAGGTATTTTGGTGGCCATAGTTGGGTACACTTTTTGCATCCAACCCTCGCCATCACAGTTGGCCTGGAAGGCATTAGATGGGTGTCCACATGTGCAAAGTCCGAGTGCGGCAGGTGCCCACTGGTGCCTTGTCGGGTGTGCTCAATGGAGTAATACAGGCCTTGCATGGTTCTGTATTTGAAATGGTTGAATCCTGGTGAATTCACACACCCTTTCATTCTTCCAAAGTCAATAAAATGAGTACTATTGATTTGGGTAACAATAAGTCTCAGTTTTATGTAAATAACTGCTGGAAACATCTTGGGCTAAATATGCATGCTACGTGGGCACCTATTACGTTATCCGTGTACTACAAGCCCCTAGGAAGGGAGACAAAGCATATCGCAAGGGAGGTTTCCAGAAGGGTGATCATGCCAGGGGCAGGAGCTCAGAGCTTTGCCCTGGTGTGTCAGGTTTTGGATGCAAAACTGCAAAGCACATGTACAAATGGGTTTGGCACAGCCTGCTGCTAAATGCCTGGGTGTGCAGGCTGAGGCGTGGATTATCAGAAACCGAGATTGGTGACAGCCAGGCAAGAATGGGATGTGAGACATGGACTAACGACATGAATTTGCTACAAAACCATGAATCACAACCAATCAATCAAAAATCCTTTAATCGGTTTTATGCAAAGTAAACCATAAAAGAATATCAATATACAATATCATTAAAAATAAAAAATAAATTGCAGCATACAATCCAGTCTCTATTAAAAATATTCATAATGCAGGCACTCCAATTGATTTAGTTGCTTTCTTTCTTGTAGTGTCCTTAAGACAAAAGACAGTGCAGCTGAACATACTTGCACATCTTCCAGTTTGCGTAAACATAAAAAAGCAATTCTAAAGTCCACAAAATTCTTATTAAGAAATAATCGGTTTAAAAAACGCTTCTGTAAAATCGTATAAAATGAGCAGAAAAGAGTAAAGTGCAAAGTTGTTTGTTTAAATTTCCCATCACACAGAATGTTCGGCAGTTCCTTACACCACTGTTCCCTTCCAAGAAAAGTAACCATTTTGTGTGCTGTACCAAGCCGAAGGCGAGTCAAAATAAAACGAAGACATACATTCAAAACAATGAACAAATAGTTTTGTATACTATCTAGCTGAGACACAGGTAAATAATCCCTGACAGATGTTTTGCTTAATTCTTTCAAACTCCTAAGATCATCTCTGATACTAGCAAACACCAATTTTAATTCATTTTTTGAAAACGGGGTTATTAAATCTGTTTTTTCAAGTAGAACACGGTCATTAAGCATAACCAAAGCCCCCCCCCTCCCCGATGTGATATAAATATGGAATTTTTAAAAAAAATTGAGAGACAAGCAATCCATGATAATAGCTTTGGTGAATTTGGTCTCTGCCTTACTCCAAATAGCATGCCATCAAGCTATAGGCTTCCAATATAAAACATCCTCAATAAAGGTCATTTCCAGCTCTTTGTGTATAATGTATATAGGTGTAGATTTTGGGACTGCAAGCAAACGCACCATAAAATAATTCTCTTTGGTTTGTAAAATAACTGAATTACCATAACCCCACAGACCGCCCCATATACAACTGCTGATACACATTTACTTTTATAAATAGTGAGCATTTCCGTAATTGGTTTTTACCAAGTTTTGATGGGAACTTAAACACACCCTCAAGTGAGCGTGACTTATTTGCGCTGCATATTCCTTTGTACTTATTCCAGGAATTGGAGGAAGTGAACTGTAAACCCAAATAAGAGAAAGGTGACACTTTCTCTTTAGGGAAGTACCTTTAATGTGATGTACATGGGTCTTTGGTCCTCCTTTTCCACAAATCATTGTGAAGGTCTTTTTTAAATTAAACTTTAAATTTCTCTTTTCCATATATGTTATAAAGCCATTAACTGCTTAGACTGCTTTTAATATATGGATATATATATATATATGCATAAACTTGGGGGCCGATTCCGATTTGGGCCGGAAAACATACCGACCGACTCGGTACGGGAATATAGTCCGACCGACACGTACCTGCGCTGCCCGACCTGCGTAGTACGATGAAATGCATGTGATTCACGACCGACTCGTACGGAACACAAGCCGAACGACCGAACCGCACGGAAACAAGCTATCCGGCCGGGAAACTACGCGAATCGAACCGACCGACACGCACCCAGAATGAACCCGAACGAAACGTACCCGCGAACTCCGACCCGCGCAGTACGATGCAATGCGTGTAAAACCAGACCGAGTCGCACGGAGCCCAAGCCGTACGACCGACACGCATACAAAACCCAGCCGAAGCAACCCAATACTACGCGACCGACGCGTACGCCGCACATGAAACCTAGCAGAAACACAGCGTGAACGACTCGGAGAAGCTCGCATGAGACAACTGCAGCGTCCTACTCGGTCAGAAGAACGTCTCCTACATGCCCAAAAAATTCAAAGGAAAAAATACAAAAAAAAGGGCCAAACAAGCAATGACAAAGCCAATAAATACTGGGGGGAAAAAACATGGAACAAAGACACACCCCCAACCCCACCCATATAAAGGACACAAATCCCTACATTGATCCTTTGCAAATTCAACTGACCTGCCAGCACAGAACACCATCAGACAGCAACCACAGACACACTCACAGCTCATCCATCACACAAGCCACACACCATTAGCACCTCACAAATAGCACCCTCACATACACCCAGCAAAACCTACACTTACCCACCCTCACTTGCACACTCACACACACATCAATCCCCACCAGCACTCATCACCATGCCCCCAAAGAAGAATCCAAAGTTCCTAGACAGTGAATTGGAAGTCCTGGTAGATGAGATCCTCAGGGTAGAGCCACAGTTGTTTGGTACATTGGTAAAACAGACCCCCATGTCGCAGAAAACCAAGATGTGTGAGAGGATCGTCGACAGGGTGAACGCACAATCACCATGTTTGCGCACAAAGGAAGACATCCAGAACAGGTGGTATGATGTGCGCAGGAGGGTTAAGGACCTACTCAAGAAGGATTACGTCTTGAGTCAGCGCACCGGCAGTGGCCCTCCTGCCAAACCACTATACCTCAGGCCCTGGGAGGAGAAGGTGCGGGCCATCCTACCACCAGTGAGCGTATATGGACTATCAAACATCCCAGAGCCTGGTGAGTACACAACAAATATACACAATATTGTGTGACAATACACACACATCACTGTCAAGGGGATAGTCAAACCATGCACCCTTAGCAAATCCACAGCAACCAAAAGATAATCATCCCAAGATGTGTATGTTAGTCAGATAAACACAATACATGCCATCTCATAGTGATATGTAACTGTGTCATGACATGTACAAACCTAACAACAAATAGAGCTAGGCAGTGGCACAAATCTAACAAACAAACACATTCAGATATTATGCCACCACTAGAACACCACCTCACAGGGAAGCTCACTGAAAGGAAGGAATTCTGTGTATGCTGGTGAAGTCAGTGTAGCCAATAGCATGATGGGAGTTGTAGTCACAGATATAGGTCACCCTCACAATTGGCCCATCAACACCACTCTGAACCATGCTCACATCACAGGGAGTGGAAAAGAACTGACAAGATGGCTGACACTGGGTACTGCTGTGGGGAGCACAAGGCCTTGCTGGGAACTGTGCACCAACCAGCAGCAGGACACCACTGACTGACATCCTGAAAGCCAACTTGCACTCCCTGCAATGGAAGCACGTTCCATGGTGGGATATCTGGCTGGGTGGGAAGGAGGACTGACAGCTCTGACCATAGTCTGCTGCTAGCTTTTCTCACACACCCCCTTAACACAAACTCCACACAACTCACCTCGGAGAATGCAATGCCTCACACTCTAATTAAATATCCCACAAAGAACAACCACACTGGGTTATGCTGTGTGAAGCACAGGGACACTTTTGGGACTTGTATCCAAACAAACGCCAGGACAACACTGTCAGCCATCCTGTCAGCACAGGCACACTACCCCACAGGGAAGCAGAGTCAAAAGGAAGGAAGTATGGGCATGCTGGGAAGGGGGGTGTAGGCAATAGCATGATGGGAGTGGTAGTCACAGATATTGGTCACCCTCACAATTGGCCCATCAACACCACTCTGAACCATGCTCACATCACAGGGAGTGGAAAAGAACTGACAAGATGGCTGACACTGGGTACTGCTGTGGGGAACACAAGGCCCTGCTGGGAACTGTGTACCAACAAACAACAGGACCACACTGTCAGCCATCTTGCCATTGCTGTCACACTCACACACAGTGAAGTCCACTCAAAAGGAAGGATGTTTGGGCATGCTGGGAAGGGGGGTGTAGGCAATAGCATGATGGGAGTGGTAGTCACAGCTCAACATCCCCCACCCACATGGCCCAGCAAGCTCACACTGAAGCATGCACACCTCACAGGGAGTGAAAAGCCACTTCAAAGATGTCTGACAATGGTGCTCTGTTGTGGGGAGCACAAGGCCCTGCTGGGAACTGGGCGCCAACTAACAGCAGGACACCACTAACTGACATCCTGGGAGTTAACCTGCACCCACTGCAAGGGTGGCATGCTTCATGGTGGGATAACTAGGCTGGGGGGAGAAGGAGGGCCGGATGTCCACCAAATACCACCAATGCTGGCCATGCACACACCTCAACATTCACATTGAAATGCTTCAGGTTGGCAGGACAATGTGCTACACCAATATCAACCTCTGACTGTGACAACTTAGGACAATGCAATGTACAGGCCTGCATCCAGAGGTACAGTCACAACTGTCAGGTGTTTGAACCATTGATGCCTGTAGAAACATAACATACATTGTGTGTCTCTTCCAAAAACAGGTGATGATGGGGACACAGCAGCAGATGATGAGGAGTCCCTGTCCCAGGCTCCAGGGGACACTGAGCTCACTGGTGTGGAACAGCCTCTGCCCTCCTCGGATGGCGAAGACCTACCTGGCACCTCCGGTGTGAGTCATCATGCAGCACCAGCAGGACCAACATCTGCACCCCCTGCACCCACTCCTCCAACGACTGCCAACACACAGACTACCCCCGCCGACACGGACAGACCAAGGACCACCAATGACAACAGCACAGGGACCCCGGCCCACCGTGGAGCAACGGACAACAACCCCAGTACCAACCCCCAAGGGGGCCTAGGGTTACCTGTGCGTGCCACCGCAGGTCCCGCACATGTGGCCAGGGGTGGTGGGAGGGGTGGTAGGCAGAGGTCGCTGTTTGCAGAGGGGTCTGGACTGCATGATGACCCACAACTGGTACGCATTGCTGATGCGTACCAGAATAGCACCGGAGAGGTCAGCCAGGTAGTGGGGATCCTCAAGGACATTCAACAGCAGCAGGCTGCCCATCATGCCCGCTTGGAATCACACATGTCCCGTGTGGAGACACACATGTCCCGTGTGGAGACACACATGTCTGGCATGGAGTCCAAGTGGGACACATTGCAAGAACTGACAGCGGTGCATAGGGACATATTGACATGCCTCCGCCAGATTAGCACCAACATGGCCACACCCCTGTGTGCCCACAACATCTGGTGCTGCAACAACTGCAACTGCCACAGGGAGGGAGGATGACTCTGGCGGAGAGTCCTCTGCACCGCAGCAGCCTGCACGTGAGGGTCCCCCCCGAAAGAAGAGGGGTCGTCCGAGGAAGGAAAACTGAGAGGCCGATGGCCATGTACATCCCCCAGGAACCCAACACCTGTTCTGGAAATTCTCCTTTGTGTGCAAACTGTTCACCCTGTCGAATGCAACACAACTCTCCCACGTGACATGGGGAGTTTAAGTTGGACCAATGTATCATATGACTGTGGACTTTACTCAGGACATTTCTGCTACCAACACTTCCAACTCATCTGGGAACTTTGGATTCCAATCCCAATGTACAGCACCCACCATCCTGTGCACTATCCTCACACATGTATGTAAATAAACTCACTAATACACCATACTTGCCTCTGTTGTGATTCCAACGTGGTTTTTGTCATGGAGATGATGATCTGCTAAATGACACTGTGCATGCTAACTGCTACAGCAAGTTCAACACCGTCATGTGAGTCATGGCGACGTGACACATATGAGGGAGACACACCACTAGGGCTACACAACACATAGACACCAGGCCCATCTGACTCATCGCCTACACTGATGTTGCCAGGAAATACAGTGGAATGCACAGACACCACACCTATTCAGAGTCTGTGTTAACTAGCCCACAGGTGCAGTAAGCAAATGTCAGTCAGATGTGTGACCACAGACAACGCACATCCCAAAGTGAAGCACAGGTTTATTACACATTTGCAACATGTTGTTTCCACTACAAATGCAAGGTAATCCCACGTGGCAGTGGCCACACAGTCAACAAGTGTAGAAGAAATAAAGTCCAGGGGTGTGTGGCACATCACCTGTAGGGAAACGACTGCTTCCACCCTGAAAGCTGAATCATGGTGTCGGGGGATCCGACTAGACCAAACCACTCTGAAAGTACCCTGTGAAGGACAGACATGACACACAGTCAAAAGCACTGAGGAACAGGACAGAACTGCAATACTCATGCCCAATACATGTCACAAGATACCCACACAAAACCAAGTTAGCATGTCAACACTGTTGGGGAGTACAGACCACCTGTAAGGACACATCGCTGCATGCATCTAGTCAAGTAGCACATGGCCACACTCAAACAGCAGCAGAGCACCACCAACACATATCATGCAAACTCACATCATTGACATGACATCTCTGGATACTCACATTCAGCTGAAGAAGTTGGTGATGAGCTGTGTGTGGACATCACCCTCATCATCATCATCATCATCATCACTGGCATCGTGGCCCAGGCCAGGATCCTCCACAGGTGGCGGATGTTGGTCATCGTCATCCAGGATGAGAGGCAACTCCTTCCGCACTGCCAGGTTGTGTAGCATGCAGCAGACGATGACAATCTTGCACACCTTTGCTGGGGCATATGGGAGGGCCCCTCCTGTCCTGTCTAGGCAGCGAAAGCGGCTCTTCAGGAGACCAAATGTCCGCTCGATCACTCTCCTGGTCCGACCATGTGCCTCATTGTAGCGCATCTGGGCTGGTGTCACAGGGTTCCTGAGGGGTGTCAGCAACCACGGCATGTTGGGGTATCCGGAGTCACCTACATACAGACAATTGCACATTAGCTGAGTTGGAAAAGAGGGCGGAATACTACATTGCAGAACACACACAATGGTACAAAGTCAGTACACACCGACAAGCCAGGCACGCTGGTTCTGCATCTGTGACATCATCCTCGGGATGCGACTACTCCTCATCACGTAGGCATCGTGTGCAGAACCGGGGAAACGGGCACACACGTGTGAGATGCTCATATCTGCAAGACATACCACCAGAGCATTGATCGAATGGTAATGTTTCCTGTTCCTGTATGCCTGCTCATGTGCCTGTGGTGGTACCAAAGCCACATGTGTCCCATCAATGGAGCCAATGACATGTGGCATCCTCCCCAGGGCATAGAAGTCACTCTTGACGTCAGTGAGTTGTTGACGTTTAGGGAAATAGATGTACTGGTTCAGGTATCTCAACATTGCCTCCAAAACATCGCGTAAGCACACGGCTGAACATGGTCTGTGACATCCCACCAGCAGACGCCACAGTGTGTTGAAAGGTACCGGTGGCAAAGAAGTGTAGGGCTGCCATCACCTTCACCTTGGGGGTCAGCGCTGTAGGGTATGGCCGGCCAGGTTCCAAATGTGGGGCCAACCGCACCGCCAATTCCTCAATCAGCAACCTGTTGAAGCGGTACCGTCGGATGCAGTCACGTTCAACCATCGTTGCAAGGTCAGGGAATGGTCTATGGACAGCTGGTGCCCTGCAGTGCATAGGTGAAGAAAGAAACATTGTCAGTCACCCAACAAATGTGGCATAGACCATACTCAATATCACATGATACATCATTACGAGACAAGTACCTGATGTGTGTGCCGTTCTGTAAGGACATGTATGGCACCTACATGGCCAACATCTAACATCACAGTTCAACATGTGTTGACAACAAGTTCAAGGTTGTGCTATGGGATATCATTAGGCTGTGTCACAGAACCCATGTACTGCTGTCACGTTCCAAACACACACCACAGTGACATGTGAGGACAGATGTGCCCCAGGCATCACAGCTCATTGACAGGTTGATTCCCAGGGACCCTGTATTGCCACATGGACACTGGCATGACATGGCGTATCATGTGCACGTCAGCAAAACAACCATGACTCCCACAGGTAGTGGCCCCTGTTGCCTCTGCAGGACAGACATGGACGTCTGTGACACACACACGCACATCAAAGGCCATGCACAAACAACGTGGATGTGGAGACTGTCTCCCATTGTGCACATGGAATCAGAGACATCGGAAACACAACATGCACACAGACTGTGGAGTTCCATCACTATTGTGGCAATGGGTCACCCTGTGACATACATACCTTCCCACTTGGGACTCAGGGGGTATGTGACATGACATACACATACACAACCTGGAAATGTGACCATGCCACATGCTCTGAAATGAACAGTTGCACACCACAGTGGTCATGTGCACAACACACAAAGGATTCTGTCCCCATGAACACGTGCACAGCCTGGGAGTGGCTGCCCCCAAGTGCCACCCAAAAAACCACATGTTCCCCCCCATACACAGAAAAGGTAATGCAGCCTTACATGCCTTAGGATACAGTGTGGACAGGCTGTGGTGTTGTAGGTGTGCCCCTGAGTCCCTGGCAAGTAAATGTGGATGGCATACGTTCACCAGTGACAACCATGGTGACATATGCGAGTGGCTTGTACAGGGACGCGTCGTACAGCAATGGACCGATCCCTGTGCACGCATTGGCCATTGCATATGATGTGGACGGATGCGTGTTGTCATCCGAAATATGCGTTGTACAGCAATGGACCGATCGGTGCGCACGCATTGGACATTGCATATGATGTGAACGGGTACGTGTCGTATAGCAATGGACCGATCCCTGTGCACGCATTGGCCATTGCATATGATGTGGACGGATGCGTGTTGTCATCCGAAATACGCGTTGTACAGTAATGGACCGATCGGTGCGCACGCATTGGACATTGCATATGATGTGAACGGGTACGCGTTGTACAGCAATGGACCGATCGGTGCGCACGCATTGGACATTGCATTTGATGTGAACGGATGCGTGTTGTCATCCGAAATACGCGTTGTACAGCAATGGACCGATCGGTGCGCACGCATCGGACATTGCATATGATGTGAACGGGTACGCGTTGTACAGCAATGGACCGATCGGTGCGCACGCATCGGACATTGCATATGATGTGAACGGGTACGCGTTGTACAGCAATGGACCGATCGGTGCGCACGCATCGGACATTGCATATGAAGTGAACGGGTACGCGTTGTACAGCAATGGACCGATCGGTGCGCACGCATCGGACATTGCATATGATGTGAACGGGTACGCGTTGTACAGCAATGGACCGATCGGTGCGCACGCATCGGACATTGCATATGATGTGAACGGGTACGCGTTGTACAGCAATGGACCGATCGGTGCGCACGCATTGGACATTGCATATGATGTGAACGGATACGCGTTGTACAGCAATGGACCGATCGGTGCGCACGCATTGGACATTGCATATGATGTGAACGGATACGCGTTGTACAGCAATGGACCGATCGGTGCGCACGCATTGGCCATTGCATTTGATGTGAACGGATGCGCGTTGTTTTTCGAAATACGCGTTGTACAGCAATGGACCGATCGGTGCGCACGCATTGGCTATGGCCTGGCATGGCAACGGACGCGTTTCGAAGCTTTAACGAGTCTGATGCAGTGAATTCAGTTGGCCACCCACAACAATGTTGCAAATTCATGGGTGTCATGAAGTTGAACTTTTGAAGGATGCTGTGGGCGTGTATAAGTGGTGCAATTCCATGGATTGGCCAGATTCAGAAGATGCAAACGACTTGGACCTATCACTTTGGACACATGGGACAGTATCTGCCTCTGCAGCACACATATAATGCTGGCTGTTCCCCTGAGAGCTCACTTGCCTGCACTACATGCTCCAGAACGACATCTGCCACCACCACTGCTGCTGTCTCTGCATCCTCTGGCTACTGCAATGGCACGTACTGTGGAGAGAGCCCCAGCCTTCAGCACTGAGGAGAACCAGGCCCTGCTGGACAGCCTCCTTCCACAGTACAGCAAGCTGTATGGGAAACCAAGGGAGCAGGTGAGTGTGCTGTCCACTGCCTTACTAAATGTGCATGTTGTCTGACTAGCAAGACTTACAGTGTGCACATCACTGGCTAGCATGCTCACTGAGTAGTTGTCACCCCCCAAAGTGTGTAGTTACATGCACTGAACAGGTATAGTGCAGTAACAGTGCATTCCAACAAGGTTTTACTTCCCAGGCAATGATACCATGTAGTAACTGCTGGCAAACTGTTCATAGCCATCGTTGCACTGCCTGTGTACATCATATGCCCCTGTGATTGAGACATGTATATCCAAATGTGTGATGCACGGATATGTTGCATGTGTAGTAATGGCCTTTTCACTTTGTCATCCTCACAGGTTGATGCCCACCAGAAGCAGGAAATCTGGCTGACCATCGCCCGGGCAGTAAGATCCGTGGGGGTCTACAAGCGCCGGATCCGCAACTGCCAGAAGAGGTGGCAGGACCTTCGGGCTGGACCCGGAGGATTGCAAGGGTCCAGCTGAAGCTGTCGCCTCCTCGCAGGAGGGGCGGACACCGGACCCTGACCACCCACATGCTCAGGATCCTGGCGGTGGTCTTCCCTGACCTGGATGGGCAGCTGAAGGCCACACAGCAGCAAGGAGGGGGTGAGTCCATGACTGCACTGTGAACTTTGTCTGACATGCTATGTGCCCTCCTCTGGCCTGGTTAAACTTCCAAAGTACATCAGTCTTGTGGTCCAGGACCCATGTCCCTCAATTGTGACATGCCCACTCCTCATCTGATACCCAGGTGTGGCCCTTACAGTCAGGAAATTGTGTCACTTGGGTACTGTGTACTTGCATTTTGCTTAGCTCAAGGTGGCGGACAGCATTTGTTCCCGTAACTTTGTGGTGGGCTTCATGGGTGGGTCAATTGCTTACACAATGCCTGAGTTCTGACATGTAATCTGCGTGTAACTTTGATATGTGGTCCAATTGCTGATCTGACTCACCACATGTGCCTGGGGTATTTGGCACACCCCCATGCTGCGGGTGGGAAAAATGTTTGGGCCTCAGGAGTATGTATATCAAGTGTGTCACACATGCTTAGCCACCTGCCTACTGTCCAGGGCTCATCCCTCTTTCACGTGGAGCAGGACAGTCATGCCTACTCCAGGGCATACAATACACTCTGTACTCCCACTTCCGTGTATCAGCTGACACGTTGTGCTCAGTGAAATGTTCCCTCAGGTGTCTGCCTCTGTGTCATTGTGCTGTGGCTTCGTTGTCAGGACTACTGGGGTGTTTATCGGTTAGGGCTCAGCATGCCACCTGAGATGTGACCATAGGAGACGATACTTGTGTGACATATAGGTGTTTGATCACTTGACTGTGCAGACTGGTGTATGCGACTGTGAAGTTCAGGCAGCTGTTTTTCATTCACAGCAGACTGTGAGGTGCTCAGGTTCATAGAGTTGTGTTTCATGTCTCCCATATGTCCAATTGGTATGACGTGGACAAATAAGAGTTCAGATGATGTGGTTTGTGGGGGATGGACATGTGCACTTGTCAGCTACAGAACTTGCATTCCCCATGACCTAGGATTGTGACACAGTGCAGACTGTTGTTGGCTGGCTGCCCTGCCCATGTGACTGGAGA
Organism: Calotriton arnoldi; assembly: GCA_963921515.1. NCBI lineage: Eukaryota > Metazoa > Chordata > Amphibia > Caudata > Salamandridae > Calotriton > Calotriton arnoldi. Next base: position 3,058,201 of record CAWUFW010000313.1, on the reverse strand, counting down.
CAGTGATGTATGACTTTGCAGGCATGCCTGTGCCATGGCATTAAACTTCCTAAGAGTGATCCTGCAGGTGAGTGACATGTGCTACATGCACCCCATTGTGGCATTGACTATCAGGACATGGGTGCATCATGGTGTCTGGTGCTGGTATGCATCACATGCATTTAAAATTAGACTCTGGCCATCCCTTTATCCGGACACCTGTACTGACTCAGTGGCAAGAGATGTGATGTGTGCATGTTCACATACTTCACCGTGTTCTCTGCAATGTACAACAACTGTGTAGGTGGTGCATGTGTCCACACTGGGGTATTACCATCCGACAGGCACCAGACAGATGGGTGCAAGGCCAGGAGGGATGTGAGTGCCATGGTTGACCATCAGACTGACAATTGGCTTATCCTAATCTGTGTGAGCACTTTTGGCAATGTTCAACTAAGGATGCCAGGGCTTGCTCTGTAATGTGCTGTACTTACTGTGGTGTGTGCGGTCAGTGCAGGTGACTGATGTTTGTCTGTTTCCCTAATTGTTTGCAGATACATCCACGGCCACAGGAGGGGACAGCTCCACGGACCAGGAGGAGCTGCAGAGCCAGACTGGGTCAGCAGCCGATGAGTGGTCGGAGGGACCCAGTGGCACGGAGGGCGAGGGGAGCCACACCGAGGAGTCCTCAGCACCATCCACCTCAGCTGAGGACCACAGCAGCTCGGAGGATGACTCCCTTGTGGAGGCGGGTGTCAGCAGCCACCATACCCCAGCTAGTATGGCTAGCCCCGCCACCACCACCACCACCACCGCCCTCCCATCGGCTCCCATTCCAGAGGTCCGTGGAGGCTCCCGTGTTTGGGAGCGTGTCTCCTTCGTGCCAGGCACCGCACCCCCTGTCCCTGTGTCCCCTGCTGCCCTGAGTGAGGAGTCTGTGTACTTACTTCGCCAGCTCCATGTAGGGCAGACATCAATGCTGAGTGTCCTCCATGCACACACCACTCTGTTGACACAGCTGGTGTCGTTCATGGAGGGCATCTCATCGGGCATGTCTGCCCTACAGAGGAGCAATAAGTCCATGGCCTCCTCCCTGACGGCAGCAGTGCCCCTCCTCCAACAGTCCCTCACCCCTCCTACCTCTGCCCCATCCACACTTCCTGGCACCCTACCTGTCCCAAGCACATGCACACCTGCACAATCACCCAAACACACAGACACGAGCAGCACAGAAACACCCAAAACAAAGTCAAAACGTGCACGCAAGCATCCTCAGGGGACTGATACCACACCCACAGGGGATGGGGAACAGACACACACACAGGCATCCACAGTCACTCCGCAGTCCTCCGATACCTCTCCCTCCAAGACCCCTTCCCTTGCCTCACCTGCAACCCCACCTACAAAGCAGCTCTTCCTCTGTGACCTCGGCCTCTTCCCCTCCGATCCAGCTGATCCAGCATACAGGGGGAAGAGGACGGCCACCCACACAGAGGGGAGTGCCCCTCACCCCGGACACCCTCCCCCACGCGCAGACAAACTGAGGCCCCCACCCGCAAGTCCCCCCGGACCCGGAAGAGCAAGACCCTGCCACCGCCCTGCAGCTCAACCACACAGTCTCCTTCCTCCATCCCTCAGGCCCCCACAACACAGGTTCCCCCACCACACCCTGCCCCAGGTTCCCCCACCCACAGATACACCATCCCCAAAATGATCCGGCCTTCTCCCCCTACCACTTGCTCTTCCAGCCCCACACCCCCCGCTGCACATGTTTGTGCCACTGGTGTGGAGACCGTGTCCTCCCCCTCTGTCCTGCCCACCTTACCTGAACCCCATTCTACTCCCCTGGAGATAGGCACTGCAGTGGAGTCCACTACCACCCCGTCTGACTTGGGCACTACAGTGGGGAACCTGTCCACTCCATCTGGCCAGCCCACTGCAGTTGTGCCGGCACCCACACCATCTGACTCATGCCCCCCAGTTGTGCCGGCAGTGACTCTCCAGCACCCACCACCCCTTCCCTGCCTCCTTCTGGTGAGCCCTGATCCTGTCCCTGCGGTGCCTGGCCTGCCCCCCCGTATGCCCCTCCGAGGGGAATGTCCCTGGTCCGTAGCAGTGCAGGCAAGCAAAGGGTGACATCTGCCACTGTCACCCTGTTCGGACTTTACTGATGGACTGGCCATTGCCCTTTGTGTTATTTCAGGACTTTCAATTTTACACCCACATATGCTGAATAAAGCTACTTTATGTTCTCTAGTGGTTTTGCTTCACATGTACATGATGTTGATGATGCTAACCATGCCCTTGCTGCAGTGATGGTGATTTTTGATATCAGGAAAATGAAGTGTTACTGTGCAGGACCCCATGTGGTCCAGGGGGAGTGTGTTCTATCCTGGTGTGTATCCATGTCATCCTTTGCAGCAATATGAGGGTGTCATGTTTTCAATATTTGCCAATGGGATTTCCTACTTTTATTTGCAATATCACATCTGTGGCTTACACCCCTGCACATCTGTTGTGCTTGCCATTGTTCAATTTGTCTATTCCCCTGACCGTGTGACCATCTCCACTGGACATGCAAGTTTGGGCATCAATGGGGAAGGACTCATCTGTGTTATCAGAGCAACTTGCTATACATGTGTGTTGGATCTGTGCAGATGATTTCGGTGACACTCCCATGACCAGGCTGATGTGACGAGAGCCTTCATTTTGTGCTAATTGTTGACTGAGTGACCAAGCGTTCTGCTGACATGATAGAGCCCTGCAGAGACAACGTATGGCACAGCTTTCCTTACACAGGAGTGGAGTCCCCTCATGGCAGTGTGTAATTCCGTGACATTGCCTGAGCCCAAGGTGTGTGTTGTGTGAGCATGTCTGTGTGTGTTCACTTCCATTTTGCTACGCAGGCTGGGATACCTAGTGATGTTCCTGTTTGTGATGCTTGCTGAGTTGACCTATGTTCCCCCAAAATCTTCGCCCTGGGTTCTCTGGGATGTGGGTGCATGGCACATTACTGGTCATCAGGGTGTCATCCATAGGTGTGTTTGCTGTCAGGGCTGAGTTTGTGGGCAAACGCAGATGAGACACAGTCAGGATTCTCCTTGGCACTTGTTGGTTACACAAGTCATGTAATTTACAGTTTGTGGTAGCTTTCAGTGATTGTGACACGTTGTGTGTGTGACTGCTGCCACTCCTCAAGGTCAGAGCTGCAATGTTGGAAGTTGTCTATGTGTGTTCTTTGTGGGTGACCTTGGCTTCTTCATTGGTGTGTGACTGTGGCAGGGATCCCATTGGTTAGTGTGGATTTGACGTCATGCCCATGTACAGCGTACTGTGCAGTGTGTCAGACATTCACGAGTCTTGTTGACTGGCCATGTGTGATGGGTTTCTGCACCTTAGTTCCCACCACCACCCCATGGATTGTTATGGGTGCATGTGCAATGTCACCAGTCCATGTGAGCTTCACTGCTGCACATTGGTGGAGATCAAGGTGTGTGGTGTTGAGTGTGTGCAAATGAGAGTTGTTGCACGGCTAGACCCCTACCTCCATATTGGCCTTGGCTGACAGGCCGTGCTGGTTGATTTGTGCTTGTGTAGGTGTGATGGTAGTTTGTTGCTCAGGACACATGACTGTGGTTCACAGTGTGAATGACATCTAGCTTTGTCATCACAGTGGGATTATCATGCAGGCCAGTGTCACCACAATGTGGGGTCCCTGGGGGTAGTGCTGTGGTGGGTCTGTCTCTTGCTGTGTTAGTTGCTGTTCCTACAAGCTTGTGTGACATGTGTAATTTGGGCTCCCTCTCATCTAACAATGCCTGATTGCCCACATAGGGGAATCCGATACATGAGTTACTTTTGTGTGGCACTGTATACATATCTGTGTAATTGGGATTCAGGCCTCCTCATGTGTTGTGTGGTTGCCTGGGGACACTGGCACACCCCCCCCATCACCTGTTGTGTTTGATATGCAGTGTGAGGCTGCCTGTTTGTGTTTGTGCATCTGCACCACTGCATTGGCATATCTTTAGTGTGCCATTGGCTGTATGTTGTTTGGTGGGTTTCCCCTGCTGTCCCTGGGACTCCTAGGTCATCAGTCAGCACAATGATCATGGTTTGTATGTCCCATTGCTGCCATGGTATGGTATTTGTTCACCTCACATATACAGTCTCCACAGGGTATCTACATTTGTGTGTCCATTGGTGCAGATATGTGGGTCTGCATTATGATGGTCACTTCTGTCATTGTGTTATTGATGAATGTTGACAATGTCAGCCCCCATGGGTGATGTTTGCTTGCACATGGCCAAAGGTATGTCTTATTTGCACTGCACTGTTTGCCTCACCCAATCTATGTTGCTATGGGACACAAGCACTACTATGCCACTGATGTGTTTGTTGTTCTGTGACCAGGAATCATCCATGCTGTTTGGCATTTGCAGCTTTTTCCATGACAACACTTACCTTTTGGTCACTGTGATGATGGGGGTTTAGACCCCATTGCCACAATGTTCGAAATGTGCTTCAGCTATGGACCCCACACTTACCTTTTGGTCACTGTGATGATGGGGGTTTGGACCCCATTGCCACAATGTTCAAAATGTGCTTCAGCTATGGACCCCACACTTACCTTTTGGTCACTGTGATGATGGGGGTTTGGACCCCATTGCCACAATGTTCAAAATGTGCTTCAGCTATGGACCCCACACTTACCTTTTGGTCACTGTGATGATGGGGGTTTGGACCCCATTGCCACAATGTTCAAAATGTGTTTCAGCTATGGACCCCACACTTACCTTTTGGTCACTGTGATGATGGGGGTTAGACCCCATTGCCACAATGTTCAAAATGTGCTTCAGCTATGGACCCCACACTTACCTTTTGGTCACTGTGATGATGGGGGTTTGGACCCCATTGCCACAATGTTCAAAATGTGCTTCAGCTATGGACCCCACACTTACCTTTTGGTCACTGTGATGATGGGGTGTTAGACCCCATTGCCACAGTGGTCATGGTCTGCTTGCATTGTGGAGGCCACACACATTTATGTGTGACACATGTGATAGGGGGTCACATTGTATGTTCAATGTCATGTTCAGTGTTGTAGGCATTTGACACAGACTACACACGCTTGTCATGGTGTTGGGGGGATGTGTTTTTCTGACATTCCTTATGTTGGAGTGTGCTGGTTGTGTCATGCATTACCTGTCCTATGAGTAGGGGTGGTGTTGGTGGTAGGCATCCATCCCCCTATGAGTGGGGATGGTAGTAGTGACAGGCATCCAGCCCCCCCTGAGTAGGGGTGGTGGTAGTGGTAGGCATCCAGCACCTATGAGTAGGGGTGGTGGTAGTGGTAGGCATCCAGCACCCCTGAGTAGGGGTGGTGGTAGTGGTAGGCATCCAGCCCCCCTGAGTAGGGGTGGTGGTAGTGGTAGGCATCCAGCCCCCCTGAGTAGGGGTGGTGTTGGTGGTAGGCATCCATCCCCCTATGAGTGGGGATGGTAGTAGTGACAGGCATCCAGGCCCCCTGAGTAGGGGTGGTGGTAGTGGTAGGCATCCATCCCCCTGAGTAGGGGTGGTGGTAGTGGTAGGCATCCAGCCCCCTGAGTAGGAGTGGTGGTAGTGGTAGGCATCCAGCCCCCCCTGAGTAGGGGTGGTGTTGGTGGTAGGCAAGTGGGGATGGTAGTAGTGACATGCATCCAGCCCCCTGAGTAGGGGTGGTGGTAGTGGTAGGCATCCAGCCCCCTGAGTAGGGGTGGTGTTGGTGGTAGGCATCCATCCCCCTATGAGTGGGGATGGTAGTAGTGACAGGTATCCAGGCCCCCTGAGTAGGGGTGGTGGTAGTGGTAGACATCCAGCCCCCCTGAGTAGGGGTGGTGGTAGTGGTAGGCATCCAGCCCCCATGAGTAGGGGTGGTGGTAGTGGTAGGCATCCAGCCCCCTGAGTAGGGGTGGTGTTGGTGGTAGGCATCCATCCCCCTATGAGTGGGGATGGTAGTAGTGACAGGCATCCAGCCCCCCTGAGTATGGGTGGTGGTAGTGGTAGGCATCCAGCCCCCCCCTGAGTAGGGGTGGTGGTAGTGGTAGGCATCCAGCCCCCCCTGAGTAGGGGTGGTGTTGGTGGTAGGCATCCATCCCCCTATGAGTGGGGATGGTAGTAGTGACAGGCATCCAGGCCCCCCTGAGTAGGGGTGGTGGTAGTGGTACGCATCCAGCCCCCCCTGAGTAGGGGTGGTGGTAGTGGTAGGCATCCAGCCCCCCCTGAGTAGGGGTGGTAGTAGTGACAGGCATCAATTCCCCTATGAGTGGGGTTGGTAGTAGTGACAGGCATCCAGCACCCCATGAGTAGGGGTGGTAGTAGTGACAGGCATCCAGCCCCCCCTGAGTAGGGGTGGTGGTAGTGGTAGGCATCCAGCACCCATGAGTAGGGGTGGTGGTAGTGGTTGGCATCCAGCCCCCCTTGAGTAGGGGTGGTGGTAGTGGTAGGCATCCAGGCCCCTATGGGTGTGTATGGCATTGGTGTTAGCCATCTCGCCCCTATGGTTCTGCTGTTGCTGGTGTGCGTCATTTCTGCATCCCTATGTGTGTGTGACATATGTCGGGTACGTGTCGTTTGTTTGTGTAGTGGGTGTTTGACTTACCGTCTGCGCCGTACGCGTCCGTACCTGTTCCGGTAATAGATGTAGAGTATTGGTAGGACCTGCGCGATGGGATTCATGGTTGGTTCGTCTCGTTCGGGTTTCTCGTTGCTCCGACTCGCACTCGTCGCTGGCTTGTTCGTCTCGTAGCCGTGGATCGTCTTGTGGCGCGAATCGGAGCTTATGTGCAGCTCTCCCGGATGCTCTGACGTGCCGGACGTAGCGACGGGTTAGGCGCGTACGGAAGGCGCATCGTACTAGTCCGGCCGGAAGGTGCTGTGTATTTGCTTCCGTGCGACTCGATTCGGCGTTTACGGTTCCGGCTCGGGCGGGGAACTGGAGCTGGAATGGGTAAGTACGGCTCGCTCGGAATCCGAGCAGTTATGCGCATCGTACTTGCTCGTTCGGACGACTGTTCGAATCGGTCGGGAAACACGCGTTCGGCTGGTATTTTTTCCGGACGAATAGTGTTAGGTGCGCTTCCGGCCGAGATCGGAATCGACCCCTTGGTATTATGAATTATGTATGTTCTTTTATATGATGTTTAATCATGGAAATTATTTTATCTCTATGTTTGTATTTTTTCTTTTATTGTAATCAAATGATTAATACAATAAAGTATCTTAAACTATAAAGCCATCATACATTTTTGTAGCCCAATGCAGTCCTAAAAAGCAGGACCGCATCGTCTGCATATAATAAGACTGGAATAGACCACATGTACCTATCCTGGGGGAATCTATATGTAGTGAATGAAGCTCTCTATCCAGTCTATTAATATATATGGAAAAGAGGAATGGGGTGAGTACGCAACTTTGCCTTACTCTCCTTGTTACCTTACAAGGGCGTGTGCATTTTCCATTTAGCCCAAGTCTTATCTTGGCAGTGAGATTACTGTACATTAGAATTAGAAACACAACTTTATCCCCAGATACGCCCAATTAAAGCATGGTTTGCCATAATTTCCAATGGTTGACGAAATCAAAAGCACTGGTCAAGTCCATAAAACAAAGTTGTCAATGACCCACCTTAGCCCTAGTGTATTTACCTATAATAAGGTTTCAATTCAAACACAGTCCCACCTACACTTTAATTTGCTAAGTGCGGAATTCTCTTAAGCCCATGATTCCAGTCTTTCCAGGATGACTCTTCCCATAATTTTAGTAGAGCGAATCCAGAAGGGATATCAGTTGGTAGCACATAGGGTCACTCTTATGCCCTTTTTAAATATATTTACTATTATAGACTCTGACCAAGTGGAAGGAATTTACTCTGACCCTGCCTCATTCAGAACGAAAGTTAAAACGGGATACCACAAGTCTGTTCCACATTTATATACGTCCACCAGCACCCCCGTCTGGTCCTGCAGCCTTCCCTTTTCGACTTTTATAATGGCAAGGGATACTTAATGCAAGGTAACTGTAATGTTTCTCGCATTAAGCGGCAATGAGTCATGGGTGCCACGGTTATCACAGCTATCGGATGGGTTAAAAATCAAGGTAAAATTATCAACCCACCCATTAGCAAAAACTTTCTTAGGCTGTCCCTAAGAAAGGGCATATTGATTGTCTTCAAGAACAGAGAAACATTGTTGGTCTCAGCTGCATGTACAAGGTGGGTCCAGGCCTTAGCTCACAGTTCCTTTTTCCTCTTTGTTATTGCCTGTTTGTAACAAATTTTAATAGGCCAAATTGCTTCCCTATCCCTTGGTTTTAAGTGAAGTAATTATCTTTGCTGCCTACTCAATACTGTGCTGTGGTCGAACCAACTTTTTGTATTAGAATTATTTCCAATACTTTTACAATACTTGACATTCCTTGTTCGTTGACGATAAATTGAATTACTTATTTCCTCAAGGACTGCCTTAATATCACTGTATTCAGCCAGATAATCTGTACATGCCAGGAAATCGTCCTCATTACTAAGTATTACATTTGTAATAAAGCTAGTTGGGTCTACCTCTGAACATTTTAGTCGTACTCTATTTACTCGTTCTACTTCGGTGTTCACTAGTTTCAGGGCATTCTGTAATTTCCCTGCTACTTATGTTCAAGATTAAGCAAAGTGGGTTAAGGTCAAAGATACTATTTGATATTACAATAACGTTTTTAAAAAATCCACAAAAGATTCATTGATATTAAAATATATTCAACTGTGCTCATTTCACCCCTCCCAATAAATGTAGGCACTATAGATGTATCCTGAGTATGTACAGTTCCTAACAAATTCAAGTTATACTTGTACATTAAATCATTCAATGCATCCCCATACTGATGATGCCAAAATTGTGCCTGTCCTTCTCCGATTATATCTTCAATGCCACAAACCTCACTAGACGATAAAGTACATTTGTTAATGTCAAACTCTCCTGCCCAAGTTAAATAATAGTCTGGGACATCCACACTCAAAAAGAGATCCAAGTCCCTCTCTAAGATGGCTTCTACCTCTATGTGAGTACCATCAAATTTGTTGTTATAAAAATGTATGATCAGGATTATTCTTGACAGCTAATAACACAAATTGATAAAGTGGAGATCCTCCAAATGTCCTTTTCACTGTAAACATCAATAAAGTTGAGATCAGGGTGACTAGTCCACCTTTTGCCTGTGCTGAACGTGACAGAAAGCCTTCAGCCTGGATAGCATCTTTGCACCATGTTTCTTTAATACATATATTTTGTGATGTGTTTATATGTTTCATCCATTTGGGGGAGAACACCTTGTGTAACAAGCCCGCAATATTCCATGAGGTTAGTGTCAAGGTGGAATTAGTCGAGATGTTATGTGTACCTGTACGTGAGGTCTTACATGAGATTTTATTTACTTGCCTTCCTGTTATACTTCCATTATCGCAAATAGAAGATGCAGTAATCTCCTGCCTATTAGGCTCCCCAAGTAAGTCTATTTTGTTTCGGTCTCCTAATAGGTCACATCTGTTTGACAAAGTAATTGTTCCTGCCTTACTATAGCTTGTCATCGCATTAAAATGTTGGTGTGAATTGGCATCCTAAAATTGTTCGGATCTGTAAAAATAACCCAAGGGAACAGCTACAATTTTCCCCCTCTTTATTCTTTATATTATCTCCAGTTTTTGTTGTACTCAGTGATGTTAATACCAATTTGGCTAGGGCGGTGAACAAAAATGCATTACAATACAGTCACCTTCACATATTTTTGCTGTACCCCTGAGCCATTTGCATCTTTTGACCATTATGGTGTCTTTGAATAAATTAGGCGTATCTAGTGGACTACCTTATTTTTCAACGTCCCCCAATTCTCAGACACTATCGAGTTCAATGGAGGTACCTCTTTTAAAATGACTACATATGAGGTATCTTCGGAGGATAGATGTAAGACATCTTGGGTACATAGGTTGTAACCCTGGTGTGGTATGTCCATCCGATGAAGTGGCCTTCTTTCTAAAGTGTGCCCCAAGCTAGATTGGGTTGTCTTTTGTTTTCTGCTTCTCTTGCTTTCTGTGTCAGACACAGTAGCCCTTTCAGGGGCCTCATGTCCATTTACGTGCTCTGTTATATTTTGTTGTTCTCCTCTACTTCCTCTCAATGTTTTTTTTTTTTAAATTTATTTTTATTTTCCAACTGAACAAGTAGCGCAATACAGTTAGCACATAGTACAGCTGCAGGAGTCAATCGCAGACCGTTACAAACAACGGCGCTGTCATCAAAACCACGTCTCTCCCTCTCCTTTGATTTACGTAAATTAAGATTCACCACTAGTGTTTTGTCGTTCTGATCATGTATTGACGTTTTGAGCTCGGGAACAGCAAAGAATAGGCCTCAGGGAAGGTCGTCAGGGCGGAGCACACTCGGGCACTGTGTCGGAGTCTCCTGCATAACCTGCGTAGCGGGTTGTTGTGTGTCGTCGCCTATGTGGAGTCCGAAGTATCGTCTCCACGGGCCCCAGATCTTGTGACATTTTTTCAGACACCCTCTACTATGGTATGTGGTTTGCTCAGCCGTCATATGTATATCCATCCCCCTCGTCCATTCCTGAATGATCGGCTTGCCGGCAACCCCCCATCTCCTGGCTATATCCCTACTTCCTCTCAATGTTGAAGGGTCAACAATAGATGTTATTTATGATGTGAAGTTAATTGTGCCTTATTCCGTTGAACACGGGGGCAACATTTTCCCTTTGTAAATACCTCACTCAAATTGGTTGACATACCTTCAAGTGATCCCAATTTTTTCTTAACACTCTTAATTTCAGTCTTAACATAAGTCTCTAGCAAACATACTTTAGTATTCAAACTTTTTAAAAAGGGTCTAATATCTGCGTTGGAAGTCATGATAGGTTCATCAGCGTTCTTGTTGTAAAGGTAGGAAGTCCAGGTAGCCGTAGGGTAGATTGTAGAATAAGGTTTATTAAGACTTAGTTACAGGTTATTAAGATGGTAAGTTTCAGGTAAGCAGTTGATAAGTACATAGAAGATAGCCCAACCAGGAGCAGCCTCCTTGCTGCTCAGCCCACTCACTCCAACTGACACTCTACCTCTCATCAGACAGTCAAGCATTCCATTACATCACCAAGCACTCCAGCATTCCACTACATCACCAAGCACTCCAGCACTCATCCTGGCTGAGCTGCAGGAAGGTGTTACTAAGGAAAGGGTGCATATCAACAACTAAAGTCACAACAAATCTCCTTTCCTTAGGAAAACTTATGACACAAATAATACAAAGTACAAAAGAAATACATAACATCCAAAATCATAAGTATAAGAAATTAAAGTACAGGATGAACTATCAAATTGCTAATTCAAAGGGCTGGAGGTGGAAAAAATTATAAATAGTCCTAAGACAAAAAATATATCACACCCATCCCCTCCCCTTAGGGAAACTAGTGACACAAACTATATATTTGCACACACCGCACACAAATACTGTACACCTGATGGGACATGGAGTCTAAGGCAACGCACACCAGGGTACACGACCCTACCACGCACACACATACTGTACGCCTGACGGGACCAAAAGTCTCAGGCAACGCACTTCAGGGTACACAACCCTACCACGCAGCACTAGGATACACGACCCTACAACGCACACACATACTGTACGCCTGACGGGACCAAAAGTCTCAGGCAACGCACTTCAGGGTACACAACCCTACAAAGCAACACTAGGGTACATGACCCTGCAACTCAGTACCAGGGTACACAACCCTACCAGGCACACAACTGTGTTTGCACACGTGACAGGACCATACTTCTCAGGCAAAGCATACTGAGGTACTGGCCCCATGACAAGGGGTAAAAACCCTAGACACCCACACAAGCATGGCATAATACACATAGGCAGGAAATTAATGATAGCATCAATAAACAACCACTCAGCATACAATACCAGCATGCAGTATATGTAGTAAATTCAGATCAGCATTTAATATCCACTAAGCAGGAAAACTAGCATGACATATCCCCCATACACCAGCATACAGAGGATACCTAAAATATCTACAAACAAGAAACCAGACTTGCACAAATCAACATAGGCAGAAATTGTATATGGCATGAAACAAACATGGCAGCAAAATGAAAACAGAATTAAAAATATACGTAATAGGGCATTATCAGCAAACTTGGGATGGCAAGTATTAAAAGACAATATGAACTTCCAAACTTCCCCTCGTGAGCGATCTCTCACCCGACATTCCTCTAAAATCCCCAGGAAATGGAGATGCTAAACCTCACTTCACATAAGCCAATTCAAAAATTGCAATCCTTCAATCCTGCAGGAGGGATGACTGGCTCTAAGAGATGTGACACTCACCAGCCGGGCAAAATCACAGGTGCAGACACTGCAATGAATGTCCATCACGATTACGCTCCAAACTTGACAGGAACTGCTTTCAGCAGACACCGACTCCGTTGCTGAATATTAGGTGACAGTGAGATGCCAACAGAAAAAGTTGCAACCATAGTGGGAGTCCATAGCACACTTCCCAATGCCCTAAAATGGCTGCTGGTGCGTCGTATTGCGTCAGTTTCTATGAGAAGTAGGAGTAATTGCAGGTGAGCTCACTTTCTTTACTGACGCTACATTATGTACTGATGCACCCATATGGTTCACGCGTGTGACAGCAACGCAAAACCTCGCACATGGCTCGAAAAGAAAACCTCCCACATGGCTCGCGCTGGAGTAACGTAGGTCTACAAGCATAGTGCCAATATCAGCAACACTCCCCATCCCCCCCACAGCAATATCCTGGAGAAATAAACAGACAAGACACCTTCTTTGTGGAGAAAATTGCTGCAGGTTTATTTGCATAACAAATATGCCAACATGGTGGGTTATCTTACGGGCGATCCCAGGGCAGGCAGCCCCTCGCCGCCTGCCACCTGATGAGCCAAATTACACCGTGGCCCTAGCCAATCAGTGTTTGCCAGATTTGGGGGAGGGGATAGCCCCTCCCACCGGTGGACCGCCAGTCCACCCCAATACTCACGCCCCCAGAAGGGGGGCGGAGCGTTCCAGGCAACCCCTGGTTGCTCAGGTCCACAACCGCCCGTAGGACTAACGGGGCGCCGCCGCTCCTCCAGGGTCCAACGCGAGGACCTCCCTGGGGATATTTGGCCTTTGCACTCTTGTGGTGCTCGTGCAGAGTGTACCCCTATGTACCTTACAGCCTCTGGATCGCCCTGTAACTCCACTTGCAACACAAAATAATAAGTTCGATAAACTCACCCCCCACCCCATGCCTGTACGCCGGGTAAGCGGTAGGGAGGGAAACGGCATCAGGGCAGCGGGAAAAGAGGGCGCCCAGTGGGCAGGAGAGGTATATGTACCTCGCCCCCGCCCCCTCCTGCCCGGAAGTGACGCGGGCATGCGGACCCTTAGGGGGTCGCAAACACTGGGTGGCTGCTTCGTGTGCCATCATGTGGCACTAAGGGGGGCCGCCCTCTTAGGAGGGTCCCCTTCGTGGACCCGGGGCAGCCCGCATAGTGCCAATATCAGCAACACTCCCCATCACCCCCACAGCAATATCCTGGAGAAATAAACAGACAAGACACCTTCTTTGTGGAGAAAATTGCTGCAGGTTTATTTGCATAACAAATATGCCAACATGGTGGGTTATCTTATGGGCGATCCCAGGGCAGGCAGCCCCTCGCCGCCTGCCACCTGATGAGCCAAATTACACCGTGGCCCTAGCCAATCAGTGTTTGCCAGATTTGGGGGAGGGGATAGCCCCTCCCACCGGTGGACCACCAGTCCACCCCAATACTCACGCCCCCAGAAGGGGGGCGGAGCGTTCCAGGCAACCCCCGGTTGCTCAGGTCCACAACCGCCCATAGGACAAACGGGGCGCCGTCGCTCCTCCAGGGTCCAACGCGAGGACCTCCCTGGGGATATTTGGCCTTTGCACTCTTGTGGTGCTCGTGCAGAGGGTACCCCTATGTACCTTACAGCCTCTGGATCGCCCTGTAACTCCGCCACAGCACTGGGTGTGGCCACCGTCACAACCAGGGGCCCCCACCAAGGTAGGCATCTTTACCTACATCCCGCTGATTCCAGGGCCTCTCCCAGGTCCAGCAAAACAAGTCCATGCCCACTCTGGACAGGTGCACCCCATCCTCTTTAAAACTCCCTATGGACTTTAGCAACCCCTGACCGGGCCTCTCGCCACCCTAACAGTGGGGTTATCTCTGCCCATCATAACACCCATGCCCACAATTGGTTGCCTAACTTACACCAGGAGGATTACATTACTGGCCGCAGTGCCCTCCTACCCGGGAAAGTCAAATCATTGCCTCCCCGGTGTATGACCAAAATGTTGGGAGGGGAGACATCCCCGCCCCCCCCCCCCCCTAGTCGGTGCCGCAGCTCCTACAGCAAGCTGTTCCAGCGCATGCCTGGGACCCCCAACCAAATTATCTCAGTAGTGTGCCGCAGCTTTTTCAGCAAGCAGTTCTGGCGCATGCCTGGGCCCCCCAACCACATAAGTCAGTGGTGGAAAACCCATGCCTCCATTACTTGAATTCCGCCCGTCGCGTCACTGACAGGACGCACGGACAGCCCTTCACCCAGACCTTTGATCCTGGCAAAATAAAGGAATGCTAGGTTGCTAACACCCTTTATTGAACACTGCACACCAATTTATACAACTACTCTAGCTGGCACATAGTTGCACAATAACACTGCACTCCATCAAACCTCTGGTGCCTCACCGGGTGCCTTTGGATTACTCAAAGTTTGCCTGTACATGATACCTTAACCTGTCTTTTGGCCACTCCCCTGGGTGGCTGCGGACGGCTGTACCTTATAAAACCTTGGGATTCCCATCGTCCCACCTGCCTGATGCGCTCCGCTGCTGATTACCCAAAGCTAGCTTCAGGGATCACGCGGTTCCTGGCACTGTACCCTTCTGCCCTTGCATGGCCACAGTAATGCCATTACATCGCACCTGACCCCCCGTATTCTGTTTCATTTGGCATGACAAACTAGGGCAACCCGCCAGGCTGACTGGTAGAACTAGCGATGTAGCCCATAAGCCCGCGGTTACTAGGGGTATACCGGCGTGTTCAACAGGGCCCCCTGCTTTTGGCTAGTAGGCCCCTGGAGAAAATAATACGCACAACTAGCCTGCCCTTTATTTTCCAATTGCCTGCAGGTTCCTCACCGTCTGACCGCGATCTATAGCTGCTGAGTCACCCTGCTCCAGACCCAACCCTGGCGTTAGTAGCCCTGTGCCAAACCTCTGTTCGTGTATACCAGGAAGCAGGCAAGTGGGTGGTGAGAACGGGGGGACAGACTGAACAGACTCCAATCCCCATCCGACTAAGTGTTATGACTGGATGATGTGCAGCCGTACCGGTGCACCCACCCTGGCTATGCTAGGGGATGATCCCGTTAACTGGCCCCAGGTTTGCCCCTCCCCCGGATTGTTAATACAACTGTCTTGAAATAATGTTGCGACAGGGTCCAGGCCCTGGGGAATTGTCTGTCGTGCCTCCCCAAGTCAGTCCCCTGCCTGTTTGCCCCTGTTCAAAATCTTGCAGTACTACATGCTAATTGGGATGAACGTTAGATAGGTCCAACAGGGAGTGAACCTGTGAAAAGAGGTAGGGCCCACCACCCACCCAGCCGGTGAACCGGTCCAGGTTTACATGCCATGACCCCTCCTATGCCCTAGAGATCCCCCTGAGCAACCTGCAAGTGGCCAGGTGGCAGGCACCCCGCGGGACCTGCCAGTCCTATTTACCCTTCATCTCTAAAAGCTGGGCGGGCACTAAAAGTCCAGCTACCTAACTTCACTTGAATAATGGCCGTGCCACCATTTCTTCATACATTGTAGTCAAAGTGCCATAAATACCTTGGGGCATATTATCTAAAAAGTGCGCTAAACATCGCAAAGCGTGTTTAGCGAGCACTTTTTTATCGCCGGCTATCGTCGGAATAATTTGCCATGCTAACGCTGTATTAGCGACATTTAGCGCTATGGCGATAATTATTCCTGGTTTTCCAGCGATGTTTCATGGAAAACGGCGATAACCTTGCTGATACGACCCTGTGGTCGTATCAGCATAATCCACCCCCCCCATGTTAGATATGGCTAACACCTGCTAATTGCAGGTGTTAAATAAATGGCGATGACCCCGGTTAGCGCGACTTTTCACGTCGCTAACTGGGGCCATGGCCACCTTGCTAATAGGCGATAGGCCTGTTAGCGGGTGTTTCCCAGGTTTGTTCGTCGGGAACGCCCACTTTGCATGTCATTAGCGATAAATATCGCTGACATGCAAAGCGGTAAAAACACGGGCGCTAATGCCCGAAAACTGTCGCTAACTGCTGTTAGAGACAGTTTGCTGATAGGGCGATAAGAATATCGTCGCTTTAGCGGCAAAAAGTGCCGCTAAAGCGGCGATAGTGCCCTTGCTAATATGCCCCCTTGTTTCCCCAATTGTGGGACAGCAGCCCTCCTGCTAGAAGTCAGCTTCCTCCCCTGTCAATCTCTATGGTTGTCCGGGCAGGGAATGTTGTATAACTGAAGCATCCTGTAACATGCCCCCGGGTCCAGTTGCAACTACCGTACTACGAGTTGGACCAGACCTTTGCACAACCCTTTTTGAATCTCAACCATGGCAAACTCATGAATGGAGTCAATCTGGATTGAGGGAAAGTTCGTAATGTGCCCGCTATTGCAGTCACTGCACCCCATGTGGGGTGACCACTTACACAGCCCATCATGCTTACTTACTGTAGTCCAATCCCAGGAACCCTACCTGCTGACCAACAGTGACCCTTGGTGCTGAATCAACAATAGCCTTTGTTCGCTTTGTATCCCCCAGAATGGCTAGCCCTCCCCAGGAAGTGTGAGAACTGGGCGTGCATGTCTATAGAGTTGTGGACAACTCTAAAATGGACAGACAGCGCTGACTTGTGGCAGGCTGTCACAAGCGCCGGTGTTGACAAGTAAGTGACGGCGCCGATCACCAGAAACCCCCCGGTCCAGTATAGCACCGGAGACTCGATGCTGTACTATAGCATAGGTAGGCCATTGCAACACTTAATTAAAGTCCATGGGTAACTTTCTCACAGTGTGGCATTAAACCAAAGAGAATTTACAAATTGTGTGCTGGGATTTTAGCCCCAAACAATGTAAGTCTTCTATTCTGTCACCTCCTTGGTGCATCACCTTGGCCTTCAATGACAGAGACCCTCCTGGGTACTTCCCAAGCCCCCTATAGGCCCGCCTGCCTCACTCGCTGCACCCTGCTGCAGGACACACCTCAGGCGGCCACTTCAGTTTGGCCCACACCTAGCTCCTGCCGTGCTGCCAATCATAGTAACATCACAACTACTAACCCTGAGCTTGTGCAAGTGTGACAATTCAGACTATACCAGGCCCCCAACGCTATAAGAATGGCTTTGACAGCAGGCAATAGAATTTCAATGTATATTGAATTGATCGATGCCTGTTGATGTGGTCATCTCTAAAATAGACAGCGCCCTTGTGGCAGGCTGTCAGGGCGCCGGTGTTGAAAATTATGTGACGGTGCAGCGCACCCGAAACCACCCGGTCAAGTTTAGCCAGGTAAACTTGATGCTGGGTTTAGCATTAGTAGGCCATGGCAGCACTTTTTGAAAGTCCAGGTGCGACTTTCCCGCATTGGGGATTCAAACCAAAAGAGGCCGTAAATATAATGCCAGGGTCAAATATGTCAAGTGTGTATCACTGTGACTTTATGTGGCAGGGGAGAAATATGTATGAGTCCCTCCCCCTGCAGTATTAAATACCCAATTGTATATCAAATATAATATAAGTCTCTGAAGTTCCATCACTGTCTAGTAAATTCATGAAAACTACCCTTACGCGGTGTTACTCTTGTGCGCACATGCTGCCCAGGTATTAGAGCGTTGCACATGATCGCCAGGTGTGTCGCAGATAGACCCATTCATATGGTTAGGCACGGGGGGATTGCGTGCTCGAACGAAAAACGGAACAAGGGGCAGTGCCGCCCAGTGGCGGAAACCCCCCCCTGAGGGTAGACCACTAGCATCTAAGCACTTACTGCATGCATATACATGCTCAAACCCCAAATTAAGGCCGAGCTGACCGCCCTCTAGCCGGCTCCCGCTAAGAGCCCCCCCGTTGGCTTGGAGCCCCTGAAACCTAGACCTCCCTTACACCACTGCATTACCCACAGTGAGCAGCCTTAGTCAACACTGGTAAGCCCGGGCAAACTCGGGCAGGCCTTTGCTTCCCCAGGTATATATACATTAGCTGTGATTCAGCGCATGTTAAGGATATCCACAATGCATGACCACCAGAAAACGCATGTTGAGCCGGTGGCGGATTTAATGAATTAAAGAACAAAAGGCTGGGTAAAGCAATGGACACTGAAATTTATTTTTTTGTCACTTGAGAGGCATAGTACTGTTCATGAATACCACATACTTCTTATAATTCATATATTTGCCAAGCTTCCCTTTCAACATTTTCTGATGTCATCACTATCAAGTAACTTAAATGTGTGACTTTTTTTAAACTGCCCAAGGTAAATTCTCACTGGTTTCACAACTTTTGCCGTTTTACACGGTTCAATAATTCAGCCCCTACAAATTCACTGGGTGATATAAAACAACACCCACGTGTCAAGGTACGTTTTTACAAGGCCACAGCCCAACCCGCTGTTTAACTGTTCCTCTGCTGCAAACGTGCGGCACCTAAAACCCCCCTATCGCATCGCCAGACTAAATGCCGGACAACTGACTGGGCTCCCGCGACCGCATCCCCCTGCCGGGCCCGCTCCCGGCGGGATACTTAGCCTGGCAGCCTCCTGCCCCTGCCAGTCGAGGTCACGTCCAGGCCGACCCCCTCCACTGCACAAGCCGAGACGCCCCCGGGCCCCAGGCCTGGGAGAATGCTCCAGAACAGGGTCCCGGACTCCAGCCCCAGCTCTGCCTGGAACCGGACTCCCTGATGTGAAGGAGAACAATGGCAACCCCCAGACATTCCCTGCTAAACCTCTTGCAGGAGTCGGTTACGAGAGGAGCCCTGCCCGCTCCGTCGCCCGGCCTGGCGCATATGCCTGGCCCACTTCCTCTCCTACAAATACCAATTGGTGCCTGGGCCTCCGACCGAGCTGCAAGCCCCAGTGTCTGCACCCCCACATGAGGGAAACATGCAGGTGCAAACCAAAGGCACGAGGGGCATGAGCAATCAGGGCACCGCCAGGGGCAAAACATATGCCCCTAGGGCCCAGAGTCAGCGCAGTCTACCCCATAAATCGCAATCCCTCAATTCAAATACAGAGAGAACGGCATCTTGGCTACCTCACCCGGGCTCAATCCTAATGTTTCTTCTTACGGTCGTAGCGATAGAAGATTTAATTATAAGAGCCTATAAAGCTATTTGCAGAAATGAATCAACTGAGATGCTACTCCGTGAAACTAAATGTCTTTCCATGTACAAATCAATTTCACTTTACAGTTCCTTGCTGTGTCTCATGGTCCGACGGTACGGCAAGGAAGCATATTTAATTGTGTAACACAAAAGGGCAAAAGGAAATTAGGCACACTAGAAGTAGTGTAACAGCTTTAGGCAATCGCTATACATGTATCTCAGTTATCATCAGGAGTTGAGCGTTGGCCTACCGTGTGAGGTTCGATATAGTTTAGGTGGCCGCTGCCTTTCATTGTTAGTCGTTCCCCTTATTTCAAAACGACTGAACAGAAACAAGAAAACACGAGATTGGGACCTTTGTCTCTTTTACTCTCGCATTATTCAGCGCAATTCAAAGGACTTCACAAGGCAAGTGGCACTTAAAAACTACTAACATTGTGTCACCCGAAGCTCTTTGCTCTGCAAGATGCCTGCGGTACTTCCGACCCAGGAACACGACACCGCTGGCAGGCGTGATGCCTAGGCGCGAATGATGGTAAACCACACCGAGAACCCTGCAGTGCCGCCACTCGGCCTCACTCTTGTGAAAGTGCAGGCCAGAACCCACTTCACAAGTACTCACGAGTAATTTGACCCCCGGACTGGTGGGGTGACCCCGGGGCCCCTGGGGTGAGGGGCGGACCGCGTGCACTGTGCCGTTCCTGCCCGTGAGGCGCCAAAAGGGCCTGCGGGTCCCATTTCTGGCCTGGCCAGCGTGCAGGCAGCCCCACCCTCTTGGAAAACCAGGCCGCAATGCCCCTTTGTAGCGTGATGTGGGGGGGTGGAAGCGCAACGGCCCCCCTCCCCTCCGGCGACACCGTCGTGCATCCCACGGTAAAGAATATTGTCAGGGTTGAAATAGAACCCACGCCTCCATTCGGAGACCAGGACCACCAGCTGGGGGGGGCACCAACGTGTCACGGGCCGCGGCGCAGCAACCATGCCCCTCCCGACTGGCACCCCATGCAGCACGGTTTGCCGAACGCCGGCATTGCCATTGCAAGCTGCTCACTCAAACGGCATGCTTAAATATGTACAGCTACCTGAAATATAGTTATTAAACATCGGTGGCAACATATTGCCTAGTGCTACTCCTGCACCCACGCTGGCCGAGGGAGCTCGCACCAGATAAACTCAGGCAACAGGAGACCGTGCGGTGGGCGCCAGTAAGCATCACACGGGGGGAGGGGGAGCCACGCGCTCGCCGCCCTCCCCACGCTTCCCCGAATCCACCCGCCCTCCAACCCGGCACCACAAAACCCGGGTAAAGGAGGACTCGGAGGAGGGAGCCCGGTCCCCGCTGCTTCCCCCCCTCACTCCGGAGCATAGACCCCCTCCGCGGCCAGAGGGTTCTCCCGCCGTGAAAAGGTGGTAAAAAGGGGGGGGATCGGAAGCCGCCCCCCCTGCTGCAACGGGTCTGTGAGCGGCCGGGGGTCGCAGCAGCACGGGCCACCTCACTCCGCCATGATGGGATCAGCGTGATCACTTTTCCGGAGCCGAGAATAGGAAACCCCGCGAAGGGGTCACTTCCCCCGGCCAAGGATTGGAAAGGGACCGGGAACAGCGAGGGGCTCCCCTCGCCTTGCTCTTTTCCCACACCCCCGGGCCCACCAGGGAGCCCCGGTGGGTAACCAGGGACGGGACCGGGAGCGACGTAGGAGGCGCCGGGCCTGAAAGCCACGGGCCAGGTTCCCAGGGCGCTGTGCTACCCCCCCACTTCTGGCAGGCCGTCACCTGCGGCTGCTGCCGGGCACCAGACTCCTTACGTGCCTGCTAGGGGAAGGGGAGGGGGGGGGAGTTAGCACTCACCGCTTACAGCTCCTGGGATACCCGATGCTCCTCGAGGATCACGAAGCCAAACGGCGTCAGGGCAGCGGGAGAAGAGGGCGCCCAGTGGGCGGGAGAGGTATATGTACCTCGCCCCCCCCGCCCCCTCCTGGCCGGAAGTGACGCGGGCATGCGGACCCTTAGGGGGTCGCAAACACTGGGTGGCTGCCTCGTGTGCCATCATGTGGCACTAAGGGGGGCCGCCCTCTTAGGAGGGTCCCCTTCGTGGACCCGGGGCAGCCCGCAAAAGTGCCGGCCTTTTAAATATAGCCATATAATCGTTACCACCCTAAACGCAGTGCTTCTCAAGCATGCAAATCCTTCGAAAGTCTACAACCATATATAAGAAAGTACTCACAGCCCGGCGTCTTAAAACATAGATAATCACCCTTACACTCAACACTGTTGATATCACACGCTGTTAGTCAGTCTGCATCACTCACTGAATTGCATCTTTTCTTTCAATGCCGGCGCTACCGTCATTGTTGCTGGATACCCCGCATTCCTTAAAAAGAGGCATTTAGGGGCATATTAGCAATACCCACGTTAAAATTATCGCCGTTTTAGCGGCAGGAAACTGCCGCTAAAACGGCGATAGTGGGCTTGCTAATATGCGTTATGGAATTCCAATAGAAGCCCAGGTTAGATGTCCTGCACATCTTACCTGGGCTTCTATTGGAATTCTATAACGCATTTTAGCAAGCCAATTATCGCCGTTTTAGCGGCAGTTTCCTGCCGCTAAAACGGCGATAATTTTAACGTGGGTCTTGCTAATATGCCCCTTAGAGTTCCTTCAAAACGAACGCTGCCAGTTAGTCTGACATAGACGTTGCCTATCACTTTATGCTGCAAGTTAACTCCAATCCACGTTCATTGCACTTACAACTGCCAATACACATGAATGGCATCAGTTCAACATATAGATAAATAGATAAACTCCCGGGCTGTCAGATAATATCGAAGAAACACTGCCTGTTCCTTTAGAAATAAACACTGCCAGTTGCTCTTTCTGATCCACCCAACTTCAAAGCAGCAATTCAGAAGGCTTTATGAACTCATGCAGCAACTCCTTGTGCCCCCACACTTACTGACATCTGTTTTAGCACATCGGGGCAAACCGGCAAGCAGACTTGTTGGCATCAGTTTATCAAGACCATTGATGTAAAGAAGGTCAAATGCCCCAGATTGCTGGCTGTCCAGATGATAAGGGACACCGGTGGGGCTAACAGGGACGTTTCTCTTCCTTCAAGCTTCAGGTTTCTTTACTTCAGTTTCTTCAGCAGGTTCAGATACACTCAATCTTCCACAACATGTAGGTAGTTTCTCCAAATCAACATCAGTGTTGTAAAGGAAGGAAGTCCAGGTAGCCATAGGATAGATTGTAGAATAAGGTTTATTAAGACTTAGTGCCAGATGTACGACCAATTTGCGAGCGCAAAATCGGTCGCAAACCAATTTGCGCATGCAAAATTGGCAGTACGCATTGTACGAAAGGCACTCGCTAAACCAAAAATAGCGATGCGTATGAATACCGACTCACAATAAAAGCGACCGGTATTTGTGCACCAAAAAAAGCAAATCACAATTTGCGAATCGCAAATCACAATGTACAGACCATTCGCAAATAGCGAATATGCGCAAAATGGCTTGTTTGCGCATGCAATTTACCATGAATCAGAAACAGGTGGTAAACAGGCCCAACCTATAAAAGCAGGCCCAGAATGCATCAGAAACCTTTTCACAATGGCTGCCCTGTATGTGATAGCGAGGAGGATGCGGATACTGGCTGCTCACCAGAGGATGCGCAGACAAGAGAGGATATTCACAGTCAGGCTAACCTTGTTTGAGAAGACAGAGGAGGAGATATATCACCAGCACAGGCTGAGTAGCACTGTCGTCCTAGACCTCATAGACACCTTGAAGCCACAATAGGAAAGCAGAACCCAGCACAGCAATGCAATCCCCACACGTGCAGGTGTTATGCACCCTTCACCTATTGGCCACTAGTAGCTACCAAGATGTCATTGCAGTGGCTGGAGGTGTGTCGCAGAGTGCGCTTTCGCGTTTCTTTTACAATTTCCTAGATGCCATGCTACACCACATACATCAACACATCTACCTGCCCAGGAATGATGTGGAACTGGTAATACAAAACTGCAATTTTACAGAATAGCAAGGCTTCCACAGGTCATATGTTGCATAGATGGGACCCATGTGCCCATATGTCCCCCATCCCGCATAGAATACATATTCCGCAATAGGAAAAGCACACATTCCCTCAACATCCAAGTTGTCTGTGTCATAAACAACATTATCACAGACATTGTGGCCAAATATCCTGGGAGCACCCATGACTCATGCATCTTCAGACACAGTGGCATATACCATAAATTAGAAAGAGGGGACTTTGATGAAGGATACCTACTAGGTACTCATATGTCATGTCAACACTGAAATGTATTTGCACTTTCATGTCTGTCTGCGTGTTGCCTCACCATCATATTTTAATTACCAGGTGACAGCGCGTATGCCCTGCGGCCATGAATACTCACACCGTACCTGTCGCCAAACAACCCAAATGAGAGGTGGTACAACATAGCACATAGGCGCACCAGATCTGTGATTGAGTGCACTTTTGGTATCCTAAAATCGCGCTTCAGGTGCCTTCACAAGAGTGGCGGAGCCCTGCAGTATGCACCTGAGACGGTCTGCAAAATAGTGGCATCATGTACCATGCTCCACAACATGGCCTGCAGGAGTGGCTTGCCCATGGATGTGTCTGACTCAGATTCGGAGGATGATGACCCAGGATCACCTGCCCAACAGCAAAAGGATGGTAGCTCTGCAGCAGAGGGGAGGAGGTGCAGGGACCAGATAGCCAGCAATTATTTTTCAAGGTACGTCCAAACTAATGACACACTACCCTCTACAAAAGACAGTACAGAATGTGAATGTAACTTTAAATTTAGCTTTAATGTGCAAGCTGGCACAAACAAAATATGGACAACCTCTCCATATAAAAACGCATAAACAAACAAATGCAGCAGTGTATTGTGGTTACAGCACCACAAATGCAAACAATGCTATGGGCCCATGACTGTGCAGTTACTGTCCACAAGTCACTTCCTGCCTTTACGTCCAGCCTGGGTAGAGCTTGTACCTGGTACACCTGCCTGGCGGCTGCTGCTTCTCCGCAGCATTGGTATGTCCGCTGCAGACATGTAACTGCAACTTGAGACCTCACTGTCAGCTCCCTCAGTTGCACCCCAACTGGCAAACATGTGAGTTTGCAGTGTCTCCACTGCTGCTGTAATCTGTTGCAGGCTGCTTGCCACATCACCACTGTAGTGGCCCATCTCCACCTGGAGCCCTAGGGTGCGCTTCGTGTGTTGGGTATTTGCCTGCGCTAACCTCCAAATGGCCCTGGTCAAAGCGTCCATCCTGTGTCCCCTGCTGTGCTCCATGCATCTTTGCTGCCCCCTCTCCTCAGCCAATTCCTTACACAGATCCCCAATTGCACTGGTGAGGGCATCAAATTTCTCCTCCATGTGGCACTGGTTATCAGCCATCTGCTGAGTTATGTCCCTGCATCCCTGGCTCAGCTTCAAGTTCATCAGCCTTACTTGTTTTTGTTGCAGGCGCTGAATTCGGAGCATTGACTGTTCCAGGCCGCCAAAAAACACCTGATTGGATGCCCCAGCAGGTGGCTGGGTGTTCAGACTGGCTTGCATCCGCCTTCCCAACTGCTGGGTTGGACGCACCAGCCAGACCCTGGTGACAGGAGTGCATCGTGCTCGTGCTGTGTGCCGTGATGCTGTCATCACACTTGCTGGAGCCTGTGTTGAGGTCGATGTACCAATATCTTGGACTTCGGGACAACTTGGACCACTTGATGTTCCCCCATCCTGCCCTTCCTCCATCTGGGCCTGCTCTGGCTTCCCTCAGTGTCATCTGCACCGTGCTCTCCTCCCAGAGGTGTATCTGTGTGGCAAAAGATGTAAGGAGACAATCAATTATGTGAGTCACTATCTCAGTGGTGTTGCAATGTTTTTCAGCTTATGTAATTCCGTAACTACACTGTGTGTGTCAGTGACTAAGTTTCCCATAATGCACCACTTGTGTTTTTGGGTGTGGTGATAGACTCTTGTGTGTAGATGATTGGCATAAATGTGCAGAACAGGCTTAAGTAGTGGAGTCAACATATCTTACACATTTCACACTTACCAGGGTGTGTTGTTGTCTGGGATATGTCGAGGGTCCCAAAACCAACAACTGCCTCCCTCTTCAGGGTACTCTCCACCATGGCCTCTGCTGCAGATGGTTCTGATGCAGTAGATGGCTCTCATCCTGTCCCTTGGACTTCTCGCAGTCATGCTGCCACCCTCTCCTTGGCCCTGGAGCGCAGATCATACCATCTTGTTTGATGTCGTCCAGGGACCTGTGTGCCACACCCAGGGCATTTATGCGCAGCTGCATTTCCCTCCAGATTTTGCGTTTGTCCGCTTCTGGGACACTGTGCGATGCCCTCCCAAACAGCTGCTCATGGTTGTTGCAGCATTCCTCTATTATGATATCTATCTCCTTTTCTGAGAATTTCAGCTTCCTCAGACGCTCCTTTCTAGCCTTGTCACGGCCCTTGCTGCTCATGATTTTTCAGGGAGCCTGCCTGCAGTGTTGAGCTATGCTGCTGTACCTGACCATGTGCTTGCTAATCTGCTCAGGACTCCCCAGAGACACCACTTCCTGTTTTGGGGTCCTTAACCTCTCACAGGAATTGTTTTTGCCTTTTTTTCTCACGTCCACAATTTGTGTGCGCTGATTGGGCTTGTTGTGGGCACCCTCGCTATTTGGGCCCGCTATAGGTTCTTTTCAACCGGGGACGCTATTTGCAAGTGCGTACCGACTCTCAAATAGCCGGTACGCTAAATTGCGATGCGAGACATTAGGGACTCGCAATCATGATACCTTTTTGGTACGTAGGTATCGTTTTGCGAGTTGCAAATTGTAAGTTGCAAATTGGGGCAATTTGCGACTTGCAATTTTGGATGGTCGTACATCTGGCCCTTAGTTACAGTTCACAATCGTCCTTTCACAACTATTTACTTTGTTTTGGTTTTTTCTGGGGCATGTTGCTTTAGTTTGTCTCGTTTTTCCTTTTTGGCAGGGGAGAAGTAGCCAATATGGGAAGCAAAGATGCAGAAATCTCCGGTGGGATAGTTGTGATACAATGGTTATTGCTAGGCTTTACACGAGTGCTTATTGGTGACTTGCTCGGATCTTTGGAGCTACTAATTGTAAATTTGTCCAAGATTTCAGTGGTAGCATATTGGGTTGCGCAACCCTCCCCATAACACTTGCAATTTCTCTGTCAATTATTCCCATTGCACCGGAGATATAGTTAGTTATAGAATTAGCATTTCCAATCTGATTAAGCTTGCCTGTAATGCTCTGTCATTTTTTGCTTCCTCATTCATATAAACCCAATAACTCCAATGAAGAACTAATGAAGACACTACTCGCTCACAGTACTATGCCGAGTACCAGATGTTAGTAGGGTGGCCTAGCCTTGTCCGGCCATGGACTGGTGCAGATGGGCCCACTCTTGGCCTGGTCTTCGCCTGTGTACTCACCCAGACGCGTCCTGTGCCCATGGGTCTCCTTGTGCTGAAGAGCGCCCTGGTACATTGGAGCCCCTTCTCCTGGGCTCAATAAGTAGATGCTGGGGACTGGAGTCCACCTCTGCAGCAGCGATAAGAGTGTCCTGTGCCCACGGGTATCCTTGCGCTTAAGAGCTCGCTGGTGTATTGGAGACCCTCCTGGGCTCAAAAATGGATGCTGGGGAATGGAGTCCCCCTCTGCAGCATTGATAAGGGTGTCCTGCACCCACAGGTCTCCTTGTGCTTAAGAGCACGCTGGTACATTGGAGACCCTTCTCCTGGGCTCAATTATGGATGCTGGGGAATGGAGTCCCCCTCTGCAACAGCAATAAGGGCATCCCACACAGTCATGATTAGTTCCAGGGTCTTCATCAAAAGCATTAGTGGTGATCTTAGGCAGAACAACTACAAGTAAGCTTTTTGGGCTGAGCAAGAGCCCTGTGGTGCAGTAGGATGAAAAAATGCCTCTTCATATAATGGTAGACTATTCTTGTTTTACCCACTTTAACTGATTGTATCGGGCTAACTATCAAGCCCTTAGTAGCGCTCTGCCCTTCCATGAAGCAAACTACCTTAGCACTAAAGACTGTTAGAATGCACATTTGCTCAGTGTCATCCAGCCTGCAACTAAGCTTAACTCCACTCTACATACTGCCATGAACGTTGAATTACCAACATTCCAGGTGCAGTGTAAGTGACATCACACATTCTTTAACCTTAGTGGCATCACAGGAAGTGACATCATCACCTGACTGTTTATCCCGAATCTTCCCAAGAAGTGATATTGTATGACTTTACCCTGATTACTTGAGAATAATTGTCATCATAGATGTTCGATCAAGATCATGGTAGGTCAAATGAGAGGAACTCGATGAGCAGCTATCAAAGTTCCAGAAACTGCTAAAAGGAGTTGCACAATTGGCCATGAGAGGTCAAACACCGATTGTGCATGCATGATGCATCAGAAGACTTACACCAAAGTAGGCACAAACCAATATCCCAGAATACCGCAAGGGTTGGATAAAGAGCGCAACATTTTCACTTCATTACCAAAGGTGGCAAAAGGGTTAGAACCAGAGATGAGTTGCAAAAAGAGAAGGCATTCTATTAAAAATTCCCCTTCAGTTGCAAGTACCCTGGAAAAGTCAACACCCCTCAAAGTGTTCCATCAAGAAATAACAACACAATCCACACACTTGGTGAACCAGATCACCGAGCTGGCAAAAAAGAACATACTACAGGCACAGACTCTCCAACTTTCTAACAACCCTGGACCAACATCAGCTGCCCACAAAAAAAGTAGATGAGAAACGATCACAGATCATTGCCAGCCAAATTTTATTAAATCAGAAAACCCAGCAAGAAGTGAAGAAATATGAAAACGTACTTAAGAAGCCATAGAAAGAAAAACACAGGGAACTTGTTGTAAGTGTTAAAACTATCACAAAATTCCAAATCATGAACCAGTGCTCTTGGAGAAAGGATCCAGTGGCGGAAACACTGGCCCTACATGATATGTGGACCTCACCCCGGGGAAAACAAGCACAGACATAACAAACGAACGCTATGAAGGTGGCATACGGTATTGGCAAAAACAACTTGGTTCACTGTCAATCAATATAGATCTAATTGCATATGCACCAATGGACCAGGATCTCAGAGACCAAGATCATGTGATGGCTCCCGAGTCACTGGAAGATCATCATAGCGATTGCCCCTGATTGGTTGGGATTACCAGACAGCCCTGCAGTCTCTAACAAAGGCACGGAGTGAGGGGACTGGTCAATGGATGAAAAATAGTGAGCATCCCAGCAAACAGGCATGGACCCAGACCACCTGATAGAAATCCAAGGGACGTTTGTGCTTACAGGCAAATGGCAATGAAAGTAACTGCAACAGTAAGTGCAAAGAAGCATTGTCACAGCCAACAGGTCTAGCTTTAATTTGCTATCCTTTGCAAACTCGGGCATGCACGAATCTGAATGCCTTAAGTACTGTCTTGGTGGCTTTGCCAATATTTGTTATATTTGGTATCTGTTATTCAATAGCTGCCTCCACAAAATCTGCATTATTCAAAGAAGGAAACTAAATAAAATATTGCATTGTAGAAATAAACAGGGGTATGTTTTCAAGCCATCCACTTGCACAGTTCTTGTCATTTATATTAAGCTTAACTCACAAAACTACCAGATAAGAAAAGGTGAACTAGAGTAAGTAGCAACTGGACTACAATGTAATTGCTATACAGATTGCAATGCATGCTTTCCTTAGTAGGTGGAATGAATCACCAAACAGCATGAGCTAAGAAAGAAATACTCCTCAGGGCAGAGCAAAAGGCCATTCTATGTATATTTTAAAGAATTTTTAACAAAAGGTCATCTTCAGATGTGCTGTCAAGCCAGACCTAAAAAAATACAGATAAAGAGATGACATATACTGGGATGAGGGAGGGCAGCCAATGAATCATGTCGCCAGGTAAATTAGCTCATAGGGCAACAAATAACTGATGTTAAAGATGTAGCGCTGGTTCTATAAGGAACTGGATATGTAAAAATTTTACTGAAGACAACTGCGCAAGGGACCTCATAGCTTGAAATGAGAAAGGTGATCATGAGTGCGACATCTTCATACTTTTAGACGTATCCACTGGCTCCTAGACCATAGATCATGCTATTCTTCTGTCCTCACATATACCACTAGGCATCCCAGGCCTATCTAGGAAAAGGCTCATAACCTACCTCTCCGACTACTCTTTCTCAGTCATCTGGGATTTCCTTAATATCAAGAATCACAATTCCCATGGGTTTAAATTAAGGATCTGCCCTCAGCGCTCTCCTAATCTCACCCTACAACTCTCTAAGGCATATCTTCTCTTGGATTTTATTATCATCTTTATGCTGACGACACCCAAATCTTTTTCACATTCCCAACATTTTCACCTTTTCTGCAAGCTTGCATCTCACGATATCTCACTAACGTCGGTCATAGGATGGCCATATGGTCTTGTCATACTAAACGCTTCTAAATTCCCGGTCCTGTAGTTTCCCTCCTCGTCTGTCCCTATGGCTCTGACTCCATCAGTGTTCCCCTGAGAGCCTCCTAAAGTTCACCTCCTCAACAGATACCTTGGAGTCCTCCTCAGCCAATCCAAGAAGATGGAACCTTTCATAATAAAAGCAACTTCGGCAAAATATAAAATATTCACAAGATCCACAGATTACATTCAATGAAGCCAAAACACTTATTAACGCTGTAGCTCTGGCCAAGATGGGCTACTTCAAAGGCTTACATTTGAGCCTACCGCAATACTCATTCACCCCACCAGACAAAGTCCTAAACCTTATTTAAAAATCCTTGTACAATCTTCCCACACACAATCCCACGCCATCTTAATGCCACCAAGCCAGCTGGCTGTCAGCCAATTACAGAGCAATACACAACCAAGTGATGGTTGTATTGAAACAGTAAGTGGCAGTGCCCCTAACAAATTCTCTATTGTACTACCCTGAGACACCACGACCCAGAACCTAAGATCTGTTGACTGGATTCTACTAGTTGCACCCAAGCTCACCCGTGCTGCTTCTAAGTCTTTGTGATCTGTCCTACTCCACTGGAACTCTTTATCACCCGACACCTGGCAATACCATGTCATCTAGAGTTTAAGAAAGAGCTCTTGTATCTAGATGGAAACAAGCATGACTGCCCCATGCCTCAATGGATATGTGTATACTACATAACTATATGCCTTACGGTTACATTGGGGTACTTTGATGTTTCCTGTAGGATTAAACATGTGATATGCCCATTGTGGGTGGGTGCACGGCTGCATCCCTTCCCGACTATGCTGGGTTTCAAGAAATGGGATTTGATTGGCCTCTCCTCCCTCGAGGATGTGCAGGATGCAAAGTTGAGTGTCCCGTTTACACATTTGCAGGCGGAATATGACATGGCCCCCTCGCAAATCTTTAAATACCTACAAGTAAGGCATACATTACAGGCCAGGATCCCTAGGGATGAAGAAACTAAAGAAGACCCCCCATTAGAGCTCCGGATACTAGACAGACATTTGGACAGCAAGGCCAGCTCTCTTAGGTATGCTACACTGATGAAAAATATGCAGGGGGACTTAACAAGGCTCAGGGAACAATGGCAGGCTGAGGTAGGAGACCTGAAGGATGTGGACTGGGGGAAGCTTTACAGTTCTCATGAGTGGTGGTGACCGTATGGGCGAATTTCTGTCTCATTCAACTTAAAATCCTACACAGAATGTACTACACCCGAGTCTTGTTACATAAAATAGGCAGGGCTGCAGGTGATCGTTGCCTCCAACAGGGTGGCCAAAGAGGCACTTTCCTCCCAACGCTTTGGGAGTGCCCGAATCTTACTTTCCTCGGGGAGGGAGTGATGGCACACCTGGGGGAGGTTGTTGGGATCCCCATACCATTGATTACATCAGGGGCGCTGTTGAGGATTTGGACAGACTCCAGGATTTGGACTCCAGACTCCAGGGTCTCTTCTTATGCCAGGCTCTTGATTAACCTGGGCTACGCAATGGCAAAGAGAGACATTGCTATACACTGGGGTAGTCGGCTTTGTCTGAGGTTAATAGAGTCGTGAGAAGGGATGGAACTGTGCAGAGTGAAGGAAAGAATGGTGTATGAGGGGTAGGGATGCATGAGAAAATATGGGGGGCATGGATGGGGAGGGAACCAGACTTTGACTGCGGGGTAGATAACGCAAAGTGTGGTAAATCCTTTTGAGTGAGAGGGGGTGAGAGGTGTGGATAGGCTCCGGGTGGGGGTTGCTCTGCTGCTGGCGGCTTGATTTTATAAGATTCAAGTTTTGTTTGTTGTTTATTGTATTGTTTGGTTAAAATCAATCAAATATATTTTTAAAAAACAAAACGTGATATACATACAGATGGTGCACTTGATCTTTTCAGTTTAGTGTTACTCACCTCACCCTCAATGTTCTGCCATTGTTTCTTCTTTAAAATGATTCTGGGAGGAGGGTCCAAGATGGCGGCGTGAGCAGACGTGCCTGCCGTGAGCTCCATCCCTGCCTGGAATTTTGCATTTAAAATAGCCTCCCCCCGGTCCACATCTCGCTCAAGGGGGGTTTAACAACACCGGCAGGTGCACGGCACGACTTGGCGAGTCGATCGGCACGCCTCGGCCAGTACTTGGGGCGGAGTGTGCTGAGCGGGTGACGAGGCCTCCCACGCGGGCCTGGAGCGGTGTCGCGGTGGCCCTGGTGGCCTATTCTGCAGCCACCAAGAAGGCACCCAGGAAGACGTATCTGGCGGGTCCAGATCTCTGACTCTCGCCCGAGGACTCGAGTTGCCTGATGTGCGAAGGAGTCGTGGGGGGAGTGCCGTGACGGGGCTCCACTAGCAGAGGCTCGGTTGGGGAACGACATCGGCGGTGCTTCGGCAGAGGCGGTCCCGAGGGCCGCGGGGGTCCCAGAAGCGCTGGCCAGAACGACAGTAAGTGCACGCCCCCCCCTACGGCTTTCCCGAAGTAGCGCCATCCTGCCACAGTCACTGCGGAGTAACCGCCAACCCCCGAGCTCACTGGGACGCACGCTTGTCTGCGACATCGGAGGGCGGCACCCTGGGAGTTGGGTAGGCCCCACTGCGTCTCTGCACGGGGGCAGGCAACGCTCACTGTAGAGCCCCCCTCCTGTGATCTGCTCCCACTCTGCAGCGCTTGGGTTCTGCCGGCTCTTGGCTCTTAGGTCCTGGACTGTTGTGCCCTGATTGCCCCTGATCGGCCCTCTCGAAGCAGCACCTGTGCACCAGGGATCAGGAGGGCTGCAGATGGGTTGAGGCCCTCCCCTGCCCTCCAGCAAACAAATTCTCTTGACCTGGACGTTCCGGCCCCACTCGGGGGCATTCACACGGGCTCTTGGAGTCCTCCTTCAGGCACATGATCTGTGGGGTTGGGGCCGGTGGGAACTACCTGACCACGTGAGCCCGCAGCATCTCGGCAGCACACTAGAGGCCCACTTAGACCGCGTGGGGAACCGGTCCCGGCCCAGCAGCCTGCACTGGGGGGGTTTCCTTGTTTGGGACCGGTCGGGTCTACCTCGGCAGCTCTCCCCTTGTGCACTGGGGGTCTCCCAACTGACGCCCGGCCTCTGTGAGGGGGGCTGACGGGGCATACACGACTGTCTGCGAGCCACCCTCGGCCTGGACTTCCGGAGTCCCCTCCCAGTGATTTAAGGCCTAGTCTTGTCTTCCCCTATAATTCTGGAATCTTTGGGACACTGGCGCTCTGATTGCTTCTTCCCCCACCACCGGCAACCTCCCACGGTAGCCACTTACCTCACTGAGCCCACACTTGGCTATGGCAACCGCCAAGGCTAAAAAAGACCGTTCTGTCAAGGACATGCTGCTCAAGGGCCCAGCAGACACTCAACAAGAGAAAGCCACAGTGGTGGTCTCCAAATTGTCGAGCGGAATGGAGGGAGGGGATGGTGGTGTTACTCGCGAGTTTATGGAAGCTCTTTTCGCCTCACTACGTGAAGATCTTCAAACAGTTAAAAAAGACCTCACTTCGGAGCTCAGAGAGGCACGGCGAGACATTGATGCGGTGGGGGAGAGGGTAGCGGCACTGGAGGAAGGTTCCCTAACTAGGGATGCGGAGATTGACGCCCTGCAACAAGAAATCATCCGCCTGCAGGACCAGCAGCTTGACCTCCAGGCCCATGCCGAGGACCTGGAAAACAGATCCCGGAGGAATAACATATGCATTAGGGGCGCACCTACAGGGGACGAAGGAACAGATCTGGAGGGCTATGTGCAGGAGCTGTTCGGGAACATCCTGGGAGTATCTCCCTCCAAGACCATCAAGATCGATAGATGCCACAGAGTTGGCCCCCCCAGAGCGCTGCCTCGACCGCTGGCAGGCATCCTGGTGTGTGTCCACAACTTCACAGAAAAGAAGCGATCCTTAAAGCAGCCCGTGCAGATCAGGGGCTTCAGTTTCACGGCCATTCCCTCCATCTTTTTCAGGACTTAGCAGCATCCACACTATTGAAGAGGAAAGATTTTCGTCCGATCACAAGCCACCTCCGCTCTCGAGAAATATCCTATGCCTGGGGCCACCCGTTTCGCCTCATTTTCCAACTCAATGGCAGGACACTGCAGCTGCGCTCCCTGTCGGAGGCCTACAAAATCCTCGAGATCACACCTCCTGAACCGCCGCCTCAACGACCTCTGTCGGAGGAGAAAGCTCATGGATGGGACAACCGTGGGCCCAGGCGTGGCCCGAGATCTCCGCCCTACCGACCTGACCCTGTGACCATGGCAAAGGGGCGCTCGGAGGTGCTGTGCTCCCTTTCAGGTGGAGAGTCACAAGTCTCGGAACACCCCCCTTGAGGTACTGTATGTTTATGTCTGGGGGTATAATACATGGGCAGGGGCGGAGGCCTGGCACCTACTTGACTGGAGAAGACTGTCATCGCCGTGGCTGTCCCACTGGACTCAGACTTTCTTGTCTTGAAAGGCTCTATGACCCGTTGGTCTGCTACTTTCTTTTTTGTTTTGGTTTGCGGTTGGGGTAATGTCCTGGGGCTCTCCTTACGACTGGTACAATTTTGGAACAAGTTTGCATGTGCGCCTGTGTATGCCCCCGCCTTGCCTCGAGAGCCATTTGGGACCGCCCGACTGGCCCTGGGATGACCTCCCCGCTTCAGCGACGCTCCCCCTCTCATCCACCCTATGGGGGTTAAAATACTTAGCATAAATGTAAAAGGTCTTAACAGCCCCACTAAAAGAGCAGCGATTCTTTCCCTCCTGGAACACTCGCAAGGGGACATTTGCCTGCTCCAGGAAACGCACCTTTTAGCACAAGACACCCATAGAATGCACTCCAGGAAATTCCCACTGCAGTTCTGGTCGTCTATGAAGATGAAAAAGGGTGGAGTAGCGGTCTTTCTGTCTCACCGCTTTCATGGGGTAGCCCTAGACTCCTGCTTTGAAATGAAGGGCCGCGCACTGGCTATACGGGTTCAGTTAAGGACATTTCATTTCACGGTCGCTTCGCTCTATGCCCCCAATGAACGTCAAGAAGCCTTCCTAACTGAAGCAATCGCAGGGATACTCCAGTCCCCTGACCAAGCTCTTTTTATAGGTGGCGACCTCAATTTAGTTATGGATGGGGGTTTAGCTCGCTCTGCACAACGGACAGGACAGACAGGGGCCTTTTCACCGGAGGGGTTGGCCTGGTTGACTGATTGCGGGCTACACGACGTTTGGCGCTTGCAACACCCGGGGGATCGGGACTATACATTCTTTCCCGCAGCCCATAGAACCTAAGCACGGTTAGATCAATTCCTAGCTTCCCCTGCGGCATGGGAGCTCACCACTGACTCTTCCATTGAACCCCGCTCCCTCTCTGATCATGCCGCTATTACTCTTACCTTCTCTGTTCCCACACGCAGCTCCCAGCGACCCGCTAGGCGTCTACGAGAATCCTTGCTGCTTTCACCAGACACAGTGTCTTCCATCAGGCAGGTGATATCTGATTACCTGGCAGTAAATGATACCGGGGGAGGTCCCACTCTCTTCAGTCTGGGAGGCCCTTAAATTGGTTACTAGGGGTGCCCTCATTGCACAATCAGCACATGAAAACAAACTTAGAAGGGAAAAAAGAGAGGAGCTGGGGAAAACCGTACTAGAACTTGAGTCTATACACAAACGCACAGGCGCTCCTCGAGTCTGGCGTGAATTAGAACAGGCTCGGATTCAGCTTAAACGACTTGATCTAGACAGGGCAGAATATACTATGCTTCGCCTAAAACACAAATTTCACGTAGGCTCCAACAAAGGGGGTCGGATGCTAGCCCACTGCCTGCGTAGCACTCAGCACGCTAACACAGTTAAAGCCCTCCGAACGCGTTCAGGCACAGTAGCACAAGAGGCCACCGGTATAGTGGCGGAATTCCGGGCATTTTATTCAAACCTATACACGAAAGACCACTTAATGGTCCTGACCCACTTCCCTATCTCCAGTCGGCCGCAATCACCCCTCTACCACCGCAGGAATCTGACGCGCTTGACCAGCCCATCAGGATTGAAGAGGTGATCGCTGCAATCACCAGACTAAAGCCCATGAAAGCACCGGGACCGGATGGCTTCAGTGCAATCTTTTATAAGACCTTTTGCAAGGAGTTAGCCCCTGTCCTGACCAGATTATTCAATTCCTTTGCTGAGACCGGCCCGCTCACCGAAACTATGCTACAGGCGTCCATCTCGGTGATCCCCAAACCAGGGAAAGACCCTGAGCTCTGTAGCTCATACCGCCCGATATCGCTGCTGAATGTCGACACAAAGCTTTTCACTGGCATCCTGGCATATCGTCTCAATCCCCTGATGCCGGGTCTGATCGACCCAGACCAAGTAGGGTTTATCCCCTCTCGTCAATGTGGGGACAACACAAAACGTCTATGTCACCTCATTGACAAAGTTCAACGATCCCGAGAAGAGGCCCTCTTGCTGGCAGTAGACGCGGAGAAGGCATTCGATAGGGTGCACTGGCCCTATTTGTTTGCGACCCTTCAGCATTTTGGGTCGGGAGGCCGGTTCCTGAATAGGATCCGTAGCATTTACAGTGCACCCAATTCAACGGTACGGGTGAACAGGGTGAGTTCGGAGGGGTTGCGAGTGGAACAAGGTACCAGACAAGGTTGCCCGCTTTCCCCGCTCCTGTTTGCCATTTATATGAAACCATTTGCTCAGAGGCTAAGGGATGATCCCGGAGCGGTTGGCATTAAATTTGGGGTGGACCAATATCTCATCAGTCTTTATGCTGATGACACTATTTTCTCTATCGCTCAGCCCCTTTCCTCGCTAGCAGCGATCATCTCAGAATTTGAAGCTTTTGGGGCAGTGTCAGGCTTCAAGATGAACCTATCCAAATCACAGATCCTGAATCTCATCACTCTTCCGGACACCGAACGGGCTCTCCGAGCACAGTATGAATTTCAATGGGTGAAGGAGGCGCTCCCGTATCTGGGCATAGTTTTGGACCGGACCCTTGCTAGGACAGCCAAGATTAATTACTCCGTACTCGGAGCAGCGATCCATAGAGACCTAGACCATTGGCAACGACTGCCCTTGTCGTGGCTGGGCAGGATTGCTACGGTAAAACTGAATGTCCTCCCGAGGGCCTTATTTGTCTTTCAGGCGCTTCCGCTCTCCCCTCCGCTGGGGCAACATGACAGCTTCAGCAGACCATAGACCTCTTCATTTGGGGTGGGACGAAACGTAGACTACAGAAACAACTCTTACAACGCACAAAACAGGAAGGGGGCTTGGTGGTTCCAAATGTCCTGCGATACTACCAAGCCACCCAACTCATATTTCTGGTGGAATGGAACCGTCCCATAACCAAAAAGCACTGGGTCTTCATGGACCAAACGGTGACAGGCTCCCACATTTGGAGGGAGTTGTGGCTCCCGCGAGCCCACAGAGCCTGGGGCTTATACTTGTCCCCGGTCACGAGCACTACTCTCAAGGTCTGGGACAGAGTGGGACACACAGCTGGTCTTTCGTCATTCCCCTCTTCACTGACCCCGATGTTCGCCTACCCGGAATTCCCGCCGGGCGTCTCGCCACAGGTGGCAAAACGCTGGGTAGCTGGTGGATGCACGAGAGTGGGCTGCCTCTTTGATTGATCTGGTATTATTCCTTTCGACAAGTTCAAATCCCAATACTCATTGTCGAAACAGACAGGTACACAAATACTCAACTTGCTCATTGGCTACTGAACCGCAAGGTACTACCCAACGTAGGGAGGCCCATGACCCCTTTCGAGAAGTGGGTTTTTCTAAAATCGGATGATAAGAAACTCATCTCTGAAATCTACCGCTTCTTAATGACAATCTCACACACACAAGACGCCCGGTCAAAGACGATGGGAGGCAGAATTGGGACGCAACCTCTCCGATAAAGAGTGGGGGGACATATTTTACAGGGCTCACCATACAACATTCAACACAGGCCACATTGAAACAGCGTATAAAATCACCTCCTATTGGTACTATACTCCCACACGCATGCAAAAGTGGAACCCACTCTGTGATGGCCAATGTTGGAGAGGATGTGGAAACCCCAGGTCACTACTTCACCTGCTTTGGAACTGCCCCAAGCTTATGAGATTCTGGGAACAAGTATTAGACAATTTAGACGACGCCTTCCAGACAGAAATACCTTGCTTCCCTGCATACACACTACTGGGGCTTCCCAACGCTCTCACTTACCCACTCCGGTCCATTAGGGGCCGACAGATGGCGATGGCTCTCAATGCCTCTCATAGGATCCTGTTGGCGCATTGGGGCTCGCATACTATACCGGACCATCGGCAATGGCTTCATCAACTCTGGACACTTTTGGGCATGAACGCCTGTCTATGCCGGCTAGCACAGACCCCTCTACATACGCGAAAATATGGTCCCCTTTCATTACTATCCTATCTAAGGAATTCAGAGAGTTGAACTGCCTGGCATACTCACGTATACTTAGATTGGCTCCACTGGATTAGGAGGGGGCTGGGTCACCGCGGCATGGCATTCCCGAAACATTCCGGCTTCCCTAACACACGCTTACACCTGGGCAGGCATTGTCGGAAGGAGAGAGGGTGGGGGGTGGGTTAGGGAGGGTTTCTTGTTTGTCTTTGGTTGTTACTTTATGCCAAGTTGTTTCTTATTTCCACTGCAACGCTATATACTTATTGCATTCAGCATAGCGAAGGCATGAGAAATGTTTGTACCCACTGGGTTCTTAGTTTTCGCGAGGACTGTCCCGACTTAGGAATGTCCCTCTACGGGACCAGCCCATTTTTGGTTGTAGGCGTCATGCTGTGTACTCCCCCATCACCCCGAGTTTCGCTGGCTTATATTCCAGGGACAGTTATGTTATGTTAATATGTTTTGTATAGCGCACAGCTGCCCCAGCAAAGAGGCGTCCCAGCGCTGAAGCAGAAACATAGAGGCTGGAAGTCAGAGAAAGCACTAGACTATGGGGAAAAGATGGGTTTTAATTGCTCTGCGAAAGACCAAGTAATTTTCCATGGCACGAATGGAGTATGGTAGAGCATTCCAAAGCTTGGCAGCCAAAAGACGGAAAGAGCGTCCGCCCGACCGTACCTTCCTCGTACGAGGCACAATTGCCAGGTGTTGTCCAGTAGAGCGAAGCTGGCGCGTAGGGTGGTAAGGTGACAGCAGATTGGTCAGGATGGCCGGAGAGGAGAGTTTCAGGATTTTAAATGCAGTACGCTACAGTCCGCTATTACACATTTGATTTCTGTAGCCGGCCCAGTTGGGGTTGTAGTCAATCTGCTGTGTCATTGTAGTGCTTTTTCTCAAATTAATAAAAAGTTTTAATCCATAAAATGATTGTGGCCAAAATATTACTGTTGATAAATACACAAATACGGCGCAAGCTGGAACAGGAGGCAAAAAGACCTATCATGCTAACACAAGAAGAGAAGCCAGCGAAGATCAGAGGTAAGAGTAAAGAGCTACAACAGGGATGCCCAGCCATGGGATAGGAGCCTCGAATGAAAAGCGGGAACTGACAAGACAAGGGGGGTGAGCACAGCTTTTAGATCAATCCACACTAACAAAAGCAAAGGAGGCAAGGGTAGGAAATGAGCACCAGATCAGAGAAACATTCACTTCCAAGTGAATTCAGCAATTGCTTAAAGCAAATGTCTTAAAACACAAGAGGGACAAGCAAAGAAGGCATGAGCTTGGAGATGTAGATGGGCATAAGTGGGGTGGCAGAAGGGCAGGGCAGGGAGGCAGAAGGCACCAAGGCAGTAGCCAGAAGCTTAAAATACCCCCCACTTCGAACCAAAGCTTTTATGGCACCAAACAAACTAAACAAGTCACCACGACCCTCCTCAGTCGAGCCCTCTTGTCCTTTCCATCCAAGCATCTATCCATTCATCCTTCCTTCCACCTGCTGATATCCACAATTTCACCTTTACATTCTGTCATCCATGAATTCTTTCATCTATCATTCAGTCTTTCACTATTCCGTCCATCCGCCCAGCCATATTCAAACCTATGCATGCATCTCCAAACCTATCCATCCCTCCACCCTTTCACTCATCCATCTCTACATCCACCCTTTTACTAATTCAACCATCCTTTCTGTCATTCATCCAGCCAACCATCCACCCATTCACTCCATCTATGCAACCTTTCACTCCATCCATCCACCCGTGTACTCCATCCATCCATCCTCCCTTTCACTCATTCATCAATCCATCCTTTCACTCAGCTATCCAATCATCCATCATTTCACTCATCCTTCCACCTAACCACTCATCCATCCATTTTCGTTTTCACTCACACATCCACCCACTCACCCATCCATCCATGCTTTCGCTCATCTGTCCATCCATCCACGCTCCCTTTCACTCATCCATCCATTCTTTCACTCGTCCATCCATCTACCCTTTCAGTTATCCACCGTCCCTTTCACTCATCCATTCTTTCACTCATCCACCCATCCTCCCTTATATCCTCCCACCCATCTACCCTCCATTCTTTCTCTCATCCATTTTTCCTCTCATCCATCCTTTCACTCGTCTACCCTTTCACTCATCCATCAATCCCTTCACTCATCCATCCACCCTTTCACTCCATCCATCTGTCCATCCTCCCTTTCACTCATTTCATCTATCAATCCATCCATCCTCCATTTCACTCATCCTTCCGTTCTTTCACTTATCCATCCTTTCATCCATCCATCCACTATTTCACTCATCCATCCATTCTTTCACTCATCCATCCTTCAAGTCATTCATCCATCCATCTACCTATCCATCCATTCATCCTTTCACTCACCCATCCATCTACCCTTTCACTCACACATCCATTCATCTATCCTTTCACTCACTAACTTTCCCTGTCTGCCAAGTTGCAGACAGAAGAGGCCCATCAAGAACTCAGACGCGCTGCCGCTTCTAAAGTTGGGGGATCACAGCGTCCCAGCATCCATCCATCAATCCATCCATCTACCCTTTTGTTCATCCATCTCACCACCCTTTCATTCCATCCATCTACCCACCCTTTCACTCCACACATCCACCCATTCACCCTTTCATCAATCCACCCACCCTCTTTCATTCATCCATTCTTTCACTTATCCATCTATCCACACATGTATCCATTCATTCACCCACACTTTCGCTTATCCATTCATTCTTTCACTCATCCATCCTTACATCCATCTCCTCACTCATTCATCCACCCACTCACCCTTTCACCCACACACCTATCCATCAGTCCTTTCACTCACTCACTCAATCAACCAACCACCCTCCTTTCACGTTATTTAAGAGCCTTTGCCTCCTGAGCTGCTGACAGTAGAAACCCATCAAGAATTCAACCCCGCTTAAACTGCAAAAGCAGGAGTTCACAACGCCCCTGGAAGGCATTATCAGGGAGGTGCAGATGGGCACAAGCAAAATGCACAAGAGTGGCATAGTTGTACGACAAAATACGCATGGCTAAACCACGCGTGCTTCAACAACATTGTCACAACTACGAATGCATCTTAACCATGCATTCATTTTCTACGCATGCCTGTACCACGCCTACCGTTACAATGCATTTCGTTGTAAAGGCAAGCTTGGTATAGTTAGTTGCGTAGTAACGTTCACACCCCAACCCCCCCTGCCCTGAGCCCTTAAAACCGGCCCTCAGCACTGCAATCCCCCCAAGCCCAGTCCTAAACACTACCCCAACCCCCCCCTCCACCCCCCCCACCCCCCCGCCCACCCTGAGCCCTAAACACCGTCCCCCAGCATGGTTAAGGCATATGCGTGTTTAAGGCAAGAGGTGTTCAGCTTGCGTGGAAACGGCATGTGTAGCTTAACCCATGTGATTAATGCCGTTTCGCAAGTGGCATGATTAGGGAGGCACCAAAGGGCGTGAGCAGAGAGATTCATTTGGGCAAAGCAGAGGTCGAATTGGGTGGGATCTGTGGGGTACGACATGTCCATACCTTTTTAATTTAACAAAAAAAATACCTCTACCTTTTCTTAAAAGACAATCACCTCAGCTGAGGAGAGTCTCCTGTGCAGTGAACCCGAGGTAGGGGCAGACAGCTAAACAAGAAACAAGCCTTCCTGCCAGGGTGCTTGATGCCTGAAAAAATGTGAATGTGTGCAGTTGATTAATTTGGAATCGTAAATGCTGGTAGGAAAGGGAATATTAACAAAGATTTATTCTTTTTGGGGGTACTGTAAGGGATTTACAAACTGAGCTATGGAGAGTATGCTTTTAATGGCAGTTATTAATAATGTTTGCTTTAGGTACCGTCTGCGTATTACTTAAATCTATATTTTGGAGCACTTTTTATCTTAAAAATACATCTTTTTGCACGTTTTGTGACTTCCTATCCTACACGTGTGTCATTAAAGTTTAAAATAATGATTTACATGTTCAAAGAGTTTTCTGTCACAGTCTGGGAAGTTGTAGCACTAAAAATACGAAGGTCCTTAGCCCCTACTGCACCAACCAGGATTCAATTCTGTGGCTCTCTGGTTAAAAAAACTGACATCTGCAGTGATCGCAGGAACCCATAGAGGCTTCATAACATAAAATAGTGCATTTCCTACTGATTAGTTTTTCTTGGATTTATTTTTCATTGAAGTTGTGTGTTATTTTATTTGCAGTTACCAGAAGGTGAAAGATCAACAAAATAGTGATAGCGTATTTTCTTTGCTTAGCCATGTCTTTGACCCTGCCCCCATGTTCACTGACCCCACCCCGCATTGCACTCAGTATCACAGGGGCAGATTTACAATTCCTGGCGCATCCCTGCAAATCAGCAGGGATGCGCCAGGAAACTTGCGACACGCATCACAATCCTTGCGCCACCACGGATGCGCCGCATTTACAATGCGGCGCATCATGGCGCAAGGATAGGCAGATGCGTGTCGCATCTGCCGTCGTAACGTTGGCGCAGTGCTGGAGTTGTGTCGGGGCGCGACGCAACTCCAGCACTGTACCAACCCGGCCTATCTTGCACATGGTGCCTCACACCTTACGCCTGCTTCAAGCATGCGCAAGGTTTAGACGCAGCGGGTCGGAAAAGTGACTGAGTGAAATCTTGTAGATTTCACTCAGCCACTTTTGCGAGGCGTTCCTGCGCTGGAACGCCCCTCCTGCTCCTGAACGCCCACATGAAACCTGACGCAGGTTTCATGTGGCGCAGGGCTTTACAACGTGACGCATCTCCCTAGATGCGTCACGTTGTAAATACCCCACAGCATGGCGCTGGCTTTACGCCGCCGTTGCGTCACAGAAGTGACGCAACGGCGGCGCAAAAGTGGCACACGGGGCTTGTAAATCTGCCCCACAGTTCCTGTACTTTTCTTAACTCACTTCGACCGTTAGGTACAAGCGAGGTGCAGCGTATGGCATGAGCGGGAGGTGCAGATGGGCACAAGTGAAAGGCACAAGATGGGCATGAACTGGGAGGGTTGTATGTCAGAACCACGCAGGCGTTAATCACACCTGCCTTAATAACGTGGTCCGAACAACGAATGCATCTTTGCAAAGCATTCCGTTATCACACAAGTCACTACAACGACTTGTCTTTGGGAAAGCTCTGCTCACTTAGTACTAGTCAGTTGGCAAGGAGGTGACAGTACTGAAAATGGGCACAAGTTAGAAGTGCGGGTGCTGACAGCAGGCCAGTACTGGCTCCTTTAAAAAACTGTCCAAAGTCAGGGGCAGCATCTCAGGAGCACCGGTGAAGAGTTAAACCAGCCCTCGGGCTCCCAGACTGTCCGACCCAGACAACCCGTGACTGCTTATGTACTGTACATCCAGTACGAAATGGAAGGCCGCTGTGGAAATCTAGACCACGTGTGCCAGCTGCTAATTAACGAGTTTTCCATGGCTTCTCTGATAACACAAAGATAACAGAATAGCGACAAGTGGTCATTACTGCTGAACTCTGCCCTAATTGTCTCATTTTGTATAACAGGAAACTAAACATCATGAAATAAAAGCAGCATTTACAAAACTGGCACTTCGCAGAAAAGGCAATACACATGCCGGTGACGTGCCTCATGTTACACTTTGTATTCTTCCAAAAGGGGCGGGGCGGAAGTGCTTTACTCCATTCTGTGAGCACTGCAGGCTCAAACCTGTCAATCAGGCAATAGAGCAATGCCAGACAGGCTGCCATTGCCAAAGGAAACAAGCATTTGCAATGCAATAGGTCTCGCATTTGTGAAAGTTAGAGTTTTTAGCGTTGAAAATGACAATGTTTTTTTACTTTTGTCTTTTAATTTGCAGTGGAGTGATTATATTTGCATAGCGCTATTGCCATTTGTATGACGTTGTGGTGCTGGAGAACCTGGAAATAGGTTATAAGGGAGGAGAGACAAGAGTTATATGCTGCATGAAAAATAAGTAACAAAATCCTTGAAAAAGCAAACATAGGTAATGCAAGATTAAGTAAAGCATGTGAAATGTTGGCAGGAACAACATGGTTACTTTAAAGGTTTTGGTTAATTAGAGCCAAAACACTTTACCGCCAGCCCGGAACTGCTCTCCTCT
Organism: Calotriton arnoldi; assembly: GCA_963921515.1. Lineage (NCBI taxonomy): Eukaryota > Metazoa > Chordata > Amphibia > Caudata > Salamandridae > Calotriton > Calotriton arnoldi. The sequence goes on along the minus strand of CAWUFW010000313.1, from coordinate 3,013,601 downwards.
AACAAATGCGCCAAACCACTGCATCGCCAGCGGACTCTAACTGTGGATTCACGCCAAAATACGATGATAATGAGAGCTATATTAAAGAAGCGGGAGGGGTAAGTGCACCGTGCACTCGTCTGATGAGATGTAAATGCCTTGTGCGCCCTCGGAAGCATCTGATGAGTCAGAGTTGGGGGGACGCGCATAACTGTACCTGCAGGGTAACAAACAACACTGCCGACTTTGGCCCTGGGGAACCTGGTTCAAGTCTCGGCATGACCCATTTCAGAAACATGTGTATGGTAAAAAATAAATTTAAACTTACAATAAATATTATTACATTTGTATTATTATTTTGAGTATTATATAGCGCTAGCTAGACCCGAAGGTATCAGAGCGGATTACATGTTATGTGATAACAATGCCATACCAGCTTCTTAGAAAGGTTGTGATGCTTGTTGTTGCATCTGAGGGCCCCTGGGCCGTACAGTAGCGGGCGCCGTGCGCGGGAATGCCGCGGCGAAATAAGGGACACACACTCGCGCTGGATATCAAGCGTGGACTGCCGTACGCAGCCCGCCCACCTTTATTTAAACTACGTGCTCCGCCTTCCGGCGTGAGCGCAGGGTTCGACTACTTCCGGCGTGTGCGCCGGCAACAATGAACTGGCACGCTAACTGTTACATCCCATCTCAACTCAGTCCTTGACTGGCTCCTGGGTGCCTCACCCCTCACTTACTTGGCAGGCAAGGTCTCTCAGGCGAGTGCTCGGCTGTGGATTGTCCCTCAGAGCATACCTGAGTTGCCCTCTGCTGGGTCTGGGTTCAGAGACTGGTATGCTGGGCGAGGGGGCCACCTCCTGGAGCTCTTGGGTCGCTTCCGGAGCCCTCGGTGATGGGGCAGGCTCCGGATGGTAGTCCTCTGCCTCTCTGGGCTCCGATTGGCTGTCGTCTGGTCCCTCAGGATTGTCAGCCGCCTCTGCATAATGGGCGGAGTTGGTCACTTGCTTAAACCACGATATGTTGCGGGTCACAGTCTCTCCTTCCTTGTCGACTGTCACCATGGTCCCTTCACGTCGACCACAGTCCAGTATCCATGTTCATAGCGAGTCCGGAATTTCCCTCCGGGCTTCCGGTCCTTCATGATGACGGTGTCTCCGCGGCGCAATTGGCGAGATACAGCTCTCCTGGCCTGGCTGGCTGCGTTATTCCGTTTCTCCCTTCTCCTGAGGGCGCCGTCTTCGTCAAAAGGAGGGGGTGTCCACCCCGGTGCGGTAGGGAAGCCATCCCGGCGAGTGCCGTTGAACATTAGCGCCCAGGGCGCATGACGCGTGGAGCTCTGAGGGGTGCTCCTGTATTCTCGCAGGAACTTCTGTAGGTACTGTTCCGGATCGGCGTGTTCAGCTACTGCAATGCGAAGGGCCTTGTTAATGGTCCTCATAAATCGTTCAATCTCGCCGTTGGCCTGAGGCCATTGCGGGGTGATGCGCCTGTGTCGGATGCCGTGGTGTTGTAGGAACTCCCGGAACTCGTGTCCTTGAAAGGGGGGTCCATTGTCACTCCTGAGTTCTTCCGGGCACCCGAACATGGCAAATATCTTCTCTAGTACTGGGTCGACATGCGAGAAAGCCGTAGAGTTGACAACCTCCACAACAGGGTACTTGGAGTAGCTGTCAATCAGGGCTAGGGTGACTCGTCCGTCCGGGAAGCTCCCGAAGTCCACACTTAGGGTCCATTACGATGGCGGGCGGACAAAGTCCGCCCGCCATCGCAACGGAGAAAGGGACCGCCCGCCACATGTGCGGCGGTCCCGCTATTCGAATTAGGATGCGCCCGCCACACTGGCGGGCGCATCCCCCATACTCAGCATTGTGGCGGGCGGTGCTCACAGCACCACCCGCCACAATGCTGGAAATGCATGTTGTGCATTTGCATGCACAGGGTGACAGGCACCGCGCGGTGCCTGCCACCTTGTGCATTCAAATGCAGGGGGGTACCATAGGTACACCCGATGTGCACCCACCACCCCCCCAACATCCTGGGGGCTCGCAATGGGCCCCCAAATGCGAATACCGCATGCCTTTTCATGGCGGTAATGCCGCCATGAAAAGGCACCTCTCCGCCTACATCGTAATATGGATGGCGGTGTCTTGCAGACACCGCCACCATATTATGCCCCTTTTCCGCCGGTCGACGAGTCGACCGGCGGAAAAGCGGCGGACCGTTTTACCGTCCGCTGGGGTCCCCCCCGCCATAGTAATATGGCGGGGGGTAAATGTGTGGCGGGCGGAGGGAAATAGCGGGCGGATCACCACCGCCATACGGGTGGTGGTGATCTGCCCGCTATTGTAATGACCCCTTAGCTTCTCCCAGGGACTTTTCCCGTGTTCTTCGGTGTGGATGGGCGCGGGCCTCTCAGGCCACTAGTCACTTGACAGGAGGGACACCTCCGGACTGTCTCGTCGACACGGGCATCCATTCCCGGGAACCAGACCTTTTCCCGCATGCGGGCTCTCATCTTTTCCACTCCTTGGTGCCCTCCGTGGGCGAGTTGGGTCGCTCGTGATTGGAGGGACACTGGGATAACTATTCGAGACCCTCTCAGCAGAATTCCTTCCTGGGTAGCGCTCAGCTCATTCCTGACCCTCCACATATGTATCAGACTCTCCTTCTCTGGGCCTGACCAGGAGTTGGCCGACTGTAGGAACTGACGCCAGTGTCCCCCTTGGACAGCTGCTCTGACTTTGGTTATGACGGGGTCTGCTTCCGCCGTGAATGCCACCTCCTCGAGGGTCAACGCTCGAGGGCACGTGAGCGCCGAGATCATGTTCAGGTGGGCTTCAGTGGAGTCAACCTCTGGTTCTTCACCTCCGTCCTCCGCTGTGGTTGGGTGTCTCGAGAGGAAATCGGCAGGGTTTTTGGCACCCGGCCGGTATGCCACTTCCATCTCATACTGCTGGAGCCCAATGGCCCACCGTTCGATGCGTGGTGGTAGGTGTGGTGCCGAACCTTTGAACAACGGTACCAGGGGATGATGGTCCGTGATGATCCTGAACGGGTGCCCGCATATGTATAAGTGGAAATGCCTGCATGCCCAGCGGATTGCCAGGGCTTCCCTCTCAATTTGGGCATATCGTTTTTTGGTCGGGGAGAGTGCTTTACTGGCATAGGCTAAGGCAGCCCACCGTCCGGGCTCTTGCTCTTGGGTCAGGACAGCCCCGAGACCTACGGGGCTGGCGTCCACAAGTATCTCTGTCCGCCTGGAGGGGTTGAAGTACACCAGTGTGGTGTGGTCGAGGAGAGCACTCTTGACTGCTTGGAAAGCGGCCTCTTCGGTCTGGCCCCATTGCCACATGGCATCTGCGCGGGTGAGGTTTCGGAGTGGTTCCGCGATAGTGGCCAGATGTGGGATGAAACGGCCGCAGTAGGTGGCCATCCCGAGGAAACTGCGGACTTCAGCCACTGTTAGAGGTGCTGACGCATTCTTGATGGCCTGGGATTTGCGGGGGTCGACCTGGATTCCTTCCTGTGTGAAGGTGTAGCCAAAGAATGGCGTTGTTGGGGAGGCGCATATCAATGCAGAGTCTTATCTTCCCCGGTTGGCGAGGCTTTTCGGCGATTACCATGGGGGACACCCATGGTGTGGGCCCTGAGACCTTCTCTATGACCCCTTGATCTTCTAGCTTCTGCAGCTCTTCTTCCTGCACACTGAGGCAAAGTAGTTCGCAATACCACAGTTGGTGCATGTCTTCCCTTGTGCCGGGCATGACTGTGGGGGGTGATCTTCGTATCCACAATACCCACATTGACCTTTCGGGATGGGCGGTGGACGGCCTCTCGAGTTGTAGATCTTGTCTCGCACCCTGACGGCGTCGGCTCGCTCCGTCTTGACGGTGATATTCTTTTCCGTGTTGCGCATCAGTGCGAGGTCCATTTCCTCCGCCCGCGCGGCTAAAAGATCGTGGGATCGTGCCAGCACCAGTATGTCATTTATCGGTATGTTCGGCTGCCTTAGGATAAGGCCTCGCAGGACCTTGCTGCGGATCCCTAGAATCAGTTGAGCTCTGATCTCCTCTGCTGCTCTCTCTCCCACGAGGTGAGTACTAGCGAGTTCTCTCAGCCTCGCATGAAAAGAGTCCACTGACTCCCCTTCTCTTTGCTTGGCTTGCCTCAGTTTGAAGTGCTCAAAGTCTGGGTTTAGTTGAGGGTCAAAGTGTGCATTTAATGCAGCCACCGCCGCTGTATAATCCTCAGGTGGTCCGGTGTTAGGGAGGTGTTTAAAGAGCATATAGATTTCCTCTCCCGCGTAGTGGAGAAGCAACGAGCGCTTGACGGCACCGTCTGTTTCTCGGGTGGCGATGAAGTAATTTTCTAGGCGGCCAAGCCAGACTTGCCACCTTGGCAATGCTGTGGCGGGGTCCGCTGATTCACTGAAAGGAAGCAGGACTCCTGTGGGCGGGTGTTGTATTGTGGTCCTCGCTGGGGCCTGCGCGCTATTCTCTTGATCACCCATGGTGCTGGCTGGTTGAGACGGCTGGGTCGCTCCGCGAGAGTGCTGTGCCCTGACAAGCAGCTCTGGGATCTTGTGTGGCATGGCTGGCGCGTCTGGGTGAATGCGGCTTTGCGGCACGTGCTCAGGCCTTGCTGGGTAGAGACTAGCTTGGGTGTGGCCACCGCGCGACGTGCGCGACGTGCGCGACTCACCCGCGATGCTGTGGGCGTGCCCTGCCCTGCCCTGTAGTGCTGTACTCTGGTGCCGGATGGTGAAATCTGCCCAGTGTTGTTCTTGTGCTGTATGCCAGGCCTCACCGCCTTCGTGGTAGTGCGTGGGCCCCGTTCTGTGCTGCTGGGTCTGCCCTGTGATCGACCGGTGCAGGCGCTGGGCGTGCTGCAGCTCCTCTCTGCAGGGAGTGCTGTGGAGCATGGGTCGCCCCATCCCTCGTCGCCAGTGTTGCATCTGAGGGCCCCTGGGCCGTACAGTAGCGGGGGCCGTGCGCGGGAATGCCGCAGCGAAATAAGGGACACACACGCGCGTTGGATATCAAGCGCGGACTGCCGAACGCAGCCCGCCCACCTTCATTTAAACTACGCGCTCCGTCTTCCGGCGTGAGCGCAGGGGCAACTACTTCCGGCGCGTGCGCCGGCAACAATGAACTGGCACGCTAACTGTTACACTTGTGATAGGACATTACGAGCTTTAACAGCTTATACATTGACTGTTAAAAAATACACATACAAATAATGACGAAATTCTGAAAACCACCTTTGACAACACACCAAATTTACAGCTCAATTTAAAACATCAAAACTTCCACTGTATTACGAATTACAGTTAATTTGGTGTATTGTCACAGAAGAACTTGTGTGTTGCTACACTTTTAACGGGATGACGGTATCGACAGACCCACTACACTATTAATTAAACTTCTGGGCAGGTTGCTGCACTTTTAGGTGCTATCCATCGGTTGCTCACATTAAGGAGAGCTCAGTTGACAGCTCTGTCAGAGCTGCACCCACACCGCAGGGGAAGCACAGGATGCCAGTGAGAGCATCGAGAAGACACGGGGCACTCCCAAAATGCACCGCCATCGGGCATGGGGTGGAGGGTGGTACAGAGGGGAGAAAGCAGTGTGAACAAAGAAGAAGAGCATGCATAGAGTCGGACGGGGAGCACACAAAGGGCAAAGGGAGCATGCACAGGGCCGGCTGGGTACAGTGGGCACCATTCACAGAGCAAGAAGCATGCACGGGGCATGGTCAGCATTTAAAGAGCAGAGGCAGTACACATAGGAAGAACGGTGTCAATGCAAAGGGCAGAGCACGCAAAAGCAAGCAGTGGCAGGCCAAGGATGGCATGCCTGTTATGGAGAATTGGGATAGCAAATATGGCACATGGATGTGGAGCATACAACGGGCATCTCTGGCAAGCGCAAGAGAGGACGAACTACCGCGTGGCACTGCGACGGGTACAGGCATGGGACATGGACCGCATGCAGGTAGCACGCACCCAGGCATGAGACATGGACCGCACGGAGGAAGCACACACACAGGCATGGGACATGGAAAACGGGAAGGGAGCATACACACGCCAGAGGGAAGGATGCCCACAACTTTGGTGGTTGAGATCATGCAGAGGACGGGGCAGTGGTATGTGAGGGCAGCACACAACAGATGTGGCATGCAAAGGGCACACTTATGGTCGAATATGGATGGGTAGCGATCCGGGTGCCAACACAAGTCAGCTGAGGATGCTGCAAAAGGCATGTGTGCAGAGGCATGCCTAAGACTGCAGTAATGGACAATGGGAAAGGGGCAGAATACAGAAATTGCTGTGACCGGGGTTCTTGCAGTGGGCAAGAAGCATGCATAAAGCAGATGGCTATGAACACGGCAGTTCGTCAGGATGCAGGGTGATAAGTCACCCAAGTATTAGCTCAGGATGATGGGTGCCACGAGATCAGCCCTCTCTTACCTTGTAGCTCCTGTTTGGCAGACTTCACGGTGCACAGGAGGCAGAGAACGAGCAAGGGGGCAATCACCGCGGGACCCACCTTCGCCATGTTTTGGTGTGAGTTGTCCAGAGCCTGGCTCTTGAGTCTGGGGCTCTGCTTGCATATGTGGAATTAGACGATGTAAACAAAACAAAACAAGAGGGGTGGGGGAAGTGCACCGCACCCTCAGAACATGTCTGCTGAGATGCAAATGCCGTCTGTGCCAATGCAGCAGTGGCGGTTTCTCGTACCGGGCGTCGGGGCTCCGCCCCCTTTACTTTTGTCCCCCATCACCATCTCCAAAATAAAAACAGCGTTTGCTGTTTATGTTATTAAAAATGCAGTCTGCTTCACTCACCTAAATTCGGTCGTATACATGCCATCCTTGTTTTCTGTGTTGGGGCCATAAGTAACAATGCCAGCCTGAGTCACTGACGCTGAGTGACACTGGGAAAATTATTTGCCGGGCTGAAGAGCTCACCGACCTGAGGCCTGTGAGGTCATCAGCTCAGCAAACACATTGCCCAAAGGATCAGTCTCCACCCCCTGATGACGTGGGGGTAAAGTTAGCCCCGGGCGCTTCAGGCTTAAGCCCTGTAGTGCCGGGGCTTCACGTCAATCAGGGAGTGAAGAGCATGGCTACCCCACCCATTTCCAACTCGTCACGGGGGATTGGTCCCACCCTGTGACGAGTTGGCAAGGGGTGGGGTAGAGGCTCCAGGCAGGCGGGAAGCGTAGAAATTGAATCTGCGCAGTTTGTCCACAGGATTCCTGAAGACACACTGCGCAGACTCGAGTTTTCTCTTTCCGGTGCTGAATTGTAGGTGCATCACACGTGTACGGCACTACACAGTGATGGACTGTTTGGCAGCCAGCAGCAGACCCCTGGACCCGGTGGCGGCGTGGAGGGAAGGTTGCGCAGGTGTCCACTGCAGTTGTCTGAGACTCGTGGCTGCGTCACTGCTTGCAGAGTCCATATGGTGCACCCTGTCTCACGAGGTGAGTGATTTGTATTTTACGGCTCCATCGGACTGTCCCTGAAAATGATTAGATCAGCAAGTGGCAAGTGTGTGTGCTTTTGTTTTTTACCTCAGTTTTAATTAGCAACTGCGTGCGTGATTTTACACATAGATGCGCAACTGATGCAGTCGTTGTACTGCCATCTGCACATTTTAATTTTAAACTTGACACCCTTTAATTGTAAAGTGACGTAGTTTGCCACATTTGGTTGCTTGGTGCTTTACCGGCTGCCTGTGTGTTTTTCTCGCCAGGCTCGTTTTTTGTTGGTTGCTTCTTTGTGTTTGGGGTTTTTCGGGGCAGTCAGAGCGGCGAGAGAAAGAGCGTGGGGCAGGGCAGGGACAGAGGAGCAGGGCAGAGACAGAGGGGCAGTCAGAGGACAGGCAGAGCGGGAAGAGTAGGAGGGCAGAGAAAGAGAGGCAGTAAGAGAACCGCAGGCAGAGAGGGGGGAGAGCCTGGGAGGCAGAGAGAGCAGTGGGGCAGAGAGTGGCAGGAGGAGGTAGAGGGGCAGTCAGGCCAGAGACAGAGCTCTGAGTGTAAGAGGGCAGAGAAGGGCAGAGACAGAGGGGCAGTCAGAGCAGCGAGAGAAAGAGCGTGGGGCAGGGACTGAGGAGCAGGGCAGAGACAGAGGGGCAGTCAGAGGACAGTCAGAGCGGGGAGAGTAGGAGGGCAGAGAAAGAGAGGCAGTAAGAGAACCGCAGGCAGACAGGGGAGAGTAAGAGGGGGGAGAGCCTGGGAGGCGCAGAGAGCAGTGGGGCAGAGACAGAGTGGCAGGAGGTAGGAGAGAGGCAGTTGGGCCAGAGACAGAGCTCTGACTGTAAGAGGGCAGAGACAGAGGGGCAGTCAGAGCGGCGAGAGAAAGAGCGCGGAGTAGGGCAGAGACAGAGGGGCAGACAGAGGACAGGCAGAGCGGGGAGAGTAGGAGAGCAGAGAAAGAGAGGCAGTAAGAGAACCGCAGGCAGAGAGGGGAGAGTAAGAGGGCAGAAGGGCAGAGTCAGAGAGGGGTAGAAGGAGGCAGATGGGTAATTAGAGAACCACTGGCAGAGCAGGGAGAGTAAGAGGGCAGAAAGCACTCGGGGTTCTTCAAATTAAAGCAGGGTGCACTTTCACTCGGGGTTCTTAAAATTAAAGCTGGGTCCACTTTCGGATTCAGGACCAAGTATCAGTGCTGCTCAATGGCAGGTTCCGCCACAACCTTCTGACATGGATACATGTGTGCCAAACTAAGCCGATCTGCTCCTATTTATAGATTGGTGTCCGAGAGCACCCAAAGTACGTCAGAGAGAGCACGTTATTTCACTTTAGTGCTGTAAAGAGGTCTGCACACCCAGAATACCTACTTAGAGTTTCACATTATTGCAAGTGTTAGAAACCGCATCAAAGGCTCCTTGCCGCCTAAGCTAGGTGGCTGGTACACCATTTGATGCCTTTAACTTAGTAGCGTAAAATGCAGTGTAATTTGCGCAACAGATTCTGCTGACAGAAGGCGAGAGTAGAGGTGAAGTGGGAACACTTCTCTCAGCAGACTCCTGAGGCTGAGTGAAGTCATCACTAACACAGCGAGGTAACGTTTAATAATGGAAAGAGTAGGCAGTTTTTTTTAATGTTTGTGCTCCTGTTTTATGGTCTGGAAGGCTGCTTTTACTGTTTATTTCTCTGGTACTACCACAAACATTGTCTGCAGCAGGTAAAGTGCATGCAATCTCCCATACCTTGCAATACACCTATATGATCTTGGACTTTGATGTTTCTGGGGGTACAGAGCTGACCTCGGGTTACAGGCAATTCTACCGATTATGCACCAGTGATGCACTGTTGTGCTTTGTTATGATTTTTAAATATTTTTTTCAGCAGTTTTTCAACTGTTGGCTTTTATATTTTATAGAGCACAACATTGTAAACTGATTAATGTGATCGATGTTTCGTTGTGAGAAATAGTTATGGCATGTATTTGGGAGATGATGTATTCCGTCTAGTGTCCTTTTTTCAATAAAAGCCACAATGCCGAGGCAGGATAGGACTGTCGCTGTGTATGTCTTAGTTATTACAGAAGGAAGTGTGTTTTCACATTAAAGCTTTCATGGTGGGTATTGTGCCTTACACTGCCCACTTATGTTTTTATTTTATGTTAGATTTGTGACAAATAAAAATACAAGTCAGGTTTAGTCCAACACTATGTCCCTAGACTGCTTACTGGGGTGCAGGTGTACTTTACTAGAAGTGTTCAGCCTCCCTCCTTACAATAATGCCATTAACAAAGAGGCAACTCAGTTGTCGTGCACCCTATATGTGGTCTAGATTCTTATTGCTTTTTCATTTTTTTTGGGTGTAAATTAGCTTAAAATGCACTATTTGCCCTCTTTTTCTTTCAAAAACTTCTCAGAGGAAGAACCCCCTCCCCTGATCTTGACTTATATCGGTTGGGCTCACTTGGGGCTAACTTTTTACACTTTACTTATTTTACAAGCTCAAACAGATAAGGTAAATGCTTAAAAAAAAGAGCATTTTGATGGCAAATGTGCTATGTATGAATGGTACTCAGCATTGTTATCTCGAAGTCTGTTATGAAGTTCTGTGATTATACTGAATAAGCAACTACCTGTTATTATATGACATTGACATCTCTTTATTAATGTAATAATTGTACTTTCACAATTGCTTTTTTAACCTTCTTGCTTTTTCGCAAATTTGCTTGAAAATGCACCATTTGTCCACTCTTTTTCAAAAATTTCTCGGGGGGAAAACCCCCCCGAACCCTCCTTATGCCAATCGGGCTCGCTCGCTACGCTCGCCGCGGTGCACTCCACCACACATTTTACGCCTCACCACTTTCAAATATCACCAGCCGCCACTGCAATGCAGGAGGGGGAAATGTACAGAATAGGTGCCCTCAGAAGCATCTGATGAGTCAGGGTTGGGGGTAAGTGCGTAACTGTGCCGGCAGCGTAACAAACAAAGCTGCTGACTTTGGCCCTAGGGAACTGGGTTCTAGTCTTGGCATGGAAAATAAATTTAAACTTATAGATATTATTAAACAATGTTTGAATATGTGAAATTATGCGATGTAAGCAAAAGAAAACAAGCAAGAGGGGGAGTGCACCGCGCCCTCCGAACGTGTCTGCTGAATTGCAAATGCCGTTTGTGCCAATGCAGGAGGGGGAAGTGCACGGAACAGGCACCCTCGAAAGCATCTGATGAGTCAGGGTTGGGGGAAGTGCGTAGCTGTGCCTGCAACGCCAGCTACGAAGAAAAAGTGATTAACAAAAGAGTGCTTTAAAACTGTAAATAAAACGTACAGAGTAATGTTACATGTAACAGGGGCAGTCCTTATCGGAGGTTGCAGCAGTAGAAAAGGAGGTACTAAGGAGGAAGTACTAAGGAAATTAACCAAAAAAGAAAAAGCATTTCCAAAAGACAGTTAAAGGAGCCAATGAAAAACATGGGCGGAGCTTAATGCCCATATTCTGAATACTATAGAAAACAATTGGTTCTGTTGGGAGATGCAATTGCTGTGATACATGTATTCAATACAAAAGAAAAGATGTTTCACAATATAAGAGTAAATCAACTCTACTTGTGTTTTCCTGGTGTGTTCTTAACTGAAATCGTTGTTTCATTTTGAATAAGGAAGTGTGAAACATCTTTTCTTTTGTATTGAATACATGTATCACAGCAATTGCATCTCCCAACAGAACCAATTGTTTTCTATATTATCAATACCCAGGTTCTGAGGGACACCGGGTCGCCCCATTATCCTTAATATCATATTCTGAATACAGCATGTCTCGAAGAGACAGCGCAAGCGCAGTCTAGATGAGACCTTAAAACTGCTGGCTGTTTTATTTTGTCTTTTGGTCAGTTCCATGTGGGCTGGTTTTGTGGTGAGGTTGAATTGATTTCTTAATAGTTACTGTGTTATTAATTTAAGAGCTGAAGCTGATGGCCAGAGAAGTTGCTATGCCTGGGTTGTAGTGCTGCAGTGGCAACGAATGCTGTGTACAGGCAAGCAGGCTGAAAAAGTTAGCAGCACACACACACACACACACCTTCACACACACACACGCCCCAGTCCCTTTGGCAGAGTGAGTCCCTACAAGTACCTTAAAATTGACCATTTGGCTCTAATTTATCCCAGAATTACTTTAGTGGATAATCTATAATCTCAGTAACTCAAAAATGTCATAAAACCTCTCTGAGGATTTCTCAAATTTACTGTCCCAATGTGCTTTAAAATGAACCAGTGACCACAAGTTTCCCAGAAGTGCTCTTCCCAGGTACTACCAAGAGTATGTCACAAAACGTCTCAAATCTAAACTTGTGCATGTGAGCCACTTTTGTTTTTGTTGCCTGAGACAGCATTTTCTCCCAGTCTGACCCTGCAGCATTGGCAGCTATTTGAGATAGTTGTTTTACTGCAGGATTGAGATGATTCAATCTACTCGGATTGGTGAAAATACGTTTACAATTGGAAGACCCATATGGCAATATGCCCAACTTTCAACCCAATCTTGAAGTCTTTCATTTGAAACTTGTAAACACCCTGGCTACACACATGGGGGCTCATCTCCTTGACCCAATCTTTGCCTTTACAGATATCATTCCTAGCACCTACCCAACCTTATTCGTTTGGTCTGATCACCTTGGAATCCCTTTCGAGTAGATAGTCCCTTTTGCTGCCAAAAGATAGGAAATTTTTTCTACATAACGGGAAAGAGACTGGGTAGGAAGGTAGGATCCTTCTGCGTGGTTACCCCCACTTTATTGCCTGGTGTTGCTGTTTTTGACTAGTCTGACTGGGATCCTGCTAATCAGGACCCCAGTCTCTCTGCTTTCTCCCTTAAATTGTTATGTTTAGTACTTGGGTACATCCCAGACTGGATACTGAGGCACCCTTGTCAGTCCCTAGTATATTGTACTAAGGTACCCAGGGCATAGGTACCCCAGGGGTCCCCCATGGGCTGAAGCATGTATTATGCCACCCATGGGAGACCATTCAAACTGTAACTTTGCAGCATATGTAAGCTGGTGCTAGCACCAGTTACGAAAAATATAGGTTTCCTATATCTAGGGTCACTGCACTTAAAACCTATAAGTCACCCCTATAGCAGGCCATTGCAATCCTGAAGGCAGGGTGCTTGGTTCTAAGTGTGCGGGTGCCCCTGCATGAGCAGCACACCCCTACAGCCTACGGAGTTCATTCTCCAGGGTTGTAAGTGAAGCAGCCATATACCATATAGAGGGGCACCGTGTAATTATGCGATGAGCATCTCGAATTCGGCTGCAACGAATCCTAACATGTTTGGTATCAAACATGTTGGAATCATACCCCCACATACTGTAAACGGTGTGGGGGGTATGATTCCAAGCACTGGAACGGGCCTCCGTTAGGCTCTCAGTGCTCCCGGTGCCAGTCTTCTAGACCCGGACAGCACAACATGGCTGCTGCCGACCAGAGACATGATTCTGCTCTTCTGCTGCTGAGCTAAGCTCGAACAGGGGAAGGCAGAACAATAGGTATCCTTGTCACAGGGAGGGGTGACCACCTCCCAGACAGGATTTAGTGTATTGGGGCCGGGTGGGTGCGCTTTCCAGCGCCACTCAGTCTGCATGAGGGACACATTTGGTGCCTCCATGCATAGTCCAGTTCAAACCAGCTCTGGGAGCCGTTGGCTCCTGCTCTGGCGCGAAACTGGACAAAGGACATGGTAGCAGCCGCGGTCCATGCAGGTAACAGCGGTGGGGCCGCGTGGGGGGGTGTTTCGAGGGTCGATGCTGAGGGAACATTAAATAAATAATTAATTTTCCCTCAGCATCATCCCTCAAAATCCCCCCCCACGCGGCCCCACCGCTGTTACCTGCACGGACAGCGGCTGCATGGGAGTATCCTCCCCACTGTCCAGTCCCTCCCCTGGGAGGGAACCCTGAATCGTCCCAACCCTTTGCTTAGGGTGCTTAAGGGTGCAGGTCCCTAGATTCGTCGTGGGACACGATTCAATTATGACACCACTTCAACTTCTACCGTCTGGGCACTCTGGACTTCGCTGGACTTCGTTTGGGCTCGACTTCGTCTCCCTTCCAGTCTGCTGCATCGTTTGTGCCCGTGCACCATACAGGAACCTTCCAAGGCCTGTGAGCATCAAAGACACCTGAAGGAATCTCCCTTGGAGTGAAGGAGTCACTGCCCTGCATCTGCAGGCACCACAACTAAGCTGACTGGTCTGCTGATCCTGAGCTCCCAAGGACTCCGAAAGGGTCAGCAACACAGGTGATGGTTCCCCACATCTCTCAAGCCCTGCCCTGCCCTCTCACTAAGTTTGAGGCCAGTATCCCACGTAGGAGCCGCAGGAACCAAACCCCTGTGTACCGCGTCGACTTGCCGTTGCAAAGGCTTGTTGGCTTCCTTCCACCAAGATCTTCAGGCTCCAAGTAGCCCCAACCTAAAGCATCTCCAGTAACCAGAATCTTTGTCCACACCGCATCGTTTGCATCGTGGCCTGTATCTTTTGGTGAGCTGCTCGAGGTTCTCTTACACCTCCAGTGCCTCCGGCCTGTGGGTCCTGTTGAGGGTCACCTTTGTTTCTTTTGGGCTCCCCTGATTGCTCGGGCCTGTCCTGACTCCCCTGCTTGTGGTGAGTCCCCTGGACCTTGCTGGTCCTGACATTGCACCTTCTTGGACTTCCACGTTGGTTGCAGTTGCCAAGGCTTGTTGATGCTCCCGACAGACACTGACTCCTTAACTCTCGACATCTGACATGGGACAGCTCATGCACGTCTCCTGGTCTTCCTCAGCATCGCCTGGTCCTCACGGCTGCAGAGTCACGGTCACCGTCAACTCTCCTGGAACTCGCGACATCGGTGGGCATTCATCTTCAGAGTCACTCCTGAATGACTTAGACTCTGTCCCCTCTGCTTGCAGGTACTCTTCAACTTGAATCCACCTTTTGATTCCACCAGACACTTTCTCCTTCTCTAGCAGCTGCATTTTCCTAAAGTCCTCCATTGGGTTCGACGGTGGTTCTCGACACCACTTCACACCTATGCACCCAGCTTCCCTGGTGTAGGTAGCGTGGGTATTAGGGTATCCGCGGGTGGGGTGGCTCTCCAACCTTCTGTCTTCCACGGGGTTTCTTCAAGTTCCACTGGGAAGGGTCCTTTTTCTTTAAAATTGCAACCGCGACTTACAAGTTGATTTGTACGGAGAACGCGGTCGTGTTCCCACACTGCACTGTTAGTGAGTATTACATAATAAATACATATTTTTATAAATACCTTGTGTGGTTCTTTTTCATTTAATCTATACCTATAAGATTGCATTCTTGTAAAACAAGCTGCTTCACACTCCTTTTGGACTAAGCCTGAAGGCTGCTCTCCACAGCTACCACTTAGAGAGCTTTCTAAGGTTGTCTAAGACCTCCTAAATCACCGTAAGGGTAGTCTGGACTGGTGCAGGGTGTCCACTTACATAAGTGTACATCATATACTAGGCCGGACTCTCACAGACTGGATAGCTAGATTTAGACCCGCTAATTTCCATTTACCCACAGCATTTCGCAGAATTCGATAAAGGGCTAACCATACTTAATCTAGCATCATTTTCAGCACAGTTTACTACAAGTGTTAGTCATGGCATCCTTGGTGTGGTTCCCCGTTGATCTTTAGCCTTCAGAACTCCTATTTTTGCTGACATTGTTTTTGCTGCCCTTAGGACTCTGTACACTTTACTACTGCTAATCAATGCTAAAGTGCTTGTGCTCTTTCCCTAAAATATGGTAACATTGGCTTACACTCAATTGGCATATTTAATTTACGTGTAAGTCCCTAGTAAAGTATCACTACATGTTCCCAGGGCCTGTAAATTAAATGCTACCAGTGGACCTGCAGCACTGATTGTGCCACTGACTTAAGTAGCCCTTTAAACAAGTCTCAGACCTGCCATTGCAACCTGTGCGGGCAGTGTAAACGGCCAATTCGACCTGGCAAAGAAAACCTTTTTCCAGGCCCAAACCTTCCTTTTTAGTACATATAAGTCACCACTAAGGTAGGCACTGGACAATGTATTTAAAAAGTAGAATATGTACTTTTAAGTTTTACATGTCCTGGTAGTGAAAAACTCTTAAATTCATTTATCACTACTGCAAGGCTTATCTCTCCCATAAGATAACATTGGAGTTGCCTTATTACATTTTATAAGTGTAATTTCCAAATGGGAAAAGTTAACCAGTTCATGTTTGGTGTCTCTGGAATCACAATTTAAAATCCTAACTTATGGTGAAGTTGGATTTTTAATAGCAATTCTGAAAATGGCTCTTTTAGAAAGTTGCCATTTTCTTGCCTTTGCCATTTGGTGCCTGCAGCCTGTCTCCGGTCACGTGACTGGGTATAGCTGACAGTTGGGCTTTGTGTATTTCTCCTAGACAGCCACACACAATGGGAGCTTAGGGTGACCGGATGGTCCATCACTGGAAGCATGGGAGGGAGGAGCTGGGCACAGCCACTCTTACACTTGAATAGGCAGTGTGCTGCCTCCACACAAAGGGCTGCCTACCCCACATAGTTAGTCTGAAGCCAGGGCCAAGAAGGCAGGGCATCTGTGCACTTCAAAGGCATGCCCTAAGAAGCTTCTCCCCACTTTAAAGGAACAACTGTGTATAACAGAAGGACCTCAGGCACCAACTCTTCAGGACACTTCTGGACCTGTGGATACTCTGCCAGGTAGGACTGTTGTGCTGCTCAAGGACTGCCACTCTGCTGGACTGCTGCTCTAAAGAAACTGCTGCCCTGCTGTGCTGACCTACTGTTCACTGCCCTCTTGCCTGCGGAAGAAGAACTGGACCTGCAACTTCATCTTGAACCCAGGACCCCAGATCTGAGGGACCTAAAAGGCTCCCCAAATAGCTCCTGGACCCAGCTGTAGCACGTTCCTGACCCCCAAGGGGTGCCACTCAGGTCCCGCACTCTTGGTGTGGCTCACAGACTCTTGAAATCAAGCTTTTGGGCTCTTCGTGACCGCAAACTAGCCTGTCCGCACCAGGACATTTTCTGCTCACACTGAAATTCAGTGGAAGCTGACGCCAGCCCGTTTCTTTGCACACCAATTATCGCACGCCCAAGGAGGACCTCCATCACAAAGCTACAGCCAGTCCATCCCCGACACCTGGCCTGCTTTTCGTGCCACACCGACCACTGCCCACAACTCTCTCCTTGCTCCCTGCAGCCCTCTCCAATGTGAGCGGGACTCTTGGCACAAAACTTGAGAAGGTAAACCTTCAGCTGGACAAATCTGGGACTGTATGGGACCCCAACTTCAACGCAGTCGGCCTGAACTTTTTACTTTAACCCGGTTCAGCGTAACCAGATAGATGAGGTTGGTGCTTTATGTTGTGAGGCGCTATATTGCAGTTTATTCTTTAAAAATTCATAACTCAGGTTCTACTGATTGGATTTTTGTCATTTTGGTCTTGTTTTATTTAAATTCAGTTTTATTTCTCTAACCTGGTGTTGAATCCTTTTTGTGTGGTGTTTCACTGTTTTACTGTTTGAAGTGTTGCATAAATACATAGACTCTATGTTAAGCCTGACTGCTCTGTGCAAAGCTACCAGGGGGAGAGCACGGGTTTATTTGGGGTTTGCTTGTTACTTACTCTGACAAGGAACATAGTTGCTGCTTGACCAGGGCTCACATCCCAGCCAACCAGTAACCCAGGTTCAAACAATAAGTATTACTGGTGATCAAACCCTCCCTGTTGAATATAAGAAAAAAGCTTTCACAGTTCGGCTCACATCCAATTTATAGTCCACACCTGACCTATCCAAGCTCAAATACGAGCTTCGTCAAGTGAAAGGAAGTGGAGACAATTATATCTGACCACTGCTAAAGCTGCATCCAACGTACTGGCTATGAGACACAAGGAAATCATAGTGGCAGGCATCTGGGCGTTTGTTTCAGGTGGAATTAGCAAGGAGCCAATGCTTTCAAAAGAACTCTTTAGGATCATTATGAAATAACAATCTCCCACTGTCTCTCAAGCCAATGCTGCTCCTCTGCTCAACCTCTGAGAAGACATAGCTTCCTTCTTGATTGCAAACATCTGCCTGCTTACTGAGCAAAAATGCATCACATCTGTTTGTTCTATGGTCTTCTTAACATCAATTCAAGGCGTCTTCCCCAGAGTGTTTTAATATTTCTTTCCGTTTCAATCCCATCTCTGAAAACCAGCTACTCCAAGTGTTCAGAGGGAGCCGCATATCCAGCTCACCGATGACATATGATGTACTATCATCCCACCTGCTAAAGAAACTTTTCCTTCTATTCAGTTGCTCACTTCAGATAGGATTAGTCTGGCTAGAGCTGAATCAGCTATAGTTAAACCTCCGTTAAAGGCACCACGTCTAAACTAGAGTGACCCCCAATAAATTCCACCCAATTTTCTTGCTTCCATATCTGGACAACAAAATTGAGAAACTTGCTTTTTGGCCAATTGCAAAAATTTGCCAAAGAAAATTAGCTACTGAACTCATTTCAAATCAGTTTCCAGCCCAGAAGAAGCACGAAACTAGTTGTGTCAGTACTCGATTACTTGAGAGGGCTGGTAAAGGAGGGTGGTGTTGGGGTGCTGGTACTTTGAGACCTCCGTCCTGCCTTTGGCACCATATACCACACCATCCTCAACACAAGACTCGAGGCTTGGGTGAGAGAGACTGCTCTTACCTGGCAATCATTCCTTACTATCAGGAATACATTTATTTCTCTGCCACCCTTCCACTCAGGACCTAAAATTATCTCCAGAGGGACTCCTGGGGATGTAATCTGTCCCTTCTCTTATTCAACTGTCACATGAGACCCCTAGCAAACCTACTACCCTCAGTGGGAGCCAGGTTTCCATGTATGCCGAGGACGCTCAGTTCATTTTTGAACTCAGACAGCCAACCAACCTGGGAAAACTGGACCGTCATCCTTCTTGGACTGCCTTCCGTTGAAGCGCTGAAGGATGATGACAAACTTTCATAAGTTAAATCTATTAAAAACAAAGCTTTTCTTAGCTAAGGACTCCACCACTGTTTGGAAACCAACAATCTGGGCTGTTCTAATAGGTCCACCACCAAGCCTAGCTTTTATATCTGGATTGATTCGCTGTATGTGATGCCTACACAGAACTTACTCGTGCATGAAGTGTTCTGCAGATCTAATGTGACGGTAGCAGATTAAAGGTTCAAGAGCTAGCGGACACTGAGATCCTGTCATTGGTATGGCTGGTGTTGTACTTCAAACTACTTTTACAATAAATCTTCCACTTTTATGGTACAGTCTATGCCTTCCTTCATCTTAACGAAAGCCTAAGCTGTTCACAACCTTGGAGTATACCTTGAAACCAACCAGTCCCTTGACACGCAGGTAGCCAAGCAGCGGCGGCTCCTCCGTTAAAGCGGAGGAGCACCACCCCACTGCTTTCTGAGCAGTGAATAAAGGAAAATTAGAATGATAATAAAACATGTTATTATCATTTTATTTTTCCTTGCTATGCCCGTAATGCTGATTCAAGGGTGGGGCCGGGCCATCCTGATTGACACTGGGAGGGTGGGAAGAGGAGTGGTACGCACTGCTACAAGTGCGCATATCTGTTTGGCCGGCTGTCTTAGGCCGGCCAAACAGACATAAGCACTTAGGTTTCTCCAACCCATCTGTGCACTTCAGCCAGGTGGAGAAACATCACAGACCCCCTGTGCCTGAGCAAGCATCAAACCAGCCCGCTCAGGCCAATCCCCATGCTGCTCTCATGCTAGGAATAGCGTGAGAACAGCGTCTGGATTGGATGTGGAGTCTGTGATGTGTCCCAGGGACTGCTGGGACAAGAGAGCAGAGGTGCACTGAGGTGCGAGGGGGCCGGCAGCATCAGAATAAGTCTTTTACTTGTTTATTTTTAACCCCCTCCTGCGCTCCCCCACGCTCCTCCCACACTCCTCCCGTGCCCCCTCTACCCGCCCCCCACTTTTTATTTGTATCGGCCGCCACTGTAGATAAGGGTTCCAAAGCCTGTTTCTTCAGATTAAGACTCTCAGAAGCTTTTATTGAGTCCCAATTGCAGAAGACAGTAGTAAATGTGCTGGTCCAGTTCTTTTATGGATTACAGCAATGCTATTTAGCGAGCCACACTTCAAAAACATCTTTAAAACAAATAACTAGTACAGAACGCCTCAGCAGGACTGCTCCATGGACTTTCTCTCTGCAATCACATTTCGCCAATCCTGAATGCTGTACACTGGCTCCTCATATGTTGCGGAATATTTTTTAAGGTGATGGTGATCACCTACAGAGTAATCATCTCTAAAGCACCACATTTCTTGTCCAATAAGTTGAACTAACACTAGTCCGGGTGAAACTTACATGCCCTTTTCCACGTACCCAAGTCTCATGCAGTTCGTTTCGGGCTGCGGCACAGACAAACGCATGGAACTTTCTTCCCATGGCCCTTTGCCAATAACTCGTCTGCTAAAGTTCAGAAACACCTGAAGAAAGGGTCATTTAATCAGTGCTTTAAATGGGAAAAAATAAGTGCAGGTACTCATTAAAATGAGCTAGAGGTGTAGTGAGGGGGCGGGGCTAGGGGCGGGGCTAAGGGCAAGACACGATGATACTTAACTTCTATATTAGTTGCAGCACATACCAAAACACATGAGAAATGTGTTTATATAAACAAAGCAGGCTAACTCATTTCACAAAATGAAAGAGAAATGCGATAATATGTTAACATTTCCTTTTTTAGGTCTTGCGCCTAGCGTTGCAGTGCGTAGCACTGCTCGCGCAGCGCGAGACCTCTAGAAAGGGCTTCTGAAAACGACCTACACGCTCGTGCGTGTGGTTTTGTTTTCAGAAGCCCACATTGGCTGGAGCGTCCATTTTTTTTATGGGGGCGGCACGCGATTGGTCAAAGGCGGGCGCATGTCCCGCCTTTGCCGCGCCCATTCCCGACGGTGGCCAGAACGCGCAGCAGCGCGCGTTCGTCTGCTGCCGCTGCCGTGCTCCCTCCCCCCGCTCCTCTGTGGTGCGCGCGCACCACTGTTTAATTTAACATTTCAATCGCTCTTTTAGTGCACGATTTTATATCGCCTACGGATGCTTCAGAATGAAATCAAAGTGTAATAAAGTGGACATATACTATTTTGAAGAACATCGTAGCCTACACCTAGATACATACTTCCAGGTTATGACGTGATTTATCTGCTCTTGTCTCGTCGTTGACCGAAAAGAAAAACTGTTGAGGAGCATTCAGGGGAATGAAAAGAAAGATATTAGTTTAAACGCTCGTTTTTATGACTCTTTATCGTGTGGCAAAATGTGTTTTAAACGGGTGTCTCTGTCACACGAGAGAATACGTGACCATGGAAATAAAAGAAAGAATGCATTTATTGCATTGGGCCGTGGACGGAACGCGAGAGAGCTTTTGAGAAACGTGCACGCCAAACAGACTTTACTTGTTATAACAGTGCGCCACACGGCCATACTGCGCTTTCACTTTCATATAGCCGAGTCCTGTATGTCTTTCCAGCTTTGCTCCGTCCCAGACTCACATGACACCCATCTCTCCCCGCCCCCACTACTCCGCTTCAGAAGCCAGGAGCAGCAGTGCAGGAAAAAGAGTGGGATCATCTTTAATAATTATTTTTTAACCTCGCGCCATACATGCCTTTCACTTTTCTACTGGCTTCCAGCATTGCTGCGTCCTGTACTCGCGTCACCCCTCCCCCATCTTCCCACCCAACTACTCAGCAGCAGAAGCCAGGAGCAGCGGTGCAGGAAGAAGGGCAGTCTGCAACGGCAAGCAAGGTAAATCACAGGCATCCTCTCTAAATGTTTAAATACCTTTCGACTAAAAAATAATTGCCGTAATGAGCGAAGGCGGTCTTATGCAGACACCCCAGGGCTCCAGAGAGGCTGTAGCTGTGGACAAGGCAGAACGTTGTATTTTCGCTCCCCTCTGCGATGTCAGTCCGTGTATTCAATCTTCACTGTTAGAAATTATTCAGAGTGCAGTCTGTACGCATGCATTTAAATAATAAATGCCCTTTAAATGCAGCGTGTTCGCGTACAACATAACAGCCCTCATGTTGCTCTGCAGAGCTTTGCCATTGTTAGGGCCACGAGGCTTATGTGACACAATTAACTACATCATACTTTTAACAAGTATTTTGTCTGTCTTATTCTCTCACTTCCAACCTGAATGAAAGCTTTGGTTGTGTACGTGCGCACACGCCTGCTAGGTTTGCAGTGGCTTGTGTGGTCGAGTTGCGCTTCTGTGTGTTAAAGTTTGTTTAACACCACCAACCCACAGGGCAGGGAGCTGGCTTGTATTGCAGCCTGTGCACTTCTTTTTGCCATTGCCCGGTGGAAGAGTATCAAAGTGACGTCATCCTCATACTGAACCGACAGGGCAGTCTGGTTTTTATTATTCAATTTCGAAAGTCGGTCCTGCGGGGAATCAGAAAGCAGATGCTGTACTTGGTCTACGGCAAGCAGGCAAGTGGATGTTGCCATAAAGACCAGATGCCTGTTTTTAAGGTTTTTAATTCGTTCAATTGTGAAAATGCAAACCTAAGAAAATTGCTGAGTTCTAATGTCGTAACCTGACATTCCTCGAGGTGACGTCCCACTGCTCAGCCTGACAAACTGCCTTCTCGTCTTCTCTGTGACTGCATAAGTTCTGCATTTGCTGTCAGCTAGGTAGGTGTGTATGTTTAGTGGGAGAGGTCGTGCCTTCATACGCGTGCAGTTGTAATATTAATATTACATTTCAAAAGCACCACTCTCCTGTCACACGTGCAGCGGAAGAGCAAGTCACCACTCTGCTCTGCCAGCACTCTTCAATGAGGACCGACTGGGGGTGTGAATTTTCATGCCTAAAATATCAGGGACTGGTTCTATCCCATTGCTCTTATTGACCGTGCTGGTGAAGAGAGACTGTACATTTTTTGTAATCGCATTATCAGTCTGCTGGCCCATCCATCTCCCTCCACCCCCCTTTCACCCACCTCATCTGTACATGTCTGACTCTTGACAGGTAACCACAAAATGCCTACAATGGATCAGTATAATGTGACGGTGAACAAAAGTTCAATATTTTTTTTTATATATATCTGTATTCATTTTCGAAGAAGAGCGACAGTTTGAAAGTACATTGTACAGCAATACACTTATAACAAATCACACTGACCCACAGCATGACGTTCACTCAGGTGAAGAAGGGCGGCCAGTATACAGCAGCTTAGAAAGCAGTGTGGTCTACCATATGCCCCTGTTCTTCCTCCATGCGGGGACTCTGTTACATTTAGAAGTTGCACACTGGTAAGGAGATACAGGAAGTGTGCAAGTAGAACTATTTTATTTAGGAACAAGTTACCGATATAAGATATCCACCAGCTGCTATAGATAAAACCAGCATTTGCAATGCAAAAGGTCTCTCAATTGTGAGATTTTGAGCTATTGGCATTGTAAATGACAATGCCTTTTATTTGTGTTTATAAAAAAAAAAAAACCCGCAATAATAAAAGGCATTGTCATTTACAATACCAATAGGTCAAAGTTTCTAAAATGCGAGACCTATTGCATTGCAAATGCTTGTTTGCAATAGTTGCACCTTCTTAATGTCATACTGTTAATTGCTGTTTGGCACAATACTATATATTTTTGAGCACGCGAGTAGGAAGAAACTGAAAATACCCCCACGTCGCACCAAAGCTCTTATGGCACCAAGCAAATGAAGCAACTCATCATGACCCTCCCCAGAAGATATCTCTGGTCTCTTTCATCAATCTATCCATTTATCCTTTCATCCTACCATTTACCTGCTGATGTCCACCATTTAACCTTTACATTCTATCGTCTATTCAGTCTTTCATCAATCATTCAGTTTTTCACCATTCCGTCTATCCTCCCTTCATATTCAAACCTATCCATCCATCTCCAAACCTATCCATTCATCCTTTCACTCATCCATCTCTTTATCCACCCTTTCCCTCATCCATCAATCCTTTCGCTCATCCATCCATTGACCCTTTCACTCCTTTATTCTATCCACCCTTTCACTCAATCCCTCCTTTCACTCATCCATCATCCACCCTTTCATCCATCCTCCCTACCTTTCATTCATCCATCCAAACTTTCACTTATCCACCCATCATCCGCCCTTTTATCCAATAATCCACCCTCTTTCACCCATGCATGCTTTCACTCATCCATCCATCTAAACATCCACCCTTGCTCACTCATCCATCCACTCACTCATCCACTCACCCACCAACCCTCCCCTTTACGTTATTTATGAATCTTTGTCGCAGAGCAGACATGTACAAACAAAGTGCCACACATTTTCTTTAAAATACCTCCTGAGAGTGTCTTGATTCTCTCTCTCTTTCTTTCACTTTTTCTTACAAAAACAGGCATACACACAAACATAGCAGACACACAAAAGACTCAGGTATGATAAAAGCCATCTTTTCTCTTCACCTACCCTGGCTTTTTTAATTGCCACCAGGGCCGGACTGGCCGTAGCCTGATTGCCACTGCCAGGGAACTGACATGATTCCTGTGCTTGCAGGAACGCACAGGATAGTGTGAATGTGATTGACAGCACTGGGCCTGAATGGACCCTGCTCTGTCAAGCACAGCGTGATGGCGAGCACCCGGACATTATTCAAATGAGCCCTGCTGAATAGCTCAGCTGGGGCTCAGATCGGGGCTGCAGAAGCGGCGCCTTGGCTGCCAGAGACACGTTCCACTCCTGCACACCAGCACAGCCCATGAGCCTACCTTTTCATGAGTACCGGTACTCTCCAGGGCAGTAGAGAAGTGCCGGTACTCAGAGCGATAAATCTAAGAAGTGCCGGTACTCAGTACCGGTGAGTACCGGCCCATTTAAAGCACTGCATTTAATCAATAACTCTGTGCTATATAGAACCCTGAACAACTTTGGTTGTAGGGTCTTATGATTGTTTTATTTATGATTGTCTTTCCAACCTTGCTTTTTTCAGATTTATAATATTTTATACCACAATTTTAAATGTAAGTTATGTTCCTACAACGCCAAGAAGCCTTTGAGATTTGGCGCTGTATAAATAAATACTAATGTAACACAACATACATTATAGGACTCACAGGCATGTACCTTTAGGATGATAAATGGCCTTTTTAACTCAGGCAGAACAGAACTTGCACTTCGCAAACCTTCCTTCGTGTTTTCGCATACATACTAATAGCATTTACAGAAAGCAAGCTAAAAGATCTTCATATCCAGCCCTCACAATGTTATCACCCTTTGGGCTTCTAAAACCTTCTCCCCAGTTCTGATCGAAACATCACTATTTTATCACAAATCGCCGTTGTAGTTGCTCCTTTGCTCTCCTGTACGGATCTTACATCCCAAGAACTCTCAGAGCCTCATCTATGTTTTTTTTGCTGTAGGGCAGTGCTGCTGGCCTTGCTGCTGCAGTGCCTTACGGCAAAAGAAAAGGGCAGGAATGCGCCGTATCTATTAGATACGGCTCATTTCTGTCCTTTTCCATTGTGCCGGCGCACAATGGGCTGCCGTGCGCCAACGCAGTCACCTTTGCACCATGGTGCAAGGGTGCCTGCACCATGGTGCAAGGGTACCTGCGTTGCGGAGATGATTATTTTTGTGCAGGAAGGGAAACCTTCCTGCACAAAAACAGTCACAAGAGGCTTTTTCCTCTTGCTATGTGTGCTGCAGGAAAAACGAGGAGAAATGAAGATATTTCTCCTCGCTGTGCCTCCCTCACACCTCCCCTGAGGAGGCGTAAGTTTTCGGCGCTGCCTCAGATTTCCTGTAAATCTGGGGCAGTGTCAAAAAGCCATGGGTGTTGCTGGGAACGCCCCCAGCAACACCCATGGAACGCCCCTTTTGAAAGGGGCACATATTTATAAGGCCATGAAAAGCCACGTAACGTGGCTTTACGTGGCCTTATAAATAAGCCAGTGGCACATTGCGCCACGGGAACATCAAAAAAGTGACATTCTGGCGGCGCAAAAGTGCTAGTAGGGCCTCATAAATGAAGCCATCAGTCTTTAGGACAAAATGCCCTGCACAGACCAGAGGTGGAAGGACTTCCTTTTGTCTTCTTCAACTGCTCCACCACGTTTCATCCATTTCAGATCACAATGCCGTAAGGCGTGATTGCCTTCCCCTTCAGCAGGTCAGAAAAGATTTAACAAGCCCACTTATACGAACTGTTGGTGGGACCAGGGCCCCAAGGGTCAACAAATCCTGACGCCTCTGCAGGTGACCAATCGGCTCCTTACAGCCAATGTACTCCACAGCTCAGCTACGTTTTCTCCTTCTAGACTTGCTCCTAGCATTCATGTCCCCACTGGGCCTCCACAAACAATTTCACTACTGGGAGTTTGACTTGCCTTGAGACCCTCATGGGTGATTTGCCCTGCTTTACAAATCCGGGGTTGATTTATTTATTTGCCTTAACTTTAAATCAGAGATCTTCAAATGTGGGCCAGGCTCACCTGACGAGGCTTGATTTGATACCAAGGAACCAGCTCTGACCAAGAGGAGCATTTATTAGGCCCCTAGGGGGCAGAAAAATACATCATGCTTAAAAAGGGCTGGTTTTTAGTGAAAAAAAAGAAAGTGATTGCGAGCAACTCCGTAATGGGCCGTCGGCAATTACTTTCTTCACTCATGCCCTGACTGTAAGTAGGTGTCAAAGGTGGGAGGGAAGACAGGGGGCTCCAAATAACCCTCAAAGTCCCTCCCCTCATTTCTGATAAAGGATCACACCGTGGATATGTTTAAACTTGTAGGGAGAAAGGCTGCCACAAGCATGTGGTCAGTCATAGATTTGATTGCATTTTTAAAAGCAGATAAATGAACATAACTGGAATGTTTGAATTGCTAAACATTTTCAGAGCTGACAACTTCATAGAATAATTATGAGAAAAGATGTTTGTCATTGTGTGGGGCCGAGAGGATTTTCTTTTCACAAGGGGGTACTATATTCCAAAAGGTTTGATGACCCTTGCTTTAGGGACACATGTGAAGCTCACAAACACACATGTCACCGGGGAATGCCACTGGCGTGATGTAGTATTACTAATCTCAATACGAAGTTTGTTTATTTCTGTTAGGTTTCTTTTGTTTGTTCTTTTAGCAAGTGGGACAGGAATTAGCAGACTTTTGGCAAGTGCAGAATAAGTGCAGTGCCACCATGCCTCAACTCCACCCATCCTGGCACTGGAGAAGCCCTCAAGTCAATGTTCTGAGATAACCCATGGGCTGCCAACGTCAGACCTCCTCCTGCAAACTGGGTTAAAAGGCACTGATTGCATTCCATGGTGCCAGCCAAAGAATGACAATGATTCATAGAACAGTAACGGATTCATAAAGAGGTTGTGTGTGAAAAACAGAGCCCGCCCACCTCTGCCGCCCTCTCGCCGGCTTCCCTTTTCCCAAGAAACATAATGTGAAGGTGCAGAATAGAATAGGGGGACAAAGGCCAAAAGGTTGCCTTTGGTTCAGAGCAGGAGGGGTTGATCAGCTTCCAAAAAGCATTGATCTGTCCTAAAATATTTGGGGGCAAATTTACTAATAGTTCACACAACGCAGCCCAGCACAGCAAGTTGCTTCACTGCGATGCGTGGATGGGAGACAGCTGAACAGCGCCGTATTTATCAAGATATATTTATCAAGATATGGTGCTGTCCAGCTCACTGCATGCACTGGTGCAGTTGTGGCTGCCTAGCACTACGTTGCACCATGGTGTAAGGATGCCTACGTTATGGGCAAGAATGCTTTTGTGCAGTAAGGGCTACCTAGGTCTAAAAATGGCCATATCTGAGCGCTCTATGAAATCTGAAGAGATATACGTGATATGACTATAAACCACTCTGTTATTTAGTAATAAACATTTCAGTTTTCTTCTGCCCCACCTGGTTCTTATAGAGGAATTACAGTCACACATTATCCAACCACCCCGCATTATGAAGAAAGCATAATGGTGGACAGAGGTCTTGGCTATCTCAAACATACGTTGGCAAAGCCGGTAGGTCCAGGAGCGCCTCGTGTCAGGGAAAAGAGGTGGGACAGGGGGGTCGGGAGGAGGATGGGGGACGAGGGAGACAAACACAAAAAATACCTGCCGTCCTCCAGCATGGCATCGCCCTCTTCTGCTCCCCTCTTCTCCACTGCAGGCAAGCACAGGCTCCCAGACTGCCCTGCGGCCAATCCTGAAGCTGCTGTCATGCATGAGAGCAGCTTCAGGATTGGCCTGAGCGCCGTTGATTTGGGCTCCAGGACAGACTGGGAGCCTGTGCTTGCTCTTTCCAACCCTAGCAATGCAGCTGGGGTTGAAGAGAGCCTGAGACGGCCGGCCAAACCCACATGTGCAGTGAAGGCAGTGCTCAACAATCCCCATCCAGCCTGTCATCACCCTGGCCCCGCCCACAAGACTCGGCACAAGAAAAATAAATGATAATAAAATGGGTTTTAAACCCGTTTTAATATCATTTTATTTTTCACGTTTTTAAGGGTGCTGGCAGGGGAGCGACGCTTGTCCGCCATAGCGGAGACCCGCTGCTGAGTAGGTCTCGCCATTAGGACCTGTTGGCTTTGACGATGACTTTTGTGATGCTGCACACTACAGGCAAAAAGCATTTTTGCAGATGTTATGCAGCATTGGCCAAAAGAAAAAAAAAAAGGTGAGATAAGGTGGGCTCTAATGGCACACACGTCATCATAAATGCGCGTGCATACAAAATGATGTGAGTGCCATTTGTTATATTTATATATATAGGGACCAAGGGATGGAGGAGAGGCAATAGAGGAGTGGGTGGCATGAGCAATAAAATAAAAATAAAGCTGGGTGGTGGAGGAGGGGAAAGCAGCACATGAGAGATGGTGCAATAAGTGGGTGGTGGAGAGGCATCTGATGGAGATGGCAACACGAGGGGGACATGCACATAAAGGAAAAGGGCTGCAAACCTACTGTAAGTTTTTGGAAAACCCATGATTGGCCTTTCGCATCCGCTGTTAGGTAGACGAGACCCAAAAAAATGGTTCACTGTTACATACCTACCTTCCAAAAACTTGCAGTCGGCTTGCCCCTGTGACCCAAGAACACTCCTTAAAAAGATTAAAACATGGCGGAAGATTTTTGGAAGTGCTGGTACCATGACTCAGGCAACCCTCGGCTTTGAGTTGAACTTAGCTATAATGAATTTAGGTGACAATGTATCCACTGTGAGGTGTGGAGCTTTATAAAACTCGTTATAAGTGATTAAATAACCACAGAGGCGTAGGCAGATTCCTGCTGGTTAACTATAGTCACTTCAGTATTTTATTCACATAAATAAACAGGCACACATTTTTATGCAAAAATGTACGTTTTTTTGCAGTTTTATATAGTGCGATCTCAGCCAGAAGGTACTGGAGCATATCGTATGAGCACTAGTTGCCTCACACAAGGTCACACTCATTTTTTAGGCACGGGGACATTAAGGGTCTGATTTAGATATTGATGAAGAGCCCGCCTTTCCACCATCGGGAAGGAAAACATTTCTCCGTCCCCTTGACAGAGGGACCACATGCCAAATTTATAAAGCATTTACAGGAATCGCCGTAACAGCGGTTCCTGTCAATGCATCTCGCTGTTTGGTGCAGGGCTGTGTCAGCATGATGCAACCCTGCACCAAACAGTATTAGAACATTGGAATGTTGGGAGCTCCATTGAAGACAATGGAGTTCTCCCTGCTTCTACGGGCCGGTAAAGGCCCGCAGAGCAACATTCCAATGTTTTACAAAGGCCTCTCGGAGCTCGAGGGGATTTAAATCCCCTCGAGCTTCGAGAAGCCTTTGTTTTATTTCTTAGAACATTCTGCCCTCTAGTGACAGAATGTCCTAATAGCCTTATAGCCCTTCGTAGCAGGGCTATACCGGCTATTAAAGTC
Source organism: Calotriton arnoldi (assembly GCA_963921515.1). Lineage (NCBI taxonomy): Eukaryota > Metazoa > Chordata > Amphibia > Caudata > Salamandridae > Calotriton > Calotriton arnoldi. The sequence continues at coordinate 2,984,151 of CAWUFW010000313.1, read as the reverse complement.
CCGGTCCCTTGTTAAAGTCCCTCGCCTTTGGCTCGGGCCTTTAACGCGGGAGCGGGCATTTAATAGCCGGTATAGCCCGCTACGGCGGGCTATAAGGCTATATTAGAACATTGGAATGTTGAGCACTCCATTGTAGACAATGGAGTGCTCCGGCCTTCTGCTGGCTGGTAGAAGCCCGGAGATCAATATTCCAATGTTGTTTGACTTTCACAGCTGTTGCTGTGAACAAAGGCCTCTCGGACAGGTCTTTGTTTTTACTAATTAGAACATTCTGCCCTCTAGGGGCGGAATGTTCTAATAGCTTAGAGCCCTGCTAGCGGGCTCTACCGGCCATTAAAGGCTTGCTCCCTTGTTAAAGGCCCGAGCCGAAACACTGGAGTGGGCCTTTAATGGCCGGTAGAGCCCGCTAGGTCGGGCTCTAAGGCACTATTCTTTTTTTTATTTTCAATAGGAAGATCCCAAAACTAAATATTTTTTTTAAAATAAATAAAGTAATGCTCACCTCACCACGGGAGACATTTCCCATGGCAGATTTGTCCCTCACTGTCAGAGTTTGCCGGCGGGAGGAGGGGTGACGGACGGTTAAGAAATGGCTATGTGTCCACCCATCCTGATTGCCCAGGTGGACATGTAGCCATTTCTTTGGTTATGGTGGTGACGGAGTAGTCACCAGCATAGCCAAATTGTAGGTCTACCCGCATTTAAAGAGGTCCAGCGAAACTTCATGTTGGCGGTATGTATAGTTCTTCGCAGTTGCAACGGAGTATACATACTGCCAACATTTAAATAGGGCGCTAACTGATTTGTTCAGAATCACAGGATGTTGAGTTGAAGCCGAGACTCTAATCTGGTTCTACAGTTCCAATTTCGGCAGCTCTGGCCATAACATCACATCCTCTCCCCTATCCTGCGTATATATCAGTGTATGGCGTGTTATGAACATGTTCAAGGCTATTTCTGACATGTTGATCTCTGGTTCCAGGAAGAAGGCAGCACTGCCCTTGTCGAAGGAAGACAAAAATTCAAATAAAACTCTGGTTAATTAAAAACATTCTGAGCACTGCTGGCTCCAGCGGGGTTTCCGTGACAGTGAAGATTGCATGTGCTCTGCGGCCTGCTCTCGGTAGCCGTTTTGGGAACAATAGCCGCTCTTGGACAAGGGCAGTCAAGATGTCTCCTCGGATGGATTTCCAGGTAGGGTACAAGTGCTGACGTCACATGCCTCCATCTGGTAGCTCGAGAAGGAGAGGCCTGTTGTGTGATTTCCGAACACAAGAATTCTTGGTAGTCTCACATACCGATTAATGTAAGCATGTGCTACTTGTGGACTAGCTCTCAGAATACTGTGGCATCTTGAGCATGTTTCTAACTATGTGGTTTCAAGCGCAGAAAATAAGAAATGTGTGTGTTTCATATTTTATTTTGTTTTTAATCTCTGCAAAAGTTAAAAAGCAGACCGTTAAAATAACTTTTTCATTTTGTTTTGTTTTTCAAATGTAAAGGCACTTTTGACAATTTAAGCAACGTGGTTGTACACTAGTAAAACGTTTTAATTATACTAAGGTTTTAGTGTGAATAAATGTACTGCCAGTCGCAAGGTGTGGGCATTACAGGATGGACTGTCCAGAATGAGGCTGCCCGCGGCTCACGCAGTGGGCCACCTCAAAAGGGTGGCCACATTAGGCACACCGCCACCCCTCTAGTTGAGGGGACCCCAGGGAGGAGTCCCCCAGCCCGGCGCGCCGGCCGCATCACTTCCGGCGCGCAGATGGTAGGGGCGAGGTATTTATACCTGCCCCCGCCCATCTGGCGCCCTCTTTGGCGTAGGTCAGTCACCGCTGCCAGCCCTTGATTCGCCCTTAACCCACCACGTTGGCATGCTTTTGTATGGAATAAACCTGCAGCAAATTTTCCCCAACAAAATTGTGTGTGATTTATTTATTCCAATTGCATGCTAGGTTCTGCAAAGGTGGGGAGGGTTGCCTTTATAGGCACTATGTTTGTGCACACGCTCAAGCAAACTTATTGATCGTCATTCCAAAACGTTTTCCTTACCCACTGCTGCACATTTGCTCTTGACAGACAGAGGAAGATTTTTTGGTCTTTTAATGGACAGACGACCCCCACCCGAAATTTGTTGCGTTGTAGGAAATTGGACTTTTCTCTGGAAAAAAATATTTTCCAGAGGAGAAAATAAAAAGCTCAAAGTTATTTTTTCATGCGCAGTTGCACTCTCTATACAATCGCACACGTGGACAGCTCTTTGCACAAATGTCAAAGGGAATGCACAAAACGTTCCCAGTTAAATTGACGTAATTTCCCAAAATTCAGAAATGTACACCCTTTTGCTTCTTTGCGATTTTATACAGCGCGAACTCGACTCGAAGGCATTGGAGTACTTTACACGAGCACCAGTTATTTTGCGCCAGTAGCCATTCACTTTTGGTAGGCACAGGGGGGCTTATTTACAAGCCCCTTGCGCCACTTTTGTGTCATTTTTAACATGGGAAATGTGACGTACGGGTGGCGCAAGGGGCTTGTAAATATGCCCCAGGGAGATTAGGTGATTTGCCCAGAATCACAGGATGATGAGCCCAGACTCAAACCTTGTTCCCCAGTTCCAAAGTCGGCAGCTCCGGTAGTTAGGCCACATCTACCCTTACATGCCAGGAAACCGGCGATGCAGATTTTTAAACTTTTTCTAAAGATTAGAAATACGAGGCTTAAATAATACCTTGCATGTAATTGTTTTATCCGCAGCATCAGAATTGCCAACTCATTCCATATAATCAAAAGCTCTGTGATGCAAGCATTGCCGTTTAGCAAACGCCTCTTTTGAAGCTGGGACTTGCACTTTCGCTTTTCCACTGCCCCTTTGTCCATCTTCCTCATCACAGATGTTAATCTGGGAGATTTACTATTAACCGACTGACTCTTTTCTTTCACAAAAATAGAAAGGCTACTTGGTCTGCTCTCAAGGTGTGTCCCTCCTCCCTTTCCATTATCCTTACGCATACAGCTGCCCAGTGGCCCTCCTACGTCCTGTCATCTACACACATGGACAAACTCAGTGGATGTGAAAGGAGGCTCTGAGTCGTGCAATGGAGAGCACAAGGATTTTACTGTGACCAGTGTTATCAGTAAGTAATTGGGCCCTTAGTTCCATTAGTTAGTGCCACGGCACTGAGTTAAACACTCTCTTCTAACCTCTGCAGTCACAATAATATTCCCACTCTTTTACTTTCTACTGATCCATTTTTTCATCTGCCATTTCCAGCTGTTTGAGACAGTATGATGATGGTGTTGCAAAAAATTGTTCGAATGTGCACTGTCAGACCCAATATGGAGTTCCTTAGAGCAGGCAGGGGCCACCGTGGTGGTTGGAGCCATTTTCTTCTAGTGTGCTGGGACCTCTCACACGGTGCTGGCTCTAGGGCGGTGCCACCGGTACCACCACACTGGGCGCTGACTTCTGGGGTGCCATTTTCTCAAATATATTATGGAATGAAAAGCACCTACAGCATCGTTCCTTGCCTCCAGCAATTTTCCGGCAACAATAAAAATGTCAAGATAACTCTGGTGATGAATGGAGGTGCTGGAGAGAGGTGGGGTTTTGTCTAGTGGAAGTTTTGACTCACCATAAGGTAGCTCAGAGGGTTTATGCTGCAAAGCATGTGTACCATGCAGATCATAACATGCATGTAATGTAAAAAGTTCAGTGGGTTACTGTTTTTGACAGAGACATCCTTTTGTTACTTGCAGTTTATAAGTTAAAATCCTAATATAGAACGGTGAGCTCTATTACCTGTCATCAAAGAGCTGCATGCAGAATTGCATGTGAGAGGGCGAAGGCTTGAGTGGTACTGTTAAAAGTTGGTGTTGAGGGAATCCGTGGAGAAGGAGGTTATTGGGGGGCGCCAACAAGCATTGTTGCACCAAGAGCCACCCGCACTAAAGCCGGCCCTGACCTGACTAGGGCTCCCCAATTGGGCCAAGTGCACCCCTTCGGCATTTGACTCTCAGGGCTGCGAAAGCGAGCAGTCTAAGGCTTCTCAGTGAGGTAGTGTAAGTGATAGTGACTCAGAACTCAAACAGTCAAACAACAGACACGATTATTATATCACACCAAAACAAGATACTACATGCAGTACTTCCAGGGATACTGGAGGGCACTGGCGGACACTCTCTTCCAATGCACTAACTGCACCCTCCCCGTCGAATGGGAGACATACATCCTACACCTCTACAGCAGAAGCAAAACACATGGGGTGACATCCCGCTTTCTAGACCTAGGACTTGCAGTGGCTAAGAGGCTGATTACTAGGGAAAGGAAGGCCTCTGAGCCCCCTCACATATTGGCGTGGAGGCGCTCCATGCTGACCTGGGCCAAGGCAGAAAGCGTTGCGCTGCACCGAGAGGACACACAGGACATTCGTAAGACTCCAATCGCCACAAGCTGGGATACGATATTGGTTGAGCTGCAAAACATTCACAGCGCTGGATAGACTCTCTGCCCCTGACAAATAACAGCGCCTCAGGTGTGCGCTGGGGGAGGAGGATAGACTTTGATGAAGATGTAACTGAGGGTCACTGTTTGGCAGGCACGACCGTACACTATCTGCCACGAACCTTAGGGCACGCCCTAGACTCTCCTTACAAGCTAATGCAGAGGAGATGCATAGATAAAGGGGACCAGGAAGAGCTCCAGTTCAACCCATAATCACCTGTTATGTTTCACGTTGTCCTGTTTGTTACTGACCGCCTCCCCTGCTAGTAGACTACAACGCCGCAGGCCCTCACTGGGTAGACCGCATGAAGTACTTAGATACTAAGGGGCATATTTACGTTCCCTGGCGCATCCCTGCAAATCAGCAGGGATGCGCCAGGAAAGTTGCGACATGCAAGTTTGCCCTTGCGCCACCGCCGATGCGCCGCATTTACAATGCGGCGCGCCGTGGCGCACAGAATGGCAGATGCGTGTCGCATCCCCCCGACGGAAAGGCGGCGCATTGCTGGAGTCGCGTCGCAAGCGCGACGCAGCTCCAGCAATGCTCGGGGGTGCCCTATCCCTAACATGGTGCGTCAATCCTTACGCCTGCTTCAAGCAGGCGCAGGGTTTTGACGCAGCATGGGCGTAAAAGTGACTCAGTGAAATCTTGTAGATTTCACTGCGTCACTTTTACGTGGCGTACCTGCGAGGGAACGCCCACATGAAACCTGACGCAGGTTTCATGTGGCGCAGGGGTTTACAGCCTGACGCATCTCCCTAGATGTGTCACGTTGTAAATATTGCGCAACGTGGCGCTTGGTTTGCGTCGCCGCTGCGTCACATGAGTGAGGCAACGGCGGCGCATAAGTGGCGCAAGGGGCTTGTAAATATGCCCCTGAGTGTCTGCAGATGACAATGATTAGTGCATGACATGCATACGCCCTGGGCAGGAGCATGTGCCTGTCACTGTTAGAGAAACAAACACACACTGAATGCACCTGTACTACTATAAGCTGTTTATTAAGAAACTAACATGCATGGCTGATACAAAAATGAGATATATATATACTATGTATGTCTGTACTGTTAATTAAAAACTCAATAAAACAAATTCAAAAAAAAAAAAAGATACTATATGCAGTAATGGGGGTTCAGGAACAGGCTTCTATAAAATACAACTATGGGGCTCTAGTCAATTCCTACTATGATGCAACACAGTTGCTACAGTTCTCCACACTACAGTGCTCAAACTCAGTGAAAAAAGATTGGGCAGGAAGCAGGCACGGGTGTGTGCTCACTATCAGGCTGTGTGACAAAATACTATGGTCGGTAACATGTCGATCGCTGCAATCTTGACTGCTTCATATTTTCTCAATGCGGTGGTTGCTTTCTTTGCCCAGGGGGCTTATCAGGGATCTCCCCAACTATACTAGCTGATAACAACTCTTGACGGAAGGACAAAATTCGGATTCCCCAGGAAACTGTTCTTGTTGGTTGATGGCCCATCCGGCACTCTATTTTTGGCTACAAATGATTCACATTATGGAAAGTTGGAAGTTGTACTGAAATTAAGGATACATTTGGACACTATCAATTACTGATAAAGATCCCAGAGGTTTTTTGACCATTTGGAACCTGATCCCCGATATTAAGGATACAACTTTTAGGACAACTGGATATTTCTTGTGATATTCGGATATCCAACCTGACTGTTATTGAATTTTATCGATACATCTCGTTTTATACTCATTGCTCTACAAGATCAGGACTACTTGACCGAACTATTAGATCTGGTGCTGGGCACATTACTACAGGAACCTGCTATGACTATTGAAGATGGGCTACAACTAAAGAAGTATCGAAGCATACTCTAAAGAAGAAATAGGAGGTATCGACCCCCATCACCCAGGAAGCATAAGCTTAGTGTTGAAGGAGCAGTTACCATTGCCCTAGAGAGGTTTTTTAATCCATTATATGTGTATTATTATTGGTTTGGAGAGTACAATAAATTTTTATGTCTTGAAAAAGATGGTGATATAAGAGTCCATCGAAACGCGTCGACGCCCAGTTGAAGAGTACATAATTTGTTAAGTGGCTAGACCAAGGAGTATTTCATGAATTAAACAATACCAGGTTCTAGCCCGTAAAGTTTTGTTCTACGAATGTGTACACCATTTATGACATAGTGCTTTTCTGTCTTGTGATTTGTACTCTCTTTTTCTTATTTACAGTGTGTGTTTTTAAATTGTACAAATAGGATTTGTTTTATATGTCTGTGTTAATATTCTATGTACAACATTTATTACATTTTGCAAAATTGCCTTCAATTTTTAATTGTGTACCTTATAGGGTTTTATTAATAAATTGATTTGTATTTTTATACAACTGTTGTTGTCAGGATTATCTGTTAGGAATATACGGTCGCACTTCCAAAGAATGTAGTGGGTTTGAGTGACAGAGAGTGAGTGGAATAAGTTTGAGTGTATAGTAGACACAGGTATATTTTCCCCAAAGGATAAAACTTTTGTAATACGGTAACATGTAGGTCAGTTTGTTTCGTATCTTAAATAAAAGAGGTGATACTAGTCATTGTTACTTCCTCTAATGTACAGATCTTATCCTTTTGAGTTCTTTCTTTACAGGACTTGCGTTGTCTCTTCATTGTGAGGCAGTCGGGCACAGGGGTTGGTGGTGCACCCTTCACTTTCCACCGTCAGATCCTCAGCCAGTGGGGACAGGATCGTGGGACTCGGCCCGCCTCCTGGATCTTACTGCTGAGAACGACCATCACCACCGGCCTCAACAATGGTCACTCGTCTTCAGCAGTTGATTGGATTATTGGTGAGTGGAGGTTCCTCTGCTGTGGCAGTGATCTTGGGCCTTGCAGGACTCACAGCATGTTATGGGCATCTACCATGTGACCCCTCACAACCAGTGGCGGGTGGTGACCCTCAACAGTGGAGGGGCGTTGAGGGGACCAAGAGCCAAACCCAGTGGGGGCCAAAAGATTTTTTTAAATTAAAAATGTACTTACCCATGCTCTGCTCTCCTACGCCTTTTTCTTCTTCCTTCTTCTTTCTCAGTGTGACGGCACCTTGTGGAGCCTCAGGCAACCCCCTTCTGCAAATCCCGATGCTACTCTCATGCTGCAGATGAGCAGCATGAAAGCAGCGCCAGGATTGGCCGAAGTGGACTGCTTCGACGCTCCAGCAGGCCCTGGGGGCCTTTGCCTGCTCTCCACCTAGCTGTCTTAGTCAGCTGGGTGGAGAAGTTTACACTGCGCATGTCAGGCTGGCCGCCAGAAGACAGCCGGCCAAAGTGACTTGCGCAGTGTAAACTGGTGGAGTGAGCATCACTCCCCTTTCTGCCAGTTAGCAGCAACCCCGCCCCCAAACACTGCTCGGGCTGGGAGAAGTGACAAATACGGTAATTCATTTTATTACCGTTTTATTTTTCATTTTCGCTGCACTAGAAGCAGGTAAGTGACGCTCCTCCGCCCTAATGGGAAAGGCTGCCACTGCGTACAACTAAGGTCGGTGCCACAGGAGGCAGTGATAATGTTGGCTCAAAGCAGGAGTATCCAAAACATGAGCATAAGGAAGTGTCAAGACCCTGCACTGAGTTGTCATCAACCTTCCTGAAGTAGCACTTAGCGAAAGCCTAAAACCCTCCCTACCCCTAAAAACACCCTGCTGGCTCTCTCCCATTCTACGACCAGCAAGCGAAGGGGCAATCGCCTACATTGTGTCACGTCAAACCAGGGGCTATCGAAACTGGATCCCGCAGGTCCTGCAACCATGCTCTCCCCGCAACACAAAGGGGTATATTCACAAGAACGTGTGATAACTACCGCAAGAGTAACGTAACGCAACTTTCAATATCGCAGCCCATCGCGGGAAAATAACCCCGTGTCAACATGGAATTCACAACAAGGCGGTACCATGCGATAGTCTGCCGAAACTGCGGACAAAGTCCGCGATACAACCACCACGATGGAGATAAAAACACAAACCACAACACCAAAAAACACGCGATGGGCCAAAGCGCGATGAGGAAACCAGCGACAAGCAGCGCCAGGCCTGCAACACAAACCTGGCAGGCGTCAAAAACCTCCATAAAAGTAGAAAAGAAAAACCCACACACAAACTGACCAACACACAAGCACCATGGAGGCAGCCGGAGCAGGCGCAGAGGACGAGCGCAACCCCACAAGCACCCCGGACGACCAGCCTGGGACCTCGGGGACAGGTAAGGGCAAGGACAAGAAGACCAGGAAGACCAAGTTCAGTCCGCAGGCGAACAGGATCATAGTCACGGAGGTGATGGAACACCATCAACAACTCTTCGTCACCTCCAACGTGTTATTGGGCACCAAAACTGGAATATGGCGGGACATCGTCGACAATGTGAATGCCGTCGGAGAGCACAAGCGGACAATGGACGAGGTCAAGAGGCGATGGAATGACATCAAGCGGAAGACCAAGGAGAAACTCTCCGCCAACCTGAAGGCAGCAACGCAGACCGGAGGTGGGGGCCCAGCGCCACAGCTGAAGCTGGATGACATGGAGGAGCTGGTGTCGACAGTCATCAGTGTGGAGACTGTGGCAGGAGTCGGGGGACCGGACACTGCTCGACAGAACACAACACAACCGCAACAGGGTGAGTGACCACCAGGTACTGGGGGGACAGGGGGAGATGGCCACAATGGCACACATGCACAAGCAAGCAGGGCACAGTGCACACCCACAATCACTCTGGGTCCTCGCCCAGACCCACACTCTGTCACAATGTACAATGCCATGCTGTCTGAATGTCAACCTGTACCATGCGGCTACATACATGTGGAGACATTGTAATACACCATCTCCCCTTCACATCGCAGGGGCATCGTCAACACCTCCTGCAGAGCAGTCACAGTCACTCTTCACTGATGACGAGGAGGAGGACAACACCAGCATCGACACCCAAACCATCCAAGACCTCATTGACCACCTCCGCAACTCACCTCCAGGATCAGGCCAGCCCAGTTACATCCATGAGACCCCACCCACCAGCCAAACCACCCAGCAGGAGGCACCCACAGCCCCGGCACCCTCCCAAGACCCCCAGGAACAACAAATGGCCTTCCAACGCCGTGTGCTGGAGGGCCAGAGGGAGACGGCCGAGCAGGTGCGGGTGGGGTTCGAGCTCATGGCTAACAAACTGGACGCCATCCTTGGGTGTCTATGTCCGCCCATGGTCTCCAGCGAGCCCTGACTGACATCTCTGGAGTAATGACGCGGAGGGAAGAATACCTGTCCGCTCAGAGTGGCCCCAGCGATGCCAGCCGTGAGCTGGCAAACATGCGGAGGCTCATGGAGGACATGGTGCGGATGGAGGCGGAAAGGATGGCAGCCGCCGCTGCACATCAGCGAAATGTAGCTGGGATCTACCGTGCCCTGCATGTCCTCGTCATGGCATTGCTGCCACAAGGTGTGGCGATGATGAATGCGGCTGCCCCCACACCATCCACATCTCCGCCCCCTGGTGTGTCAGTGCCTCCCAGTGCGGCAGGCGTATCCACTCCGGCACCTGATGTGTCACTGCCACACAGTGCGGCCGACAATCCTCCTCCGGCCCCTGATGTGACAGTGGCACACAGTGCCGCAGCCGGCACTGCAACACCCACAGGTGGGGCAGGGCAGACACCCGGGGACGAGGACGTGGATGGGACTGTAGTCAGAAGGGCCAGGCACTAGCATTAATTTCCGCCACCTTGCCTGTTTCTGCTTGGTGCCGCACATGGCCTCAAGGCCTACCACTGACCCCGGATGCACTCCGATGCACTCACCTTGGACAGCGACATGGACTGCCACATCCTGTTTGACGACCAATGACACAGCGGACAGACTGCGGACTGTACCCTTCCTCTTCCGCAGTACAGGTCATCCCCGGATGGACACTGGCTGGCCCTCCACGTGCCCATATTGTGTAGTGTGCTCGGCATTGCCCTGTACCGCTCCAGCTGCATGACTGCACTGGATGTGCAAATAAACATCCAGTGACGCACTGCTGTGTAATGTCTTACGTCATTCATGTATGGATGTGTGGATGAATGTGGGGACAGTGCCTTCCCTTGCGTCAAGGATGTTCATCCTTTGGGATGCCAGTAAGAGGGTGCGACATTGCATTTTGTGTAGCGGGTTCCGTGAACACTACAGCAGGGACACATGCATCAGTCACTTCCTTGTCCGGACATGGACTGGACCACGCCCAGAGCCCACGAGTCATTGTTGCAAGCCCTGCGCTGGTCGGGCGTACGGCAGGCCAGACCACTCCGCTAACGCCCCGAGGGGGGGCCCTCATTGCTACCCGTCGCAGCCGTACTCGCTGGTGGTGTGCAGGTCACTGGTCTAGTTGTCAGAATGTCAGAATGTCACAGCCACTCCCTGAGGGCAGGTTTGCACGCATACCACACCCATCCGGCACAGGCGTCACAGGCCATGTGACTCCGCCAACATAAGGGGCCCGACGACGTCACATTCCCCTCTGCCGGTGGTGACTGGATGACGGACGCTCCACGGTTCTCAATCATTAAGGGCCCATGAGTTTTTGCGCACAGGGTTAGTGGCACACAAGGCCTTGTGGACGGCACGGGCCTACCACCACTTGGCGCAGACTGGGGTTGCACAGGGTTAGTGGCACATGAGGCCTTGCGGACGGCACAGGCACCCCGCCACGGGACGGTGACTTTGGGTGCACTAAGTCAGTGGCACCTTAAGCTGCTGAGCGGGTGTGTAGCCTGCGATGATTCCCTGTCCCGGCGGTCTGGACAGCTCAGGTTTTGTGTGCCCTGCTGGACCGCAGTGTAGGCCAGAGCCAGCGGGCAGCGCGGGCCTACCGCCACGTGGCGTCGCTTCCGGGATCCCAGAGTTGGTGTCACCCATTGGGCTGAGTGGGTGTGCAGCCTGCGATGGTGCCGGGTGCACTGGTATGTCCTATGCCATGGAGTAATCAAGACCCAGCACCAAACGTGACATCTAGTGGCCTGCGGAGTGGGGCTGCATGATGTGGAGTGTGCCATGTCCGCGGGCCCCGGGCTTGTGGCTTGCAGCGGCACGTGGTGGGACCTCCTGTCTATGCGCAGGTGGCGGAAGGTGAGCATTGGGGCCTGGGTGTGCATGGGCGGGCATGCTCTGATGGGCGGCGGGTGAGGTTGGGGTGCCTCTGCCTGGGTGTGCATGGGCGGGCAGGCGATGTTGTCTTGTGCAAGTGTGTGTACTGTGCCAGTCATGTATCTGGGCTCTGTTTCAGCTGACGGCTCTGGATGAGATGTGTGGCCTGGTGAACTGCACTACATACCGGCACGTGGTTGGAGACACACCGGTGGCAGCAGGTGAGCAGTGTGGCCTGGGTGCGCAGGGGCGGCTCTCTCTCTCCCTCTCTCCCTCTCACTCTCTCTCTCCCCCTCTCTTCCTCTCTCTCTCCCTCTCTTCCTCTCTCTCTCCCTCCCACTCTTCCTCTCTCTCTCCTTCACTCTCTCTCTGTCCTCTGATGTGCGCAGGACACACATTCTCATCATGTTTTTTGTCTTACAGGCTGTGACCTACGTATTGTCCGGAGGGGAGCGGCCATGTGTCTTCATTTCATTTCGTTGTTCATTTTAATAAAGTTTCATTTGTTGCTTCGAAAGTGAATGTGTGCTGGTCATTTCTGTGACGACACATCCATGTCACCAGTTGTGATTGTGCGGCATCAAGCGGAATATTTTGTACATGTTTAGGTGTGGCTGATGTGGCATGTCTTTGGTCGGGGGGTGCCAGGGAGGGGTGGTCCTGGGGGTGGTGGCTGTGGGTGTTGTGGCCCTCTTGGGTGTCCGGGCCGCATGATGGGTGGCTCCATGGCATCTGTTGCCCTTCCGATGTAGCCCTGGGCTGTGCTCCCTTTTGGTTTGCAGGCTGCCGTCCGACTTTACACCAGGTCAGAGCAGGTGTAGATTTCCTGGTGCTAACGCGCCTTATCGCCTGTTTTGTGTTTTTATCGCGGATGTGGCTGGTCGTTGTGAATGTTGAGGTGTGCTGTTGTCTCGACTTTTGTCACGGGAACGCCCACTCTGCATCTCATTAGCGATATTTGCGGGGGTCCTCTGTGGCGATGTTTTTTGCGGCTGCTATCGCGGGTAAACTGGTGCTGTGGGCTGTTAACACCGGCTTGTGAATGGGGAGGTAAATTTATCACGACTTTGGCTGCGATAAAGTGCCGTTAATTCGGCGATAGCTCCTTGTGAATATGCACCAAAGTCTTTGCCACTATCCATTCTTACACACAGGCACATGACACTCACACAGGATGACAGTGTGTGGATCTAGGTATCACATGTGAGCGGAACTTTAAATGAGGGGCCAGTAGGCACCACATGCCATCAGAACTAGGAGAAAGCTCTGTTCAGTACTTCATCTGCAAAGCCCAGTATGCTGCCTCCAGCACGGTATATCAAAAACCGAGGACTTGAACAGTAGCCAAGGCAGAGGGTGCACTTGGGGTGCTCCACCAGGTCACAGTACAAGTTCTGGACATCAGTATCATTATGGATAGACCTATCCCTCACCATGTATGTCGTGTTAGCTGGGCCAAAGAAAAAGTCAGGATATCAGTTTCACATGCAGTCCGGTCATTCGTGCCGGGGTGCATGCCTGTTTACCAGGGAGGGGGCGCTCCTGTTCCAACCATCACCATCTCAGCACTTGAAATGAATCACCTACTGGTAACACGTAGAGGGGAAGGAGCAGAAGAGAATACTTTACCTTTCCCCATCCACAGCTGGCTCACTGGATCAGCTCGGGTGGAAGGTTAGGGAGGCTATATTTTTTTAGTAGTAAAAAAAGTGCAACTTCTATTCTCTATTTAAGAAAGTCTTGTTTGGCTCTGTTAAAGGGCTAAAGAAAATTCAGTCTTGTGGCAGGCACTTTAGAGTCCGTCCCTGCTCCTGCCTCTGCAAATTACCTCCATCCAACCTTCCCGCCTATTGAGCAAATGCTGACAATTCATAAACTGCGCAAAGCCAGCCTCTTCCTCTAACAAGATTCTTGCCAAGCATCTCTTGAGGCCAGTGCATGAGCAAACCCCCTCAACTGCTAAACACTAGGTCCTCATGGCATCCTGGACACACATCCTTAACATGGTCACACCTAGATGCTGAACTTTATTGCAGTCACTGTCACTTACAGAGCTCTCAAGGTGCTTGGTGTTAGAGCCTAATAGCTTATCCAGTACTGGGTGTCTTCTTTGCAGATCTATAAGTCCCAGAATGCTATGAATAAATAGAAGAGGGTAACTTGTCATACCTGACATAAGTAGTTGTGCAGATATTGCAAATTCTGGAAACTATACCTCGTTACCCATTGTGTTTGTACCATTTCTTGGTACATAGCGAGGCACCATGCCTCTGTGTTAGCATGTAAAAGTGAAACTGAATTAAATAATGTATGCAATGTTTGAATCAATATTAACTTTTTGTAACTATCCGGGTATAACTCCATTCTATCCTTTTATACCCTTTATAGTCTTGTGCTGTCTCAAAAGGGTCACTTCAGCCAGCTACATGTGTCACAAAAAGAGACTCGCTGTGAAAAAAAAGAAAAGCTAAATGGAATGGTCTGAATTAACCATAAACACAGGTAATGGCTGTGGGCAGCATTCCATTCCATTGTTTTTTCCGCACCTTCTTTCAGCTAGTCTGTGCTCAATACAGAGACTGATCCTATGGCATATAATAGGTGCTTCAAAGTGGCTGCATGTCGAAAGGCAGTCACTGACAAAACAATTGAATGAGGGAACATGCAATTCAATCCTGGCCAAGCCCCAAAAGGAACAATCCATCCTAAAATGCAAATCTATGCCTCGCTGAATGGGAACACGTCACCCCAGACGCGTTAGGGCAGAACAGGAAGCGGTCTGTGATATAAATCTGGGGGCATATTAGCAAGGGCTTTATCGCCGCTTTAGTGGCACTTTTTGCCGCCAAAGCGGCGATTTTTTTATCTCCCTATCAGCAAGCTGTCGCTAACAGGCGTTAGCGACAGCTTTCTGGCGATAGCGGCCCATTTTCCCATCGCCTTGCATGCCAGCGATAATTATCGCTAATGACATGCAAGGTAGGCGTTCCCAACTAAAAGCGACTGAAAACAGTCGCTAACACAACTTCCCCCTATTAGCAACGCAGGCGAAGTGATAAAAAAATTCGCGCTAAGCTCGAATATCGCTAGAATTTAACACCTGCTAAAAACATGACTTACCTGTTTGTTGTATGGGAGGTGGATTGTCAGGCTAAGTCCCCCATGGCGTTAATGCGTGAATATCGCTGGATTTCCAGCAATATTCACGCATTTCGCCGCTATCGCTGGATATTTTATCGCACTGGAGATAAATGTTGCTAATAGCATGTTATCTCTGCGATAAAATCCAGCGATACGCGGCGATAAAAAAAAAACGCGCTAGGCGCGGTTTGCGATAATTATCGCAAGTTGTTGCTAATATCCCCCTTGGATTGCTATGGCACAATCAGCTTGGGAGTCACTCCTCGGTGGGTGGGGCACTGACAGATTTATATATGGTTGGCCCCCGTCTGTAATGAGCACAGACAAGCAACACAGCAGTATAATGGAATGCACTCCGAGAGGGGGATTGACAAGAGCATTTATGAGTACCAAAAGTAATCCTATCAAACCACTCTTTTATGTAATCTTCTACGCCTTTGTGAATGGGCAACTCTCTAGTAATAAGAGGGCAGAATCCTTTCTATTTGTACTAACTGTATATGAATATTCCCATTCTATTCCCATTTTAGATGTTTTGGGATACATTTACAAAGGCAAGAAAGACTGAAAAAGAATACTTCATGAGTACTACTTTACATATTCATCGATACCTTGTGAATAGGCGACAGACTTTCACAGGCGCTTCACATCGATTCAAGCCTTTTCATAATGCTTGAAAATAAAATAAAAGTAAAAAAATATAAAAAGCTGGCACAATACCAGTCCAGTAATCAGCCAGTCAAACAACCTTTCTTCATTACATTCATACTTAAAAGGAAGGACTTGGACTCACTTTAAGAGTTATTACATTATTATCACAGCAGTATTGCTGAAAGATGTCATTTGGAGAGCAGTGGCATACATGGTGTTTGGTCTCCTATTATATTTTTGTGAAGAAAATAAGTCTTAATTTCTTATTGAGAAAACACCTGCAAAAGGCCCTCATTCTACTAGAGTGATATGAGTTGTCGCATAGCACAGCTACACCATTCTTGTTGGGAACTCGCCTTTACCCTCCAAAGTGACAAGACATCACAAACACCAAGTGAGTAACACTAGGATACATTTTGAAATAATGAGGGGCAGTGTCATGAAGATAAAGACATACCCTTTATTTCAACAATAGCGTTTAGAATGTAAAGGCTGGATATGAGAGAAAAAATGAAATAAGGCTGGGATAAACAACAGCAAAACAATTGTTAGTTTTTTTTTTTTTTTACCCAAGCAAGATATAGTAATTGCTGGTAAGATAACTCACTGGGTTGTGCACCTGCGGCACAGATCTGTGCATTTATTAATTTATTCATCTGTTTTCTAGTGTTATATTGTTCTTAGAGGGGGTGAGCCAACAAACTAAGTGGGAAAGCCAAGCCAAGGATCTGGGTTGACTCTAACAGACTTTGTACCAGCCTAGCCTTGAAAGTATTTCGCTTGCAAATCAAGCAAGACATATCATATGTCAAAGTACAAAATATGATAAAGTCTCTTCAAATTAAAAAATATATATATTTCCTTAACAAGCAGAAATGTTTACCTTAGTAGGTCAGATTTCATCACTTCATTGAGAGGCATTTATTAAAAGCGACAGTGATAGTTTTAAAGGTGGACTTAGAAACATTCATGCCACTCCATGTCTTGATGACGCTAGCACAAGTGAGCTAAGCGGCAAGTCAGTTGTCATGTGCTCCCTATACGTAACATGACCTATATTCTCATTATACATGGGCCAACATTATAGTCTGTGAAATGAAACACAGGGGGGTTTTGTACAGCATGTATTCAGAACTCACGTGTTTGAAGGTGCTCTCATACAGGGCCTGATTCATATAGGTAAACTTACACTGTTGTGTAAGTTTACACTTGCTGGAGAAACTTTACTACTGTTTTGTTATTCACAAGCTGTGGGCCTCAATCACAAAGACAAAAGTACACTTTTGTGTAAGTTCATGTTTCTTTGGTATTCACAAACTATGAGTTAATAGTAAGTTTACAACTGTAGAGACTTCGCAGTAAGAGTGGAGAACTCCGCACATAAAAAGATAGGGCGGGCTTATCTTTTTATGTTTGTGAATACCAAAAGAAGAGGAAACGTACACAAAAGTATAAGTTTGCCTTTGTGAATGTGGCCGATAATGAAATAAAAAGAATGCTTGCCTCGGCTCACACAATTTGGTCAAGTAGAGAAGCCAGGATTGATCCCAGGTTTTTCTGATTCACGTTGTGCAATTCAGCCACTCAATGGGTATCTCTTTCCTTCTCCTGTTTTACCTGAAAGGTGAATGCTTTGCCTTTAATCCTTGGTGCATGAGGTTAGAGCATGGGTGGCAGGCTGAAATCACATAAAGGGGCGGGTGGTTTGGGTTCGAGGATCGAAGAGGGCCTTGAGCTAAGCCAAAGTCAGGCGTCTGGCGTGAGCCTGTCTCGAGCTTTCAATGGATTGCCCACCTCTGTCCAGCATGAAATAATAGTAAGGCACGCCGGATCATTTCAAGCAGCACATGACATGAGCCGATTCACATCCATCAGCTTGGGCTAATGTCCTCTAGAAGTTCATACATGGTAAAGAAGGCTGATTCACACTATCTCTGTGCCTCACGACAGGTCAGGTGAGGAAGATGTACTGGAGCTCTGGAAAAAAGATGGAGTCGAACACCATCCTAGTCCTTCCAGCCAGGGAGAGTGGGGCTGGTGCTACAATAAAGCCACTGGAGGCAGCAGACCTTTGGCTCGACCATGAGAGTCATAAGAGAGCACCAGGCTGAATCAAATGGCATCAAAGATGCCTTTGTGGTAGGGGAGCACCAAAATGGCAAACTGTCTTTTTACCTGTGGCTCTGAAAGTATTTGAACGGCAGCTGTGAAAGAGAATAGTATGAGATATTTAACTGTCAGATCCTAGCATTGTAAGTCTGCAAGAACCCTCGGGTGTGTCTCAGCTTGGCGGACATGAGGGCATACCCATGATAATGTGGGTCCCAGTCTGCTGGTAATGTGAGGGGGAGAGTAGTTCCGAGTCCTGTTTAAAGCCTTTTGGAGGCAGGCCAAGCACTATGGTGCGCGTGGCCCTCTTTAGCAAGGGTGGGGATCTCTGGGAGTCATTCACAGCCAGCCATCTTCCTCCCTCCTTTCCTAGGCTGTGGTGGCATTTTGTGGCAGAAGGACAATCCGTGTAGACAAGGGCAGTGGGAGACCTGCTCTTGGGAAAGGTGCAATGTAGCAAGACTAACCTCCAACAAGAGTTGGCCTCTGCTCAGATAGCGCCATGGACTGAACCAAATTAGACCCACTCCCCTAAACGTCATTGTTTTTAATTGTCTGTGTCAAGAATTTGGGAGGAGTAGGGGGAAGGCAAGGAGACAGAATTAAGGAGCTCTATGAAACGAAAACAGGCAAATTGTGATCATGATTGGCAGCAGCCCACAGAAAGAGTGTTTAAACACACTTTTCTTTGGACCCAGGTCTGAGGGAGGCTGTGTAGGCAGCTCCTGTGCCATTCTGGAGGTTGGCACCCTGGGCACAAGCCATGGTCACAAATGCTAAAGGCCGGCCCTGCCTACAACAAACCTACCACACCCAGCTACGCTCCTTTCTGTCATCCATAGTGACAATAATAGTGAAGGACATAGCGACACTTGTTAAAAATACAAACAGGAAGTAGTTCAGGGCCTCACAGTTTTTCTTAAGGGCCCTCCGCCTGTCGTGTTTGCTGAATACCAAAGCTGCCGAGTCTTGATTGCTTCCTCCACTCTTCACTTCTGGTTTCTTTACCACGCTCTTCTAGGATCATTTTCATCCCAGCTTTCTCATTGTCTTCTTTCTCTATTCTCTGCCTTCCTCGTTTGTGCTTTGACTCAAAATAAAATGATGAGGAAACATACAGGCACATGCATCAACCATTTTTGCGAGCGCAAACGGTGCGATTCGCAAAAATCGGCCGTTTGCGCCCGCAAAAATGGCATTTGCGATGCATCAAGGTTCAAGGCACTCGCAATTTGAGAATTCGCAATTAATTGCTAGTTCTCAAATTGCAATAGCATTTAAGGAATCGCATTTTGCGATTCCTTACATGCAATGCAAGAACCACTTTGAAGTAGCGATTTTGCTACTAGGGGGCGCAAATTACCATGAAGTTGAACTTGATGGTAATTTGCAAAAACTTTGCGGTTACACACACACATGTCCTTGGGACATGTATGTGCGCAACATTTGTGCACAGATCAATTTCAGGGGTGCAACAGGGTGTCCTTTTGACACCCTTGCACCCTTGAAATTGCATGCGCAATTTACGAGTACCACTTGGTACTCGCAAATTGCGCATGCAATTCCCATTCATTCCTATGGGCCTGTAGGCCCATAGGAATGAATGGGAAGCCATTCCTTATTTGTGACTCGCAATGTGCGAGTCGCAAATAAGGAATGTGTAGGAATCGCTATTTTTATAGCGATTCCTACATGCATAGGCTTTTGCGAGTCCTTAATTGCGATTCCTTAATAATCGCAATTAAGGACTCGCAAAATCCTACCTTGATGCATATGCCTGAATGTGCATAAAAAGTATGCAAACTGCGAACCTGAGTGCAATTTGGATGGAGTCATTGAGTGTGGCAGCTGGGGTATGGATGTGCCTATAAACAACAAAATATTCTGCATCTATTTTGTTGACCTTTCACCTTTAGGTAATTGTATGTAAAACAGCACACTCACCTTAAATGAAAAATGAATGCCTGTTAAACTAATCAGTGGGAAAGGCACTAGTTTATGTTATAAAAGCTCAATTGGTTCATGTGATCACTGCAGATGTCTGTGAATCCATGCTTGTTTCCAGTCCAGGGAGGACCTGGCTAGGCAGTTGTGGCTGGACTGTTCCCATGAGGAGCAGGGTCGAGACTGATTTGAATATGGCTGGGTCAAACTGGGGTGACATGGTGAGCAAACGAACAATGGATTTAACCCAGATCTCTTGACTTGGGGTGAATGTTTGATTTGTTCAGCATTCCGTTCATCATTTGTTTGCGCAGCATTTTTTACCCTAAGTGGGATGGGAATGCCCAGACGTGGGTCCCTAGCTCGCTGTGCCACTGGATTCAAGCTAGTCTGGCTAATGAGGTGTGATACCCAGAAACCAGTCCCAGGATGCTTGTTTCTGGTCCAGGGAGGACCTGGCTTGGCGGTTCGGGCTGGGCTGTACCCATGAGGAGCACATGGCTGGGTCCAAACTCAGGTGGCATGGTAAGCAAAAGGACAATGGATTTAACCCAGGTCTCTTGACTGGGGTTGAATGTTTGATATGTCCATCATTTGTACTACTACGAGGCCCGAGCTTGCGGCAGAATAGATAGGCTGCTGCAACATTTGCAAAAAGCGTAAGGGCCCGATTTCCTGAACTTAGACACAACGCAATGCAGCAAATGAAGTTGCTGCATTACATCCAAGGAATAGAGCAGAAATTCACCAATCTACTAAGATATGGCACTGTTCTGCACTCTCATAGCATTATCGCACTTCTGGCTACCTAGTGCCAATGTAGGCACCCTTGCTCTATGACGTTAGGGGCCTACGTTGTGGTCAGAATAGTCTGTTGTGCAAGAAGGAATACCTTTCTGCACAAAACTATTCTTAGAGGATTCCCCTTTGCATGTGTGCTGCAAAATGTAGCACACATGCAAAGAGGAACTAAAGAGGAGAAATAAAGATATTTCCCCTTGATACACCAGCCTCAGCTAGGCCTGCCATTTTGGCGCAATGTGCCATGTTTATTGACTTTGGTAGATATGGGTGGGTGTCAAATGCATGGGTAGATGCATAGTAACGCCCTTGCTCCACCCATGTAACGCCTACCTGATGCTTTCAGCTGGAGGCACTTGAAGGTCACAGTTCAGGGACGGTTGTTCTTTAACAAAAAGTATGGGAACTGTGTTTGTACAACTAAAAAGACATGGCCACGCCATACCCATACATCCTGCCCACTTCATTCTCTGGTCCTGGTCTCCAAAAATGAGTGCCTTGCAGTACTTTAAATGGAAATATAAAAGTGCAGGTGCTGACTATAGAGTACCTGTTTGCTCCTGAAAAGTGCCAGTACTCTCCCATTAAATGTATGGCAGCCGAGCTGAGAAACACAGGCACTCTCTCTTTCAAATTAAAGAAGTGAAGGTACTCAGTGCCGGACAGTACCGGCCCATTTAAAGCACCGGTGTCACGCCCACCATCCGCAAGCACTGTCACAAATGAAGGAAGCACTGGTGATGGTTGACACGCGCAAGGAGCCAATGGCCTGCAGGGACTTCCTTGTGCACCATTATCAGATGCACCGACATTACACATCAGTAATGTTGAATAAATGCAGCCATTGCTTGAAATGGAAAAAATAGAAGTGTAGGTACTCTACCAGAGTACCAGAGTACCTGCTTGTTTCTGAGAAGTGCCGGTACTCTCTAATTAAAAGCATTACGTATCTCTTGAGAAGTTCAGGTACTATACCTCTCAAAATAAAAAAAGTACTTGTACTCAGTACCGGACAGTACCGGCCCATTTAAAGCACTGGTGTCACGCCCACCATCTGCAAGCACCGTCACAAATGAAGGAAGCACTGGTGATGGTTGACACGTGCAAGGAGCCAATGGCCTGCAGGGACTTCCTTGTGCACCATTATCAGATGCACCGGCATTACCCATCAGTAATGTTGAATGAACGCAGCTAATGCTTGTTTGGGACTCTTTGTCCTTGGGCGGGCAGTGT
The DNA here is from genome assembly GCA_963921515.1 of Calotriton arnoldi. Classification (NCBI taxonomy): domain Eukaryota; kingdom Metazoa; phylum Chordata; class Amphibia; order Caudata; family Salamandridae; genus Calotriton; species Calotriton arnoldi. The sequence continues at coordinate 2,962,629 of CAWUFW010000313.1, read as the reverse complement.
CCAAGAAGGCCATTACTATGACTCTCCTGCTGCGTTGTTTCTCTCTGCCAATGTGTCAACAACACGGCAATGCCAGGAAGCAGGGACATGCTGTGCTGTGTGGCTCATCTCTGGCCTTCAATTAGCATTGCTGCACTCTGCTAATCTCATTCAGCAGAAATTAAGCAGGCCCAGGGAAGGAAATGGGCGGGGACGTGGCTGGACGCCACTGGGCGGTAATTAAGGCTCACATGGCCAGGCCGGGCTCTGGTGGCGTTATTAAAAGCACAGGGCTACTACGCCAAACCCGTGATTCTATTTTTAAAAACAGAACCGAACAATTTTGCAAGCAACGTGTATGGGGGAGGTTCTGTGGAAACCTGACAACCAGTTTGACCAATTTAGCGCACAGAAATAATTTCTGAGCCGTAAAAAATTAAAACGTTCAGTCATGCGACCTTTAGAATCGTGCATCCGATCTGAAAAGTGAAGTAGGAAACAGACCGCTTAAAAAAGAGGCTGTTCGCTCAGTATCTATCGTACGCTTTATGTTCATGGACAACTGGCTGGTACCCGTGGTTCATAGGAGACCAAAATGGATGACCGTGGTTTAATGACGGGCGTTAATTAGAAGTAACCCGCGCCGGCTACACGTCTAGGGCTTTATACCCCTGGCCCTGCGCGTGCTACCCAGGCCCCACTCCAGGATTCCTGATCTTGAAGGGCCACGGAGGGGCCCAGGTGGGTCCTGATGATGAACGGGGTGGGGGGTGAGGGTTATAAACCAACAAAGGGGATCTGCTGGTATAAACACTGGTGCAGGGCTTTAAGTGGGGCGGGTCTTGCCGGTGCTCAACACTGGCAGTTCTAAAAAGCAGGTGCTGAGACCGGCCCCTGTCGGGCTCTTCATTTTTGCCCTCCCACTCAGGATGAAAAAAATACATCTTAACACTGCAGCAGTACCACCCTTCACTGCCTTTAATGTAACTTCAAAGAGACTTCTTACAGTTCTTTCACAGGCTCACGATTTCAGAACTGAAGCATTTTCAATGTGCTATACTACAAAGCCATGGCTGTCGCTTATTTATGTTATGCAACTAACACCCATTGACAAAGCCAATAGTCCTGGCTTGTTGTAAGTGTAATGTTACTTGCTGTATTATACATTTTGATTTAATGACTTAAGTAGCAAAATACCAGTCGGGCGGCACACTAAGGTAAGCTTAGATTTTCAGCTTAGGTACTTTTAAGCCACACCCTTAATCATATTGGTCACGCCCCTTTGGGAGACCCCCCCACTTCACCCCCAGTTTTTAATCCCACTTAAAGCCCTGCACTGGTGTCTGTCAATTTATCACATTTTTTACACACTAGCGACTGGCCAACGAGCTACATACTTTGCCTTCCCAGCTGCAAAAAGCCCTGAACTGGAGACTTAAAAAAAACATGTAAAATTCAGCAAAAAAGGGTTCTGCCCATCGCACAAAGCCAGTGGTAGAAATGTTGCTGCATTCCGGCTGCTGCATGCCTGCTGCCTCTTGCCCGTTCTAACAAGCAGCCTACGCCCCGTGTATAAAGCTGAAGTCCCAGGTGGGGGAAGGCGAAGTATATAGCTCGTTGGCCAGTGGGGCTGTTGTGATATATATATATTATCTACTGGCGGTCGCCAGTAGATAGTTATAGTTACAACCTATTATCCATAGGAAATCCGCGACATTCTATTTGAAATAACTCTCTTGCCGGTTGACGTATCTTCGCAAAATTTTCAAACTTTGTGGGGCGCTCCGGTCCGCTCCTACCCTGAAAGTCTCGGGGGGATTTGTCAAGCGGGGGCCGAGAAAAAGGGGGGTCCCAAAACGCGTTTTCCCCATGCAATTTTCCATAGGAAACTTTAGACACGGCTACAGCCCGAACTGCTGAACGGAATTACACCAAATTTGGCAAAGAGGTAGTTCTTGGTTCAGAAAGAACCCTTTTGTTAAATGGTGTAAATCCGTTCAGTAGTTGCTGAGAAAATCAAAAGTAAAAAGATAGATATATCTATGGCCGAGTAGGGTCCGCGTACCCTCAGCGCACCCTGCGCGCACCGTCCCGATCACGAGCTGCATGTTAATTGGCTGTCAGCTGGCTGTCAACATTCCGATTCAGGAAATGTTGGCAGCCATTTTGTCCCTCGGTAGAACCGAGGGACAGAAACAAGTGCGCAAAGCGCACAAAGGGGGCAGGGTAGAAACACCCTGACCCCCTAGGTTTGCTCAGGGGTGCGCGAATCCTGCCGAAAAGAAAAAAAATCGAAGCGCGGTCTCCCGCGCTTTGATTGCATTTTGCCCCCGGGTGGCCCAAGTCCCGGGGGCATGGTGGGGGTGGGTATATTGTTTGTATGGGGGGCCTCAAAGGGCCCCCAAGCCCCGGGGACCGCCACCCCCGGGGCTCTATAAAAAAATGGTGCGGGAGGGCTCTCCTGCCCTCCCGCAGCCCCGGGGACCGCCACCCCCGGGGCTTCTTTTTTAAAATAAATAAGGTGTGGGGGCTCCAGCCCCCACACGCCCGGAGACCACCACCTCCCCGGGGCACTTACAAAATAAATGTGGGGGTCCATTACGGACCCCCAGAGCCCCGGGGACCACCACCTCCCCGGGGCTGTGCAATTTAAGGGAGGGGGGCCGCGCGGCCCCCTCCTGGAGCCCTTGATGGCCCTGGAGCCCTTGATGGCCCTGGGGACCGCCACCCCCCAGGGCCGGCTCCTGCAGTGTCCCGGGGTGCCTACCCCCGGGACACTGGACGGGAGCCTCGCGGCTCCCGTCCTGCCATAGCAAACTGCTTTGGATATTGGAAGAGAGCAGGGAAACCTGCTCTCTCTTCCAATATCCAAAGCCGACTGCTTTCCACATGGGGAGCTGCATCTTAGCAGCTCCCCATGTGGAAAGCAATGCCGGCTCCCAAGGGACGCGGGGAGCCGGCGGGACAGTGGGGGATTGGGGACCCCCCCACAGTCCCCAACGGAGAGGGCCAGCCCCGGGGGATGGGGTCCCCGGGGCAAATAGTGGCCCGGGAGGGGGGCCACGCGGCCTCCCTCCCCAAAAAATAAAAAAAACGGAAAAGCCGGCCCCGGGGGATGGGGTCCCCGGGGCCTTAAATGGCCTGAGGAGGGGGCCACGCAGCCCCCTCCAAAGAAAAAAAAAAATCGAGGCCCTGCCCCGGGGATGGGGTCCCCGGGGCCAATACAGGCCCAGGGAAGGGGGCCACGCGGCCCCCTTCCCGTTTTTTTTTAATTTAATTTAAAAAAGGGGTAAGGCCCTGGGGGATGGGGTCCCCAGGGCCCAAAAACAGGAAAAAGGAAGGGGGGCCACACAGCCCCCCTTCAGGGGACAAAAAAAAAAAACGATCGGGCCCGCAGGCCCCGCCCCCTTCCTTCACCACTCTGCAAACGCGCCCCCTGGCGCGTTTGCAGAGGGGGAACGAATTCCCCTTGAATACTGGGGGTCCCTGGGGGCCAACTAGCCCACCAGGAACCTCCAGTATGCGCCAGGGGGCTGCGTTGCAGAGAGGTGTACAGAGGCCACGCCCCTTTTTACACCTCTCTGCAACGCAGCTCTGTGGCGCTTTTTGGATATACCTGTTGGGCTAGTTGGCCCCCAGGGACCCTCAGGATTCAAGGGGAGTTAATCCCCCGACTTAAAACGCGCCACGGGGCGCGTTTGCACAGTGGTGAAGGGAGGGGCGGGGCTTCAGGTGACATCTGTGCAAACGCGCCCCGTGGCGCATTTTAAGTTGGGGATTAAATCCCTTCAATCCTGAGGGTCCCTGGGGGCCAACTAGCCCAACAGGTACATCCAGAAAGCGCCACAGAGCTGCGTTGCAGAGAGGTGTAAAGGGGTGTGGCCTCTCTACACGTCTCTGCAACGCAGCCCCTGGCGCATATTGGAGGTTCCTGGTGGGCTAGTTGGCCCCTAAGGACCCTCAGGATTCAAGGGACTTAATCCCCCAACTTAAAACGCGCCACGGGGCGCGTTTGCACAGATGTCACCTCAGGCCCCGCCCCTCCCTTCACCATTGTGCAAATATTCTTCTAAAATCATCCGAAATACGAATTCCGATTTACTCACCTGTTATAAGGAGAGACCTCAGTGCTGTATCTTTCAGTCCAGTACTGGTCCTGAAAAGTAATTTTAACCGTACTTACCAGTAACTTGAATTTCCTTCCATAGGATATCATTGCCTGCTTTTTGCTGAAAAAGTTTCTAAGTGTTGATTTTTGAAACCTACAAATATTCCTCTAAAATCAGCCGAAATACGAATTCCGATTTACTCACCTGTTATAAGGAGAGACCTCAGTGCTGTTTCTTTCAGCCCAGTACTGGTCCTGAAAAGTAATTTTAACCGTACTTACCAGTAACTTGAATTTCCTTCCATAGGCTAACATTGACTGGTTTCACTTGGAAATTCTTCTAAGTGTGGAGTTTTGGAACTTTAAATTATTCTTCTAAAATCAGCCGAAATACGAATTCCGATTTACTCACCTGTTATCAGGAGAGAACCCAGTGCTGCATCTTTTAGCCCAGCACTGACCCTGAAAAGTAATTTTAACCGTACTTACCAGTAACTTATCTTTTCTTCCATAGGAATCCATTGTCTGGTTTTCAGCAGAAAAGTTTCAAAGTGTCGATTTTCACAAACTACAAATATTCCTTAAAAATCGCCTGTATGACTTAAACGCATTTTTTCAACTGTTTACAGGAGATGCACCAGTGCTGGATCCAGGATCCAACACTGAGTAAGAAAAAGTAACGATAACAGTTTTTACCTGCTAAGTGAATTTCCTTCCATAGGATAACATTGGTGATTCTATGAGGAAAAGTTTCTAAGTGTCAACTTTTAAAATACAATAATATTCCTTAAAAATCACGACTGTAACCAAAACGCTTTTACTCAACTGTTTACAGGAGATGTCCCAGGACTGAATCTAGGATCCAGTCCTGTGGTTAGAAAAAGTAATCCATAAAGTAACTAATTGCATTTAACTAGAAATTCACATTGAGCTGAATGTTGCATTGTGTTTGAAAATGTGTTGCCCATTGCAACAACTGTAACTACTGTACTTAAAAGTCTATTGCCTATGTGCTAAGTATTTAAACTAAAGTAATTCATTCTGAGAAAGTATTTTTGTAATGTAATGTATAATGTAATTACAATGTAATTTAAAAAATAAAATATGTAAAAGAAATTGTTTCTAAAAATGTAGTAAATCAGTATGAAAAAAATTAATATAAAAATTAATACATTTAAAAAATGTCATTTAAAAAACCTTTGAAATTCACTGAAAAAACCGTAGGTTTCAGGCACGTTATAGTTACAAATTAGCATTTAAAAAACCTTTGAAATTCACTGAAAAAACCATAGGTTTTAGGGACAGTTATAGTTACAAATTAGCATTTAAAAAACCTTTGAAATTCACTGAAAAAACCATAGGTTTCAAATATGTTATAGTTACAAATTAGCATTTAAAAAACCTTTGAAATTCACTGAAAAAACCATAGGTTTTAGGGACAGTTATAGTTAGTTGGACATTTCACTCGTACAAAACCCGTGAAATTCCCCCGTTATAGTTAGTTCAGCTAACTATAACTCGCGCCCCGCAATGCACTGCTGATGACGTCACATATTACATCACTCATGACATGGTCAGTGACATCACTGATGACATCACTGATGACATCTCAAATGACATCACTGATGACATCATCCACGTGATAATCTGATGCAGCTCCTCACACCCTAATATAACCTTTGATACACCCAATCTAAATTACAGACTGCCATTCGCAAAACTATAGACACTCCAACACCAATAACTACATACCCACTCACTGATTCTTAGGTCTACACACACACATCCACTCACTCACCCGTACAGTCACTCATACTTATGGTCACTCAGTACAGGACTATCATATGCACTCTTACTCCTATATAGACACTCAAACACCGCCACTCATCCATAGAGGTACTCACACACCTAGTCAGTCATGCAAATAATTAAACACACTGCCATTTACTCACCTATACAGTTATACACACACCAGCTCACTTAATCATACAAATACTAGCACATTGTTACGCTCTTATACAATCACTGATACAAGCACACACTCATCCATACAGCCACTATCACAATCACTCACTCTCGCTTATAGCTATTTATATACTCCAACACACATATATACTGGCTTTCACATATGTAGTTACTCACACATGTACCACTGGGACATACATTCACTCACTAACACACTCTTACACACACTTACCCACCCATACAGTCTATCACAGATGCACTCTTGAAACCATCCACCCAGTGAATCACCCACTCACACATCTATGCACAGAGTCGCACACACCCCACCCACACAAACACTCAGGCACCCATACAGATACTCAGACAACCAATCAATAACTCATATAGACACTCATGTAGCTATTCACAAACCCATGCAGCCACTTACACAGCAACAGACAGACGGATACAGACATTCACCCAGTTTAGTCACTAACCCATGCATTCAGTAAGATACGTTAAATCACTCACTTATAGAGTCAGTCACGCACCTACTAAATCATCCATACAGACACTTACACACCCACTCATTCTTCAATACGTCTTTTCCTATATATATTAAAAATATTTAAACTTTACAGAAACACACAGTCACTGGATGATGTCATCAGTGATGTCATTTGAGATGTCATCAGTGATGTCATCAGTGATGTCACTGACCATGTCATGAGTGATGTAATATGTGACGTCATCAGCAGTGCATTGCGGGCGCGAGTTATAGTTAGCTGAACTAACTATAACGGGGGAATTTCACGGGTTTTGTACGAGTGAAATGTCCAACTAACTATAACTGTCCCTAAAACCTATGGTTTTTTTCAGTGAATTTCAAAGGTTTTTAAATGCTAATTTGTAACTATAACATATCTGAAACCTATGGTTTTTTCAGTGAATATATATATATATATATATATATATATATATATATATATATATATATATATATAGTCCAGTCCAGTTGAAGGCAGGAGCCGAAACGCGTTGACCGTCCACGCTTGCACTAATGGTGTACTGAATAAATGCACTTTTTTGATTAAAAGTACCTGCAGCTCGTCTTTTCTCCAGTGCTGTGGGATCCCTGCTGCGAATGGTGTGGAGTCCGTTTTGAAATTATCTACTGGCGGTCGCCAGTAGATAGTTATAGTTACAACCTATTATCCATAGGAAATCCGCGACATTCTATTTGAAATAACTCTCTTGCCGGTTGATGTATCTTCGCAAAATTTTCAAACTTTGTGGCCCGCTCCGGTCCGCTCCTACCCTGAAAGTCTCGGGGGATTCGTCAAGCGGGGGCCGAGAAAAAGGGGGGTCCCAAAACGCGTTTTCCCCATGCAATTTTCCATAGGAAACTTTAGACACGGCTACAGCCCGAACTGCTGAACGGAATTACACCAAATTTGGCAAAGAGGTAGTTCTTGGTTCAGAAAGAACCCTTTTGTTAAATGGTGTAAATCCGTTCAGTAGTTGCTGAGAAAATCAAAAGAAAAAAAGATAGGTATATCTAGGGCCGCGGATCCTCCCGAGCACGAGCTTTATGTTAATTGGCTGTCAACACTCCAAATCAGGAAGTGTTGGCAGCCATTTTGTCCCTCGGTAGAACCGAGGGACAGAAACAAGTGCGCAAAGCGCACAAAGGGGGCAGGGTAGAAACACCCTGACCCCTAGGTCTGCTCAGGGGGTCCCACAAGGACCCCCTGGGCAAAAATTTTTTTTATTTTTTTTTTAAAAATCGGCAGGATGCGCTCAGGGAGCGCGAACCCTGCCGAAAAAAAAAAAAATCGAAGCGCGGTCTCCCGCGCTTCGATGTTAATTGGCCCCGGGTGGGCCAAGTCCCGAGGGCATGCTGGGGGGGTTAATTTTATGTGTGGGGGCCTCTAAGGGCCCCCAAACCCCGGGGACCACCACCCCCGGGGCTTTATGGATAATGGTGCGGGAGGGCTCTGAGCCCTCCCGCAGCCCCGAGGACCACCACCTCCCGGGGCTTCTTTTTTATATTTAAAAACCTGTGTGGGGGCTCCAGCCCCCACACGCCCCGGGACCACCACCTCCCGGGGCACTAAGAAAAATGAAAATGGGGGTCCGTTTTGGACCCCAAGCCCCGGGGACCACCACCTCCCGGGGCTTTCCGATGTAGGGAGGGGGCCGCGCGGCCCCCTCCTGGAGCCCTTGATGGCCCTGGGGACCGCCACCCCCAGGGCCAGCTCCTGCAGTGTCCCGGGGTGCCTACCCCGGGACACTGCTGTTTGCATGACAGGACGGGAGCCTCGCGGCTCCCGTACTGTCATTGCAAACTGCTTTGGATATTGGAAGAGAGAGCAGGAAACCTGCTCTCTCTTCCAATATCCAAAGCCGACTGCTTTCCACATGGGGAGCAGCATGTTAGCTGCTCCCCATGTGTAAAGCACTGCCGGCTCCCGTAGGACACGGGGAGCCGGCGGGACTGTGGGGGTTTGGGGACCCCCACAGTCCCCAACGAGACGCCAGGCCCCGGGGGATGGGGTCCCCGGGGCCTAAAAATAGGAAAAAGGAAGGGGGGCCACACGGCCCCCCTTCAGGGGAAAAAAAAATAATAATCGATCGGGCCCGCAGGCCCCACCCCTTCCTTCACCACTCTGCAAACGCGCCCCTGGCGCGTTTGCAGAGGGGAACGAATTCCCCTTGAATACTGGGGGTCCCTGGGGCCAACTAGCCCACCAGGAACCTCCAGTATGCGCCAGGGGCTGCCTTGCAGAGAGGTGTACAGAGGCCACGCCCCTTTTTACACCTCTCTGCAACGCAGCTCTGTGGCGCTTTTGGAGGAACATGGTGGGCTAGTTGGACTCCAGGGACCCTCAGGATTCAAGGGGAGTTAATCCCCGACTTAAAACGCGCCACGGGCGCGTTTGCACAGTGCTGAAGGGAGGGGGCGGGGCTTCAGGTGACATGTGTGCAAACAGGCCCCGTGGCGCGTTTTAAGATGGGGAATTAAATCCTCTTCAATCCTGAGGGTCCCTGGGGGCCAACTAGCCCAACAGGTACGTCCAGAAAGCGCCACAGAGCTGCGTTGCAGAGAGGTGTAAAAGGGGTGTGGCCTCTGTACATGTCTCTGCAACGCAGCCCCTGGCGCATACTGGAGGTTCCTGGTGGGCTAGTTGGCCCGTAGGGACCCTCATGATTCAAGGGCACTTAATCCCCCAACTTAAAACGCGCCACGGGCGCGTTTGCACAGATGCCACCTCAGGCCCCGCCCCTCCCTTCACCATTGTGCAAATATTCCTCTAAAATCAGCCGAAATACGAATTCCGATTTACTCACCTGTTATCAGGAGAGACCTCAGTGCTGCATCTTTCAGCCCAGTACTGATCCTCAAAAGTAATTTTAACCGTACTTACCGGTAACTTGAATTTCCTTCATAGGCTAACATTGACTGGTTTCACTTGGAAATTCTTCTAAGTGTGGAGTTTTGGAACTTTAAAATATTCCTCTAAAATCAGCCGAAATACGAATTCCGATTTACTCACCTGTTATCAGGAGAGACCTCAGTGCTGCATCTTTCAGCCCAGTACTGATCCTCAAAAGTAATTTTAACCGTACTTACCAGTAACTTGAATTTCCTTCCATAGGATATCATTGCCTGCTTTTTGCTGAAAAAGTTTCTAAGTGTTGATTTTTGAAACATACAAATATTCCTCTAAACTCAGCCGAAATCCGAATTCTGATTTACTCACCTGTTATCAGGAGAGACCTCAGTGCTGCATCTTTCAGCCCAGTACTGGTCCTGAAAAGTAATTTTAACCGTACTTACCAGTAACTTGAATTTCCTTCATAGGCTAACATTGACTGGTTTCACTTGGAAATTCTTCTAAGTGTGGAGTTTTGGAACTTTAAAATATTACTCTAAAATCAGCCGAAATACGAATTCCGATTTACTCACCTGTTATCAGGAGAGAACCCAGTGCTGCATCTTTTAGCCCAGTACTGATCCTCAAAAGTAATTTTAACCGTACTTACCAGTAACTTGAATTTCCTTCCATAGGATATCATTGCCTGCTTTTTGCTGAAAAAGTTTCTAAGTGTTGATTTTTGAAACATACAAATATTCCTCTAAAATCAGCCGAAATCCGAATTCTGATTTACTCACCTGTTATCAGGAGAGACCTCAGTGCTGCATCTTTCAGCCCAGTACTGGTCCTGAAAAGTAATTTTAACCGTACTTACCAGTAACTTGAATTTCCTTCCATAGGCTAACATTGACTGGTTTCACTTGGAAATTCTTCTAAGTGTGGAGTTTTGGAACTTTAAATTATTCTTCTAAAATCAGCCGAAATACGAATTCCGATTTACTCACCTGTTATCAGGAGAGAACCCAGTGCTGCATCTTTTAGCCCAGCACTGACCCTGAAAAGTAATTTTAACCGTACTTACCAGTAACTTATCTTTTCTTCCATAGGAATCCATTGTCTGGTTTTCAGCAGAAAAGTTTCAAAGTGTCGATTTTCACAAACTACAAATATTCCTTAAAATCGCCTGTATGACTTAAACGCATTTTTTCAACTGTTTACAGGAGATGCACCAGTGCTGGATCCAGGATCCAACACTGAGTAAGAAAAAGTAACGATAACAGTTTTTACCTGCTAAGTGAATTTCCTTCCATAGGATAACATTGGTGATTCTATGAGGAAAAGTTTCTAAGTGTCAACTTTTAAAATACAATAATATTCCTTAAAAATCACGACTGTAACCAAAACGCTTTTACTCAACTGTTTACAGGAGATGTCCCAGGACTGAATCTAGGATCCAGTCCTGTGGTTAGAAAAGTAATCCATAAAGTAACTAATTGCATTTAACTAGAAATTCACATTGAGCTGAATGTTGCATTGTGTTTGAAAATGTGTTGCCCATTGCAACAACTGTAACTACTGTACTTAAAAGTCTATTGCCTATGTGCTAAGTATTTAAACTAAAGTAATTCATTCTGAGAAAGTATTTTTGTAATGTAATGTATAATGTAATTACAATGTAATTTAAAAAATAAAATATGTAAAAGAAATTGTTTCTAAAAATGTAGTAAATCAGTATGAAAAAAATTAATATAAAAATTAATACATTTAAAAAATGTCATTTAAAAAACCTTTGAAATTCACTGAAAAAACCGTAGGTTTCAGGCACGTTATAGTTACAAATTAGCATTTAAAAAACCTTTGAAATTCACTGAAAAAACCATAGGTTTTAGGGACAGTTATAGTTACAAATTAGCATTTAAAAAACCTTTGAAATTCACTGAAAAAACCATAGGTTTCAAATATGTTATAGTTACAAATTAGCATTTAAAAAACCTTTGAAATTCACTGAAAAAACCATAGGTTTTAGGGACAGTTATAGTTAGTTGGACATTTCACTCGTACAAAACCCGTGAAATTCCCCGTTATAGTTAGTTCAGCTAACTATAACTCGCGCCCCACAATGCACTGCTGATGACGTCACATATTACATCACTCATGACATGGTCAGTGACATCACTGATGACATCACTGATGACATCTCAAATGACATCACTGATGACATCATCCACGTGATAATCTGATGCAGCTCCTCACACCCTAATATAACCTTTGATACACCCAATCTAAATTACAGACTGCCATTCGCAAAACTATAGACACTCCAACACCAATAACTACATACCCACTCACTGATTCTTAGGTCTACACACACACATCCACTCACTCACCCGTACAGTCACTCATACTTATGGTCACTCAGTACAGGACTATCATATGCACTCTTACTCCTATATAGACACTCAAACACCGCCACTCATCCATAGAGGTACTCACACACCTAGTCAGTCATGCAAATAATTAAACACACTGCCATTTACTCACCTATACAGTTATACACACACCAGCTCACTTAATCATACAAATACTAGCACATTGTTACGCTCTTATACAATCACTGATACAAGCACACACTCATCCATACAGCCACTATCACAATCACTCACTCTCGCTTATAGCTATTTATATACTCCAACACACATATATACTGGCTTTCACATATGTAGTTACTCACACATGTACCACTGGGACATACATTCACTCACTAACACACTCTTACACACACTTACCCACCCATACAGTCTATCACAGATGCACTCTTGAAACCATCCACCCAGTGAATCACCCACTCACACATCTATGCACAGAGTCGCACACACCCCACCCACACAAACACTCAGGCACCCATACAGATACTCAGACAACCAATCAATAACTCATATAGACACTCATGTAGCTATTCACAAACCCATGCAGCCACTTACACAGCAACAGACAGACGGATACAGACATTCACCCAGTTTAGTCACTAACCCATGCATTCAGTAAGATACGTTAAATCACTCACTTATAGAGTCAGTCACGCACCTACTAAATCATCCATACAGACACTTACACACCCACTCATTCTTCAATACGTCTTTTCCTATATATATTAAAAATATTTAAACTTTACAGAAACACACAGTCACTGGATGATGTCTCAGTGATGTCATTTGAGATGTCATCAGTGATGTCATCAGTGATGTCACTGACCATGTCATGAGTGATGTAATATGTGACGTCATCAGCAGTGCATTGCGGGGCGCGAGTTATAGTTAGCTGAACTAACTATAACGGGGAATTTCACGGGTTTTGTACGAGTGAAATGTCCAACTAACTATAACTGTCCCTAAAACCTATGGTTTTTTCAGTGAATTTCAAAGGTTTTTTAAATGCTAATTTGTAACTATAACATATCTGAAACCTATGGTTTTTTCAGTGAATATATATATATATATATATATATATATATATATATATATATAGTCCAGTCCAGTTGAAGGCAGGAGCCGAAACGCGTTGACCGTCCACGCTTGCACTAATGGTGTACTGAATAAATGCACTTTTTTGATTAAAAAGTACCTGCAGCTCGTCTTTTCTCCAGTGCTGTGGGATCCCTGCTGCGAATGGTGTGGAGTCCGTTTTGAAATTATCTACTGGCGGTCGCCAGTAGATAGTTATAGTTACAACCTATTATCCATAGGAAATCCGCGACATTCTATTTGAAATAACTCTCTTGCCGGTTGATGTATCTTCGCAAAATTTTCAAACTTTGTGGCCCGCTCCGGTCCGCTCCTACCCTGAAAGTCTCGGGGGATTCGTCAAGCGGGGGCCGAGAAAAAGGGGGGTCCCAAAACGCGTTTTCCCCATGCAATTTTCCATAGGAAACTTTAGACACGGCTACAGCCCGAACTGCTGAACGGAATTACACCAAATTTGGCAAAGAGGTAGTTCTTGGTTCAGAAAGAACCCTTTTGTTAAATGGTGTAAATCCGTTCAGTAGTTGCTGAGAAAATCAAAAGAAAAAAGATAGGTATATCTAGGGCCGCGGATCCTCCCGAGCACGAGCTTTATGTTAATTGGCTGTCAACACTCCAAATCAGGAAGTGTTGGCAGCCATTTGTCCCTCGGTAGAACCGAGGGACAGAAACAAGTGCGCAAAGCGCACAAAGGGAGCAGGGTAGAAACACCCTGACCCCTAGGTCTGCTCAGGGGGTCCCACAAGGACCCCCTGGGCAAAAATTTTTTTTTTTTTTTAAAAATCGGCAGGATGCGCTCAGGGAGCGCGAACCCTGCCGAGAAAAAAAATCGAGCGCGGTCTCCCGCGCTTCGATGTTAGTGGCCCCGGGTGGGCCAAGTCCCGAGGGCATGCTGGGGGGGTTAATTTTATGTGTGGGGGCCTCTAAGGGCCCCCAAACCCGGGGACCACCACCCCCGGGGCTTTATGGATAATGGTGCGGGAGGGCTCTGAGCCCTCCCGCAGCCCCGGGGACCACCACCTCCCCGGGGCTTCTTTTTATATTTAAAAACCTGTGTGGGGGCTCCAGCCCCCACACGCCCGGGACCACCACCTCCCGGGGCACTAAGAAAAATGAAAATGGGGGTCCGTTTTGGACCCCCAAGCCCCGGGGACCACCACCTCCCCGGGGCTTTCCGATGTAGGGAGGGGGGCCGCGCGGCCCCCTCCTGGAGCCCTTGATGGCCCTGGGGACCGCCACCCCCAGGGCCAGCTCCTGCAGTGTCCCGGGGTGCCTACCCCCGGGACACTGCTGTTTGCAATGACAGGACGGAGCCTCGCGGCTCCCGTACTGTCATTGCAAACTGCTTTGGATATTGGAAGAGAGAGCAGGAAACCTGCTCTCTCTTCCAATATCCAAAGCCGACAGCTTTCCACATGGGGAGCAGCATGTTAGCTGCTCCCCATGTGTAAGCAATGCCGGCTCCCGTAGGACACGGGGAGCCGGCGGGACTGTGGGGGTTTGGGGACCCCCACAGTCCCCAACGAGACGCCAGGCCCCGGGGGATGGGGTCCCCGGGGCCTAAAAATAGGAAAAAGGAAGGGGGCCACACGGCCCCCTTCAGGGAAAAAAATAATAATCGATCGGGCCCGCAGGCCCCACCCCCTTCCTTCACCACTCTGCAAACGCGCCCCTGGCGCGTTGCAGAGGGGAACGAATCCCCTTGAATACTGGGGGTCCCTGGGGGCCAACTAGCCCACCAGGAACCTCCAGTATGCGCCAGGGGCTGCCTTGCAGAGAGGTGTACAGAGGCCACGCCCCTTTTTACACCTCTCTGCAACGCAGCTCTGTGGCGCTTTTGGAGGAACATGGTGGGCTAGTTGGACTCCAGGGACCCTCAGGATTCAAGGGGAGTTAATCCCCGACTTAAAACGCGCCACGGGGCGCGTTTGCACAGTGCTGAAGGGAGGGGCGGGGCTTCAGGTGACATGTGTGCAAACAGGCCCCGTGGCGCGTTTTAAGATGGGGAATTAAATCCTCTTCAATCCTGAGGGTCCCTGGGGGCCAACTAGCCCAACAGGTACGTCCAGAAAGCGCCACAGAGCTGCGTTGCAGAGAGGTGTAAAAGGGGTGTGGCCTCTGTACATGTCTCTGCAACGCAGCCCCTGGCGCATACTGGAGGTTCCTGGTGGGCTAGTTGGCCCGTAGGGACCCTCATGATTCAAGGGCACTTAATCCCCCAACTTAAAACGCGCCACGGGGCGCGTTTGCACAGATGCCACCTCAGGCCCCGCCCCTCCCTTCACCATTGTGCAAATATTCCTCTAAAATCAGCCGAAATACGAATTCCGATTTACTCACCTGTTATCAGGAGAGACCTCAGTGCTGCATCTTTCAGCCCAGTACTGATCCTCAAAAGTAATTTTAACCGTACTTACCGGTAACTTGAATTTCCTTCATAGGCTAACATTGACTGGTTTCACTTGGAAATTCTTCTAAGTGTGGAGTTTTGGAACTTTAAAATATTCCTCTAAAATCAGCCGAAATACGAATTCCGATTTACTCACCTGTTATCAGGAGAGACCTCAGTGCTGCATCTTTCAGCCCAGTACTGATCCTCAAAAGTAATTTTAACCGTACTTACCAGTAACTTGAATTTCCTTCCATAGGATATCATTGCCTGCTTTTTGCTGAAAAAGTTTCTAAGTGTTGATTTTTGAAACATACAAATATTCCTCTAAACTCAGCCGAAATCCGAATTCTGATTTACTCACCTGTTATCAGGAGAGACCTCAGTGCTGCATCTTTCAGCCCAGTACTGGTCCTGAAAAGTAATTTTAACCGTACTTACCAGTAACTTGAATTTCCTTCATAGGCTAACATTGACTGGTTTCACTTGGAAATTCTTCTAAGTGTGGAGTTTTGGAACTTTAAAATATTACTCTAAAATCAGCCGAAATACGAATTCCGATTTACTCACCTGTTATCAGGAGAGAACCCAGTGCTGCATCTTTTAGCCCAGTACTGATCCTCAAAAGTAATTTTAACCGTACTTACCAGTAACTTGAATTTCCTTCCATAGGATATCATTGCCTGCTTTTTGCTGAAAAAGTTTCTAAGTGTTGATTTTTGAAACATACAAATATTCCTCTAAAATCAGCCGAAATCCGAATTCTGATTTACTCACCTGTTATCAGGAGAGACCTCAGTGCTGCATCTTTCAGCCCAGTACTGGTCCTGAAAAGTAATTTTAACCGTACTTACCAGTAACTTGAATTTCCTTCCATAGGCTAACATTGACTGGTTTCACTTGGAAATTCTTCTAAGTGTGGAGTTTTGGAACTTTAAAATATTCCTCTAAAATCAGCCGAAATACGAATTCCGATTTACTCACCTGTTATCAGGAGAGACCTCAGTGCTGCATCTTTCAGCCCAGTACTGATCCTCAAAAGTAATTTTAACCGTACTTACCGGTAACTTGAATTTCCTTCATAGGCTAACATTGACTGGTTTCACTTGGAAATTCTTCTAAGTGTGGAGTTTTGGAACTTTAAAATATTCCTCTAAAATCAGCCGAAATACGAATTCCGATTTACTCACCTGTTATCAGGAGAGACCTCAGTGCTGCATCTTTCAGCCCAGTACTGATCCTCAAAAGTAATTTTAACCGTACTTACCGGTAACTTGAATTTCCTTCATAGGCTAACATTGACTGGTTTCACTTGGAAATTCTTCTAAGTGTGGAGTTTTGGAACTTTAAAATATTCCTCTAAAATCAGCCGAAATACGAATTCCGATTTACTCACCTGTTATCAGGAGAGACCTCAGTGCTGCATCTTTCAGCCCAGTACTGATCCTCAAAAGTAATTCTAACCGTACTTACCAGTAACTTGAATTTCCTTCCATAGGATATCATTGCCTGCTTTTTGCTGAAAAAGTTTCTAAGTGTTGATTATTGAAACATACAAATATTCCTCTAAAATCAGCCGAAATCCGAATTCTGATTTACTCACCTGTTATCAGGAGAGACCTCAGTGCTGCATCTTTCAGCCCAGTACTGGTCCTGAAAAGTAATTTTAACCGTACTTACCGGTAACTTGAATTTCCTTCATAGGCTAACATTGACTGGTTTCACTTGGAAATTCTTCTAAGTGTGGAGTTTTGGAACTTTAAAATATTCCTCTAAAATCAGCCGAAATACGAATTCCGATTTACTCACCTGTTATCAGGAGAGACCTCAGTGCTGCATCTTTCAGCCCAGTACTGATCCTCAAAAGTAATTTTAACCGTACTTACCGGTAACTTGAATTTCCTTCATAGGCTAACATTGACTGGTTTCACTTGGAAATTCTTCTAAGTGTGGAGTTTTGGAACTTTAAAATATTCCTCTAAAATCAGCCGAAATACGAATTCCGATTTACTCACCTGTTATCAGGAGAGACCTCAGTGCTGCATCTTTCAGCCCAGTACTGATCCTCAAAAGTAATTTTAACCGTACTTACCAGTAACTTGAATTTCCTTCCATAGGATATCATTGCCTGCTTTTTGCTGAAAAAGTTTCTAAGTGTTGATTTTTGAAACATACAAATATTCCTCTAAAATCAGCCGAAATCCGAATTCTGATTTACTCACCTGTTATCAGGAGAGACCTCAGTGCTGCATCTTTCAGCCCAGTACTGGTCCTGAAAAGTAATTTTAACCGTACTTACCGGTAACTTGAATTTCCTTCATAGGCTAACATTGACTGGTTTCACTTGGAAATTCTTCTAAGTGTGGAGTTTTGGAACTTTAAAATATTCCTCTAAAATCAGCCGAAATACGAATTCCGATTTACTCACCTGTTATCAGGAGAGAACCCAGTGCTGCATCTTTTAGCCCAGTACTGATCCTCAAAAGTAATTTTAACCGTACTTACCAGTAACTTGAATTTCCTTCCATAGGATATCATTGCCTGCTTTTTGCTGAAAAAGTTTCTAAGTGTTGATTTTTGAAACATACAAATATTCCTCTAAAATCAGCCGAAATCCGAATTCTGATTTACTCACCTGTTATCAGGAGAGACCTCAGTGCTGCATCTTTCAGCCCAGTACTGGTCCTGAAAAGTAATTTTAACCGTACTTACCAGTAACTTGAATTTCCTTCCATAGGCTAACATTGACTGGTTTCACTTGGAAATTCTTCTAAGTGTGGAGTTTTGGAACTTTAAAATAGTCCTCTAAAATCAGCCGAAATACGAATTCCGATTTACTCACCTGTTATCAGGAGAGACCTCAGTGCTGCATCTTTCAGCCCAGTACTGATCCTCAAAAGTAATTTTAACCGTACTTACCAGTAACTTGAATTTCCTTCCATAGGAATCCATTGTCTGGTTTTCAGCAGAAAAGTTTCAAAGTGTCGATTTTCACAAACTACAAATATTCCTAAAAAATCGCCTGTATGACTTAAACGCATTCTTTCAACTGTTTACAGGAGATGCACCAGTGCTGGATCCAGGATCCAACACTGAGTAAGAAAAAGTAACGATAACAGTTCTTAACTTCTAAGTGAATTTCCTTCCATAGGATAACATTGGTGATTCTATGAGAAAAAGTTTCTAAGTGTGAACTTTTAAAGTAAAATAATATTCCTTAAAAATCACGACTGTAACCAAAACGCTTTTACTCAACTGTTTACAGGAGATGTCCCAGGACTGAATCTAGGATCCAGTAATGTGGTTAGAAAAGTAATCCATAAAGTAACTAATTGCATTTAACTAGAAATTCACATTGAGCTGAATGTTGCATTGTGTTTGGAAATGTGTTGCCCATTGCAACAACTGTAACTACTGTACTTAAAAGTCTATTGCCTATGTGCAAAGTAATTAAACTAAAGTAATTCATTCTGAGAAAGTATTTTTTGTAATGTAATGTATAATGTAATTACAATGTAATTTAAAAAATAAAATATGTAAAAAAAAATTGTTTCTAAAAAATTTGGAAATCAGTATTAAAAAAATTTATATAACAATTAATACATTTAAAAATTGTCATTTACAAAACCTTTGAAATTCACTGAAAAAACTGTAGGTTTCAGACATGTTATAGTTACAAATTAGCATTTAAAAACCTTTGAAATTCACTGAAAAAACCATAGGTTTCAGGGACGTTATAGTTACAAATTAGCATTTAAAAAACCTTTGAAATTCACTGAAAAAACCATAGGTTTTAGGGACAGTTATAGTTAGTTGGACATTGCACTCGTACAAAACCCGTGAAATTCCCCCGTTATAGTTAGTCCAGCTAACTATAACTCGCGCCCGCAATGCACTGCTGATGACGTCACATATTACATCACTCATGACATGGTCAGTGACATCACTGATGACATCACTGATGACATCTCAAATGACATCACTGATGACATCATCCACGTGATAATCTGATGCACCTCCTCACACTCTAATATAACCTTTGATACACCCACTTTAAATTACAGACTGCCATTCGCAAAACCATAGACACTCCAACACCAATAACTACATACCCACTCACTGATTCTTAGGTCTACGCACACATCCACTCACTCACCCGTACAGTCACTCATACTTACGGTCACTCAGTACAGGACTATCATATGCACTCATACTCCTATATAGACACTCAAACACCGCCACTCATCCATAGAGGTACTCACACACCTAGTCAGTCATGCAAATAATTAAACACACTACCATTTACTCACCTATACAGTTATACACACACCAGCTCACTTACTCATACAAATAGTAGCACATTCTTACGCTCTTATACAATCACTGATACAAGCACACACTCATCCATACAGCCACTATCACAATCACTCACTCTCGCTTATAGCTATTTATATACTCCAACACACATATATACTGCCTTTCACATATGTAGTTACTCACACATGTACCACTGGGACATACATTCACTCACTAACACACTCTTACACACACTTACCCACCCATACAGTCTATCACAGTTGCACTCTTGAAACCATCCACCCAGTGAATCACCCACTCACACATCTATGCACAGAGTTGCACACACCCCTCCCACACAAACACTCAGGCACCCATACAGATACTCAGACAAGCATTCAATAACTCATATAGACACTCATGTAGCTATTCACAAACACATGCAGCCACTTACACAGCAACAGACAGACGGATACAGACATTCACCCAGTTTAGTCACTAACCCATGCATTCAGTAAGATACGTTAAATCACTCACTTATAGAGTCAGTCACGCACCTACTAAATCATCCATACAGACACTTACACACCCACTCATTCTTCAATACGTCTTTTCCTATATATATTAAAAATATTTAAACTTTACAGAAACACACAGTCACTGGATGATGTCATCAGTGATGTCATCAGTGATGTCATTTGAGATGTCATCAGTGATGTCATCAGTGATGTCACTGACCATGTCGTGAGTGATGTAATATGTGACGTCATCAGCAGTGCATTGCGGGGCGCGAGTTATAGTTAGCTGGACTAACTATAACGGGGAATTTCACGGGTTTTGTACGAGTGCAATGTCCAACTAACTATAACTGTCCCTAAAACCTATGGTTTTTCAGTGAATATATATATATATATATATATATATATATTCACTGAAAAAACCATAGGTTTCAGGCACGTTATAGTTAGAAATTAGCATTTAAAAAACCTTACAAATTCACTGAAAAAACCATAGGTTTTAGGGACAGTTATAGTTAGTTGGACATTGCACTCGTACAAAACCCGTGAAATTCCCCCGTTATAGTTAGTTCAGGTAACTATAACTAGCGCCCCGCAATGCACTGCTGATGACGTCACATATTACATCACTCATGACATGGTCAGTGACATCACTGATGACATCACTGATGACATCTCAAATGACATCACAGATGACATCATCCAGTGACTGTGTGTTTCTGTAAAGTTTAAATATGTTTAATATATATAGGGAAAGGCGTATTGAAGAATGAGTGGGTGTATAAGTGTCTGAATGGATGATTTAGTAGGTGCGTGACTAACTCTATAAGTGAGTGATTAAACGTATCTTACTGAATGCATGGGTTAGTGACTAAACTGGGTGAATGTCTGTATCCATCTGTCTGTTGCTGTGTAAGTGGCTGCATGGGTTTGTGAATAGCTACATGAGTGTCTATATGAGTTATTGATTGGTTGTCTGAGTATCTGTATGGGTGCCTGAGTGTTTGTGTGAGTGGGGTGTGTGCGACTCTGTGCATAGATGTGTGAGTGGGTGATTCACTGGGTGGATGGTTTCAAGAGTGCATCTGTGATAGACTGTATGGGTGGGTAAGTGTGTGTGTAAGAGTGTGTTAGTGAGTGAATGTATGTCCCAGTGGTACATGTGTGAGTAACTACATATGTGAAAGGCAGTATATATGTGTGTTGGAGTATATAAATAGCTATAAGCGAGAGTGTGTGATTGTGAGAGTGACTGTATGGATGAGTGTGTACTTGTATCAGAGATTGTATAAGAGCGTACGAATGTGCTAGTATTTGTATGAGTAAGTGAGCTGGTGTGTGTATAACTGTATAGGTGAGTAAATGGGTGTGTGCTTAATTTTTTGCATGACTGACTAGGTGTTTGAGTACCTCTATGGATGAGTGGCGGTGTGTGAGTGTTTATATAGGTGTATGAGTGCATATAATAGTCCTGTACTGAGTGACTATAAGTATGAGTGACTGTACGGGTGAGTGAGTAGATGTGTGTGTGTAGACCTAAGAATCAGTGAGTGTGTATATAGTAATTGGTGTTGGAGTGTCTATGGTTTTGACAATGGCAGTCTGTAATTTACAGTGGGTGTATCAAAAGTTATATTAGGGTGTGAGAAGATGCATCAAATTATCACATGGATGATGTCATCAGTGATGTCATCAGTGATGTCATTTGAGATGTCATCAGTGATGTCATCAGTGATGTCACTGACCATGTTATGAGTGATGTAATATGTGACGTCATCAGCAGTGCATTGCGGGGGCGCGAGTTATAGTTACCTGCACTAACTATAACGGGGGAATTTCACGGGTTTTGTACGAGTGCAATGTCCAACTAACTATAACTGTCCCTAAAACCTATGTTTTTTCAGTGAATATGTAAGGTTTTTTTAAATGCTAATTTCTAACTATAACGTGCCTGAAACCTATGGTTTTTTCAGTGAATTTCAAAGGTTTTTAAATGCTAATTCCTAACTATAACATGTCTGAAACCTATGGTTTTTTTCAGTGAATTTCAAAGGTTTTGTAAATGACAATTTTTAAATGTGTTAATTGTTATATTTATTTTTTGATACTGATTTACTACATTTTTTAAACTATTTATTTTTAGATATTTTATTTTTTAAATACATTGTAATTACATTATACATTACATTACAAAATATACTTTCTCAGAATGAATTACTTTAGTTTAAATACTTTGCAAATAGGCAAAAAAACTTTTAAGTACAGTAGTTACAGTTGTTGCAACGGGCAACACAATTTCAAACACAATGCAACATTGAGCTCAATGTGAATTTCAAGTTAAATGCAATTAGTTACTTTATGGATTACTTTTCTAACCACAGGACTGGATCCTAGATTCAGTCCTGGGACATCTCCTGTAAACAGTTGAGTAAAAGCGTTTTGGTTACAGTAGTGATTTTTAAGGAATATTATTGTATTTTAAAAGTTGACACTTAGAAACTTTTCACATAGAATCACCAATGTTATCCTATGGGAGGAAATTCACTTAGCAGGTAAGTAGTATTATCGTTACTTTTTCTTACTCAGTGGTAGATCCTGGATCCAGCACTGGTGCATCTCCTGTAAACAGTGGAAAGAATGCGTTTAAGTCATACAGGCGATTTTTAAGGAATATTTGTAGTTTGTGAAAATCGACACTTTGAAACTTTTCTGCTGAAAACCAGACAATGGATTCCTATGGAAGGAAATACAAGTTACTGGTAAATACGGTTAGAATTACTTTTCAGGGTCAGTGCTGGGCTAAAAGATGCAGCACTGGGTTCTCTCCTGATAACAGGTGAGTAAATCGGAATTCGTAGTTCGGCTGATTTTAGAGGAATATTATAAAGTTCCAAAACTCCACACACAAGAATTTCCAAGTGAAACCAGTCAATGTTAGCCTATGGAAGGAAATTCAAGTTACTGGTAAGTACGGTTAAAATTACTTTTGAGGATCAGTACTGGGCTAAAATATGCAGCACTGAGGTCTCTCCTGATAACAGGTGAGTAAATCGGAATTCGTAGTTCGGCTGATTTTAGAGGAATATTATAAAGTTCCAAAACTCCACACTTAGAAGAATTTCCAAGTGAAACCAGTCAATGTTAGCCTATGGAAGGAAATTCAAGTTACTGGTAAGTACGGTTAGAATTACTTTTCAAGGTCAGTGCTGGGCTAAAAGATGCAGCACTGGGTTCTCTCCTGATAACAGGTGAGTAAATCGGAATTCGTAGTTCGGCTGATTTTAGAGGAATATTATAAAGTTCCAAAACTCCACACTTAGAAGAATTTCCAAGTGAAACCAGTCAATGTTAGCCTATGGAAGGAAATTCAAGTTACTGGTAAGTACGGTTAGAATTACTTTTCAGGATCAGTACTGGGCTCAAAGATGCAGCACTGAGGTCTCTCCTGATAACAGGTGAGTAAATCGAATTCGTAGTTCTGCTGATTTTAGAGGAATATTTGAATGTTTCAAAAATCGACACAAACTTTTTCAGCAAAAAGCAGGCAATGATATCCTATGGAAGGAAATTCAAGTTACTGGTAAGTACGGTTAAAATTACTTTTCAGGATCAGTACTGGGCTCAAAGATGCAGCACTGAGGTCTCTCCTGATAACAGGTGAGTAAATCGGAATTCGTAGTTCGGCTGATTTTAGAGGAATATTTGCACAATGGTGAAGGAAGGGGGTGGGGCCTGAGGTGACATGTCTGCAAACACGCCCTGTGGCGCGTTTTAAGTTGGAGAATTAATTCCTCCTCAATCCCGAGGGTCCCTAGGGGCCAAGTAGCCCACCACATACCTCCAGTATGCGCCAGAGAGCTGCGTTGCAGAGAGGTGTTCAGAGGCCACGCCCCTTTTCGCACCTCTCTGCAACGCAGCTCTGTGGCGCTTTCTGGACGTACCTGGTGGGCTAGTTGGCCCCCAGGGACCCTCAGGATTGAAGAGGATTTAATTCCCCATCTTAAAACGCGCCACGGGGCCTGTTTGCACACATGTCACCTGAAGCCCGGCCCCCTCCCTTCACCACTGTGCAAACGCGCCCCGTGGCGTGTTTTAAGTTGGGGGATTAAGTCCTCTTGAATCCTGAGGGTCCCTGGAGTCCAACTAGCCCACTATGTACCTCCAAAAAGCGCCACAGAGCTGCGTTGCAGAGAGGTGTAAAAGGGGCGTGGCCTCTGTACACCTCTCTGCAACGCAGCCCCTGGCGCATACTGGAGGTTCCTGGTGGGCTAGTTGGCCCCCAGGGACCCCCAGTATTCAAGGGAATTCGTTCCCCATCTGCAAACGCGCCAGGGGCGCGTTTGCAGAGTGGTAAGGAAGGGGCGGGGCCTGCGGCACGATCGTTTTTTTTTTTTTTAATTTTTTTTTTTCGAAGGGGGGCTGTGTGGCCCCCCTTCCTTTTTCCTTTTTTTGGGCCCTGAAGACCCCATCCCCCAGGGCCTTACCCCTTTTTTTTCTTTTTTTTTTTAAACGAAACGGGAAGGGGGCTGCGTGGCCCCCCTCCTGTGGCCGATTCCGGCCCCGGGGACCCCATCCCCCGGGGCATGGCCACACTTTTTATTATTTTTGAAGGAGGGGGGCTGCGTGGCCCCCCTCCTCAGGCCTCCTTTTGCCCCGGGGACCCCATCCCCCGGGGCAGGCCTTTATTTATTTATTTTTGTAATACATTTTTTTTGGGGGGTGAGGGGGGGGCCGCGTGGCCTCCCTTCCGGGCCACTACTTGCCCCGGGGACCCCATCCCCCGGGGCTGGCCCTCTCCGTTGGGGACTGTGGGGGGGTCCCCAATACCCCCACGGTCCCGCCGGCTCCCGCGTCCCTCGGGAGCCGGCATTGCTTTTCCACATGGGGAGCTGCTAAGATGCAGCTCCCCGTGTGGAAAAGCAATCAGCTTTGAATTTTGGAAGAAAGAGCAGGTTTCCTGCTCTCTCTTCCAAAAGTCAAAGCAGTTTGCTATGACAGGACGGGAGCCGCGAGGCTCCCGCCCTGCCATAGCAAACTACAGTGTCCCGAGGGTAGGCACCCCAGGACACTGCAGGAGCCGGCCCTGGGGGTGGTGGTCCCCAGGGCCATCACTGGCTCCAGGAGGGGCCGCGCGGCCCCCTCCCCACATCTGCAAAGCCCCGGGGAGGTGGTGGTCCCCGGGGCTGCGAGGGTCCAAAACGGACCCCATTTTAAATTTGTTAGTGCCCCGGGAGGTGGCGGTCCCGGGGCGTGTGGGGGGACTGGAGCCCCCCACACAGGTCATTTCAATTAAAAAAGAAGCCCCGGGGGGGTGGCGGTCCCCGGGGATGCGGGAGGGCGGAGAGCCCTCCCGCACCATTTCTTATTTAAAGCCCCGGGGGGTGGCGGTCCCCGGGGCTTGGGGGGCCTTAGAGGCCCCCCATAAAATCTAAACCCACCCCCGCATGCCCCCGGGACTTGGGCCACCCGGGGGCAAATTCGATTTTTTTTTTTATCGGCGGGATCCGCGCACCCTAAGCGCATCCCGCCGATTTAAAAAAATGCTTTTTTCTGCCCAGTGGGTCCTTGTGGTACCCCCTGAGCAGACCTAGGGGGTCAGGGTGTTTCTACCCTGCCCCCTTTGTGAGTTTTGCGCACTTGTTTCTTGTGCTTTTTTTTTTTAATCGGCAAGATCCGCGCATCCCGCCGTTTAAAAAAAAAATGCTTTTTCTGCCCAGGGGGTCCTTGTGGGACCCCTGAGCAGACCTAGGGGTCAGGGTGTTTCTACCCTGCCGCCTTTTGTGCTTTGCGCACTTGTTTCTGTCCCTCGGTTCTACAGAGGGACAAAATGGCTGCCAACACTTCCTGATTTGGAGTGTTGACAGCCACTTGACAGCCAATTAGCATGCAGCTCGTAATCGGGAGGGTACGCGGACCCTACTCGGCCATAGATATATATGTGACTTTACTTTTGATTTTCTCAGGAACTACTGAACGGATTTACACCATTTAAGCAAAAGGCACGACACTGAACCAAGGGCTACCTCTTTGCCAAATTTGGTGTAATTCCATTCAGCAGTTCGGGCTGTAGCCGCGATGAACGGTTCCTATGGAAAAATGAATGGGGAAAACGCGTTTTGGGACCCCCTTTTTCTCGGCCCCCGCTTGACGAATCACCCGAGACTTTCAGGATAGGAGCGGACCGGAGCGCCCCAACAAGTTGGAAGCTTTCGCGAAGATTCGTCAACCGGCGCCAACGTTATTTCAAATAGAATGTTGCGGATTTCCTATGGAAAATAGGTCCTAACTATAACTATCTACTGGCGACCGCCAGTAGATAATATATATATATATATATATATATATATTAGTAATATGCATGATCAGCGAGCCCCGGTGGGGCCTTTCTGTCTGCGATCAGGGCCCTACGTTTGATTTGAGGCAGAGTTCGGAGCTGGGCACTGCGGTATTCACCAAGCAGTGAGGGACGGAAGCTTCAGTATGTAGATTCATGGAACTCCGGAGCGAGTAGCGGTGGAAATATGCAGAACCAAACAGTATGAGATAATGATTGTAAACGCTCATTTGAGATGTCATCAGTGATGTCATCAGTGATGTCACTGACCATGTCATGAATGATGTAATATGTGACGTCATCAGCAGTGCATTACAGGGGCGCGAGTTATAGTTAGCTCAACTAACTATAACGGCGGAATTTCTCATGTTTTGTACGAGTGAAATGTCCAACTAACTATAACGTCCCTGAAACCTATGGTTTTTTCAGTGAATTTCTAAGGTTTTTAAATGCTAATTTCTAACTATAACGTGCCTGAAACCTATGGTTTTTTCAGTGAATTTCAAAGGTTTTTAAATGCTAATTTCTAACTATAACGTCCCTGAAACCTATGGTTTTTTCAGTGAATTTCAAAGGTTTTTAAATGCTAATTTCTAACTATAACATAGCAGTCGCGTTTGCAGAGTGGTGGAGAAAGGTGAGCGTGGCCTCCAAACACCTTTTAACAATCCCACTGTGTGGGATTTAGCGAAGGTAACAGGAGGGATAGTTAGCCCCCACCGTCAACCTTGGGGGCCAACTACCCCTTTTATTGCCTCCAGTAAGTCCCACACAGCAGGATTGCTAACTTGTTATATCAGGCCTAGCCCCCTCTCTACAGCACTCTGCAAACGCGCCCCCTGGTGCGTTGTAAGTTGGGGGATTAAGTCCCCTTGAATCTTAAGGTTCCCTGGGGGCCAAGTAGCCCACCAGGTACCTCCAGTAAGCGCCACAGAGCTGCGTTGCAGAGTGGTGTTCCGAGGCCACGTCCCTTTTTACACCACGCTGCAAACACGGCTTCTGGCGCACTGCTGCTCGGAGGATGAAGTCCACTTGTGTCCTGAGGCTGTGCCTCTTTTTTTAATTTTTTTAATTTTATTATATTGAGGGAGGGGGGCTGCGTGGCCCCCCTCCCGGGCCACTTCTGGCCCCGGGGACCCCATCCCCCGGGGCCAGCCCTTTGCGTTGGGGACCGTAGGGGGAGCCCCAATGCCCCCACGGTCCCGCCGGCTCTCCGCCTCCTGCGGGAGCCGGCATTGCTTTTGAGCAAGGGGAGCTGCTGACATGCAGCTCCCCTTGCTCAAAAGCAATCCTGCTTTGCTTCGTTGAAGCGAGAGCAGGTTTCCTGCTCTCGCTTCAACGAAGCAAAGCAGAGTTTGCTATGGCAGGGCGGGAGCCGTGCTCCCGCCCTGTCATAGCAAACAGCTGTGTCCCGGGGGTGGGCACTCCGGGACACTGCAGGAGCTGGCCCTGGAGGGTGGCAGTCCCCAGGGCCATTGAGGGCTCCTGGAGGGGGGCCGCGCGGCCCCCCGTCCAACGTTTTCAAAGCCCCGGGGAGGTGGTGGTCCCCGGGGCAGTGTGGGGAGGGGCAGGAGCCCCCCCACACTTTTTTTTTAAAAAATTCAGCCCCGGGGAGGTGGCTGTCCCCGGGACTTGGGGGGGCCAGCGAGGCCCCCCACCTTTTAAATTTCAATGCCCCGGGGAGGTGGCTGTCCCTGGGGCAGCGTGGGGTGGGGGTGTTGGGACCCCCCCATGCCTTTATAAACAAAGCCCCGGGGAGTTGGCGGTCCCCGGGGCTGCAGGGGGGCCACTTGCCCCCCGCATTCAAATTAATAAGCCCCAGGGAGGTGGTGGTCCCCGGGGCTGCGGGGGCCCCCGCGGGCCCTCGCAAATTAATCACTCATTGACCCCGGGACCTGGCCCACCCGGGGGCTTTTTGAAAAGAAAGCGCGGGAGCCCGCGCTTCATTTTTTAAAATTTTCATGGCAGGATTCGCGACCCCAACGCGAATTCTGCCGTTTAAAAAAAAAAAATGCTTTTTTGGGCCCTGAGCAGGCCTAGGGGGTCAGGGTGTTTCTACCCTGCCCCCTTTTCTTGTTTTTCAACCTTTTTTTCACTCTTTTCTTGTGATTTGGTTACCGAGTCACAAGATGGCTGCCAACACTTCCTGGTTTGGAGTGTTGGCAGCCAATCAGAGTGAAGCTCGTGCCCGGGAGGGTTCGCGAACCCTCCTCGGTGCTCAGATATCGATATTTTTCTTTTTTAATTTTCTCAGGAACTACTGAACGGATTTACACCATTTAACAAAAAGGGTGCAGTCTAAACCAAGACCTACCTTTTTGCCAAATTTGGTGTAATTCCGTTCAGCAGGTCGAGCTGTAGCCTGTAATAAAGTTCCTATGGAAAATAACATGGAGAAAACGCGTTTTGGGACCCCCCTTTTTTCTCGGCCCTGCTTGACGAATCACCCCGAAACTTTCAACACACAAACTGAGCGGTCCAACCCTGTTTTTTGGAAAATTTCACGAAGATTCGTCAAACGGCGCCAAAGATATTGGCAAATCAAAAAACGCTTTTCCTATGGTAACTAGGTCCTAACTATAACTACCTACTGGCGACCGCCAGTAGGTAAAACACATACATACATATATATACATATACACATACACATATGTATGTCTTCATGGTATACAATAAAAGCAGGAACTATAGCTTCACTTTAGGGGTTCAGAAAATCACCAAAGTTTATTTTAACACACAAATTAAAAACAAGCACACCAACATGGCCGACGTGTTTTGACAGACTGCCTTCAACTGGACCTTGATTCTCCTTCCCAATTCCAATACATATAAAAGGACAAAGTCCATCATCTCTTTCAATGGCCACTTTCTAAATACATGGTGGGTAAAAATGTCTTCCATTTTCAATCATTGTTTCTTTCGTTGTACACCCACTGCTAATTCCATTCTCGATGTGTTGCTGCATGTGCATGATGGATCTCTTTGTATGGCACAATCCAAAGTCACTTGATAATACCTTTTCACACTTCTTGAAAGTTGTATATAAAATCCAGTCAGACTCATAGCCGCAATCAATGTATACATAGCAGATATTCATTGGTGCATATATTAGTATAGTACTATTGTATTATTATATCGATACATGCATATCATGTTATACAATAATTACTAAATCCCTTCTTAATTTATTGCTGCATATGCATGATAGATCCCCTGATATACCACAACACAGAATCACTTATTGATACCATGCCTCACTTTTAAACCCAACAATATTCAAGTGCAGTCAATCTCATAACAGTAAACGCTGTTTATATTGAAGATCTTTATTGGTGCATATATTAATATAGCATTAATACTCAGAACTCAATATTCATATATACAGCTATCAGATCAGCTTCCAAGGGATGCAGTGCTGCCAATCTACCCATGATTACTCCACTGTAATTCTACTTACAACCATCATATCCAGCCAGTGGCGTAACGAAACTTGAGGGGGCCCCCTGCAAAGTGCAGGGAGCCCCCCCCCCATGAACTGAAACCAGTCAGGAGCTCTTAGGCACACCCGTGCACAGTGCCAGAGGGGGCCCCTTGGAGCTTGGTGCCCCACACCGCACCGCGTGGGCTGCGGGGGGTATTGTTACGCCACTGTATCCAGCTCCCAAGGATTGTACAGCCATATAGGACCATCCCATAGTCATTTTGTTTTGGTTTTCAAGAAGCACTCATGCCTATTCACTCAACTGCTATAATCTTTTCCACTTCGCTCTCCATATAAATATATTAAGGTGTCCATGCATTGTGCAAACAGTGCAGTTCAAGATAGCACTGGCTAGGTCATAATCCATTCAATTGAGTTGATCTAAAATACCTAGTGGTCCTTATCACACCTGGTCCCAGTCCCAAGTCATTTCTGTTAATCATGAAATTTAAACAAATACCCTATACGACCAGGTCGACATTAAGAGGAAAAACGAATGCTGGTTTTCTACTTGGGAAGGGGCCAAAAGGCACCCGCTGTAGTATTGGGCCTGCTGATACTCCTGGTCTGAAGTCAGCAGGGAGAGAGAAGCTTCTGTTATAATGCACAGAGGAACAGCAGGGCTATCCTGCAACACTCACATTATACCAAAAGAGAGTGCAAGATCCCATCATATTGTGCTTAGAAGACTGTAGGGCATGGATTATTATGTGGTGTGGTTGTGAGACATCATCATGCAATAATGCCACAACCTTTATCAGGACCAGTTAGGTTGCTTTAATAAAATTCTTAGCTCAGTCCTGAGTAGCTGTGGTACAGAGCAGTCACCCTTAATCAAAGGAACAAGTGTAAAGAATTTAGAAATACCAAAACAGTTAATAAATAAAACACACAGCACAATAAAATTCCAACGGTGGATCAGGAAATCAAGCAGGGAGGCAGCGGATGGAACATAAAGTACAAATTTCCTTTGTTTCCACTTGTTCTACTTCCCCTAGCCCATCAGCAGCAAAGGGACTATGGTGGGATAAAACATGCATCAAACTGATGGATGAACAAAAAACATATTTTGGTTTCTATGATATTTTCAATACTTTTATTGATCCCCTGTTTAATGTTTAATTCTTTAGCCTGATTTATGCATATATGTTTACATACACTTGTGGCACACTCAGAGGATCTGTACATATTCCAGTTTGAAATAGAATGTCCGCCTCCTGGAGAGTTCCCCACACACTGCAAAAAAAGACAGGCTCCATGCCTTTTGTAGTAATTCTGCACCACCACTAGGTGTCCCTCTAAGGATGCTTCCTTACCTCACCTTACGGAAGGTCAGCCTTACCTCATGGAAGAAATTAATGAGGTGGTTATAGCCTCTAATAAAATATACCACAATAGAAACCCTGACCAAAACATTGGCAGGAGATTCAGCCGAGATACAGGTGAATACTTAAAATTCACCTTGAAAATGAAATATAAACTGGAGAACATATAGGCTGAGTGAAAGGGTGAATATTGGACAGCAGGAGGCATGGACAGAGTTAATGAGAAACTTGGTTGTCGCAAGGTTTATTGGCACTATGGGCAATATAACGTTTTTTGTGCCACATCCCTAGTTTTGTTCCAGTGTGGAAATCATGCACCCTCCACCTTGTAGTTAACCCTACAACACATAGATAAACATGATGGATTGATTACTGTATGCACTTATTTTATTGAGTGAATGAAAATCTAATAAAAGAATTTCCATCTGATTCTGACCGAATTCACTCACAGGACAAATTGCCATGAGACTATTCAGTTTGTGATGTCTACTACAGAAATACTTATTATGATTGTTATCATTGTTATGTGTAGAGCAGCATTATGGTCCTTGGACCCATATATAGTTGAGGTCTGTGTCCAATGTAAACTATGTGAACTGAATCACATCTGCTCCCAGTTTTACCTGTTAAGTAAGTTGAAATACTAAGACCTCGATTAGAAGTGTCCCAGCATTGTATTATTATGTATTGCAATTAATAAATAACTATACCCTGATGACAATTGCGAGACTTTGTACAATAGTGGGGAATAACATAGGGATGCTTATCTCAGCAAAATTCACATGTCCTGGTATTTTCTCTCCATGTCTGCTCTCTCTACCTTACCTCTGTCTACACCACGTCTCTTTCATTAGACTTCTCTCTTCTCCGTCTGTACTGTGCCTAGCTCTATCAGTCTGCCACTCCTTGTGTCGACTTGTACTTGACTATCCCTTACACTCTAACTTATTTCTGTCTTACTCAACCCTTTCTCAACCCTCACTGTTGTTCCCTTTTAATCTTATTGTATAACTTTTGAATTTTACTCATTCTCTCTCTCACCTTCATCTCTCTTTACGTTACCCCTTTCTCAGTCGCGGCTGCTGTCGGGGCAAAGTGGCGGAGGAAGGGAGGGACAAAACAAATTAAAAAAAATAAACTTACCTGAATACCGCTGCATCGCCACTCTTCTGGCTCCACTGCAGGCAGGCACAGGCTCCCAGACTGCCCTGCGGCCGATCCTGAAGCTGCTCTGTCGCTGAGGGCAGCGACAGGATTGACCTGAGCGCCCTCGATTTACGTTTCCAGGGAGACTGGGAGCCTGTGCCTGCTATCTCCAACCCGGCAACACAGCTGGGTTGGGGACAGCTTCAGTGTGTATGACGGTTTGGCCGGCCTGAGACGGCCGGCCAAACCGTCATGCACACAGAAGTCAGTGCCCACCACTCACCCTCAGTGCCTGTCATCCCCTGGCCCCACCCCCAAGACTCCACTTTCAAGTTTTGCAGCTGCTGCTGCTGGTAAGTGGGGGCGACTCTCCTCCAACATAGCGGAGGAGCCGCTGCTGCCCTTTGTCCATCTATTTGTACCTCATCTCCCTTTCAATCCTTTTTTTACCTCACCTCTCTCCGTTTCCTGCCTCTCCCATTTCTCTTATGCAGAGATGGAGGTCGCTGCTAATTACAAATGTATACATGTATGGATAAGAGTGGAAGGACAATGTAGTGGAAGAGAGCTGTGGAGAAAATAATCTGATTTCATTCACCTACTGAAAAGAAGAAAATTAATTGAGCTGTGCTTTCATTTTCAGTACTGAAACAAGAATATCTGTTGTGAAAGTGGATTTGTTTGTGATTCTAAACATCCGGTAATTAAATCTACAATTTAAAGTGCTACAGGCATAGGTCATATTTTAATTGTATGCACAAGTCCACTAACCATTGCCCTTATATTGTCTTTCCTACAATGGTAGAAACAGGCTGGTTTGGCATCAAATTCCACATTAAATGTTATTGCAAGACAAATAATTTCTACACACAAGTGCATAAGGAAATGGCCTTGGGCAATGCTTCTCATGGTTGGTTTTGGTACTATTTTGTTGGTAGGTACTGGGCAGTATACATTTTTGGGGGGTTTTATGTGTTTTTGTTTCTGAAAGTTTAAAGTATAATGCAGCATTGTTTGGGATCATAAGAGCTTGAATTAGCTGAAAATGCATAAAACATTTTAAGTTGTACCGAACAGGGAGCCCCAAACTATATCTTGCCCAGGGTCCTAGAAATTCTTGAAATGGGTCTGGGCCATTGCTTAATTTGAGCCTGTGGTTTTCGGTGCTCGGCACTGGTACTTAATTGTCAACACCGGCACTTATGACAGTCTACCACATGGTGGCACTGTCTATCTAATTTAGAGATAAGGACAACAACAGATGTTTATTCATTCAATATACATTAAAAATGATGAATTGCTGCCACCCAAGCCATTCTTATAGCTCTGGGGCCCTGAAATAGTCTGAATTGTCACACTTGCAGGAGTGTAGTAGTTAGTAGTTATGTTGGTATTGTTACTGGCAGCACTGGCAGGGGCAATGGGTGGCGCAAGCTGCAGTGGCCTCCTGACGAGGTCTCTGGCACTTATCTTTTTACAAACTAAGGGGCATATTAGCAAGGGCACTATCGCCGCTTTAGCGGCACTTTTTGCCGCTAAAGCGGCGATATTTATATCGCCCTATCAGCAAACTGTCTCTAACAGCAGTTAGCAACAGTTTGCGGGCATTAGCGCCCGTTTTTTTACAACTTTGCATGTCAGCGATATTTATCGCTAATGACATGCAAAGTGGGCGTTCCGACGAACAAACCTGGGAAACACTCGCTAACAGGCCTATCGCCTATTAGCAAGGTGGCCATGGCCCCAGTTAGCGACGTGAAAAGTCGCGCTAACCGGGGTCATCGCCATTTATTTAACACCTGCAATTAGCAGGTGTTAGCCATACCTAACATGGGGGGGTGGATTATGCTGATACGACCACAGGGTCGTATCAGCAAGGTGTTCTCCTTCTCCATGCAACATCGCTGGTTTTTCAGCGATGTTGGCCCATTTCCCCCGCTATCGCTGGAATATTCATCGCCATAGCGCTAATCGTTGCTAATTCAGCGTTAGCGTGGCGATATATTCCAGCGATAGCCGGCGATAAAAAAAATCACGCTAAGCAGGGTTAGCGATGATTATCGCCTCTTCTTGCTAATATGCCCCTAAGAACTGCCCTGGCCATAGGTTGAAAAAGGCTCCCTTTTAGTAGACACTGCACCTAGTAGTGCTGTGCCCCACTGAGGCAACATTATCCTTTGTTAAAAGAATAGACGTTTTAACACTTGGGCAAAGTAGGCCATGGCTCAGGTCCCCAATCTTCCAAAAGCCTAGCTGGAAAAGTGATGTTTCTGTCACCTCTATTTCTTTACTTCAACCACTCCCCCACTAACTGTCTATCTTTACCTCTCAGCTCTTTTTTCCTCTACCCTGTGTCATTCTAAAGAGCTTTAAAACAACAGGCAAGATATATTTCAGCAGTTTTTTCGGTGCCCCCAGTACAATTTAAAATTGCCTGGCATCGAGTGAGCTTGAATTAGCAGACAATGTGTGATAAACATGAACATTGTCTGAACATGGGGCCCCAAAATATGTCTTGCCTGGGGCCCCAAGTGATAGCTGTACGAGTGCACAAATTCTTAAGCAGTCTCTGCATTTTTTAAATGTATGTTTGATTACATGACAGCTATATAGGGTATTTAAACAGCGTGTAAATGCCCAAACAGGAGTCCTGTAGCCAAGACTGAAACTAGCACTGGCCAATAAGATTACTAATCATCAGATTATACATTACCGGTTTTCAGCAAGTTCCAAAAGTCTAAGTCCCCGATTTATAGTTATTACATTAATTATTGCATCCCCTTGTTTCTCCCCACGTAGATTTCAGCAGGGCAAACCTTCCAAAATTTGCTGGGGCGGGGGGGGGAGAATGTCTGGTAATTTCAATTGCTTGCCTGTGAAATTTGGTGCAAAACGCACTAACTAGGTGTGGACTTTCTTATTTTCATTGGGGAAACTCAGAAAAGGAAACATTTACCACACTTATTAAATGCCTTATCCGGGATAACAGTAATGGTAAATTCTCACACGATTGAGGGGCATATCAGCAAGGACGGCGATAAATAACGCAAAGCGCGCTTAGCGCTTTTGTATTTATCGCCGTCTATCGCTGGAATTCATCGCCCTATTAGCGCGTTATTAACAACGCGTTTCTCCAGGGCGATGTAAATTCCAGCGATAGCGGGGAAATCGCAGTTTTGCGGGGAACATCGCTGGTTTTCCAGCGATGTTCCCTGCAAAACGGCGATATGCTTGATGATACGACCCTGTGGTCGTAACACAAGAATCCACCCCCCATGTTAAACATACATGGGTCAGGATTTTAGCAGACGTTAGTTTTTGGCAAAAACAGCGGTTTTTGCCCAAAACTAACGTCTGCTAAAATACGTGGGCCTCCTTGTAAATATCGTGATGGGCACATCAGCGATGATTTACAGGGAGTACTGCCCAGTGACGCCCACTTTGCATCTCATTAGAGATGCAAAGCGAGGCGTCGGGAAAACGGGTGCTAACATGCGCTAATGCATGTTAGCATCCCCTTGTAGATAGGGCGATAATATTATCTTCGCTTTTTTGGCTTTTAAAGCCAAAAAAACGGAGATAAGGCCCTTGTTAATATGCCCCTAAGTGAGCTGCCAAGTTTTGGATCACTGGAAGCAAGTATTTATTACCTCCTCGTCCTGTCTTCCCATCCCATTCCTTAACAGTGAGCAGCTAGTCTGCTCCACAGAAACCAACTACCTAGCAGATCTTTTCGCACTTCCCCCAATATGGCGCCACCATCAGGTGACGATAAAGGGGGAAGTGCGTCACAGTACATCCTGTTCTTTTTTTTCTGCCTTCGCAGTTTACTTCGTTTCCTAGCAGTGCTGTTGGGGTACGTTTTTCTATCCTTTTGTTAGTGTGTTGGGGCGGCCTGCTTTAGCGGCCGCCTTTTTTCTTTTTTGTGCATTTGTATATGTGCTTTTCCTGGGGAAACTGCCACTGACGCGGTCCGCTCTAGCGGCCGCTTGTGCTGGTTTTCCGCCGCTCTCACCTGTGTTGCTCGGCCTGCTTTATCGGCCGTTTCTCTCCATGCCGGTCCCGCTGCGCCCTGCTTTAGCGGGCGGGGATTTTTCGGCGGTGTTTCCTGCAGCGTGCTGAGTCCGCGAGTGTTCTCGGCTTCCATGTGGATTTTTTTAGGCGGTCGGCTGCTTTTTCAGCGTCCGCCCCCTTTTCCTGGTCCCGCGTGAGGTCGGGACCTCGGGACTTCGTTGCTTTAAATGCGGGTCCTTTTTTCTTGGTTCCCGTCCTCTGTGAGTGCCTGTTTTGGTCCTCTGTGTTTCGCGTGGTGTGTGTCCTTTGGTGCATTGCTGCCATGGACCAGAGTGCCTCTTCTTCCGCTCCTCCTATGGATGCCCTGCGCCTCCTTATTAATGAGGCGGTTGCTGCTGCCTTCCGGGCTCAGGAGGCTGCAGGCCCTCCTGCCAAGGTGCCTCATGGGTCTGTCGCTCCACCTGACGCTCCTGCCGACGATTTGGGCCCTGAGGAGGAGTGTGTGCGTGGGCGCTTTGTTCAGGGTGCAGAGCTCTCTGACTTGTTCGACCATGTGCGTGATAATTTGGGGTTCGCTCCTCCTGTGTCTGATGTCCTGGAGGATGACTTTTTTACACAGTGTCACCAGCCGACTCCTGCGTCCTTCCCTTGCATGGGGCTGTGCGCAAGGTGCTGGATCATGAGTGGAAGGAGGTGGATAAGTCCGCCTTCCCTCGCTTTTTGTCTAAGCGTTATCCTTTGGAGGGGTTTGCTGCTGAATTTCCCCAGTCCGTCAAAGTGGACAATTTGATGGCTGGTCTTTCCTCGCAGGTTTTGGTTCTGTCTGTTGACGCCCTTCCTTCTGACGCTGTGGATAAACGTGTTGAAGGGGCGGTGAAGCGTTCCTACGCTGCTTCCAACTTTTCTGTCAGGGCAACGGCCTATTCCAATTACATGGTCCAGTCCCTACTCAAGGATTTCCAGGCCCTGGCTCTTCTTTTGCAGGATGGGGAGGATGCCTCCTCTCTCTTGGCCCTCATGGAGTTGCAGGTGCGCTATTTGTCTGACATTTCTTTTGACAATTTGAGTGCCGCTGCGGCTGCTTCTGGTGCTTCGATTGCTGCTCGGCGTCATATCTGGATGCATTCCTGGAAGGCTGAGTCTTCTCAGAAGGCGGTCCTGCTTAGATTGCCCTTTGTGGGGTCCAAGGTGTTCGGGCCCCAGCCGGAGGACATGGTCAAGCAGTCAGCGGAGAACCGCAGGCTTGTGGCTCCTGTCCGCCCTCCTTCTCGGGGGCGTGGGTTTGGCTACCGCCGTGCCTTTGGGCCTTCTGCTCGGGGTGCTTCGCAGCCCTTTCGTGGCAGGGGTCGTGGCCGGGGGGCCCCGGGAGGTGCCAAGTCCCGGGCCCCTGCCGGTGGTGCTGCCCCCGCTCCTTCCGCTGCACAATGACTGTCTGCCTTTTCCGGTTGGGGGTCGCCTTCGTTTTTTTCTGCACCAGTGGTTGGCTGTTCCGGATGCCTGGGCGGTGCAGACTGTGTCTGAGGGTTATCGGATCGAGTTCTCCTCTCCTCCCCCTCCGGTCTTCCGGGTGCCCCCCTGCCCCGTCATCCTCTGCGGCGGGAGGCCTTGCTGGAGGGTGTGCGCCTTCTGTTGGAGAAGGCGGCTATCGTGGAGGTTCCTCCTCTGGAAAGGGGCAAGGGTTGTTATTCGATCCTCTTCCTGGTCTCCAAGAAGGATACGTCAGACCTGCGCCCTGTCTTGGATCTCAAGAGGGTCAATCTCTTCAGACCCAGACGTACGTTCAAGATGGTGACTTTGCAGTCCATCCTGCATCTGGTGCTTCCGGGGAGCTTCCTTGCGTCCCTGGACCTTATGTATGCTTATCTGCACGTCCCTATCCATCCTGTGGATCAGCAGTATCTCTGGTTTGCTGTTGGTTCCCGGCACTTCCAGTACCGGGTGCTTCCTTTCGACCTTTCATCGGCGCCAAGGGTTTTCACGAAGCTCTTGGCCCCTCTGGTGGGTATTCTCCATTCCAGAGATCTTCAGGTTTTTCCCTCTCTCGATGATTGGTTGATTGTTTCTCCTTCTTTTTCTCAGACTCTGTCGGATGTGGACCAGGTGTGTCATTTTCTGGGGTCCTATGGGTTCCTCATCAATCACCGGAAGTCCTCCCTGCTGCCCTCCCAGACTCTGAAGTTCCTGGGGGCTCCATTCCGCATGGATCTGGGGATGGTGTTCCTCTCCCAGGAGAGACAGTTGACTTTGTTTCGTCACCTTTCTTGGGTTCTGTCCCAGTCCCAGGTGTCTGCCCGGCTCTGGTTGCGGAGTCAGGGGGAGATGGCTTCCACTCTGCATCTCCTCCCTTGGGGCTGGCTGCATTTGTATCCCTTCCTGCATCATGTCCTGGCCCACTGGAATCCTGCCTCTCTGGACTACGATGCCCTGATACCAGTCACTCCGGGGATTCGGGCTGCTCTCCAGTGGTGGTTGTCCCCTCAGTCTCTTTCCCAGGGGTTCGACCTTCTTCCTCCTCCGTCTGTGGTTGTGTTGTCCACCGATGCCAGTGCCGTGGGTTGGGGTGCTGTTCTGGGTGCTCCCAAGGCTCAGGGTCGGTGGTCCCGATTCGAGTCTCTCCAGTCCTCGAACTGGAAGGAGTTGCGGGCAGTTTGGTTGGCTCTTCTGTGGTTTGCTCCTCTCCTTCTGGGCCGTGCTGTCTCAGTTCAGACCGACAACCAGGTTGTTCGGGCTTATGTCAATCGTCAGGGGGGCATGTGCCGGTCTCTGTTTCTCCTTTCCAGGGTGATCGGTCTTTGGGCCGAGCGGAATCTCTTGTCTCTGACAGCTGTCTATCTTCCGGGGAAGGAGAATGGGCCTGCGGACTCTTTGAGC
Organism: Calotriton arnoldi; assembly: GCA_963921515.1. Classification (NCBI taxonomy): domain Eukaryota; kingdom Metazoa; phylum Chordata; class Amphibia; order Caudata; family Salamandridae; genus Calotriton; species Calotriton arnoldi. The sequence continues at coordinate 2,923,326 of CAWUFW010000313.1, read as the reverse complement.
ATGGTGTTCCCTTCCTCTGTGACTATGTGTCTGTCCCTGGCTCTGTTTGATCTGATTGTCCTCCGGTTCCGCCTTCCATGGCTGGATCTTTTTGCCTCGGAGGACTCGGCCCTTCTTCCTCGGTTTTGCAGCCTCGTTCCCTCCCGGATGGCCTGGGCGATCGACGCTTTCTCCGTTCCGTGGTCGCTGGGGCTCCTGTTTGCCTTCCCTCCATTTGCTTTGATTCCCCAGGTCCTCCGGAAGATTCGGTTGGACCGGGCGGAGGTTCTTCTGGTGGTGCCGGAGTGGTCCCGTCAGCCTTGGTTTCCCCTGCTTCTGACCTTGTCTGTGTGCCCCCATTGGTGGTTTCCCCTGTGTCCCTCCCCTCTGCTGGCTCCTCTTCTCGGGGTGGCCTCCCTGCGCTGCCTCCGGCTGGGGGTTTGGCACTTGAGAGGTTGAGTTTGTTGGGTCAGGGTTGCTCTGCTGAGGTTGCCCAGTGCATCCAGTTGTCTCGGTGCCCTTCCACCTTGAAGTCCTACGACCGTCATTGGAAGAACTTCTCCTCCTGGTGTCTTGGGAAGGGTCTCTCTTCTTCCTCCTGTGAGGCTGTGAGGGTGCTGGACTTCTTGTGGGATGGGTTCGTCCTGGGGCTCGCTGTCTCTTCGCTCCGAGCGCAGTGGGCTGCCATTCTTGCATTTCGGGGTTCCTCTGTGTCTTCTGTCTCCCCTTTGGTGGCTCGCCTTTTGCGGAGTTTTTTGATTCAGCGGCCTGTCTCTCGCTCTCCTGTGCCGGCCTGGGATCTTCCTCTGGTTCTCCAGGCCTTGACGGGGCCCCCTTTCGAACCTTTGGTCTCGGTGGACCTTAAGTTCCTTTCTGCTAAGGTTCTTTTTCTGGTGGCCATTACTTCTGGCGGCGGGTTGGTGAGCTTGGTGCTTTGATGGCTTCGCCCCCTTTTTTGCGTTTCCGCTCTGACAAGGTCATTCTCCGTCCCAGTCAGTTTTTTCTGCCCAAGGTTTTGTCCTCTTTCCACTGTCAGGAGGATATTGTTCTCCCTGTTTTTTTCCCGGACCCTGCCTCCCCGGAGGAGTTGATCCTCTATTCTTTGGATGTGCTGAGGGCTCTCCGCATCTATTTGGATCGGACCTGTGGTTTCCGGAAGGTTGATTCCTTGTTTGTCACCTACGGCCTCTCTGGGAAGGGTCTTCGTCCTTCCTTGTCCACCTTGACTCGTTGGGTCAAGGGTGCTGTTGTTTCGGCCTACGAGTCCGCCCACTGTCCTCTCCCTTCTTCGGTTCAGGGTCGGTCGACCAGGGGTGTCTCCTCCTCCTGGGCCATGTTCAAGGGGGCCTCCTTGCGGGACATTTGTAATGCTGCCACATGGGCTTCTCCCCATACTTTTGTTTCCCATTATCAACTTCAGTTGGGGATGGCGGCCTCGGCTGCCTTTGGCGCTCATGTTTTGTCTGCTGTACATGGTTTATGATTTGTACTGCTTTGTTTTGATTAAATGGACCTGTTTACCGCATATTCTGGTCTGTTTTCTTACAATCACCATGTGCTTGGGTATGGGCTCACTGTTAAGGAATGGGACGGGAAGACAGGACGAGGAGGTAATGCCCGGTTACTCACCGGTAATATTCATTACTCCGAGTCCTGGTCTTCCCGTCCCATTCCTGAGCCCTTCCCTCCCTCCCTGGTTTTTGTCTTTGGTGATTGTTTTCCTTTCTGGGTTTTCTTTGGTATTCTCAGGATGTACTGTGACGCACTTCCCCCTTTATCATCACCTGATGGTGGCGCCATATTGGGGGAAGTGCGAAAAGCTCTGCTAGGTAGTAGGTTTCTGTGGAGCAGACTAGCTGCTCACTGTTAAGGTATGGGACGGGAAGACCAGGACTCAGAGTAATGAATTTTACCGGTGAGTAACCGGGCATTACTTCATCATATGCAAATGATTAAATGTTTATAAATGGATGTCTTATTTTTTAAAGAAAGTTTTTTGCATTGCCAAAAATACTCACTACTTTGCATTCAGAGAACGATGTGCATGGATAATGGTGCATATACAGTATACATATATTTAATTTAGAATATCCTATCTAACTAATTTTGTGTATCTGCTTTGACAGTAAAGTAGGTTCATTAAGTTTAAAATGAATATGTGCTAGGGCCATAACGTCATTTTCTGTGACATCACTTGCTGCGGTGTCACTCAATATGCCTGTGCTAATTACCCCCCGACGTTTTTCTTTAACATGCCCTTGATATTTGCAAAAGTATGTGTATTTTTGTCTTTTTAAAGTAAAGTAAAGTGATGCTCTGTATGACTAAAGCAGTAAGCATCAGTCCTGATAAACTCGTGGTGGTAAGGTTGCTGAACAATTCAGTGGTGAGATATGAGGGACACACAGCGTGCAAAGAGAGTGAGACTGTGTCGGGGACGTGCCAGTAATTATCTTGGTACTGAGCTTGGAAGAGGGTATAGGAGCAGGCGCGGCCGGTACAAGTAAGAGCGGTGGGGTGGGGGCAGGGGAGGAGGGAAAGTCGACATACGACAGGATATGGAACATAATTAAATAAATAAATAAAACCACTTACCTTGCGCTCGCCGTGTCGCCAAGTCGGCGATGTGGCGGGCGCAAGGTAAGTGGTTTTATTTATTTATTTATTTTATTTTCCCTATCCCGTCTAATGTCAACTTCCTCCCCCTGCCCCACTGCTCTTACCTGTATCGGCCGCACCTGTATAGGAGACAAGACCTGAACTGCTCGCCTGTGACTTTGGCAATGTCCTCTATGCAAATCAAAAGGAGAATTCAAAGCAGCTGTTGAACAGGAAATGGTGAAGCCAGGACACTGTACCAACTGGGCCTCGAAGCTTATGGCCTACTTTGGAATGAAGAGCAAATAATTATGAAATGTGGGAGAGATCTGTGTAACCATTGCAGACCTCAAATTGTATTTGGATCATTTTAGTTCCTTCTCAGATATGCAGGGCCTGAGATGGTTCGCAAAGTAGGCCTTGTGTCTGGTAATGTCTGTAAGAAAGGTTCACCACATGACGATGACATCAGGGAACCCATGATCTTGTGATGTCCATCCATTTACCAAGCGCGTGCCTTTTGGCATTTTCAACACTAGTTCACTTCAGATGAACTAACTGGATTCAGGTTTTGTATCACAATGATTTGAAGAAGGAATGATTGGAGCGATACGGTGTGCCTGAAGACATGGAGTCATCCAGTAGCCTTATCCGTAAGGGGATTCACCAAAATGTTAAAGGCATCTGGTAATCAGCTCGTTTGGACCTTCTTTTTTATTAGGCAAAAGAGAAACATCATCAAACATAATGATACACAGTACACTTGTGAGGTGTTAGTGAGGGGAAATGATCGTTTTGGTGTGAATGCTGGCAAAAGTTTTTTTTTAAACTGAAATACAGCACATAGGGAATAGCGTTTCCACATAATTAAATTAGCATTTTTTGTGTTTGCTTGGCAGGAGCCATCTGAGTAGACAGGAGCAAATTATGAGAATGTTCTACATTTTTGCAGTTTACTGATTATTATTTTGTGTGGAAACTATGTAGTCCGGGGTACTTTAGCCATTGGCTTGTAACTAAGTATCAAATGGCAGCCTGTACCGTTAACTAACCCCTATGAATGAGACTGCCTTCCTGCAGTCAATGATTAGTTCTTGCATTCTCTATCTAGTTAGTTCTTCTGTACCTCCAAGAACATCTTCTGGCTCCATCTTGATGGCCGCCAACTCCTAACCAAACAGACATCATGGACCATCAGTGCCTGCTCCATCCAGCATAGAGACTAATCAGCATATTCCTGTTCTTCTGTGATTTCATCCCTTACTCAATGTGTCAGAACTCTGTTCAGAGGGCCATGGGGTACGCAAGAGCAGAGCTACTGGTCCTTTTGCTGCTGATGCTCCGGGGCCTTACCTACTGTTGATCCTGAGCAACTGGGCCAAGTATTCCTTCTGCACTTGACTCTCTCTGGTAGCGGGGGTCAAGCAGTCCAAGGCTTCTTGGACGTGAGGTAGGCACAGGGGTGTGAACATAGCCTCACAATCCAAAATACATTCAAAAGCAGAAATACATGATTGCACAGTAAATTTCTTGCTTTTGTGAGAAAAACTGTATTTATATACCAACCCAACGTAAAGACAGCATTCACAAATAATATGCACTGTCCCCCGAGGTCATGGCTCTAGTGTTTTAATAGGCGGGTCCCTGACTCCCACTCCCCTCTCCCTAGCTATAGTGGTTATTCCATTTCACCATAGGTGACATTCAGGTTAAGTCCCACTAATACTCTGAGTCTCAGGAGTCCCACCACGAATCCAATTAAAGTCAAAAGTGTTTTGCTGAAGCAGTATATGGCAGGCAAGTTCCCCACCCCTGGGCCTTCCAGCTCATCAATTAGTCTTACATGCACCAGCAGGACCTGCGCAACGGAGTCTCTGAGAATTATATAGGGGTTCAAAGCATGGCTGCCCGCTATCCCCTCTTCTATTTGCGCTTGCCATGGAACCAGCTGCAATTCGTTTGCGCAGGGGAGGACTAGAATGGGGGATACCACTTGGTGATAGAACCCACACAGTTTCATTATACGCAGACAACATACTCCTATATATCCGAAATGTGAGACCAAGCTTCTCTGACATCATTAACACCCTTACAAGATTCGTCCAGATTTCTGGCCTTCACATCTATTGGTGAAAATCATGTATCTTCCTCCTGCACCCGCACGCTAAGGACCCTGGTGTCAAAGTGGATGGCGAACTGCTGCCCTGTCAACCGCGAACATTTCAATACACGAAGATCCAGATTCACCATGACGAGGATTCCCTTCTGGGTAGCAACCTTGGTGAAGTGTTGGCAGTTATATGGAGTCAGACCTCCTAATGGGGCCATCACACCACTCTCTGTGGCTGGCAGAATAGCGCTTCCCAAAATGGTTATCCTCCCACGCCTGTTGTACTATTTAGCCAATCTCCCCTCATACAACTGGCCTCTTTTTTTAATCATTAAATGTGTTGTTCAGTGACCTTATGTGGAGAGGGAACCGCTGTGGGGTGCCCTGGCTAAGCTGTGCCTACCCACGTCGCGGGGAGGCCTTGGCACTCCTAACTATGAACATTACTATTTGGAGTCCCAATTACAGGGGGTGTGCTGCTGTTTTGTTTAACACCACCTGGATGACACTGCCTCAACCCTACCCCCTTGGTGTCTGGGCCTCTGGCTTCGCTTGTTCCACCCTGCTCCGACAAGGCCACCTGCCGCACCTCGCCTCCTTCGTGTTGTGTTTCACAGCTATCGTAGGAGTATACGCATTACTAACTCAACATTGACCTACGCTTCAGACTTCAACTTACTGGACTCCCTGTGCACCTGGGGACCGCTGTCAACGTCAATATTGGAGAAATGGCGGACTGGGGGTGTGGCAACCCTGTGTGACCTTTTTAATCACAGAGTTTTCATGTCATTAAATGAACTCGTTTAACAATGTAACATCCCACGGGGACAATTCTTAATGCATCACGCTTTGTCCCATACGCTGCACATTGCTTCAAACGTCAAAGACGCAGAACCCCTGTCTCATACCTTTATACAATACCTACACAACATGGGCAGTGGCCACAGCCTTGTCAAATGGCTATTGGGATCCCTTCGGGAACACAGCTGGATACCCCCTCACAGATCTTCACGAGAAATAGGAGGTGGAACTAGGTCTACCCCTTCCCGAGAGAATGCTGGCTTATCCAGCTATGGTGTCAAGCAATGCTAGATTTAAACTCATACAGTTCTTTGTATAACATAGGGCCTATCTAACCCCAGCAAAGATCAATCAATATCTCCTGGGAACAAATGCTGCCTGTCCCCCCTGTCACATGCTTGACGCGGACCTGCACCATATATTGTGGGCGTGCGGATCACTCTCACAGTATTGGAGAGCAGTGACCATCCAACTCACACAGCAGACTGACCTAGCACTTTTCCCCTCCTAGAAAACGTGTGGCTCGGGCTGTTTCAAGCGCTCTACGAAGTGGCGCATTGAGGCATGTTTCCTGGGCCTGTCCCAGATCTTAGCAAAGCGCATTGTTAAACACTACTGATGGGCTGAACAGCCCATGGAGACTCTCCCTTTTGGCTTGGGCTGACACCGAAAGCATTGCACTCCACAGGAAGGAGGCCAGGGTACTTCGAAAATACTCCATCACCATGGAATGGGATGCCTCATTACCTAGGTTCTGAGGCCTAGTGAAAGATGATGTAACAGCATCTCCTGGACCAAACCTGTAATATACCATGCCTGCCCTCTCGAGGTATAAGGCATATCCCAGTCTCTACTCACTGCTGTCTCCAGCGACATCCCCCTAAGCGCTTGATTGCCACTCATTCCTATCTCTGAGCTTACGGTTTAAAAAGAAGCTAATTCTTAATGCGAACTCCATGTGCTCGCCTCAGCACGCAATTGGCCACTCAGCCATTTCTCAAACCTAGCCATAACGAGCATGAGAAAACAGCTGTTTATCCTCCAAACAGTGTCACTAAGGGTATACTGCTCCGCACTGACTAGTCAGACTCTCAATGGGGGCATGGCAGTAGCCACTGGGACCGTGTGCTCGTAGGAGCAAGTGCCTTCACCAACCCGAAGGTGGCATGTGTCATCATTGGGCTTGCTCCTCATTTTAGGTTGACGCTGCAGGGGCCAACGGGCCCCGGGAGAGAGCACTTTGCCGGAGATCTTTTTATACTCACCAATGGAGGACTGGAGAAGCGAGTGTGTTCCAGTCGATGAGTGAGTGGAGTGAAAATCAACTATAGACCTCATGGAGCTATCGATTTAATAGGGATCCAGGTATATGATGAATGAAAAACAGTGGGGGAAACCTACTGGGCACGATGATAGAAAGTTTCTCAGATACAAAGCTATACTAGATGGTACAAGATCAAGTGGATGTACAATGATTTTAATATTGGTGTGACATGTTTCATGCCTAAATATGTCATGGTGCGATCCTCCAAACCAGGGCCGGACTGAGATCCAAAACCGGCCCTGGCAAAGTGCTCGGCTGGCCCCCCCGGGGGTTGGGGGTGCGGCCGAGCACTTTGCCAGGGCCGGTTTCGTTACAGGGGCCGATATTGCAGCTATGCTGCAAAAACGGCCCTGTAACAAAAACAGCCCCCCAGGGGCCCAAAACCAACCCCCACCCTAGCGGCCCACCGGGGAAATGCCCGGTGCCCGCTACGGCCAGTCCGGCCCTGCTCCAAACCACACACATCACCGAATCAGCCTGCACTACTTCTCGCTGTTTCACCACTCCACTCCTCTTATAGCCCCAGATTTTCTCCGAACCTTTGCTATGAGGGAGGTGTTGCCTTCCATAATGTACTGTTATTGAGATGTCACCTTGCATGGCGACTAATTGTACCTTCCTATGTTTTTAAACTAAAACCAATAAAAATGTTTTAAAAATGTTAGTATTTTAACTGGAGCTAGTAATAGTGTCTGGGGCGTATTATCTCCATGGACTGGATTATTTTGGTTGTGCCGGGTGGCATTAAGAGTTTATGTTTAATATGCTTTGTTGTTGGTGGAGTGGTGGTATGGGCGTGCTCTGTTGTGAGCATCCAATACTGCATTTCTGTGCTGTGTTGTATATATGTATGATGTGTTCTGTCTGACCTGTTGTGTTGTCTCATAGAGTGTGCTTGATTAGATTGCATCATCAGGCTATTCAGTGATTATCTCTTCCTTGTCCAAGGAGATTTATTGCACTTTCACTGATACTATCACAATGCTGTACCTTCACCCCTCTCTGGAAATGCTGCCAGGATTCTCTGATCACCATGATTAGCTCTATGGGGGGAACTGCCTTTTGTGCCTCTTCTCTGCCTAGTGCAGGTAGCAAAGGGCGTGGGGGCGGCTTCCTGGATATGATGAAAGACTTACCTGGACTCTGCACAAGGCCTGTATTGATTCCTATAAGCAAACAAAGAGGAGTTACTGTCATGCTGAGTAAAGGTGGGTTTTGCAAGTTTCTGGTAATTAATCATTCCTCCTCTAATTACTCATGTCAGTCACTTGTTCTGATTACAAATAATGTTTCCAGCAGGAAAGCATGCACTGTGAGATCTTTCACAACAAGGTTTAGCGATTGTCCTGCTCATCGTTTAAAGTAGGCTGCCTTGTGTTGACAACTCCATGTGCAATGCTGGTTGATGAACATCCCAAGGTCCTCTGGGAGCCTGAGGGCCGAAGATTTGGGGTCTTCGGACAGACATATACTTTAGATTTAGTAGTAAATCGATATATTGGCCATGTGTTCTGCCAAATGGAGCCGAATAGTTATTTTGTCATAGCTAACTCTCTGGACGTGATAAAGAAACTTCAGAAATACTCAGCTATACTGCAAACAACACGTTTCACAAATAACATGGCACAGTGACCCTGTCTGGCCATGTATGTGCTGGGCATGGAAACTAGAAGTGGTCAAGGGGCACAGGAGCCACTTCACATCGTATGGTCTCCCAAATCTCTATTGTCCTTTTTCTCGCTGGGCTCCAATGCCTTCCCTGTCACTCAGGATCTGCAACGTCCATTACTGTGGGAGCTTCAATCAGTTGAGTGAAATGGGTTACAGTCCAGTGCTTAATTTGCAAAAAAATAAGTGCAGAGGCCTTTGTCAGGCGGCCAATGCAGTTTGAACCACTCATTGCCCCGGGAGAGCTGCCAATGACAGAATCAACACAACTGCTAACCATCACACTTTTACAAGTGTGACAATTCAGAATATTCCATGCCCCAAAAGCTATAAGAATGGCTCGGGTGACAGGTATTGGTCATTTTAATGTATATTGAATTAATAAACAACTGTTGTTGTGCTCTTCTCTAACTTAGACAGACAGCATCACCATGTGGCAGACTGTCATAAGTGCCGGTGTTCACAATTAAGTTCCGGTGCTGAGCACTGGAAACCACCGGCTCAAATGAAGCACTGGGTTACACCTTCATGGCAGATCTGTGAACGTCTATTGATCAATCAGAAACAAATTCTCCCTTCTGTTCCCTTTGCAAGGTACAGATTTGAGCAATGGATTTTTCATGAGGGCTACCTGTAGGGTGTCTAGGTGGGCATCTGCCCTGGACATGACATCCCAGCCTTACAGTAGGCACCCCACCTCTTGCAGCAGTGAAAGCCCTGCAGATACTTCCATTAATAATAATTCCACTGATCAGGAATGTGTGGGTGGAGGTACCGACTGGATCTGGGCTGCGTTAGGCAATACCACAGCTGTTGTCTTTTACTGTGATGATACCCGTCACTCAGTCCCTTATTTGTGATGAATGGATAGTAGGGGAGAACCCTCTTCTGTGCCTGTTTTTCTTTTCTTTCTTTCTCTTTTTCTTTGTCTTCCCCTCCCTCAGAGTTCCAATCTATTCATTCTTTCACTCTGTCTTCTCTCTGCCTATCTTGCTCTTTATCTAGCTCTTAATTTGGGGCAGTTGTGACTCATTTTTAGGGACCGGCACTTATTTCTCCTCATCAGAATTTGACTCAGAGTAAAAGAGAGAAAAACACCAAAGGAAGAAAGAAGGAGCAAGAGAAAGATGGAAAAACAGTGACAAAAGGACAAGGCAGGGGTTAAAAAAGAACCTTTAAATGTGAGTTATAGGACAAGTGAGCGTCTGACGGTAGAGAAAATATGCATGAGCCGGACTCAAAACTGCACAACCTAAGTATTGGGCAGCGCAGCCCTGGGTTTCTGAGCCTAACTCTGGGCTCCGGCACTTATTCTTTCACAAAGTAAACACTGTAAACTATTGCTGTTTACCACTATCTAATAGTCTATCTATTCATGCTTATCACACCTCTCTTTCTCGCACCCTTTACTTCTTTCTCTCAATCTTTTATCTTGTCCACCGACCCTAACTCTCTCTGTTATACTGTTGCAGCGTAAGGCCCTTTTTAGGTCTCGCTGAGCCAGCGCATGCGCTGCTCTGCGAGAAATTTAGTAGGTGGCTTTTCAGAGTGCTACCCACAGGCTTTTGCTGGCCTCCAGCTTGCGTTCACGATCGCGTGCACGTGCACAGCTGCCATCTGCGTTGCTGTAATCAGGCTCCTCTGCTCGCACTCCCCCTCCCTTCTCCCCCTCCCTTTTCGTCAGCCTCTCACCGTCCGAGGCGCCATCTGGACCGCGATCAGTTTCACTTTCGCGCGGGCACACAACTCCCGTTGCAGGCTGCATTCTCGTCTCAGGTTACTTGTTAAGAGACTTCCTGTTTACAAGTCACTGGTAACCTGACTGCCAGCAATTCCTTTCAGCTCCACACGAACAGACACTGCTGCCAGCAACTGCCCCTGAACTGTACATTTTTCCTTCCGCCTGATACACAAAGCAATGCAGAATTCAGTGCTACCAGCAATACTTCTCAGCGTGCCTCCTGCAGCCCGCACTCGTCCTGTGACCCTCAATCATCTTCCTACGAGATAGAATTAGGCTGACACGCGCATCTCACTGCTCGTGCGAACTCCTCTTCGCCTGGCACACTTCGCAACATGCTCCGCTACAGCCGCTCAGGCCGTTCGCCATTTCCTTCCTCCTGCTCACGGTTCGTGGCGCCATACGCAAGAACGCAGAATGGTGCTTGTGCAGTCAATGCATGCGCCGCGCTTCAGGCTTCTTCCACCGCTCCACTTTGCTCGCGCTCTCCCTCACCGAACTTCACAAGTAATAGGCACATAACCTCCTCACGCTCCCCAAACTGGCCCTCCTTACGTTAGTTCTCCTCAGGGATTAAGCTTGTAACAAGTGTGCGACCAACCCTGGCAAGACAGGACAGCAACTGCCAAAACAGGACAGCAGTTGCCAGTCCTAGTCTCACCCACGACATACTAAACATTCCATGTTCTATGACATCACATGGCTATGCTAGATCAGATTGGATCTAGTTACAATATACAACAGTATACAAATGGCCATAACACATTAGCTTCTGCAGGCGAAAAGAGCCATTGCTTGTGTTGATGTCTTCTGTGGATCACTGACAGAATATCGATGAGAAGAATATCGACCTACAAAAATATCGAGGTAAAAATATAGAATGCCAAAATATCGAATCCCTATCTAAAAACAGGTAAGTACAAAAATATCGAATCCAAAATATAGTTGTAAAAAATATAGTTAGTCAAAATATCGAATTTTTTAAATATCTTAAAAGTAATGTAAAATTAATGAAATACTATATATAATTAACTAAAACATACTTAAAAATACTTAAATAACTTTAAAATTAATAAATAATTAATGTAAGTTAAAAAAAATAAACATACATTTTTATTTTTTAATACATATATATATTAACGTAATATTTATAAAAAATATTCAATATTTTTAGCGTAGGATAGCGGGAGGGTAAAATTTACTATTACCACTCCAGTGAGTGCAACAGTAGGGAAAGCATTGGATAGCGGGAGGGTAAAAATTACTATTCCCACTCCAGTGAGTGCAACAGTAGGGAAAGCGTTGGATAGCGGGAGGGTAAAAATTACTATTCCCACTCCAGAGAGTGCAACAGTAGGGAAAACGTTGGATAGCGTAGGGGTAAAAATTACTATTCCCACTCCAGAGAGTGCAACAGTAGGGAAAGCGTTGGATAGCGTAGGGCACGGGTACTCATAGTACGGCCCGCGGGCCGGCGGCGGCCCGGCAAGCCTTCCTTGGCGGCCCACGGACCTTGCAGATATCCTACCTGTGTTTTTTCTTCTTTTTTTTTTTTTAAGGTGCCAGCAAACACCGTCGGTTGCAGCAGCGCTCAATGGGGGCCGGGCGATTCTTTAAAAAACCATTCACTTGTTAATGAGGCTTTGTTGTATTTCACCTCTTCTTAGCGCCCCTGCATCTCCATGCAGGGGCGCTAAGAAGAGGTGAAATACAACAAAGCCTCATTAACAAGTGAATGGTCTTTTAAAGACCTGAGGCTGTGAAGTACTCGGGTGCGGCTGTGTGTGCGCCGGGAAGCTGTCTCAGCCCGGGCTGACACACACGCGGGGTGAGGTGACAGAGCGAGGGAGACAGACAGAGGAAGAGAGACAGAGGAAGGGAGAGAGAGGGAGACAGACAGAGGGAGGGAGACAGAGAGAGGGAGACAGAGGGAGGGAGAGGGAGACAGACAGAGGGAGACAGAGGGAAGGAGACAGAGAGAGGGAGACAGAGAGGGGGAGACAGAGAGAGGGAGACAGAGAGAGGGAGACAGAGAGGGAGAAAGAGGGAGAGAGAGAGAGAGGGAGACAGAGAGAGGGAGACAGAGAGAGGGAGACAGAGAGGGAGAGACAGAGAGGGAGACAGAGAGGGGGAGACAGAGAGAGGGAGACAGTGGGAGGGAGACAGAGAGGGAGACAGAGGGAGAGAGAGAGAGAGAGAGAGAGAGAGAGAGGGAGGGAGACAGAGAGGGAAACAGAGGGAGACAGAGGGAGGGAGACAGAGGGAGACAGACAGAGGGAGGGAGACAGACAGAGGGAGACAGACAGAGGGAGACAGACAGCGGGAGACAGACAGAGGGAGACAGAGACAGAGGGAGACAGAGGGAGAGGGAGACAGAGGGAGGCAGAGAGAGAGGGAGACAGAGGGAGGGAGTCAGGGGGAGGAAGAGGGAGACAGACAGAGGGAGACAGAGGGAGACAGACGGAGGGAGATAGAGGGAGGGAGATAGAGGGAGGGAGACAGAGGGAGACAGACAGAGGGAGACAGAGGGAGGGAGACAGACAGAGAGAGAGGGAGGGAGGGAGGGAGACAGAGCTAGAGGGAGGGAGACAGAGAGAGAGGGAGGGAGACAGAGGGAGGGAGACAGAGGGAGGGAGACAGAGGGAGGGAGACAGAGAGAGGGAGACAGAGGGAGACAGAGAGAGGGAGACAGAGAGAGGGGGAGACAGAGGGAGGGAGACAGAGACAGAGAGGGAGACAGAGACAGAGAGGGAGACAGAGGGAGAGAGAGAGGGAGGGAGACAGAGAGGGAAACAGAGGGAGGGATACAGAGGGAGGGAGAGAGAGAGAGGGAGGGGGAGAGAGAGAGAGGGAGGGAGACAGAGAGAGGGAGGGAGACAGAGAGAGGGAGACAGAAAGAGAGAGAGGGAGACAAACAGAGTGAGTGAGACAGAGAGAGGGAGGGAGAGAGAGAGAGGGAGAGAGAGAGATAGAGAGAGAGGGAGGGAGAGAGAGAGGGAGGGAGACGGAGAGAGAGGGAGGGAGACGGAGAGAGAGAGGGAGGGAGAGATAGAGAGAGGGAAGGAGACAGAGCGAGAGAGAGAGAGATGATAGAGAGAGAGAGATAGATAGATAGAGAGAGAGAGATGTGTGTATGCCGGGTCTGGTGGCTCAGTGGACGAAGGTGTCCGCTGCAGGGGCCTGTGTTCAACCTCATAGTCATAGTTATTTTTTTTTGCTCTAGCCCCGCCCCCTCCCCCACTGACCCCGCCCCCACCGGTGCGGCCCTCGGCCACAAACCACACTGTAAATTTGGCCCCCGAGAGAAAGTTTGTGAGTACCCATGGCGTAGGGGTATAAATTACTATTCCCACTCCAGAGAGTGCAACAGTAGGGAAAGAGTTGGATAGCGTAGGGGTAAAAATGACTATGCCCACTCCAGTGAGTGCAACAGTAGGGAAAGCGTTGGATAGCGTAGGGGTAAAAATTACTATTCCCACTCCAGAGAGTGCAACAGTAGGGAAAATAATGATTTAATATTTTAATAAAAATAAAATAATTATCAATACCAATAAAAAATTAATTAAAATTACTTACCAATTACAAAATATTTAATAATTAATTCTAAATACCAATAAATATTATTTCTTAAACATTAATTACCTATTAATTATTAGTTAACAAAGAATTAATTTTCAATACCAAAAAATAATAAATAATAAAAAAATACCAAGTAATAATTAATTGACAGTAAATTAATTATCAATACACCAAAATATTTTCAATAATTAATTAATTACAATTAAATTACTTCCCACCCTATTCCCCTATAAACCCACAACCCGCTACAAAGAATAAATTAATACAATTAACATAATTATCAATTAATAAATTAATAAAAATTAATTACCAATTAATAAAAATTAATTACCAAATAAGAATTAATTAACAATAAATTAATAATCAATACCAATAAATAAAAATAAATAATTACTGAATTACAATTAAATTACTTCCCACCCTATTCCCCTATAAACCCACAACCCGCTCTGAATAATAAATTAATACAATTAATATAATTATCAATTAAAACATTAATAAATATTAATTACCAATTAATAAAAATTAATTACCAATTAATAATTAATTAACAATGAATTATTTATCAATACCAATAAATAAAATTAAATAATTACTTAATTACATTTAAATTACTTCCCACCCTATTCCCCTATAAACCCACAACCCACTACAGAACTAAAACGCAAAAATTAAATTAAATATAATTAATAATTCCTAAAAATTAATATTTAATTTACTATAATTAAATTACTTCCCACCCTATTCCCCTATAAACCCACAACCCGCTACAGAATTAAATTACGCAAAAATTAAATAACATAAAATTCATTACTTTAAAAAAATTAAAACATACATTACAAAAATAATACATACTTTTAACACATATACTAACACTTAAAACACTATAAAAAAAATCGATGTTTTTAACAACTATATTATGATTGTCGATATTTTGACAATCGATATTTCTTACCTGAATTTCGATATTCTTAACCACTATATTTTGGCAATTCGATATTCTGTCCATTCTATATTGAAAACTCGATATTTTGGCAATTCGATATTAAAAATTCGATATTATGTCTGTTTACCGTCTTCTGTACCCTGGATACATAACACTACAAATCTGACCTCGAAGTGACTCAACCTATCTCTTTTCCCCACCCTTAATCGATCTGATAATGTTGGGCGCTTACATCACCTCTAAGCTACTAATTCTTTTGGTTTTATATCGGGAAAATTCTGGGTTGAGATGAAGAGCCCAATTGGAGGAAAGAATTCGAATATATTGTCTATAGGCCCCCTAGGAAGAAATCTCAATTTTGCAAAAACAGCAAGGTTGCCAGTACAAAACATAATGCAGCCGTGAACTGTACTGAAATTGCAGCGCAAAAATGATTTGTGACTTGCAATTCCA
Source organism: Calotriton arnoldi (assembly GCA_963921515.1). NCBI lineage: Eukaryota > Metazoa > Chordata > Amphibia > Caudata > Salamandridae > Calotriton > Calotriton arnoldi. The sequence continues at coordinate 2,908,127 of CAWUFW010000313.1, read as the reverse complement.
CACTGCGACTCATTCTAAATTGGAAAAGGGGGGCTTGAAATAGACGTTCTCCTTTCCTAGAAATTCACAATGGCTCTCTCTGTGGTTTATAACTGCTATAATGTTCTCAAGTCATTAACAGGACAACAACACGTCAATGGCAGTGCTATTTATTTGCATAGTAGAAGCTGTCTGTAGTGACGTGTTGTTTGTGTATGCATGGGTTGAGTGAGCATGTTGTTTGTGGATGCTGTGGGAATGTAATGATGCATGCAATGTTGGTGTCTATGTGTGGGTGAATTCTGGGAGTTGATTACAGTTTGAGGAAGAATGGAGCCACAACAGGATCTATCACCTGTGGCTGTAACCTTAGGGCCTAACATAAGACTACAACCTTGCCCATGAAGGATAGCTTACACTTTGTTAAAGACAGCTGCTGGCATCATCAGTAGTGGGGAGCAAACAGTGGTCCAAGGGACCACTGTATGATTCCCCCAGAGGCCCTTCGTAAAATTCCCGTTTTTAGGTCGAGCCTGGGCAGCGCATGCGCTGCTCTGCGAGGCATTCTGTATTCAGGTAGGGACTTGAAGCTCCGCCCACTCTCCGCCCATATTTTTCATTGGCTTGTGTCATTGTCCACTGTAAACTGTGGTTGTTCATTGGTCAATAGGCTTAGTAGTCCCTCCTTAGTACCGCCTTGTCTCATTTTGTAACCTCCCATGGCAACACCCCCCTGTTACGTGTCTTGTTACTCGGTAGGCTTTAATTACAAACTCCGAGCACTATTTTCTCAAATAGCTTTGTCCTGTCTGCTGTTGCAGGCAGGGCACACTCTCCTAACGCTTTTTAAAACATTCTATAGCACGGGCAATGCAATAGGTTTCGCATTTGCGAGAGTTTAAGCTATTGGCATTGTAAATGACTAATACCTTTTATTTATCTGTTTTTAAAACAACACATAAATAAAAGGCATTCCCCCACATGCATCAAAATGTGCATTTGCGATTCCTAAATTGCGATTTTTAAGAAATCGCAATTTAGGAATCGTAAATGTTTATGCATGTAGGAATTGCAAAAAATTGCGATTCCTACACATTCCTTATTTGCGACTCGCAAATTGCGAATCGCAAATAAGGAATTGCTTCCCATTCATTCCTATGGGCGGGCCTAGAGGCCCATAGGAATCAATGGGAATTGCATGCGCAATTTGCGAGTACCAAATAGGTACTCACAAATTGCGCATGCAATTTCACGGGTGCAAGGGCACCAAAAGGACACCCTGATGCACCCCTGAAATTGCAATGTCAACACATGTTGCACACACACATGCCCCAAGGGCATGTATGTGCGCAACATAGAACTTTGAAAAATGCACTGTTGTGCATTTTTCGAAGTTCTCGCAAATTACCATCAATTTTGAATTGATGGTAATTTGCGTTTCTTAATTGCGAAAACGCAATTTTATTTTAGTTGTTGCATTGCATTTAGGGAATGCAATTTGCGATTCCTTAACCGCTTGACCGCAGCGGCAATTCCGCCGCGGTGCGGCGGTTTAGCGGAGTGGGCGGGGCCGCGTCGGCCAACGGACGTTCGCAGCACTACAGAGGTAATGCTCGCGACGGCCGTTGGCCGACAGACGCACGCAATGGGCTAAATGCAATCGCAATTTAAGTAATTGCAAATTTAGTGATTACTTAAATAGCGATTTTTGCATTTGGGATGATGCATCTCAAATGCAAAAATAGCGGTTGCAAAGCGACCGCTATTTTCAATGATGCATGTGCCCCATTGTCATTTACAATGCCAATAGCTCAAACTCTTGTAAATGCGAGACCTATTGCATTGCAAATGCTTGTTCTATCATCTGGTTTGTACCCACTCTCTTGATCCTCCGATGGACCTTGCTTCGTGCCAAGAGGGATCGGCAAAGAGGGAGTTCACTCAGCCATCCAACGAGGACCAGGAGTTGGATAGCTGCTCTACAGACTGATAATCACATTCATGTATATGAGCCTTAAGACCACACTGTACAAATATAGTGAACCTATGTTATTCAAATGACTTGTTTGCCTAATTTACACTCTTCTGCATGCTTTTACAAAGCAGTAACTAATTTTTCTCAAACTTTTTCTAATTTCTCTTAAACGTGTATTTTGTGCACGTTTACCTTATTTTTTGCTGAAGAGTGTCAAATTCGACTTATGTGTCATTTGAACGGCTTAGCAGTGTTTCCACTGCATCAACACCTTTTCCCTATTTCTTGTTGAGCGTCTTACTCTTTCTCCCCATCTCCCCACCCTCTTTTTCCTTCTGCCTACCCACTCTCGTCACTGTGTATGCTGATCCCCCAGCTCTGGTTCTCCTTGGCTCTCTCCTGTGCTCTTCCCTCTCTCCTCTTTCTTTCTATCTCCATCTTTCTCTCTGCTCCAATCTTTCTCTTGCCTTGTCCCCACCACCAATTCTTTCTCTCTCTCACACGCACATACGCAGTCTCTCATCTTTCACCATCCCCTCTCTCCGCTTGCCTTCCTTCTTCGCCCTCCCCCTCACACACAGGCAGGACGAGTCACAAGGCCCCATTTGGCTCATCGAATTAAGCGAGATGAACTTTCCCAACCTTTCAAACACGACGCTGCTGGCTATCTTTAGTACAAGCTATTGTTAGAAGAGTATGTGCATCACACAGCTCACTGCTGTACGTGGGCACTGTGCAGTACAGAGGTCACCTGCCGGGGTCACACAGGACTCCATGCTGCACACGTTGAAAGCTCCGTGCAGCGGATACATCTTCTGAAGGCCCCAGGCGAGATGCCCTGTGTTTTCCGTGATACGTCACTGTTAGTCCTTTGTCTCTTTCCATACTGCAAGGGGTTGAATCAAATTTTCGACAGTCTTGCGCTAAAACGTTGGGGCATATTTACAACAAAATGTTGGAGCACGGAGCTGCGCCAAATGTGGCACCGACGGTCTCCAACATTTCAAAAACGCAGGGATGCGCTGTATTTACAACAATACGGCGCATCCCTGTGTTTTATTTACAACAATACGGCGCATCCCTGTGTTTTCCCAAGCACTAGAGCTAAAATTAGCTGTCTAGCGCCAACGCAGGCACGCTTGCACCCACTGGCGGCTCGCAGAGGGAGTGCTGCGGGGCGGTGAGGCGGAGCGGGGGAGGGCTGGGTGGGGGGGTAGTGGAGTCGGACATACGACGGGCAGGAGTAAAGTAAGTAAATAAATAAATAAAACAAATTTACCTTGCGCCTCGCCAACTCGGCGATGCAGCAAGCGCAAGATAAATAGTTTTATTTATTTACTTACTTTACTCCTGCCCGTCGTATGTCCGACTCCACTAACCCCCCAACCCAGCCCCTCTCGCGTCCAGCCCCACCGCCCCCCAGCAATCCCTCTGCAAGCCGCCACTGCTTGCACCATAGTGCAAGGTGGCCTGCATTGCAGGGAATTATTGTTTATATGCAGGAAGGTGTCCCTTCCTGCACATAAACAATAGTTAATGGCGATGTGTTACTTCCATGTGTGCTGCATTCAGATGAGGTCAGATTGTTGTACATATGAGGGGGGCTTGGACACATGAAAGCTATTCTTGTGGTGTGATTACTTGCCCCTCACACACCATCTCTACACACCTGGAGGATTCTAGCTGCCCCCTGCAGTGCGGCGAATAAAGGCAGTAAACATCACACAGCATGACCTACCCTATTTAATACATGCATGGTAATCCACAACTTCTAGCTCTATATAAAATTACCATCTTTTTTATTGTTAAAGCGCTTCATGAATATTCGTAGAGTGATTGCTTTTCTGATAGACGACTACTTCTTGGAGAGGCTCGCAGGCAAGGCCAACGACACAAACTAAGCAATATATATTTATTGATTGTTTGATTTAGACCTCTAATGAGATCAACAATGTAAATAGGAAGGCAAAGTACATAAAACATTAATTTCAGTTCTAGATAACAAGGCATATAAATGATTGAAAGACAAAGACGCTAACTAGGCAATGCTGCCATCCAGTGGACATTTCAATAATTACAGGCAAAAAAAACAGGAAAGTCGTAAAACCCCTTTTTCCAATGTCACTCCAACATCCTATTTTTCCCATCCTCCAGACCTCCTGCATCGCCCTGCTCCGCACCGGATCCACTCCAATTTAGTACCTGCTCAGAGTAAGTGGTAAGTGGGGGAATTAATCCGTCGGAATATGGAATACCATGTGGGACTTGACCTGGAAAACTGGGTCCTCCAGAACTCGGAATATCCAGTAGGTAAGGGATACCGACCGGAAACATTTGTACTGGCCACGCCTTCCTGGGACCTATATCTAGCCAACTCAGGATCAATGCCTACGTCCATTATCATTTTATTGGCATACATTTTTCCCTAATATTTCAATTAATTGTGAATTACTATTACACAGGTTACTTTCTAGCGTGACTTCTGCATATGGTCCCGCAATATCACTAGAATAAACATGGAGCACATACAGAATAACCGCACAAAAATTTTACTCATGACATCTTCAGGAACTTCTGAGTTCCTATTACCAAGAAGGCAATGCTGCAGTCCAAGGAAAGGACACTCTGCACATATAAAGAGATTCAGCAACTGGTGACAGGTTGAATTGTCTGTAAACAAAATCAACATTACCTTTGTGTGAGTAACAGCAAGACAGGTGTAGATTCCCGTACATGAGAAAGTCACAAGGCCTGAAGCATCCTATATAATTTTACTTAAAGGACAATTTGCAAACTTTTTATATGAATGACACAAGAAAAATGCATAATTGTCACACTGTGCACAACTGCATGAAGGAATATGACCACTGTAACTCATAAGCATTGCTTAACAATATGCTTGACAACTACATGAAAGCACCTAACTGTTACCTTTATACACGACTACGCAATGTGCACAAAAAAATGCATGAAAGAAAACTAGTAACTGTAACCCTTATGCCTAACTGCACAATGTGCACAATTATTGCACGAAGGAACATAACATACTGTAAGCCTCATGCACGTTCTTCCATGACGCATGACACTTTATGAAAGAACATCACTAACTACAACCCTTAAGCACGGGAAAACATGTGCCCTAAAACTGCATGACAGAACATAACTAACTGTAACCCTTATGCAGAGCAAACAAATGTGCACAACAACTGCATAAAAGAACATAACTAACTGTAACCGTTATGCAGAGTAAACAAATCTGTACAATAACCCTTATGCAGAGTAAACAAATGTGCACAACAACTGCATGAAAGAACATAACTAACTGTAACCGTTATGCAGAGTAAACAAATGTGCACAACAACTGCATGAACGAACATAACTAACTGTAACCCTTATGCAGAGCAAACAAATGTGCATAACGGCATGACAAAACATAACTAACTGTAACCCTTATGCAGAGTAAACAAATGTGCACAACTGCATGAAAAAACATAAATAACTGTAACCCTTATGCAGAGTAAACATAACAAATGTGCACAACAACTGCATGAAAGAGCATAACTAACTGTAACCCTTGAGCACAACTACATGTGTGCAACAACTCCACAGAAGAATATAACTAACTATAACCGTTATGCACAACTGCACAAATGATGACTACACAACATGCACGACAACTGCATGGAAGAACATAACTTACTTTAACTCATCCACATAACTAAAAAGTGTGCACAAGAACTGTAGGAATGAACATAACTATAACCCTTATGCACAACTACACAACATGCAAAAGAACTGCATGAAAGAACATAAATAATTAAAACCCACAGCAATATAAAGTGCAGAAGAACTGCATGAAAGAAAGCAGCTAACTGTAACCCTTACTAACAACCTGAAGATGAGGCTTCCACAAAGCAGTGTGCTGCTCATCTACACCACGCTTCAGTGCCTCATCAGAGGTAAATACTGATGCCATACCTTATTAGCATAGGCACCTCTTCCATTGGATAGCCAATTGCTTGTGAGTCACCAGATCAGAAAGTGTTACTCTCTGCACAGGACCCATGCTAACCATCTAGGAAAAAAGTTCTGAGGAGCTTTCTGCAATTGGTGTGAAGGCCACACCTTGTATCCTTCTCACTAGTCTCCGTGTGATGTCACCTCCACCGTCGGAGCCCACAGTCCGGTGCACACGTGTGAAGATCACCTATTCCCCACCAACACACAATCCTCTGTAGTCAGTCATTCTTTTAAGTGCAAACTCAGCCTTTGGGGTGTGTTGCTGCTGCACCAGTTTAAATGTCAGGTGCTGCCCCAGCTTGCAGTGGCAAGAGAAGCCAATAAATGGAAGATTTCTTTTCCAACTTCCAGCATGCCTCAGAGGACCAGCCTTTCATATTATGCCAAGGTTAGCCCCCCCTTCCACCCCCACACTGGGCCCTGCAAATCAGAAGTCTTCCAGAAATGTCAGACCATAGCCAAGCCCACAATAATAGAAGGAATGAATAGCGCAATCGAGAGAGGCGTAGGGCCTGGTTTATGAAAATCATCATCACACTCTTGCTGATGAACACTAAGGGTCTCTTTTAGAGTGGCCAAACAAGGTGACAGTGTGTGGTAATCAGACTACTGCATGTCAGGTGCACTCAATAAGCGGTAACTCCACCACCTGCACATGTATCGTCAGTTTTACCTATTAGGGCCGGGTTCTGATGCTCTGATAGACTCTTCCACCTTTCTCTCCAAAGGGTTTCCTCTCCCAGACACCCGCAGCTTTACGTAAACACAAACAGTGTCACAGCCCTGCAAGTCACCATACATTGAATTTTTGTATCTGGCACATGCAGGCTACTAGGCGAGTTCTGCATCACTCTCCCTGGGCCCTATTTTGCCTGCTGTTTGAACCTCCCAAAATCTCTGAAATCCCCCTGTTGTCCCGATTTTGCTATTTAATGCGAAATTTCGCTCTGCAAAACGGTTAACAAAAAGGTGGGATTTTACCCATTTGGTAATTCTGCTCATTTAACACCATCTCTGCAGAGTGACCCTCTGAGGGCTAATACTGACCTACAAAAATACCACACTCACAATATCTACTGCCACTATAATGTAAATGTATGTTTGCAAAGGAAAGTATAGATTTACTGTTCTTAATTCCACTTACATTTAATTGAGGACATAGTGGTAATGTCGTATATCGTTATTTCGACCCAGATATGGTGACTCCCCACCCCTAGCTCCGGGGTCACACTCACCCCACCTCATGACTCACTGCTCTGACATGTGACACCGCAGGACTGCTCTCCCCACACCCTGCCTATCACTCTTACTCAGCCTGCCTCCGCCACTCCATTTGCTTCCAATTAATCAGCAGAGCCCAACGGTAAACAATTAAATCAGCTAATTCGCTCTTTCCTCTTCCATCCTGTCTCATAAGGCTGCTCGGCAGAAACCGCCTCAAACCTGTTCGGTCCGCCCTCCAGCCCATGCGGCCATTAGGGCGAGAAGGGGCTTTTTATAGCAAACCAGCTGACCTTGCCGACGTCACCAGCCGGCCACTGGGCCGCGAGCGCGGGTGCAGGACCCCGCGAGGGACTCAACACGTCTCCTCTGAAGGGGGGGGAGAAGCAGTGGGAGTCCATGGGGGCCGTGGACATGCACACCTACTCCTCAGCTGTTGACCCCTCTTGCAGTTCACTCTTCCTTTGCAGGCGCACACTTCCATTGGTGCAGCCGGTGTGGCAGGGTTGGATTAAGATTAAAAATCTGCCCGGGCACGCTAAAAAAAAGTGGCCCACATTTGCATTCTGCCTTTTCGCAAAACACTGCTTCAGTGAAATTATATTTTAAAAAAAGGGAGGGGAGGGGGTTAAAAAAATGCACTGATTAGTTTACACTGGTGAAACACACCTGAAAACAAGTGAGGCCACTTTGTTCTGGCCCCCGCTCAATATGCATACATTAATTTGCCGGCCCATCGAGAGAAAGGGAGTGACACCTCTGCCCGTTGATAAAAGGGAGGTAATGGACGCCCATCTACCTCCAGAAAGGCCACTCAGGCACCCACTGGGCCGCTGGCGACATCGAACAACGCAGAAACCTCCCAAATCGCCCCCCCCCAGGCTGCTAAAAAAAGCAGCCCACAGCTGGAACTGGACACCGGCCCCTCGGGCATTGCCCGAGTGCCCGCGTTACCAATCCGACCCTGCGGTGTGGTGACACAGAGGGCCTGAGGGGACCACTGAACCCTGATTATTGTAATTGTATTTATATAGCACTTACTACCCCTGACGAGGCGTCGAAGCGCTTTTCGGCGAGTAAAACGCTACTCTGGCACTGTGCACGGGCGGCAGGCCGCTGGCTTCAGAGCTCCTGGGTGGGTCCGGAGCATGGGGGGAATCAGGGCACAAGTCCTAAAAAAAGAGGTGGGGGGACTAACCAGGTATGCAAGTGAAATCCTGACGTGTGCCATCACAGCGCATGAGGTCAAGACGCGTGACATTGCACGTGACATAACAGGAAGTGACCTCACTGGATGTGACATCACAAGAAGTGACATCAGATATTAAGACCTCATACATGTTGATCAGGTATAATGAGTACATTACAGCACATTATGAGATTTGGCGTTGGGGTTGCGCCTAAAAAGTGGCACAACCCTGACGCAAAATCTTGGCCTCAACTAATATATTAATTTTTAGGTCGAGCCTAGTGCAGCGCGCATGCGCTGCTCTATGGGAGGCTTATTGTAAGGACTTCCAACTCCCAGAACTTTTCCTCGTGTTGTTTTTTTTTACGGCCACGCATTTGATTGGCCATTGTGTAAGGCTTTCACAAAAGAAAGCACCCAAATGGCCAAAGGCTCGGGTATGTCCCGTCTTATCTTCAAATGTCCCCTCCCATAGCCTATGTGTCTCGGGAGCGAGCGCAGTAATTAGTGGCACGCAGTGTGCCAGCTGCACGGCAGGCTGCATTCCAGTATCAGGTTACTTTCTGGGGAAATTAGTACAACTCGTCCTGCCTGGCCTCACCCCCTCTCCTCTGCCCGCCTGTCCCCGCCAGCGGTGCACGGACGTTCACAAGCGCAGGCCCTTTCATGTGCCTCCCCGGACCCGCATCCTGACAGCAGCGGATGTTGGTACTGACAGCCTCGCCTCTTCAAAGAGCGCTTGAAGGCCGCGTCTTCTCCCTCCGAGCCATGTTTACTGCAGCCCGCGTCGGTGCCGTGAAGAGACTGCATTAAACAAGGGCTCCTCCTGGGCCCCGCTCATTACTACAGCTATCCCCGCGCCCAGCGGTCTGAGAGATGACATCTGAGGGATGGCTGCCGATGAGGCGGGAGTCCGTTCACGCGTGGAGGGCTCGAGGCACCGGCATGTGTTACCCCTGTATGTATGGAAGAAGCACGTCTACCGTGCGTGAGCAAAGGCGGCTGAGCGCAGAGAGGCAACCTGGAGCTTCCTTCAGACGCACAGCAGAAGCGCGCAAGCTTCACTGTCATCCATCAACAATGCAAGCGTCACTGACACCCGCCTACAGCGCAAGCTTCCCCCGCCAACAGCGCAAGCCTCGCTGCCACCCGCCTCCATCGCTAACTTCACTGCCCCCACCTACAACGCGAGCTTCGATGCCATCCGTCAGCAGTGAGAGCTTCACTGCCACCCCCACCTACAGCGCAAGATTCACCCGGAAACAGCGCAAGCTTCGCTGCCACCCGCCTCCAGCGCGAACTTCACTGCCACCCACCTACAACACGAGCTACACTGCCATCCGTCAGCAGTGAGAGCTTCACTGCCACCCGCCTACAGCTCAAGATTCACCCGGAAACAGCGCAAGCTTCGCTGCCACCCGCCTCCAGCGTGAACTTCACTGCCACCCACCTACAACGCGAGCTACGCTGCCATCCGTCAGCAGTGAGAGCTTCACTGCCACCCGCCTACAGCTCAAGATTCACCCGGAAACAGCGCAAGCTTCGCTGCCACCCGCCTCCAGCGCGAACTTCACTGCCACCCACCTACAACGCGAGCTACGCTGCCATCCGTCAGCAGTGAGAGCTTCACTGCCACCCGCCTACAGCTCAAGATTCACCCGGAAACAGCGCAAGCTTCACTGCCACCCGCCTCCAGTTCAAGCTTCACTGCCACCCGCCTACAGTTCAAGCTTCACTGCCATCCGCCTACAGCTAAAGCTTAACTTCCACCCGCCAAAAGTGCACGCTTCACTGCCGCCCGCCAAAAGTGCGAGCTTCTTTCAAGGGCAGGACACATACAGCACAGGACAGGCAGCAGCAAATGTGCAGGCTTCTCTGCTGCACGCCGCCACTGTCGTGCAAGGACAACAGTGCAAACACACAGACACACAATCAAGATGGCCACATATTTGTATGTACCGTGGTGAGTCATATTCCACAACTACAGACGGCTGGTCTGCACAAAGAAAGCTTATATTCAAGGACACGCTGAAGGGCAACGCTTCAAAATATTTAAGATCATATTCTGGGACTCAATATTGACCATTTTCTTGGGCACAGAGGTGGGCATATTATGTGAAATGGAGACGTTGACTTTCTAAGCTCAATTACGACATATTTTCCGGCACAGTGATTGTTACAGTCAGGGGCACCTTGGCTAGATTATGCAGGGCATTAACATGGCAACCCAGGGGGCAATTTATTTACTCCGTTTTATAGACCCAACATCTACAAGTCAAGACTCGCTGAAGTAAACGGAAATACTCATGCGGTTACATTACTGCTGTGATGCGATGGCCATACGTGTAAAGATGTAAATGTCATCTTTGAAAGCAGGTCATCGACAAGGTGCATCATGGGAAAGCAGCTAATCCCTCAGATTTATTTAGCATATGTGAAGTGACAAAGCAAGAAACCACCATCTTCTCTGTTATTGACGTTTGTTTTATAAAATCTAAATCCTGGTGTTGGAAAAAAAAGATGAAAATGTCAGCATCAACGGAGTATGGTAGGAAGCTCTCCTTAAATTTGAGAATATGTCTTCTTAGACAACATGAGGGTGCGCCTGGCATGAACTAGTGGGCAGACACCACCCGTTGCTAAGCCTTGTAAGGGAATTACACACAGGCCACAGAGGCTCGTGTCTATGCCTAGGAAAGTGGTTTTCAGTGGCTGAAAATAACCTCTGAAGCGAGGCATGTGGGGTAAAGACACGTAAGAGGCAGAGTTCATATGGTCAGCAGAGGCCATTTAAATGGCTCAACTGAGGCACCTGCATGGCTCTCGTTGGACAATTAAAAGGCTCCGTGGGGGAAACTGACGTGTTACACATGGATACAAGTGAGCAGCTGATCTCGAGATGGGGACAGGAGTGCGCGGGCTCTACCAGAGGCAGAGAAGTACCCTTCTATGCAGGGCACAAGTCCTAAAAAAAGAAGTGGGGGGACTAACCGAATTAATCAGTATGATAGAGGCATCACGGCGCGTGACATTGCGGCACGTGACATCACAGCGCGTGACATCACAGGAAGTGGCATCACAAGAAGTGACATCAGATCTTAAGCCCTCACATATATGTTTAGCAGGTCTATCATGAGTACATTTGAGCACATTTCGAGTATACTTGCAAACCCTCCTAATTTAGGCAGAAGATTCACACTTTTGTAAGCTTCACATAAACCAATGTTGCCTTTTGTCAGCGTAAAGCTTCCTCTACCCATAGTGCTTTAAAAGAAAACATAGTGATATTTAAATTATTACAAGGCCTCCTCAGGGGTAGTATGCGCTATATAAATGCTATTTATTTTGTGTAAATACTGGGAAAGACCAACACATCTGACAAGCTTACAGTGAATGCATATCTCCAAAACAGGGACTGAACAAAGTTAAAAGCTGCCTCTCTTAAGTATGTGTGAAGTGCTACCAAGGTGTGAGCCTTTGTTTCCCCTCTGCTGCATTTGCTTCTAGGTGTGAGGCTCCTGACTGCTGCCAGCCAGGAGACTCAAACAAAAGGAGGCCTGATAACCCCTCAAATTCGGCCTTTGTTATGGGCCCAGCAGGAGTCAGAAACAAGCATTGGCATAGCCAATAGGTCTCGCCTTTGGGACCTTATAAGTGTTTAGCCATGCAACAGTTGTTGTTGCACCAAGGATATTGTGCTGCATAACTAAATACTTATAAGGTCCCAAAAGCGAGACCTATTGGCTATGCCAATGCTTGTTTCAAACCCTACCACAAAGAAATTGGCAACAAGGAGAAGCATGTCAGTAGATCTGTTCTACTTAATTGGTTGCAAAGTGTGCATTTTAATTTTTTTTGCAAAGGTGCCCAGTAAATCTCAGGGAATAGTAATAATGGTGAGATAACTCTGGAGGTGAACGCATTTGAGAGATCTGTGTTTTGTGAAGTCCCAGATTTAAATCAAAGTAGCATAGCGGGTTAATGCATCTCTTGCAAAGCACATCACGTAACATGCAGATGAGGGATTTTTATTTTGTGTAGCTAGTACTGCTTTTAACACAGAGATCCTTTTGTTTCCTGCAGTTCATAAATTGTAATCCTTGTAACATAGCACCGTGAACTATCAAGGACATGTGACTCCTACACCTTGTACCCTTTTCTCATGTAACTCACCTTGTACATTGATTTACACATGTACATGATTTATTGTCAATGTATAATATGTATAGAGCTCTGACACCCTGCATTGTGTTGCGTAGTGCTATAACAGAAATAAAATAGTGCTATTGAAATTGTTATTTGTGTAAATACTGTGACAGACCAACACATCTGGCATTCTTACAGTGCATGCACTTATATACAGGGACTGAACAAAGGCAAAAGCATGCTTCTCTTAAGTACCTCTGAAGAGATAAGAAGCTGTGTGCCTTTGTTTCCCCTCGTGGTATTTACATTTAAGTGTGAGGTTCCAGGCCGCCTCCAGTCAGGATATTCAAGGAGGCCTGATGGACCCTTAACTTCGACTCAGTTGGAGGTGAAAAAAAAAAACCCTTGCAGCCTGCACGTTGCTGCTGGAAATGGAAAGCAGACAACGTACAGGCGCTGCTGAACGTGTCCCAGTGTCTGAAAATTACACAGAGACAAGTGCAGCATATTTCTGTGGAGCCCAAGTTCTTGGCAGGGGGGACGGCGTCCACCCTGTGAAAATAGTGGGTGGACGCCGTGTACCTGCGTGTACCCCCGACTTGTGCCCTGAGGGGACTCTTCCATGTACTTTGCAGGGGGGCTCCCTCAAGTTTCGTTACGCCACTGCATGACACACTGGCTTTGCCACTGTTTTTTTTGCTCATCTCTCCGTCATTATAACAATTGGTACTACCTAGTTTGTAATGTTGGGGGAAAGTGTTTGCTTCCATTTTGGATGTGATTTTGGAAAGTCTGATTTACATATTTATTCTGATGCAAATTAGACCCAGGTTTTATTAAAAGAGGGGTAGTTGATGGACACATTTAGAAAACTGGTCCTTATGGGACAGTGTAATTCTGCATTCACAAAGCCGCCCATGCCCAATGCACATAAGGACTTTGTGCAGGGTAATTCACAGTTGCCATTGCGTGTCACAGTTCACACACACAATGCAAGTCCTTCTGATTCCCAACAAGGTGTCGGTATGATAAAGCTGCTCTTTGCAGGCCTTCATCCAGCCATGTTGGAAGTTTTTACAGTTTGAGGTCAGCAAACACACAGCATCTGGCGGTCTCTACGGGTCTTAGCCATGGTTGCCGCTTCATCATTAACAAATAGCGGAGATTTAAATGCTATAAGTAAATGTTTCACTCAGAGCGACTGCCCTGATAAAACATGGGGGCGTGCTAGGGAATAATGACCCCTCTATCACTTCCCTTCAGACGCACATGCCTCCATCTCTGCATTCGTAGTCAAACACAGGGATTCACGAAATGCGAGGACATGGAGGGAAAGATGAAACAGCATGCAAGGCCTTTACATACCATATGAATATGCATTTTGGTATGACCATGATGCTTTACATAAGAAACAGTGATGGGGTGGTCTCCGACTGCTCCACCAAGTCAGCAGACGCGTTTGTCTCCATTCTTCTGGCAGAGGGCCGCCCACCATATTGAGAAATCCCCACCAACAAATCATCAGTTAAAGGACATGACTAGAAGAAAGGTGCACCTCTTTCATCTCCTTTCCCCCACCCTGCTCTGGTCCTTCAACTACCTGCCACTCCTTCTTCCACCTACTTGACTTTACACTTGGCGTGTACCACACATGCATAAATACACACTTAGCACATTTTTGGAGTTTTTATTAAGGCTTGTTAGACCTGTCATCCTTAGGGTGGTCTTTCCCCTGATTTTTTGCCTTTTACCTCTTGTTTTTACTGATTCTTTTTGTTGGCCTTAGGACTCTGAGCACTTTACCGCTGCTAACCAGTGCTAAAGTGCATGTGCTTCTCCCCTAAACATGGTGACATTGGTGTATACCTGATTGGCATATTGGGAAGGCACATGGAATCTGGTCAACCGATTGGTGGCCATCTGAACTGGGACTGTCTCCCACACCCAAACAAATGGCAAAAAATCTGGGTGTTCTCCTGAATGACAACCTTTCCATGAACGAGCATGTCAAATCAATTTCTGGGACATGTTTTGGTGTGATGCGCATGCTTAGGAAAGCCTTTCACTGGGTTCCTTTGCAAACAAGGAAAACCCTTATCCACGCTTTGATAGTGAGCCGCTTGGATTATGGGAACTCCCTCGTGGTCACAATGAATGAAGCCCTTTTTTCTAGACTTCAGGTAGTACAGAACACGGCAGCTCGCCTTGTCTGCAATCTCCCTCTGCAATCTCTTTTTGAACCTTCATTATGTTCCCTCCATTAGCTTCCCATAAAAAAGTGTGCACTCTTTAAACTTTTGTGTTTAGTTTTTAAATCCTTGCATGGGAAACGACAATGTTATCTCAAAAACAAGTTGCAGCCATAGATCCCGGCACGTCAACTTAAATCCAGCGAGCTATTATTGCTACGCCCCAAGCGCATTCATACGGCTCGGAATGGGGGCCGCTCTTTTTCTTTTTTGGCCCCCAAACATTGGAATCAGTTACCCATACAGCTACGTTCTTGTTCAGACTTACCCACTTTTAAGAAATCTTTGAAAGCCTGGCTGTTTGATCTTTCATTTTCTCATTGAACTGTGACCTGTTCAAGCTGCTCAGGCGCTGAGAGATCCCCTCGGGGATGATTCATGCGCCTAACAAAAATCTATAATAATAATAATATTTGAATTACTAGTAATTCCCTTGTAAAGTGGTATAACATATACCCAGGACCTGTAAGTCAAATGCTACTAGTGGGCCTGCAGCAATAATTTTGCCACCCACATAAGTAGCCTTTCAAACCTGTCTCAGGCCTGCCAATGCAGTTCCTGTGTGTGCAGTTTACTGCCACATAGACTAGGCATTTAAAACCACTTACCAAGCCTCAAACTCACCTTTTATTACATATAAGTCACCCCTAAGGTAGGCCGTAAGTAACCCTAAGGGCAGGATGCCACGTAAGTAAAAGGTAAGACATGTATGTTTAATCTTTACATGTCCTGCTAGTGACTCCCAAATTAGTTTTTCACTACGATGAGACCTATCCCTCTCATAGGCTAGCATTGGGAATTCCTTATTATACTTTTAAGATGTAATTCCTGATCAAAGAGAAGTAGCTTTTTCATGTTTCATATCTTTGGAGTGGTATTGATAAATCCTCCTCACTGGTGATGTTGGATTTAACATTACTGTTTTAAAAATGCTGCTTTTAGAAAGTGGACATTTCTCTGCACTTACTGCCCTGTGTGCCTGACACTGTCTCCAATACACGTCAGAGGTGGGTGATAGCGACACTTTGTGCATTCCCTCTAGACAGCCACAACACAGGAAGGATAGGTGTGTCTGAGTACCCATCTACATAAATCTGCATTCAGAAGGCCTTGCCTGGGCAGGATTGAAGGGAGGGGCTAACGCTTCACCTCAATAGGCAGTGTCCTGTCCCCACACAAAGGACTGATTACCCCCACAGATAGCTTGGCAGACAGGACTGGGTTGAAAGGGATAGGTATGCACTTCAGAGAGCTGCTTTGAAGTCACCCCCACATCAAAGGCACTTTTGGGTATAAGTACTGGGTCTCTGACCCCCTAAAATCAGACACTAATGGACTTGTAACTGAAGCTCTGTCAGAAAAACAGCTGTGCTACTTAACAGACTCAATTGGACTGCTGATCTGGAAGGACTGCTTTTCTGTTTGTTGCCCTCCGGCTCTCTGACTCTGCTGAACGAGAGATGGACTCTGCCTTCACTCCATGGGCTTGTTGGTTTGCCTCCTGTTGCTTGAGACTCAGGGATATGAAAGTCTCAACCCATGCTCCTGTGTCTGGCTTACTGGAAGTGATACTTGCAACATGGATTTTGACGCATCTCCTGTCTGCATTTAGCAGAACTGGAGCATCGACCCTACGCATCGCATCGGAACCAGCGCTTTGCCTCCAGAGATCGACGCATCAGACAGTGTATCATCGTCGCTGCAGCTTGGTGAGATCGATACATCCCCTCGATTGCGTAGCAGAATCTGGTGCATCGCTAGACGCCTCTCGACTCCGTTACCCGTGTTCGGAACTGACACATCACCTTCACTGCGTAGAGAGTATCGACTCATCCTAAGGACCTCGACATCAACACTTCTTGCTATTTGCGAGCAAGAAAGGTGGTTTATTCACCAGGGCCCGCGTGGTCAGGTAGCTGGCCGGGGCTGCAACGCAGTCATCCAGAACTTTGACTTTGCCCCTGTCCAGCACGACCTAAAGTAACCTTTTTAACACTACTTGCTTCTAAGCGCTATACTGCATTTATTCCTTTAAAATTCAATAGCTCAACTTCTATACATTGGATTTTGTCTTTTTGGTCTTGTTTTGTTCAGAATTTAATAATCTATTTTTCTAAACCAGTGTGGAGTCTTTTTGTGGTGTATTCATTGTGTTACTGTGTGTGTGTTTCACAAATACTTTACACATTGCCTCTTTAGATAAGCCTGACTGCTCTATGCCAAGCTACCAGAGGGTGAGCACAGGTTATCTTTTAGTGTATACGTAGCTTACCCTGACTAGAGTGGTGGTTCCTGCCTGGAATGGGTGCATTCCTCATCCAACCAAGGATTCCATTTCTAACCAGCATCATAATCACCTCACTGCCTGTTTGCATTATGCCCACTTAGCACATTACAACTAATTTCTATTATAAACTCTTAGCACACTAGAACCACTTTCCGTTATGCCCAGCTAACACACTGCAGCCAATCTCCGTTGCACCCTTATCACACTGCTGACACTTCCTATTATACCCAGTTAAAATAGCATTGCTCATTTCTATTAGGGTCAGTTAGGCCAACAAACATCCATTAATACCCAATTGACTACTTCTATAATAACCTGCTTGTCACATTCTTGCCATTTGGCAATATGACCAGTTACCACAATATATCTAGTACCTATCATGGTTAGGCCACCATTCTGTGTCTCTGTTATGTCCAAATAGCAAATCAAGGGATCTCCACTAAGCCCACTTAGGACATCAAAGTTACCATCCAATGTGGCCAGTATGCATGTCACCACTTTTCCCACTATACCCAATACATCATTACCATGTGTCCTTAACCCTTTCGGTGCTGAGGACGGAACCGTTCTGTCCTCAGCCATGGTGGTCGTGTCCTGAGGACGGAACCGTTCCGTCCTCTGCACACAACCCGGAAATCCCTCTGCTCTTCACAGCAGAGGGATTTCCTTTTTTAATTTTTAGCCTCAGGAGCTGGGGAAGAGCTTCCCCAGGAATAGGCCATGTTACAATGCATGCCATTACAACGCGGTCATTACAAAGACTGCGTTGTTACTTCGCATACCATTACAACGCAAGTCATTACAACGACTTGCTGTAGGGGGGGGCGCTGGATTTTGGAATAATATAATTTACTATTCCAACTCCAGTCTGTGCAACAGTGGAAAGGTGTTGGATTTTAAATCCAACACCTTCTGCTCCCCTACAGCAAGTCGTTGTAACGCCTGGCGTTGTAATGGTATGCGATGTAACAACGCGGTCGTTGTAATGACCGCATTGTAATGGCATGCATTGTATCGCAGGCGTGGTAAACAATCTTTACCCTTCCCCAGCTGCCCGAGGCATTTTTTTTTTCAATGAAATTTGGGAGCTGATGTCATTACATTGAAAGTGAAACTGAAATGAGCCCATCGGCTCATTTCAATTTCACTGCTTCAGTGCTTGTCTGGCTATCTCAGCCCCCCTGAGCACTGAAACACATGGGAGAGGTATTGTTGGAAAGGGGAGAATCTCCCCTTTCCAATGGTACCCTTCCCTAGTGGACTCCTGCTTGGAGATCGCCGCAGTAGTGCGATCCCAAAGCAGGGATCCACCACTAGACACCGGGGAAGGGGGGAGAGGCTCCTTGGGCAAGGACCTTTGCTCTCCCCACGTTTTTATGGGGATATTCAGTCTTTCTGCCCCTCCTGGGGGGAAGAAGGGGGCAATAGCCCCCGATCTGCCCTCCGGGGAGGAGGGCAGAAAGCATACTAGGCAACAGGGATTATTTGTTTTTGAAAATAAATGGGTGGGGGCGGCCCAAATTGGACATGCCAATGCCCCCACCCCCGAAACAAAAAAGGGGCAGTCTTTCTGCCCGCCCTGGAGGGCAGATGGGGGTTATTACCTCGGATCTACACCCCAGGGGAGGCAAAAAGCCCACTAGACACCAGGGACTTTTCTATTTTTATAAAAGAGGGGTAGGGGCAGACCACAATGGGCAAGACTATGCCACCACCCAAAATAAATTAAAACAGAAGTCTTTCTGCCCCCTGGGGGGGGCAGAAAGCCCACTAGGCACCAGGAATTTATCATGAATGCTCCGCCTCCGCTGCAGGCTGTAGCAGGATCAGAGGGGTGTGGGCTTAAAACGGCCCTGGGACTGCGGAAGAGGGCTTCACCTTCTAGTCTTCGCGTGCTGCTCTTCCACGTCCGGTGCACTTACCTTTGTTCTTCCGGGGTGGCAGGACTCACGCTGTGGTCGGTGTTCCTTCGTCGGGCTGGTGTGGCAGCTCGTCTCAGCTCCTGTTGTCGTCCTCTTCGTCGGGGTCTCGGTATCCCTCCTTAGATCAACCTGCAAAGAGAAAAAGAAGAAACAAAAACCTCTAAAGTATCAAGTTCCATCTACATGGCGGAAACGCGCTATGCGCTGGCATGCTTAATAAATATATGCAATACTTATCTGACTGTTGTTCCTACGACCTTGGAGAGTCATATTTTCTCTGTGTACATTGAGTAGAGCTGTAAATTAAGAAACAGCGTATTAGTGTTTCCTGAAGACAAGGAGACACATATATAGCCTCCATATATGTTTTGCACATATCCTTTTTTTCTTATTTTTAAAGGAAGAGTTCATATATATTGTTTATACTCTCTTGTCAAATCGCTTGGGAATTTATATGAACCATTGGGCTATCTTCAACTCACTGCTACTTCTTAATAGTAGGTGAATGTCTTGTGTACACATGTATTTAAAATTTCATGGTTGCTCTGCCAAAGTGGGATTACAATATTTTTTCTTTATTCTCTTTCATGTAGATTGCACCTATAATCCTGTGTGGGCTGTTATTGATTTATAGTGGAAGAGGGGAGTTAATCAGGTAGCAAGGCTTTTACATACAGATTCATTACATAGAATTGTAGGCACTGGAATACAACTAGTATATACATTAATTCTCCTTCTCTACTTTTTATATACAGGGAACAGCTATGCCTGCATTGAACCTTACCTGTTTCACCGAATACGTTGAGGGTCACCTCTTTGTTTCTTTTCTCTTTTTTCCCCTCTTCCTCCATCACACCGATTTTGCTTTGACACCGTTGGGCAGGATTGGTGGATGGGGGACGTTGGGACCTTTTCTTCTACAGCTTGCATATCGTTCCTGCGGAAACACAGGTGAGAGTTAACAGAATTATTTATTTTTAATATGTAGGGGTGGGGGCTGCCCAGAATGGGCATGCCAATGCCCCCACACCCCTCAAAAACAAATGGGACAGTCTTTCTGCCCCTCCGGGGGATAGATGGGTGTTATTACCACAATCTGCCCCCCAGGGTGGGCAGAAAGCCCACTAGACAATAGGGATTCTTTTTTTTTTATAAAAGAGGGATGGGGCTGCCCACAATGGCCATGGCCATGCCCCCACCCCACATAAATGGAGACTGAAGTCTTTCTGTCTCCCCTAGGGGGCAAGTGAGGCAAAAGCCCCCAATCCACCCCCCAGGGGGGCAGAAAGCCTGCTAGGCACCAGGGATTATTTTTTTTCTTAGTATAAGGGTGGGGGCTGCCAAAAATGGGCATGCCAATGCCCCCCCTCAAAAAATGGGCACAGTCTTTCTGCCCCCCCCCCGGGGGCATATGAGGGCAACAGCCCCTGAACTGCCCCCCACCAGTGGACAGAAAGCCTACTAGGCACCAGGGACTTTTTTTCTCTTTGTGCAGAGATGGGGGCTGCCCTGAAGGGGCATGCCGATGCCTTCACTGCCCCCTGAAAAAATAATGGGCACAGTTGTTCTGCCCCCCTGAGGGCAGATATGGGCAAAAGGCCCCGATCTGCCCCCCTTATGGGGGCAGAAAGCCCTCTAGACACCAGAGACAATCTTTACTCTGTGTAGGGGTGGGGGCTGCCCAGGCTGGGCATGCTGATGCCCCCAACCCACCCAAAAAAATGGGCAGAGTCTTTCTGCCCCCCGAGGGGCAGATGGTGGTTATTACACTCGATCTGCCCCCCCACCCCCCGGGTGGGGTCAGATAGCCCACCAGGCCCCAGGGATATCTTTATGGGCATGTCAGGGAGAGGCCCCATAGTCAAGGGTCACTTCCTTTTTTTCTAGGCACACACTTTAGCCGTTTCTGCCCCCCTGGGAGGCAGATCAGTGATACTTTTAGGCTCATTTTCCCCAAAGGGCAGCGACAACATCCGATCCCTCCTCGACCGGGGCGAGACCGCAGCCTCATCCTACTGGACCTCTCGGCCACCTTCAACACTGTTTCCCACCGCATCCTAATCACGAGACTCCATGACACCGGTATCCGCGACAAGGCACTGGACTGGATCCTCTCCTTCCTCACCGGCCAGACTCAGCGAGTTAGACTACCCCTGTTCCTCTCAGAACCCACAGAGATCAGCTACGGAGTGCCCCAGGATTCCTCCCAGAGCCCCACCCTCTTCAACGTCTACATGGCCCCTCTCGCAGACATCGTCAGAAGCCACGGACTCAACATTGTCTCCTACGCTGACGACACCCAGCTGATCCCCAATGTTTTCTTACCCAGAATCCCCTGCAAACCTCAAATTTAGCTTAAAAAATCTAATTTTTCTCACATTTCTGTGTGGGATCACCACGCTGGCACAAATGTCCTACCATCCAGCATTCCACTCAATCTCCCGAGTAAAATGATACCTCACTTATGTAGATGCCCAAAGCAGAGTCAGCCTAAAGACTTATTTAAAAAAAATGTGCCTATCAGCTCGCTGTGATATCCCCTCAATCTCTACATTTTTATGGCCCTTCCCTGTCACAGGCACTTGGCTCACCCACACAAATGAGGTATCATTTTACTTGGGAAACTGAGGGGAACACTCAATGGTAGGATATTTGTGCTGGCGCGGTGATCCCACACAGAAATATGAGAAAAATGTGCTTGTTTAGCTATATTTGAGGTTTGCAGGGGATTCTGGGTAAGAAAACGTTGGGGGATCCACACAAGCCTCACATCCTTGGACTCCCCCGGGTGTCTAGTTTTCAGAAATGTCTGGGTTTAGTATGTTTCCTTAGATGGCCGCCGAGCCCGGCACCAAAAACGAAGGTTCACCCCTTGCAAAACAAGGTCGTTTTGCGATTGAAAATTTTGATGTCTCCACAATACGTTTTGGGCCCTTTTATGTCACGGGCACTTGGCCCACCCACACAAGTGAGGTCGCATTTTTATCGGGAGACCTGGGGGAACACTGGGTGGTAGGAAATTTGTGCCGGGCCAGTGATCCCACAGCTTACCCACATAGAAATGTGAGGAAAATTTGATTATTTTTTTTAGCTAAACTTGAGGTTTGCAGAGGATTCTGGGTAAGAAAACTTTGGGGGATCCACGCAAGCCACATGTCCATGAACTGCCCTGGGTATCTAGATTTCAGAAATGTCTGGGTTTGGTAGGTTTCCTTAGATGGCCGCTGAGCCCGGGACCAAACACACAGATGACCTCCTTGCAAAACCAGGTTGTTTTGTGATCGATAATTTTGATGCCTCCACAATACGTTTGGGCCCTTCCCTGTCACGGGCACTTGGCCCACCCACACAAGTTAGGTAGCATTTTTATATGAAGACCTGGGAGAATGCTGAGGAGTGGTAGGGAATTTGTGCTGGTACCGTGATCCCACAACATTCCCACACAGAAATGTGCGGAAAACATGATTTGTTTAGCTGAATTTGAGGTTTGCAGGTGATTCTCGGTAAGAAAACGTTGGGAGAGCCATGCAAGCCACACCTCACTGGACTCCCCCGAGGGTCTAGTTTTCAGAAATGTCTGGGCTTGGTAGGTTCCCCTACATGGCCGCTGACCCCGGGACCAAAAACACAGGTTACCCCCTTGCAAAACCAGGTTGTTTTGTGATAGCTAATTTTGATGTCTCCACAACACGTTTCGAGCCGTTTCCTGTTGCGGGCTCCAGGCCTACCCACACAAGTGAGGTACCATTTTTATCGGTAGACTTAGGGGAATGCTGGGTGGGTTGAAGTTTGTGGCATCCCACAGATTCCAGAACTTTCCAACACAGAAGTGTAAGGAAAATGTGTTTTTTTGGGACAAAGTTTGAGGTTTGCAAGGGATTCTGGATAACAGAACCTGGTGAGAGCAACACAAGTCACCCCATCCTGGATTTCCCTGGGTGTCTAGTTTTAAAAAATGTACAGGTTTGCTAGGTTTCCCTAAGCCCTGACTGAGCTAGGGCCCAAAATCCATAGCTAAGCACATTGCAAAAAAAAGAATCAAGTTTTCACTGGAAAATGTGATGGGTCCACGTTGTGTTTTGGGCCGTTTCCTGTCACAGGCACTAGGCCTACACACACAAGTAGGGTACCAATTTTATCAGAAGTCTTGGGGGAATGCTCTGTGGGTGGAAGTTTTTGGCTCCCCACAGATTCCAGAACTTTCCATCACAGAGGTGTAAGGGAAATGTGGGTTGTTTTTTTTTTTTAAGTTTGAGATTTGCAAGGGGTTCGGGATAACAGAGGCTGGTGAGAGCCACACAGGTCACCAAATCCTGGATTCCCCTGGGTGTTTATTTTTCACAAATGTACAGGTTTGCTTGGATTCCCTAGGTGCCGGCTGAACTAGGGTCTGAAATCCACAGTTAGGCACATTGCAAAAGAAGGGACAGTTTTCACTGGAAAAATGTGATGTGTCCACGTTGTTTTTTTGGGACGTTTCCTGTCACGAGCACTAGACCTACCCACACAAGTGAGGTATCATTTTTATAGGAAGTCATAGGGGAACCTAGAATAGTAGAACAAGTGTTATTACCATTTGATTTTCTATGCATTTATGCCTTCCAAATGTAAGACAGTGTGTAAAAAAGAAGTCATTTTGAAAAATGCCCTCTTATTCTCACATGCTAGTATGGGTACCCACAAATTCGGAAATGTGCAAATAACCACTACTTCTAAACTCCATAAATTGTTCCCATTTCAGTAATACATAGGTTTTCTTGATACCTATTTTTCACTCTTTATATTTTACCAAATGAATTGCTGTACACCCAGTACACAATGAAAAACCATTGCAAGGTGCAGCTCAGTTATTGGCTCTGGGTACCTACAAGCCCTATATATCCCCACAACCAGAAGGGTCCAGCGGAAGTAACGGTATATTGCTTTTAAAAATCTGACATACTTAGAAGAAGGTATAGGTGAAAACATAGGCACAAATGACTGTTTTTTTCAACTCAATTTTAATATGTTTTTATTTCAACTGTTACTTTCTATTGGAAAACCTTGAAGGACCTTGAAGGATCTACACAAATGACCTCTTGCTGAATTCAGAATATTGCCAACTTTTAAGAAATGTATAGCTTTCCAGGATCCATTATTGGTTTCACATCCATTTCTGCCACTAACTGGAAGGAGGTTGAAAGCACAAAAAATAGGTAAAATCGGCTATGCCCCAGTAAAATGTGAAAACTCTGTAGAAAATGTTGGTTTTCTGACAGAAGTCTGCCTTTACCGAAAGCTGGGAAGATGGTGATTTTAGCACCACAAACCCTTCATTGATACCATTTGCAGGGGAAAAACAGACACTTTCTTCTGCAGTACTTTCTTCCCATTTTTCCCCCAAAAAACACAATTTAGCTGTATTTTGGCTAATTTCTTGATCCCCTCAAGGGAAATCCACAAACCCTGTGTACTTTTAGAATCCTCAGGATATTAAAAGAAAAGGACGCAAATTTGTCGTGGATACCTTATGTGGACAAAAAGTTACAGAGGCCTAAGCGCGAACTACCCCAAATAGCCAAAAAAAGGCTTAGCACAGGGGGGAAAAGGCCTAGCAGCAAAGGGGTTAAGCTCATTTAGCACACAGTGACAGTTTCCAATGTGCTCAATTCACACATTGAGCTTAATTTGCACAAAATGGACCATTTCCATTTTGCTCATTTAGCACATCATGGCCCCTTTACGTCATGCTCCGTTCGCACACAAAGGATAGTGCCCATTATGCTTCATTAGCATATCACTGCTCGTTTCACATATTCCAGGTTAGCACACCACGACCGCATTGCATTATGACCAACTGCCACATCACAACTATGTTTCATTGAGGCAATTCAGCAAAAATTGACAGAATTCTGTTATGGACTTTTAGGATGCCTTGGCCACTTCCATTTATGCAAAGTAAGCACCTCGTGACCTCATGGGTTCATTATATATCATTTTGATAGCAGGTTCTGGTTCTAGTATGCCCAGTTAGGACACTGTGGCCAGCATCTATTACGTCTCTGTATCTCATAATGGCAATGTTACTTCATGCCAGTTAACACATCAAGGGCACATTTCATTTTGTCCAGTTAGTGCATCATGGCCAGGTTCCGTTAAGTCTTCTTAGCACATTATGGTCACTTTCCCTTAAGTGTATTAAGCACATTGTTAGATTTGGGGGTCTCTAGTTGGCAGAGGTATGTACCTTTGTCCAAATAGGGACCCTTGCGTCTAGTCAGGGAAAGTAGGTACACTCCCGAAATAACCCCTGCTCACCCTCTTGGTAGCTTGGCACGAGCAGACAGGCTTAGTTCAGAGGCAGTGTGTAAAGCATTTGTGAACACATACAGTAATCAAGTGACAACACTACAAATGGACACCACACAGGTTATATATTTATAAAAATAGGTATACTTTATATAGATTTATCACAAGACCATAAACGACAAAAATAATCCACAATACTGTTAAGAATACTTAGTTCTGATCAAAAAGGCTTAATTCAAGGTTCTGTGCGAGTCGGTAGCCTCCTCCGGCTACGGCGATGTCGAGAACAAACAGAGTCTAACAAATCCAGCTGACCGCGTCGAGACGGGCCAACACAGCGTAGACAGACTCGGTCACAGTACCTTTTACTTGAGGCGGCAGGCACGGGCGTGCGAGCCGGATGGCTGTTCGTCGCGGTCGCGATGCAAAAATGGAAGCGTTGCAGGACGCGTTGTCCCTCGATGCGGTGCAGGCAGCGGCTCGTTGACGTCGTCGAGACGGAGTCGGTGAGACCAGGGCCGTGCGTTGCAGGGCGAGACGGTGCTTCGATGCGGTGCTGGCAGGTTGCGGTGCGGCGACGGAGCCGGATTCAGGAGCTGGCGTCGATCAGTCCGGACGGCGGTGCGAGTCGGGCGGTGCGTCGCAAAGCGTGCGAGCGGTGCCCAACTCCGGTGCGGTCACAGGACTCGAACTCAGCAGCAGTGACCGTGTCGGTCGGACCAGTTCGATTCGGCGTAGCGAAGCGTTGCAGGACGCGTTGTCCCTCGATGCGGTGCAGGCAGCGGCTCGTTGACGGAGTCGGTGAGACCAGGGCCGTGCGTTGCAGGGCGAGACGGTGCTTCGATGCGGTGCTTGCAGGACACCGAGTCGGTCGTGAGAGTCGGTCACAGCTCCCTACCTCTGTAGCCACTGAAACAGAGTTTCCAGCAGCAATTCACAAAGGGGGTGAAGTCCAATGGTCCTGGGACTTCGGTCAGGGGGCAAGCTCTCTTCCAAGCCCTTGGAGATCCTTCACAAGTTGATGAAAGTCACAGCAAAGCAAAAGTTCCTTTCTCCTCTCTTTGGCAGTCAGGCAAACCACTGCAGGCCAATCCCCCAAGCAGCACTTCAGGCTTAGGGATAGTTTCTCCTCAGTTTCTTCTTGGTTCCGCTCCTCAGTAAAGGTTTCTTCTTGTTCCCAAAAGTGATCTAATCTTCCTGGGGTCTGGGTGCCCCTCTTATACCCTGATTCTCTTTGTTCTCTGGAGGCAGAGAGGCCTCTGCCTAGTCCAAAACCAGTTCTGGTCAGTCCTGGAGCACTTTGTTTTTCTGACTCCTTCTTTCCTTTCAGAATGTGGGGCAGAGTGCTCAGCCGCCCGGCAGGAGGTGGAGCCAGCATTGTGGAAGGCAGGCACAGCCCTATTCAGACCCAGGTGCAACTCCTCCCTCCACTCTGGCTGCAGATCTTTCTATTCAGCCCTGCGCTGACTCACCCTGTCTCCGGTAGCCACCCCCAGCCCCTGTCACTCAATCTCCAGACAAGGAATACACAACCTAGCAGAGGCAGGCTTGGATAGTTAGGCAAGAAAATACCCACTTTCTAAAAGTGGTATTTTCGAACACAGAATGTTAAAACCAACTTCACTAAAAGATGTATTTTATCATCCTGAGTTCAGGCATACTAAATTCGTTTTTCTACCATGTTCCCTGGGTCAGTTCTGATCTATAAGGTGTAATAGTCAGTCTGCCCATTCTGGCCTATGGGGAGCAGGTAGCCTTGCAATAGTGAAAAACGAAAATGGCTGTAATTCACTATTAGGACATGCCACACACACCAGGGCATGTCCTACCTTATACTTACAATGCACCCTGCCCTAGGGCCTACTTTAGGGGTGACCAACATGCAGTAAAGGGAAGGTTTTAGGGACTGGTAAGTGGGTGTACTCACCAAGTCGACATGGCAGCCCTAGGCTGCACACAGGCTCTGCGATGGCAGGCCTGAGACACATTTTACCAGCCGCTTCTGTGGGTGGCACAACCAGTGCTGCAAGCCCACCAGCGGCATTGGATTTACAAGCCCTGGGCACACTGAGTGCACTGTACTAGGGACTGACAAGTAAACCAATCATCCAATCATGGAGTCACTAATACATATATCAATTACCGATAGGGAGCACTTGCACTTTGGCACTGATTAGCAGCGGCAAAGTGCCCATGAGCATCTAGTCCAGCAAAAACATATCGGCAACAGTGGAGGCATTACGAAAAAATGGAAGGGAGACCCACGCCAAGGATGCCAGGTCTAACACGTGTCCCCTCCAGCTGAAATGTGGGGAGAACTATCCTACCCCTAGGGAGTTCTCATCGCTAAGGCGGAAAAATCTGGACAGTCCATCAGCATTGGCGTGTTCTGTACCAGGGCGGTGTTCCACCGTAAAGTCCATCCCCTGTAGGGAAATGGACCACCTCAACAGCTTTGGATTCTCACCCCTCATCTGCATCAACCATCTGAGGGGCCTGTGGTCTGTCTGAACCCGGAAGTGAGTCCCAAACAGGTATGGTCTCAGCTTCTTCAGTGCCCAGACCACAGCAAATGCCTCACGCTCAATAGCACTCCATCTCTGTTCCCGGGGAAGTAACCTCCTACTGATGAAGGCTACAGGTTGGTCTAGGCCCTCCTCATTGATCTGTGATAGAACAGCCCCTACACCATGCTCTGAAGCGTCGGTTTGAACAATGAACTCATTGGAGAAGTTGGGTGCCTGGAGCACAGGCGCCGTGCACATGGCAGTCTTCAAGGTGTCAAAAGCTTTTTGACAGGCGTCAGTCCAAATCACTTTCCTGGGCTGCTTCTTGGAAGTCAGCTCGGTCAAGGGGGCAACAATGCTGCCATACCCCTTGACGAATCTCCGGTAATACCCGGTGAGTCCTAGGAAGGCTCTCACCTCTGTCTGGGTCTTGGGGGCTCCCAAGCCAGAATGGTATCAATTTTCGGTTGGAGGGGCGCCACCTGGCCGCTCCCAACCTGGTGTCCCAAGTACACCACAGAACCCTGCCCAATCTGGCACTTACTCGCCTTGATTGTGAGGCCTGCCCTCCGCAGCGCCATCAACACTTCCCAGAGGTGGCGCAGATGCTCTTCCCAATGGGCACTGAACACTGCGATGTCATCCAGGTAGGCGGCACTGAAATCCTCCAGTCCAACCAACACCTGGTTGACCAACCTCTGAAAGGTGGCAGGGGCATTCTTCATCCCAAAGGGCATCACCCGGAACTGGTAGTGCCCATCTGGTGTGGAGAATGCTGACCTCTCTTTTGCCCCATCAGTCAAGGCGATCTGCCAGTATCCAGACGTTAAGTCAAACGTGCTGAGGTACCGCGCAGCCCCTAACCGATCTATGAGCTCATCAGCTCTGGGGATGGGGTGGGCGTCAGTCCTGGTGACGGAATTGAGTCCCCTGTAGTCCACACAGAACCGGAGTTCTGGTGTGGCACCAGGCGCGGCAGCTTTTGGAACCAAGACCACGGGGCTGGCCCAAGGGCTGTTAGAGGACTCAATCACCCCTAGCGCAAACATCTTGGAGACCTCCTCCTTGATGCAGGCTCTGACCCTGTCAGTCACCCTGTAAGCCTTGTGCTTCACAGGAAGACTGTCCCCAGTGTCCACATCATGGACGCACCAATGAGTGACACTGGGAACCAGGGAGAACAGGTCAGGGAACTGTCCCAACAGTTGGCGACAGTCACCCTGCTGCTCAGGTGTCAGGGAGGTAGAGAGGTTTACTCCCTCCACTGATCCATCTTGCTCTCGGGCTGACAGGAGGTCAGGAAGAGGCTCGGTCTCCTCCTCCATTCCATCATCTGTAGCTAAGAGCATGCCCACTTGGGACCTCTCCAAGTGGGGCTTCAGGCGGTTCACATGCAGGACCCGCAAGGGGTTCCTGGGAGACTGCAAGTCCACCAAATAGGTAACTGGACTCTTGCGCTCCACCACCGTAAAAGGGCCGGTCCACCTGTCCTGGAGCGCACAGGGCTCCACAGGGGCCATGACCCACACTTTCTGACCAGGCTGAAGCTCTACCAGAGTGGCATTCTGGTCGTACCACCGCTTCATCTCCTCCTGGCTGGCTTCCAGATTTGCCTCAGCAAGCTCTCTGAAACGCCTAGTCTGGTTCCTGAAGGCCAGCATGTAACTGTATACATCCTGGGGAGGTTTCCTGGGAGATTGCTCCCAGCCTTCCTTGACCAAACTCAGAGGTCCTCGCACCGGGTGTCCATAGAGGAGCTCAAAGGGACTGAACCCTAGAGACTTCTGTGGCACCTCCCGGTATGCAAACAACAGGCATGGTAAGAGGACGTCCCATTTACGCCTCATGGGTTCTTCCAGACCCATAATCATGCCCTTGAGGGTCCGGTTGAATCTCTCAACCAGACCATTTCCTTGAGGGTGGTAAGGAGTGGTGAACTTGTAAGTTACACCGCACTCCTGCCACAGGGACTTCATGTACTTGGACACGAAGTTGGTACCTCTGTCAGACACCACCTCTTGAGGGAATCCCACACGTGAGAAAATTCCCATCAGTGCCCGTCCCACCACGGGGGCCGTCACTGTCCTCAGAGGGATGGCTTCAGGGTACCGGGTGGCATGGTCCACCAAGACCAGGATAAACCTGTTGCCCATGGCTGTCTTGGGGTCCAGTGGCCCCACAATGTCAATACCCACCCGTTCAAAGGGGGTGCTGACCACAGGGAATGGCTGGAGAGGAGCCTTGTGCTTCCTCCCACTCTTTCCACTTGCCTGGCAAGTCTGGCATGTTCTGCAGTGAGTGGCGGCACTCCTGCGCATCTGGGGCCAATAGAAATGGGTAACAAGCCTGTCAAAGGTCTTGTCCTGCCCCAGATGTCCCGCTAACGGTACATCATGAGCCAACCCCAGTAGGAAGGCTCTGAAGCGCTGGGGTACCACCAGCACACGGGCTGACCCAGGCTCAGCAACCTTAGGCTCTGAATACAGGAGACCATTCTCCCAGTAAACCCAATGTGATCCAGACTGATCACCTGCTGCCTGGTCTGTGGCCTGTTGCCTCAGACCCACGAGAGAAGGGCATGTGTTCTGCTCCTTGCAGAACTCTTCCCTGGAGGGTCCTCCTTCTTGCTGCCAATGGGTCAGCTCAGGTAGGTCCCCCAGTTCAGCTACCTGTTCCCCTGTAGGCTCCAGGGCATCCCCCTCAGGGTCTGCCTCCTCCTGGACCGTGGGAACCTCGGGGGCCGGTTTCCCGCGCCCCTGCCTCCTCTCTCTCCGGCAGGCACCTGGGCCTCCCTCTCAGGCTCCAGGTCCTCTTGAACACCTTTAGCTGCCATTGACCGGGTGGTCACACATGCCCAATCAGGCAAGCCCAACATTTCTAAATGCGCACTCCGCTCCACCTTAGCCCAAGGTGAGCTCTCCAAATCGTTCCCTAACAAACAGTCAACAGGCATGGCTGGCCTCACAGCTACTTGAAGAGTACCCGAGACCCCCCCACTCAAAGGGAACCTGAGCCACCTTGCAGTGACTCTCTGTGTTGTCAGCGGCAACAACCGGATAGAATGCATCAGGGATAACCTGCTCTTTAGACACCAGGTGACACTTGACAGCTGTCACACTGGCTCCTGTGTCTCTCAGAGCCTCCACCCTATGGCCATTGATGGTCACCCACTGCCTGTATTTCTTAGTGTTCTCAGGCAGCGGGGTCCTAGGGACCATCTCAGAGTCTCCTAATGAGACAAGGGAAAACACTGTGGGATCCCCCCACCTTGGGCACCCAACTCCTCCCCCAGGGCTACACTAGCCAACTGCCGGGGGACTGCACTGGTGGGTGCTGGTTTTCCATGCAAAGGGCAACGAGGATCGTTTGCCTTGTGGCCAGGGGCGCCACACTTGTAACATACCAGTGGTCCCTGGTGAACAGGGGGCCTGTCAGGGCCACTGGCTTCTTCTCAGGGGGAGGCTGGGAACCTTTCCCTTGGTTCCCTTGGGGTCTACTTTGGGGCCCTTTATGGAACTCCTTCTGTTTACCCTTGTCCCCCCACTCTTCTGCTGGGGACCCTGCCCACCCTTGGCGGAGTCTCCCACGTGACCCTTGTGGACCCGGGTACTCACCCAGCGGTCCGCCTCCTCAGCAAGCTGCCTAGGGTTAGTCAGCTTACTATCAATCAGGTGCTGGCGTAGCTCAGGAAAACAATTACCGGACAAGTGCTCCCAGGCAATCAAATCAAAGAGCGCCTGAAAATCAGTCGCTTTGCTACCCTTTACCCAACCATCCAAGGCTCTGCAAAAGAAGGTCACATATTCAACCCAGGTACTGCTTTCAATCTTACTACAGTTCCTGAACCTTTGCCTATAAAGCTCAGGGGTCAAACCATATCTAGTCATTAAGGCATCCTTCATGTGGCTGTACGAATTATAGACTTCAGAGGGCAAATCCAACAAGGTATCCCGCCCTTCACTGAGGAACCGTCCCCACAACCCCGCTCCCCAATCCTTCTCAGGGACCCGGTGGGAAGACATGGCTACCTCATAGGCTTTGAACCACTGCCCTATGTCGTCATTTTTAAAAAACTCCTTCACCACATCTTTGGGAATATACACCCTAGCTTCAACAGGCACAGGCGGTACACTGCCACCAGAGGGAGTAATCTCTAAGCTCTTGGCCTTCAATTCCAACTCCCTCAAAACTTTCTCATGTTCAAACTGCATTTTCTTTTCCTCTAGGGCTAATTTCCTTGTTTGCATTTCGAATTCTAACTGCTTATTCAGCTTGAGTTTGGTCAGCTCCATTTCGTGCACCCTACTCTCTTTCCTGTCCTCCAACTCCTCTGGAGACAGTCCTCTGGCAGAAACACTGCTACCTACTGGGGAAGGTGGTCTTCTAGCCCCTAGACCCAATAGCCCCTCCAGCTGCCCTTCTGCATTCTCAGCCCCCTCCACAGGGGCACTCCTTGATTCGACCCAGGCCCTCAGCGCCTTTTGGAGGTCCTCCTTCCTGGAGATCCCGGTCATGGACACTTTAAACTTTTTGCAGAATTGCTTGAGCTGCTTAAGGGTGTAGCATTCTAGCCTCTCTTCTTCCCAATCACATTCAACAGAGGCTACTGATGCTGGTTTCTCCATAGTGACTGAACTTGGCATTTGCAAAAATAGGAAATCCCAGAAAAAATGCTATTAAAGTATGTGGTTGCGTTTTGGTCTGCACTCACTAAGTAGTGTTCACCAATCACTGTACATGAGTCACAAATGCAAGTCCAGAATCCTCACCGCTGACCACCAATGTTAGATTTGGGGGTCTCTAGTTGGCAGAGGTATGTACCTTTGTCCAAATAGGGACCCTTGCGTCTAGTCAGGGAAAGTAGGTACACTCCCGAAATAACCCCTGCTCACCCTCTTGGTAGCTTGGCACGAGCAGACAGGCTTAGTTCAGAGGCAGTGTGTAAAGCATTTGTGAACACATACAGTAATCAAGTGACAACACTACAAATGGACACCACACAGGTTATATATTTATAAAAATAGGTATACTTTATATAGATTTATCACAAGACCATAAACGACAAAAATAATCCACAATACTGTTAAGAATACTTAGTTCTGATCAAAAAGGCTTAATTCAAGGTTCTGTGCGAGTCGGTAGCCTCCTCCGGCTACGGCGATGTCGAGAACAAACAGAGTCTAACAAATCCAGCTGACCGCGTCGAGACGGGCCAACACAGCGTAGACAGACTCGGTCACAGTACCTTTTACTTGAGGCGGCAGGCACGGGCGTGCGAGCCGGATGGCTGTTCGTCGCGGTCGCGATGCAAAAATGGAAGCGTTGCAGGACGCGTTGTCCCTCGATGCGGTGCAGGCAGCGGCTCGTTGACGTCGTCGAGACGGAGTCGGTGAGACCAGGGCCGTGCGTTGCAGGGCGAGACGGTGCTTCGATGCGGTGCTGGCAGGTTGCGGTGCGGCGACGGAGCCGGATTCAGGAGCTGGCGTCGATCAGTCCGGACGGCGGTGCGAGTCGGGCGGTGCGTCGCAAAGCGTGCGAGCGGTGCCCAACTCCGGTGCGGTCACAGGACTCGAACTCAGCAGCAGTGACCGTGTCGGTCGGACCAGTTCGATTCGGCGTAGCGAAGCGTTGCAGGACGCGTTGTCCCTCGATGCGGTGCAGGCAGCGGCTCGTTGACGGAGTCGGTGAGACCAGGGCCGTGCGTTGCAGGGCGAGACGGTGCTTCGATGCGGTGCTTGCAGGACACCGAGTCGGTCGTGAGAGTCGGTCACAGCTCCCTACCTCTGTAGCCACTGAAACAGAGTTTCCAGCAGCAATTCACAAAGGGGGTGAAGTCCAATGGTCCTGGGACTTCGGTCAGGGGGCAAGCTCTCTTCCAAGCCCTTGGAGATCCTTCACAAGTTGATGAAAGTCACAGCAAAGCAAAAGTTCCTTTCTCCTCTCTTTGGCAGTCAGGCAAACCACTGCAGGCCAATCCCCCAAGCAGCACTTCAGGCTTAGGGATAGTTTCTCCTCAGTTTCTTCTTGGTTCCGCTCCTCAGTAAAGGTTTCTTCTTGTTCCCAAAAGTGATCTAATCTTCCTGGGGTCTGGGTGCCCCTCTTATACCCTGATTCTCTTTGTTCTCTGGAGGCAGAGAGGCCTCTGCCTAGTCCAAAACCAGTTCTGGTCAGTCCTGGAGCACTTTGTTTTTCTGACTCCTTCTTTCCTTTCAGAATGTGGGGCAGAGTGCTCAGCCGCCCGGCAGGAGGTGGAGCCAGCATTGTGGAAGGCAGGCACAGCCCTATTCAGACCCAGGTGCAACTCCTCCCTCCACTCTGGCTGCAGATCTTTCTATTCAGCCCTGCGCTGACTCACCCTGTCTCCGGTAGCCACCCCCAGCCCCTGTCACTCAATCTCCAGACAAGGAATACACAACCTAGCAGAGGCAGGCTTGGATAGTTAGGCAAGAAAATACCCACTTTCTAAAAGTGGTATTTTCGAACACAGAATGTTAAAACCAACTTCACTAAAAGATGTATTTTATCATCCTGAGTTCAGGCATACTAAATTCGTTTTTCTACCATGTTCCCTGGGTCAGTTCTGATCTATAAGGTGTAATAGTCAGTCTGCCCATTCTGGCCTATGGGGAGCAGGTAGCCTTGCAATAGTGAAAAACGAAAATGGCTGTAATTCACTATTAGGACATGCCACACACACCAGGGCATGTCCTACCTTATACTTACAATGCACCCTGCCCTAGGGCCTACTTTAGGGGTGACCAACATGCAGTAAAGGGAAGGTTTTAGGGACTGGTAAGTGGGTGTACTCACCAAGTCGACATGGCAGCCCTAGGCTGCACACAGGCTCTGCGATGGCAGGCCTGAGACACATTTTACCAGCCGCTTCTGTGGGTGGCACAACCAGTGCTGCAAGCCCACCAGCGGCATTGGATTTACAAGCCCTGGGCACACTGAGTGCACTGTACTAGGGACTGACAAGTAAACCAATCATCCAATCATGGAGTCACTAATACATATATCAATTACCGATAGGGAGCACTTGCACTTTGGCACTGATTAGCAGCGGCAAAGTGCCCATGAGCATCTAGTCCAGCAAAAACATATCGGCAACAGTGGAGGCATTACGAAAAAATGGAAGGGAGACCCACGCCAAGGATGCCAGGTCTAACACACATCATTGAAATCTCCACCATACCAAATCAGAGCACCACGGAAACTTTGCATTTAGCCCTGTTGGCGCTGCTTTGCCACCTTCCATTATCGCCAGTTACCACATCATGGCAACTTTCCATCATACCCACCAGTGCTCATTACACCCATTTAGCACATCAGGACAGTTTTCATTAACCCACTTGGCACATAAAGACTAGTTTCCAATGTGCTTGTTACCACATCATGACCAATCTTCATTATGCCAAATTATCACTCCATTGACAGTCTTCATAACCCCCAGTTAGCCCACCCTGAACACTTCTATTGATCCAAGTTAACGCATCATGATTGTGCTCTATTAAACCCATTTAGAACATCATGGTTTATTTGAATTATGGCTACTTAGCACGTTAGGGGCTTGCCCCAATATGCTCGGTTAGCATATCATGGGCAGAAGGAAAAACCCTGTACCTATCTTCTTATCACACACTAGAGCTGCAATATGGTATCACTGGAAATTCCCTTTGTGACAAGGAAATGCAAGAAGAGAGCTTAAGAGTTATAGGTCTTTGTCCCTTGAACACTTCCTAAACCTCTCCTTCCAACAGTGATGATCCGCTGTGGCGACTGTGCATGTCTTCATTAGTTTCGAGAGCAGCCCGCTTCTCACTCACCGCAGCTCCCCATTTCTCCTGCCTGTCAGGAAGTAGAACTTCTCCAGAAGTCCAAATAAAGACAACCTGCTGGCTCAGGATTTATCTAACCTGTGCCAAGGACTCTGGTAGCAATGAAAAAGGAGGACTCGGGGGGCAAGATGGCGGCCGGTCATTCGGCTGTGTGAGCTGGCGGTGCGAGTTCTCCTGGACAATTCCACCCATGTAAGGTTCCCGCTGTGATGGAGTGAGCGGAAGGCGGGGAAAAAAAAAAAAAGGAAAACGGCATTATCTAATGCTATGTTCTGGCGTTTGATTCAGCCACGGGGAGAAGTACCCAGTAAAATACCTTGGTTGGGATTTCTTTCCATTTGGTTTGGCCTCCCTGGATCATCTCGGCGCTTGTATGGTGCGATGGCCCCGAAAGCTCCGGCAAAGAATTCAAAGACCCGCGTGCTGACAGCGCAAACAGCGAGCCCCGGGAAAGGCTTCAGCGGGGGAAAGAGCCGCAAGTCACCAGAGGGACAGAAGAGATGGCGGCAGGAGCCGCTGGACATACTCAGACATCCGTCGTTGGTGCTGGCAAAGTGAAGCAGACGCTCCCCTCGCTCTTCAAGGTGCAAGCGGGGAGGATAAAGAAAGCTGAAACTCCGGTGAGCGGGGGCGACGGTAAGCGGGAGCAGGCGGCTGCGGGAAAGGTGGCAAGCAACGCTGATTCAAAAGCGGCAGAGCCGAAGGCAGGTACACCTTCTAGTGTGGGGGTGCCTAATGAAAATCTGTGTGCTTCTGCCCCCGAATGTAATGGATCCCTGCATCTGGAACAGTTAGGGGGTGGCTTACCGGCTCGAATTGGGGTCTGCCCAATCAGTAATGTGATTCCTGCTGAGGGCAGTGGAAGTATCTCTGCAGCTGATCTCGAAGGGAAAAGTGAACTCCAAATCATGGCACCTCTCCCGGGCAGTGGAACTATGGGAACTGTAGTTTTGCACTCTCCAGCAGTCCCCATGGGAGACCAACAAACCAACTAAATCTGGAAATACTTAGTAAAGGCGCTGATCCGGCAAGAACAGAAGCTCAAGGGGATAGCTCAAGGGACTTTGTCGACGGCAGTGGATCTGGCAAGGAGCTTGAAGGGGTAGATAAATTCTATTCTATGTCAGACCATACAGGATCATCAGAGGATGAAGGTCCGGGTAAGGAGTGGACGGACGACGATAGTGATCTCACTGATTGGCAGTTCGGTGAAGCACAAAAAGACGAAGTCTCTCCCCGAGGGGAGGGCACTGTTCGCAAATCTTTAAAACCAAAAAACCAAGGGGGGCTTATGTTAAATAAGACTTCTGGGCTAATGGGATCAATGGGATCAATGGCATGGGATTATTCCTTCTCTACTCAGCCTGGATCTATCGGGAGCGCTGCTGTCTCTAATGTCACTGATGCTGCTCAGGGACCTCCTGCAGAAATAACACTGTCAACCATTTATCAGATCATTATGGCTCATCGTGAAGAGACGCATCAGGAGAGCTCCCAAACACAGGGGGCGTGTCGCAAGATGCAGAATTTGATCCGGAGAGTGGCCAAAACATGCTCAGATATAGCTGCTAGAATCGTAGAGGCCGAAGAAAGGATTTCTACGCTGGAGGATGACTTGGCAATACAGAAGGGTCTTACGGACACGATCAAAGCACAAAGGGACAACATGGTCTGGAAGCTGACTGACCTGGAAAACAGAGCTAGGAGGAATAACTTGAGAATTTTAGGAATTCCGGAAGGCAGAGAGGGGTCTGATGTCAGGCAATTAGTCGTGGAGCTTTTCTCTGAAGCATTTCCAGACTTAAAGCAGTGGGACTGGCAGTCGGAGGTCCAACGAGCGCATCGCTTTCCTTTCAAGTTAAGGCAGAAGTCTGGCTCAGCTATGGACAAGCCTCGGGCGATTTTGATTTGTTTAAATAATTTTCTAGCTAGGGAGGGAATTTATGACCTAGCGAGGCCAGACAGGAAGAGAGTAGGGAAAGACTGTGAGTTCTTTGTTCGACCAGACTTCTGTCAGGCAACAGTTGAGCGGAGGTGGCAGCTCCGTCAGCTAATAGTGGCATTTCAAGCAAAGGGGGCGCAAGCCTTTTTGCTTTTTCCTTCGAAGCTGAAAATAATTTATCAGGGTCAGACAAGATTTTTCTTATCTGAAATCCAGGCAAAGGAATTCCTGAATTCTATGTAGATAAACTCTAGCCTTTTCGCGGCTCTGCATTATAGGGGTCACTATTTTTTTAGAGATAGATGTGGGGGATGACTCTCTGTTTCGATTTTCAGTGGTGTGTACTATTTTAGATCCTCCTTTTTCTCTTTGGCTAAATATGGGAGGAAGGATCCAGGGGAGAGCGGGGGTAGCCAGCTTATCCCATCACAAGGACTTAGGTCCTGTTGCCTCGTAAGGGGGGTGTAGTGCAGGGGTGGGGGAGGGGCTGGGGTGGGATCGGGGGGGATAGGTTGGGGTCTAAGTGGGGAGGGGTGTGGGGGGTTTGTGGGGTTTTGGTTTTCAAATGTAGTCATGACAACCACAATATCAGTGGTGGTGGTATGACAGAGCTTATGAATAAAAATGGTGGTGCTTTCATAGCAGTATTTTGTGCTGAGCTGAGATTAGGATTTATGTTTTGCTCAAATGAGGCGGGGTAGGCTTCACATAAGTACATGGAACATCTGTGGCCTAAAGGATGGCAAAAAGCGGGCGCTTCTATCCAAAGTTTTACAAACTATGCAAGTGGATATCTTGTGTTTACAAGAAACGCATATACCATGGGGGAAGCGGGAGTGTCTGAAAGGCTTAGGCTTTGATTTAGTAGCCTGTACAAGACAGTCATCAATGATTAGAGGTGTGGCCATATTGCTAAGGCGCGGAGTTGGGATCTGTAAAAGAGTGAAAGAGGACAGAGCAGGAAGATGGGCAGTAGCTGAAATTATTATTAATAATAGACCTATTTCTATCTGCACGATCTACGGCTCAAACTTAGATGATCCAGAAATTCTGAAATGCTTAAATGTTGAATTAGCAATGTGACTGCATCCAATGATTGTTTGTGGGGACTTAAATATTCATCTGGCAGGTAACTTCAATCTCTTAAGTGATCAAAAGTATTTGGGGAGGAAGCCAAGGGTCTATAAGGCTCTTCAGACTTTAGTTTCTGAGCACAGATTGGTTGATGTCTGGTATAGGCATAAAAAGGACAACAATGGTTTTACGTATTACTCTGCCCCCCATAATAAAATGGTGCGTTTGGATTATCTTTTTATGTCTGATCAGTCGGTAGGGGAGGCCTCGGTCGAAGTTCCCCCGAGAATTATATCCGACCATAATGCGTTGATTGTGGAATGTCCTTGGGGGAACTTGGATAGAGCTCCTAGATCATGGACATTTGAAAGAAAACTATTATTGGATCAATCTTATCGGGACCACATGACTAAATGGATATCGGAATTTTTTAGTATTAATTGAAAGACCGCGTCTGATTGTATAGTATGGGATACATTTAAAGCTGCAGTGCGGGGGGAGACTAAGAGCTTTGCAGCCTATCGCTGGAAGGCTGTTCAGGAGCAGATTAAGGGGCGTGTTGAGCAGCTACGGGTTGTAGAGATGGAGCTGACGCAGAACATCAAGGATGGCCATAACACTGATCAAAGTCAACAGAGGGTGGCTATCGTCAAATCTAAATTATTAGAATTTTTTGGGGTGGACCTGGCTACAAAATATATTCAATATCGTACGATGATGTACGAATTTGGGGAAAACTCTGGCAGAGTCCTTGCCAAACGGTTACAGCAGAGAAGTATGGCTAATCGTATTACTAGAGTTCAAGATCAGCTAGGCCGGATTCAGGACACGCAGGAGGGGGTTATGGATGTTTTTGAAAAGTTTTATACTCTGTTGTATAAGGAAGAGAGGTCCATGTCATTTATTGAGTCTGCAGCAGAGGGGGTTCTGCAGGATATAGACACTTCTAAAGTCACAATAGAACAGAATGAGGTCCTTTCAGCCCCAATTGTATGGGAAGAGGTCGAACTGGCCATAAAATCTTTGGCCAATGGAAAGGCTGCTGGCCCGGACGCTATTCCTCTAGAATTTTATAGGGCCTTTGCTCAAGAAATTCGACAGAATGTCCTATCAGTTTTCAGGGCTGCACAGAGGGGTGTCATACCCGAATCTTGGAGGCAAACAACTATTGTTCTTTTTAAGAAGAAAGATAAGCCTGAGTTAAACCCTTCATCCTATCGGCCCATTTCATTAATTAATACAGATAGTAAAATATATTCCAAAATCTTAGCCTCTAGACTTGCCGAAGTCATTACCCCATTAGTGTCTATACGACAACATGGGTTTATACCCGGACGGGATACGGCCGATCATGTCAAGTGGGTCATTGCCCTGCTGGATTGGGCGCAGGCCACAGAGTCTTCCCTTGGGGTGATCCTGTTGGACGCCGAGAAGGCGTTCGACAGGGTCTCCTGGGGCTTTTTATGGGCAGTGCTTCGCTGGAAGGGATTTAGTATGGAATTTATACGGGCATTACAAGTATTGTATATCTCTCCAGCGGCAACAATCCGTATTTCAGGGCAGGAAACTGGGTTGTTTAACATTGGTAGGGGCACTAGGCAAGGCTGTCCGTGTTCGCCTTTGCTCTTTGCTTTGTACATCGACCCTTTCCTTAGTAAAATCGAAGGAGATCAAAATATTCTGCCGGTCAGGGTCAATGGTACAGATCATAAGACGATGGCGTATGCGGACGACATTGTGGTCTTAACCAGGGATGTTGCTCCGGCTTTTGCAACCTTAAAGACGCTTGCAGAGCAATTTGGTGTACCATCAGGCTACAAATTGAACGTCGATAAGACACAGATTTTACATTCAGCCTTTATGTGTCCCTCCGATGTCCCTCTTGTCACTGAAGCAACATACTTGGGGATTAAAATCACTGCCTCAGTGGCTAGCATCCCTGACCAGAATATTCTGCCAGCTATTGAATCTATTAATACTAAACTTGAAAGATTGGATCACCTGCATCTTTCGCTGTATGGCCGCTGTAACATACTTAAAATGTTGGTCCTTCCAAAATTAATGTATTTGTTTAGAACCATCCCGCTAGAATTTTCTCAAGTGTCTCTGAGTAGGGCCGAGAGGATCTGTTCTAGATTTCTTTGGGGGTATCGTCGGTCACGTAGGGCGGCTAAATGGATGTGTCTCCCTAGAGATCGCGGGGGCTGGGCGGTTCCTAATTTTTTATTGTATTATTGGTCAGCTATGCTGCAAAACTTTGGAATACTTTTAGTAGGAGACAGGGCTGAGGTCCTGTTAGCCAATAGACCTACTATCTATGAAATAGGCCTGGGAGACTCGGCTAAGGGCATCTTAGTGAGGATACTCGAACCGAGCTATTTTAAAAAAACAAGGTTCAAAGTAATCGGGCCGTGTTCTCGATTTGGCGGAAGATTCGGCACAAGTGTGAAATTTCAAATATTAACACCTACACGCCTTTTACGGCCGCTGGAATTTTGCCATTGATTTTCCAGGACCAGGTTATTTTCAGATGGCAGCTATCGGGCTTGAAGGTTGTTGGCGATTTGTGCTCGGAGGGGCAAATGGTTTCTTTTTCTTTTCTCAGGGAGAAGTTCAATTTACATACTCATGATTTCTTTAAATATCTTCAGATTAGAAGTTTTCTTGATAAATATCAAAATGAGGCGGCCGCGATGTTTGAAAAGGTTACTATAATTGAATTAGCCCGGAGGAAAGCAAGGATAGGAACAGTATATCAGTATCTGTTATCCTGCTTTCCGGATGATGTTGATGTGCAGAATACTAAGTGGGAGGGAAAACTTGGCAAGACGGGGGTGGATATTAGGTTTGCTTTAGAACTGGCAAGTCAGATTTTAGTTTCCGGTAGTCTACAGACGCAATGTTATATGGCGATGTTTGATTTGTACTATACACCTGCAAAGATTGCAAAGTGGGGGGGGCGGAAGGGTGATAGGTGTGGCAGGTGTGGGCTTCAAGCCGCTGATGCAGCACACATGTTCTATCTGTGCCCAAGTCTGGGGGAATTTTTTCATGAAGTTGAGTACTTTATTAACGCAGTGCTAAAAATTCCGGTTACAATCTCCCCAGAGTTGGTGATAATGGGATGTGAGTGCATTGGGACGGCTGGTCGATCTAGACACACTGTAGCCTTCCTGTTTGTAGCGATGGCAATGATTCGGCTGTGCATCACGTCTCAATGGATCAGCCCAGAAGCGCCTACATTTTTTAATTGGAGAGCAAGGATGCTTGCACTGTATAATTTGGAGTCCTCTGTTTATCTTTTAAGGGGGAAGAAGAGGCGGGACTTGGGCACTAGAATATGGGCCCCTATCAAGGAGTGGTCTAAGGTTTGACGGATATAGCTCAGTTGGACTAACTGCAGTTTGCATGGCTCTATAGATGAGTGGCATACGCTGTTTGTTACTGATATCTTCGTTTTGTTTATTAGGTTATACAACTGATTTACAAGTGTATATTTTGTTTATTCTGGTCAGGCTTTTGTATCATGGCTTTCTGGGTTATGTTACTTTTTCCTGGTTTTTTTTCTTTTTCTTGCTGTATTTCTGTATATGGTGCTTGTCATGACTTGTGTTAACATTCAAATAAAGAAAAAGAGTTTAAAAAAAAAAAAGGAGGACTCAAGCTGGGATCATAATTGACATTCCAGCCATCCTAAGTGGACAGCATCTTGGTAGATTTTAGACCCAGGTTTTTTTTTACAGGAACCAACTGTTCAAACAATTTGGATTCTCAAGGAGGCGGCTCATGCTACTTGAGTAAGGTTTCTGTGATTTTCAAACAGATTTTTGAGAAACACATAGGTGGAAGGCTACTTGGCCACGGAATCTTGTTTGGCTCCCTCACAGACCCGACATCCAAAGTTCAGGGGTCCGCTTATGCCCAGGACAATCTCCTTGCAGAACTTCCAAGTAGCAGAACTAGTGTTGGTCAGTCTTTTGTGTTTCAAGCAAGACTCAAGACTGAATATACATTGCAGACTGATTAAAGTGTTATGGGGTCTCTGAGTCGCAGGCTCTTGGCTGATCCAAAGACATGGAAGTCTGTGCAGGAACATACCATCTTGTGCTGCATGCAACATGCCTACGTGTAACGTAACTTGTCCTTCTAATGAAGACATTCATAACACACTGGGTGAAGTCAAAACACACAAAACACAGACTTAATGCAGAAAAGGAGCCTACTTAAGGGAGACTGAATGGATTTTCCCTGGTTTGGGCGGCTGGACTCCACTTCTAAAGGTATAGGTCAAATGAATGGAACCTCACTTGAAGTTTAGCTTCCACCAACCATCAATCTCCTGAAACTTTAATGAGGGGCAGCAAGTAGGGATATGCCTTAAGCACAGCCCCAGTTCAGCAGAGCTTTTTGCACTATGATGAGCAGCACAAAACACACGAAGCACCTCCGGTGGACTCACAGATAGTGAATCGACTGAGTGTTAAGCAGAGGGTCAGCCAGAAAGTTGAATCAAAGAGTAGGATGGCGCAGCTGGCCACGGAATGATAGGATCT
Organism: Calotriton arnoldi; assembly: GCA_963921515.1. Classification (NCBI taxonomy): domain Eukaryota; kingdom Metazoa; phylum Chordata; class Amphibia; order Caudata; family Salamandridae; genus Calotriton; species Calotriton arnoldi. Next base: position 2,864,937 of record CAWUFW010000313.1, on the reverse strand, counting down.
TTGCCCTGATACACAGTGGCCGCGCACCCCTGCCTTCCTCCACAACAAAACCCCACATGGCCTCTTTTTGCAATGCACTTGCTCTCCGTTTTTCTCTCTCAACAAGATACTCTGTGCAGGGACCTTAAAATGTAGTAATTGCAATGTGAAGGACTGTAACCAACCCCCTCTATTTCCCCAAGGCTAGAGATCCTGGAGTCAGTGAGGGCTTGGGATTCAATGGATGGCAGCCGCAGACCATCTGGTAGCTTCTCCAGGATGAGTTTTGTGTCCCACCCAATTCTCAGTGATCCAGGTGTCTACTCTAATAAAATCAGCGTTTGCTCAGTCGAAAGTTTTGTAAAGCGGCCTCCGTTGAACGGGCTTAGAATTTGACCTATGTACAATGCTATAAAGGATAAAGTGGGCCATATTTTAAGGTAAGTGGGGAAGTCTGCTCTTCTAGCACCTGGTCTTTAGACAGTGGAGTTTTATTTCACCATAAATTTCAAAGTTGGGATGGAATTCATGGAAATGTTTGTGACGTGGCCTTATAAACTACTGTGGATGCACCCTCTTTGCTAGCTGCAGTCCATCACCTATGTACAAAGACCAACAACTCAACAGGAGCTGTCCTGGCCATCTGCTAGACTGCATTGTCTCATTCCTTTTAGAATTCAGAATTTTTTGGTTTCCAAAGCGATAACAATAATCTAAAACATACAAAGAGAAAAACAAATTTGTATTTTCCCTCCCATTCCCACTTGTTTGCTGACCACGATGCAAGACAGTGTAATACTTCAGCTTGATCAAGGCCACACAAGCATTTTCCAGCAACTAGCAAAGTGTTTCATGTCAATCAGTGGTTCTTTCTACTGTGGGTCATGTGGAATGATTTGTAGCGCTCTGAAAGTCTAGAGACAGTAGCATAGCAAGAATGCCGTAGGCTCTGGGGCAAGAAAGAAAAATGCCACTTTGATTACTGTTGGGATAGTAAAATACAGCAATTATGAGGGTTCAATGGGCTTCTCAGGGCTCTGGGCGTGGTGCCACTACACCTGCTGCACCAGAGGTTGCTATGTCCCTTTCCTCGGGTGGGATAGAATTCTGGTGTCATTTGCAAAGACAGCCAGCAGCATTCCACATTGAAGTCCCACCCCTTGCCGCAGTGTCATGGGAGCTCTCCTCCATTGCTATCATGTTCCATATTCTATGGTACCAGTCCATCCCAGTCGGCGGGTCGGCCGTACATGCCCAGGAGTGTCTGTTTACCCATAAGTTCATGTCTTTTATTTGACCTCTATTCTGCCTTCGGCATCCATCATAACAGGATAACTGGTGCTGAGGGCTGGACCCAGAATGCCATACTCTGAGTTGTAACATTGAGGACCCTGTCCCAAAGCCCGTGGATTTTAGGACAATTCCACAGGACATGCAAGGAGGAATCTTTTTCGTCACAATCTCCCCAGCACCTGTCAAAGTGAATGCTGTCAATGGTGTGTAACTTGGCTGGAGTGTAATGCCACCTTTGGAAACAAGCATTGGCATAGCCAATAGGTCTCGCCTTTGGGAGGTGTTGCTAGTTTTGCTGACTATGAAGACTCCATAAGTAATAAGTTGCAAAGTGTCCTGTAAATGGAAAATAAGTACCCAATTGTAGCAGTTTACTGTTTTAGTGTAGTGTAGTTGAAGGCCTATTCAAGGGAGTTTGTGTCGGCTAGTACTCAGCATCCACTATTATGCATTAATAACAGTAATAAAAATGTAGTCAGTTAGTTTTTTTTAATTAAAAAGTAAACATACTTTTATTATACACACACTACTAAATACTATGGTGTAATTTCTAAATATTTACATTTGGCAGATGGAATCACCTTTGGTGACATTCTGAAATCATATTTGACCCCCAGTGTATTATGACCCCCACAAAATCATACCTTTGCCACCATACTACAGTTTTTGAGATAAGGGCAAACTGAGAAGAAAGAAGGCCAGGAGGAGGCCCCGTGGTGTGGAGGAAGAGGGGGCATGAAAAACACAGGTTAGAGAGCAAACCCGCGCTGCGGGGGCAACAGAAAGGACAGGCTGAAGGGAAAGGGAGTCTAAAATATAGTGACGTAGTGTGCAAAAATATGTGAGCCAGTGATGTAGAATGCGCCAAGTGAAACGTATGAGCCAATAAAGAGAATTAGTGAAACGCCATTGAGGTGCACAAGGGCCCCGACGAGAAGCGAGTCTCCACTGATATGCGTGAAGGTGGTGAAGAGGTGTGAATGAGACGTTTTCAAGATACACGAGACAAGTAAAGGGGGATGAGTTAGGTCCAGTTGATGTTACAGCCAGGGAGTGCGAGAGACGGCACTGAAGAGAACCAGAATATACTGCGTGGATTTTTCCACTTAATCACTCCCTGAAATGAATATGTTAGAGGGTGTGGAAGTGAGAGCTCATTCCACTGCACTAGTGCCTCCTTTCCCCCACAGCCACCCAACCTTACATTAAAGACTACACTGTGGAGCAACTTTCAGGTTTTAATTGCATTTGCCCATATACGTACCGGCAAACACCGGCTCAAATTAAGCCCCCTGCAGGGGCCTGCGTTACGCCCCTGGGTTGAGCGAGCCGCAACAGCCTGGAGTACTACACACACAAACACACTCAAAAGAGCTGTAAAACAAGGGACGCCTGGTACACAGCGGCTCATCTGTAGCCCTCCTGTAGAGTGAAATGTGCTTGCTTTCTGGACTGTCCCTGTGTGTTTTTACAGTGCGGATGGAAGGAGCATTTGGTAATCCGTCACCAAAAAAAAACATGTTTTAATGCTCCGTGTCCTTTATTTTTAGGTCTCGCGCCTAGCGTTGCAGTGCGCAGCCCTGCTCGCGCAGCGCGAGACCTCTAGAAAGGGCTTTTGAAAACGACCCACACGCTCGTGCGTGTGGTTTTGTTTTCAGAAGCCCTCATTGGCTGTAGCATGCGTTGTTTTGGGAAAAACGGCACGCTATTGGGCAAAGGCGGGCGCATGTCCCGCCTTTGCCGCGCCCATTCCCGATGGTGGCCAGAACGCGCAGCAGCGCGCGTTCGTCTCGCTTTTGCTGCCGCGCTCTCTAGCCCCCGCTCCTATGTGGTGCGCGCGCGCTACGTTTACACAATGAAGCGAACGTGCGTTCGCCTCGTTGTCGCGGCCGAGCTCCCTCCCGTGTTGTATTTTTTGGGCCTTCCGAACGTAATCAGTCGATGGCTGTAAATCAAGTCCTTATCTTGGTTCTTCTTCTCCCGTCCCCCAATCATCCTCCTCCAGCTGTCAATCGGCCGTGGCTGCTTACCCTGTGCATCTCCGACCATCGCATACCGCTAAAAATTGCATTTTGGCAGGACATTATAGCTCTTTACAACATGAGGTGCTCAGTGTCTGCTTGAAGAGCTGTCTCCCTTGAAGTCTGCCGTGCCTGTCCCTGCCCTGCTCAAAGCAACCACCTCTGGCTGGCTCTTCCCTGTAAGAATCCGCCTCCTCCTAATACAAAACACATTTTCCCAGCGTCTGCAACGTCACTCGCCACCCCACCAAAACTAAATACTCCCATTCAACCATACCCAAACCTTGGCGGCTCTTTCCCTGTCTTAACCTGCCCTACGATGCCCGGGTAGAGGGGTGAACTCCCCTCCCCCCTCGAGGCCCAGCCTTTACTACTCCCCATGTCTCCCCTGCCGGTAGTGTCCCAGACCGCGCCCAATCCCACCGGCCTCAGAAGGATGAAAGGCCGAGGGCATGACGACTGAGCCCCGAACACCCGCCCATAACTCGAGCAGCTTCCTGCATCCTCTCCCTAAGCATGAGGTCTACACCAAAACCGGAAATCCTGGAGGGCAGAGGACCGACGACTTCCCCCCCATCCCCAACGTTCCACCGACCTGACCCACCGTGATCCGGGCGGCCCGCGATCCCAAGTGCGCGCCTTCCCTTAACTCCAGGACACGTCTGACTGCTCCCAGAAGCCTGCCTCGGCGAGCACAGTGTATCCCCCGTGAGGAGGCCGTGGCAGCCTCAAAGTGCCTCCCTTCCAGGTGAGTGCAATGGATTAGCGCCTAGAAGCCACGAGGCTTTGCAAGCGCTACCCCATCGGGGGGATGACCGAGCAAACACAGTGCTATTGTTTTTGATTAATGAACCCAGGACCGGAGGCTATCAGAGTGCTATTCGTGGTGCGCGCCGAGACCCTCCCCAGAGAGAGCCTCTATGTGCTGCCCCGCCAGGTGAGGGCCGGGGAGCACCACCAACACGCCGCGGTGCCTGTTGGAGCAACCCCTCCCCCACACAGAGGGGGACTTTAGGAACCAGCCCACTCGCTGATAGTCAGCCCCCCTCCCCGTGTTCTCCTTATCTACAAATTCCTTCTCCTGCCGGTCACGCCCCCCCAACTTGTAACTAAACCTCGATGCTGCCCCTTCCCCCGCTGTGGCGCTCTTACGTCTGAGCTGGGACACTCCTCCAAGTAGGGCCCACCTTGCACCCCCTCGTGTGCCCAAGAATGCCCCGTTTTGTGTTACTGGTGCAGGCGTTGAGCTGGTACACTCCACCATGTAGGGCTCGCCCTGCACCCCCTCGGATGCCCAAGAATGCCCCGTTCTGCATTATTGGCACGGGCTTTGAGCTGGTACACTCCTCCGTGTAGGGTCCCCCGCGCCCCCTCGGATGACCAAGAATGCTATGTTATTGGCACGCGCTCGGAGCGCGGTCGCTCCTCCAAGGACACAACTGCCACTCAGCTGTGCACGAATACTGCACCTCTCACTGCCGAGCACTGCTTGCTCGTGGGGTGCTCCACCAGCAGCACGCGTCTTATGCGATTCCTCCTGTGTCGCGAGGCGCTGCGAGGTAGGTGCCATGTGCATCCTTCCGCTATCCAGGGTCCCAACTCAATGCACAGCTCTTCTATCTTCCGATACTGCCCTGACCCTCCTTTGTACCGGCACATAGCTCCCTGAACAGCCTGCTCCACAACCTAGCAGTGCCACGAGCAGAGGGGCACTACATGCCCTGCACAAGGACGCATCTTACTGCACAACCTGTTCGGTGTATGGCACAGCCTGTGCATTAATCCTATTTTTACCTGTGAAAAGACCTATGTCCCTGTAGAGCCCTCTGTGCTGACTGGCACTGCCATGAAATGGGGGCACTACACCACCTGTGCAAGAGCACAGCATCATGTCATTTACAATGCCAATAGCTCAAACTCTCGTTAATGCGAGACCTATTGCATTGCAAATGCTTGTTTATAGTAGGCACCTTGTTGTTGGATGGTTTTGGCATGGGCCTTTTTAGGGTATGAACGTTAGTGCAGATTAACACAGCCAAAACATTGACGCCTCTTGCACCACATATCTTGGAGAGGAGAGAGTGGGAGGGAGACAGGGGAAGATTGAAAACAGGCGGGTGAGGAGCAAATGAAGGGAGATAAAGTTTACTCCAGAGCCGTCTTTTGGGAGTGGGGGAGGGGTCCTGTTACAGTGGTGGCGCTGGTCTGCTTCCTGTTAAGACTTGTCACAACAGCATTTTAATTTGAGCGCGGGGAAGCTCCCGACGACGTTATTACATCCTTCTTAAAGTTGTGCCTTGGCAGAAATTACAGCCAGGATGCTCAGTGTTGTTTTAATAATGCGCTTGTATATATTAGCTGCAAACTATCAGGTTTTATTTGAATTTGCCCATGAGCGTACCAGCAGACACCAGCTTAAATTAAGCCCCCTGCAGGGGCCTACATTACGCCCCTGGGTCAAGCGAGCCCCAATAGCCTGGAGTACTACACACAGAAACATACTTAAAGGAACTGTAATAGACGGGGTGGCGGGAGAGAGGACAGGCAGAGGGAAGAGGAGGACCGGAGAGAAACTGTGTTTAAAGAAACGGACAGGTTGAGGGGAAAGAAGATTAGAGGGTGTCTCATGGTGTGGAGACAGGGAGTGCATGCTAAGGAAAGAAGGGGGCAGAGAAAGGGGCCCACGGTGTTGAGGGGAGAGAAGAAGCGGAGGCCACAAGTTTTTAAGATAAGAGCAAGCTGAGAAGAAAGAAGGCCAGGAGGAGGCCCCGTGGTGGAAGAAGAGGGGGCATGAAAAACACAGGTTAGAGAGCAAACCCGCGTTGCGGCGGCAGCAGAAAGGAGAGGCTGAAGGGAAAGGGAGTCTAAAATATAGTGACATAGTGTGCAAAAATAAGTGAGCCAGTGATGTAGAATGCGCCAAGTGAAACGTATGAGGCAATAAAGAGAATTAGTGAAACGCCATTGAGGTGCACAAGGGTCCCGACGAGAAGCGAGTCTCCACTGATATGCGTGAAGGTGGTGAAGAGGAGTGAATGAGACGTTTCAAGATACACGAGACAGGTAAAGGGGGATGAGTTAGGTCCAGTTGATGTTACAGCCAGGGAGTGCGCGAGACGGCACTGAAGAGTACCAAAAATAACTGCACGGATTTTTACACTTAATCACTCTCTGAAATGAATACGTTAGAGGGTGCGGAAGTGAGAGCTCATTCCACTGCACTAGTGCCTCCTTTCCCCCACAGCCACCCAACCTTACATTAAAGACTACACTGTGGAGCAACTTTCAGGTTTTAATTGCATTTGCCCATATGCTTACCGGCAAACACCGGCTCAAATTAAGGCCCCTGCAGGGGCCTTGGTTACGCCCCTGGTTTGAGCGAGCCCCAACAGCCTGGAGTACTACACACACAAACACACTCAAAAGAGCTGTAAAACAAGGGACGCCTGGTACACAGCGGCTCATCTGTAGCCCTCCTGTAGAGTGAAATGTGCTTGCTTTCTGGACTGTCCCCGTGTGTTTTTACAGTGCTGATGGAAAGAGCATTTGGTAATCCGTCACAAAAAAAACACATCTTTTAATGCTCCGTGTCCTTTATTTTCTATAGTAGGCACCTTGTTGTTGGATGGTTTTGGCATGGGCCTTTTAAAGGTATGAACGTTAGTGCAGATTAACACAGCCAAAACATTTACACCTCTTGCACCACATATCTTGGAGAGGAGAGAGTGGGAGGGAGACAGGGGAAGATTGAAAAGAGGCGGGTGAGGAGCTAATGAAGGGAGATAAAGTTTACTGCAGAGCCGTCTTTTGGGAGTGGGGGAGGGGTGCTGGGTCTGCCTCTTGTTACAGTGACGGCGCTGGTCTGCTTCCTGTTAAGACTTGTCACAGCAACATTTTAATTTGAGCGAGGGGAAGCGCCCGACGACGTGATTACATCCTTATGAAAAGTTGTGCCTTGTCAGAAATTACGCCAGTATGCTCAGTGTTGTTTTAATAATGCGCTTCTATATATTATCCGCATACTATAAGGTTTTATTTGAATTTGCCCATGTGCGTACCGGCAGACACCGGCTTAAATTAAGCCCCCTGCAGGGGCCTATATTACGCCCCTGGGTTGAGCGAGCCCCAACAGCTTGGCGTAGTACACACAGAAACACACTGAAAGGAGTTGTAATACAAGGGGTGGCGGGAGAGAGGAGAGGCAGAGAGGAGAGGAGGACCGGAGAGAAACAGTTTTTAAAGAAACGGACAGGCTGAGGGGAAAGAGGAACAGAGGGTGTCTCACAGCGTGGAGACAGGGAGTGCATGCTAAGGAAAGAAGGGGTCAGAGAAAGGGGCACATGGTGTAGAGGGGAGAGAAGAAGCGGAGGCCACAAGTTTTTAAGATAAGGGCAAGCTGAGAAGAAAGAAGGCCAGGAGGAGACCCAGTGGTGTGGAGGAAGAGGGGGCATGAAAAACACAGGTTAGAGAGCAAACCCGCGCTGCAGCGGCAGCAGAAAGGAACGGCTGAAGGGAAAGGGAGTCTAAAATTTAGTGAGGTAGTGTGCTGAAAAGTGCGGGCTAGTGATGTAGAATGCGTCAAGTGAAACGTATGAGGCAATAAAGCGAATCAGTGAAACGCCATTGAGGTGCACAAGGGCCCCGACGAGAAGCGAGTCTCCACTGATATGCGTGAAGGTGGTGAACAGGAGTGAATGAGACGTCATCAAGGTACACGAGACAAGTAAAGGGGGATGAGCCAGGTCCAGTTGATGTTACAGCCAGGGAGTGCGCGAGACTGCATTGAAGAGAACCAACAATAACTGCCCGCTTTTTCACACTTAATCATTCCCTGAAATGAATGCGTTAGAGGGTGCGGAAGTGAGAGCTCATTCCACAGCACTAGTGACTCCTCTCCCCCACAGCCATCCAACCTTACATTAAAGACCACACTGTGGAGCAACTTTTAGGTTTTAATTGCATTTGCCCATATGCGAACCGGCAAACACCGGCTCAAATTAAGCCCCCTGCATGGGCCTGCGTTATGCCCCTGGGTTGAGCGAGCCCCAACATCCTGGAGTACTACACACACAAACACACTCAAAGAAACTTTAAAACAAGGGACGCCTGGTACACAGCGGCTTATCTGTAGACCTCCTGTAGAGTGAAATGTGCTTGCTTTCTGGACTGTCCCCATGTGTTTTTACAATGCGGATGGAAAGAGCATTTGGTAATCCGTCACCAAAAAAATACATCTTTTAATGCTCCGTGTCCTTTCTTTTCTATAGTAGGCACCTTGTTGTTGGATGGTTTTGGCATGGGCCTTTTAAGGGTATGAACGTTAGTGCAGATTAACACAGCCAAAACATTTACGCCTCTTGCACCACATATCTTGGAGAGGAGAGAGTGGGAGGGAGAGAGGGAAAGATTGAACAGAGGCGGGTGAGGAGCTAATGAAGGGAGATAAAGTTTACTGCAGAGCCGTCTTTGGGGGGGTGGGGGAGGGGTGCTGGGTCTGCCTCCTGTTACAGTGGCGGCGCTGGTCTGCTTCCTGTTAAGACTTGCCACAACAACATTTTAATTTGAGCGTGGGGAAGCGCCCGACGACGTGATTACATCCTTCTTAAAGTTGTGCCTTGTCAGAAATTACAGCCAGGATGCTCAGTGTTGTTTTAATAATGCGCTTCTATATATTAGCTGCAAACTATCAGGTTTTATTTGAATTTGCCCATGTGCGTACCGTCAGACACCGGCTTAAATTAAGCCCCCTGCAGGGGCCTACATTACGCCCCTGGGTTGAGCGAGCCCCAACAGCTTGGCGTAGTACACACAGAAACACACTGAAAGGAGTTGTAATACACGGGGTGGCGGGAGAGAGGAGAGGCAGAAGGGAGAGGAGGACCGGAGAGAAACTGTGTTTAAAGGAACAGGCTGAGGGGAAAGAAGATTAGAGGGTGTCTCACGGCGCGGAGACAGGGAGTGCATGCTAAGGAAAGAAGGGAGCAGAGAAAGGTGCCCACGGTGTTGAGGGGAGAGAAGCTGCGGAGGCAATAAGTGTTTAAAATAAGGGCAAGCTGAGAAGAAAGAAGTCCAGGAGGAGGCCCCGTGGTGTGGAGGAAGAAGGGGCATGAAAAACACAGGTTAGAGAGCAAACCCGCGCTGCGGCGGCAGCAAAAAGGACAGGCTGACAAATTAATTCTCCTGTACCTGTCCATTTCACATTGAGCCATTTTTCATTCTCGCACTAAAGTAATAATTGTAGAGCCTGTCCCGCGGGACAGAGATGTTCATTTGTGACGCGCGCCCCCCGACAATGGATGCAGAGAATAATTGGACTTTCTGTGTGGTCGGCCACTGCGATACAGAGCGGGGACGGGCCAGTGATAATGAATAGCCCGTTAAGAGGCTGACAGCACCATGATTAGTGCTCAAGGGCACCGAGGCCAGTGTTAGTACATAAGGCACAGAGGCAGCGCCAGAGCATAAAGGCGCCGAGATAGCCCCACATTTGTTTATGGAACTGAAAACAAGCGCGGCCGCGAAAGTGAAAGCGACCGCGCTGGGTTAATGAGTAACAGGATCCAGGAATGCAGCTGGCACCCTGCGCGCCGCTGCTTCGTCACGAGTCCCAAAGGCCATGGGAGTGAAGGTTTAGAGAAAAGGCGGGACATGCACCCGTCTTTGGCCATTTGCGTGCTTTCATTACTGAAAGCCACACGCAAAGGCTAATGGAATGTGTGGGAGTTACCAAACTCACACGGAGAAGTTTAGGAGAAGTGTGGAGTGCTCACAAGAAGCCTCCCATAGAGCAACGCATGCGCGCTGTGCTAGGCTCGACCTAAAAATGAAGACTTGTTTCATCCCCATGTTAATGGCGTCCCACCCAACTCCATGGTGGCCAGACTGTTGAACTTCAGAGACCTAGACCACATTCTTCCTTCAGTTGGCGAGGGCACATGGTCCTTGGACTGTTGAGGGGAGCAACATTTATCTTTCTCCATACTTTATGCTGAATATCCAAAGACAGAGGAACTCTTTTCTTATGTAAAAGGAAGGCTGAGGCAGATTTGCTGTCAGTACTCACTACTCTATCCAGCTTAGCTCCAAATGGTCAAAGACATAGCCTTGCACCTTTTTGTGACACCAGATAAGGTGTGGCAGTGACTGGAGTGCAAAGGTAAGCCCAGATCCAGTGATGAAGCCTGGATTACCACCAGAACGAGATCTAGAAAACGCGCAGTGCGACGTAGATCCGGGCTCACTAGGCAACCATCGAGAGAGCAGGCAGCATCCAAAAGTGCCAGGGTGGTGGCGGCTATAGAGACCCATAGGAACGATCAGGAGGGGATGCCACAGAACAGCCAGAAATCTTGTGAAAGGAGCTAGACCTGAGAAAGAACCGCTGGCAGGGTCCCGACATGACCTCTATGACGGCGGAAGACTTAATGTCAAGAGGACACATGACCTGCTGTGTCTGGGTGTCCCCCAGTGAGACTGACCTATCATTGACTGAACTGACATTAACAATGGAAGTGATGGGATGGAAACTGGTGAGTTTTTCCATTGGATTCTGCGGTGGATGGCAACAGAGAGTCAGTTTACAAGTTTTAAGTACTCCCGATCCTCGCACATAATGAGTGTGTCATATTTGTGATTTAGTTAAATGGTTCTGAGTTAAGTTGTAGGCTACGGCCTACTAGACATTTTGGGAGAGGGTGGGTGACAGACCCTTTTGTAGTTGGGGTAAGCAGTTCTAAGCTTATGAAGAGAAAGTGTAGGGATGGGGACGGGTTGGTTGATCTCAGAGATGCAAAGTTCATCACTGAATGCAAGCAAGGGATAGCTGCCAGTAAGACAGGCATGGCATCTTTGATCGGATGATGAAGATTGCCTCGGGGAACCTCTGTCCATGTACGACAATGGCTACAGAATTAGAAGGAAGCCTTACAATCCTTTCTTGGAATGTAAAACGCTTGGGGAACAAAATTTAGATGGGGTAGTAGTGCAATATATTAGAAATTGCTCCAGATACTGTATTTCTTCAAGAGACACGCCTACTTGGGATTGAATGTAGATTTCTGCGCCGCAATCAATATGTCTCACTTGGCCACTATGGCTACTCCCGGGGGTCCCGAGGGGTGGCAATATTAGGAAGGAAACCTCCCTTTCCTGATTACTAAAACAGTACGTTCCCAGTGGCACAGTGTTAGGGGTATAAGGAAAACAAGGGAGCCAAGGCTTCACCAATATTAACATCTATGCCCCCCCACGCCTACAGAAGGATACACTAGATAAAATAGGTCCTAATCTATTGAAGGCTGGCAACACACTACCAATTTTAGGCAGGGATTTTAATGATGGTATGTGTGAAGAGATGGATAGAACTCGACCTACGACTGGCGGGGAGCCGCAATGTACATCACTTACTCAGTTTGCTAGGGCTCTGGGGCTCGTTGATCTATAGAGGTTGAAACACTCCATAGACAGATATTATTCAGACCTCTCTGGTGTGCACAGGACCTTCTCTAGGCTGGATTATATATTTGCCCCGGTGAGAGAGTACCTTCCCACCTAGACGTGGAGTATCTAGCTCAGGGATCTGCAGCCACTCACTTTTGCTAGTCATTGTAGGTAACAGAACCCACACATTAGGGACTCACTTGAGAGTCAATGCACAAGACTTGAGTGATCCGGACATTATAACTGCAATTCGGGTGGGCACAGTGTTATACTTTGACCAAAACGTGGAATCGTTGATCCCCTTTTATTATCTGGGAAGCTTATAATTATGGACAGAATCCATAAATTACCACTAACACTCCAGAGGAGTACAGCTATATTTAAAACTCCCCAAATTCCTGTATGTAATACAAAATACACCTTTCCTGATTCTGGACTCTTTCTATCTGAGATTAGAGAAGGAACCTGGATTAGTGCTCTAGGATGGCACAGCCACAAGGATAGCTTTCAAAACCTTGTAGAGATCCATATACAATGGGGGAATAGCTCTGCCGCGCATTAGAGCCTATTATTGGGCATCTCAGTTACAGGCAATAAACGACTGGATCAATGCACGGGCGGATGATCCAGCAGTCTTACTGGCCAGAAGGGCTCTGTCGGAACCAGGGTGGGTACATTATATATATGGTGTGCATGGGAGAGGAAATCTCCTCACACCAGCACGGGCTGCCTTGGCTGCTTGGAACAGGGTGGTAATTCATATTGGTTGGAAGGGGAATATTAGTCTAGGGTGCCCCTTATAGGAAGGGAATGTACTGAAGGAGGTACCCAAGCGACAGTGATACACCCAATGCAGGGCTGGACTGGGAACAGCAACCAGCCCTGGCAAATTGCTGCTCGACTGGCCCTGTTGGGGGGAGTGCTAGCAAGAAGCACCACTCCCGCTTTTGTTACAGGGGCTGATTTTGCAGCACTGCTGCAAAACTGGCCCCCAGTGACAAAACCGGCCCCTATAGGCACAAAATCGGCCCCCACGCATCCGGCCCACCGGGGAAAAGCCCGGTGCCCGCTACGGCCAGTCCGGCCCTGACCCAATGGTACCTCATTGGGATCCCCATGCCAGGAGACATAATTGAGGGAGGAAGAGCCAAGCACTTTGAACAGCTACAAGAGGAGTACGGGCTCTAACGCATGGAGTGTTACAAATACAACCAACTCAGACATGCCTTGCATACACAGTCTGTTGTTTGAGCTGCTCTGCCTGAATATACACCACTCGAGTGCGACTTGTTGAAGGATTCACTGGGGAGGGGGACTGTTTCCCCTGTTTAGGTAACAATAATAAATAATATTCACGACAACCTCCAAACCCTTTGACAGGGTTGAGAAAGAGATCTGGGTGTGCTTGAAGATGTGAACTGGGAATGCACCCTGATGCATCCCAGTGAAGTGGCTATTAGGGTGAGGTTTTGTCTAAGTCAACTTAGACTTCCCCATTGAGTGTACTTGAACAGCACTAAGTTATTCAAAATGGGGAAAGTCAAACCCCCCCATGTCTTTGCGATGTACGGATACAGAAGGCTCCTTCTATCACAATGTGGGAAAGGCCTGAGATCCAAAATGTTGGTCTGACATCTAACAAGAACTAAGCATAATGCTGGAAACAATAATTGTGCATAGTCCACAGTTCGTGCTACTAGATATTCCTGAGGAAATGGCCCTCCCCAGGAAGAAGTTGCTGTTCTTCTTGTTAGGCCTATTGGTAGCCAAAAGGAATATTACACAACTGTGGGGGTCACGGGTGTTGCCTACAAAGGAAAAGTGGCTTATGGGGATGTACGTATACATGAGAGAAAAGTAGTATATTTGAATAGTGGCTGACCTTATGAATTTGAGAACATATGGGGAACATGAAAAGTATTCTATGAGCTGGACACTGGGCATGTAAATGCCCCTGTGCATCAGGGGATGGACAATGAATAGAGGCAGACAATTGGCTCAGCTCTATGTTTGAATTGTAAGGGCTCGTTGGAGTGGCCAACCCTCTTGGATGTATGCTGCGTAGCTGTTGTGCGTGTGTGTGGTAACCCAGCAGAGCAACCCTAAGAACAGTCTGATAAATATCATTATAATTTACTATATTCGCTATGCTACATGCTGAGAGATGCCAGATGAATATATATGTCTCCCATTAACTGTTCATTAAAGGTAAAAAACAGTTATAAAAAAATCCCTTCCTCTGTAATGTCAGCGATGAAAGGTCTGAATATAGTGTGATTTTGGAACTCTCAGATTGAAAGTCCCCGGCTTCCTGAAAGATTCTTTCTTTTAATAGGAAGTAAAGAACTCTGGTCAGTATGTGCGGTGATCTGCTGCTTGAGTGTCTCAGGTCGGTCATTTAATGTGCTCTATCCAACTCCATCTCTTCTGAGTCACCCATTTGCAGCAGTGTTCGGAAAAACACTCAACATACATCTTGATATTCAGTCTTCAGCCATCTGGGGCACTCTCGGGATATGAATGCTATTACACTGGGAGCAGTTCTCGAGGTCTTCAGATTTTTATTAGCATAAAAGATATTCTGATCCTGAGAGTGATCACCTACCTTCTTAAGAATTCTTGCTCTGTAGATACATTGTCTGACGATTTCTCTAGTTGAGCACCTCTCTCACCCAGGTCCTGGATGTCCATCTTTAGTTCCTGTACATCTTTAACTGCATCAACTCTAACTGAAGTAAAGTCGTCTTTTAAGCCCTGAATAGCCTGTCCATGTCATACCATCTGAACCTGAGGATCTACTCTAGTCACTGTAGTAGTTGCAGTTTGCAGTTCATGGCCTGGGGAGGAATCAGCTCTGTTCCGACTGAGCCGATCATTTGTCAAGCAGTAGGTATGTATGAGCATATCGTATACGGTGGCTTCTTTCGACACTTCAACAACGCAATGGTGCAATCTGGTGTACTCTGTGGAAATTTCTGTCTCAATATTACTCTGTCAACGATTCTTTCTTCAATTTTTCTACTTGCTTATGAGCATTTTCGCACATAATGTGCCCCAAAGTGTGCCTAAAGCCCTGAGGGTGATCAGTTATTACAATAAACCCAATGAACTGGACAGGTCACAGTTCTGTACTGCTTTGGTGCGGGCAGTCAGTGGTCTGAAGGTGGATGAGGTTTTATTGAGTCTTAACTTGTAATTAGTCCTAATTTGTATTTGTGGCAAGAGTTTCAAGTTTATCTCCTTTCGATGCCAGGCCACCTCAACCTGGGTGTATGTGGAAGTATTTCTTTTAAGAGTGGATGAGAGGACTTGGGTTTGTACTACTGATCACCTTCCATGGCTGTAGAGCTCAGATGCACATACTTGCAATCAAATCAGGTGAATGTTCTAATTCCACTTTTGCTCTGATCCTTTCCCTGTCAAATTCTTCACAGCCAATTTGGCACCACCACAGCTCACATCTTATAGGAGATGTCTGATTTGAGGGACCAAGGTGAGGTGGTCTCCAGACTCTCCTGGTGCTGGGATGTTGGCATGCCACTTCAAGTCCTCCCCTGGCCTGGAAGGGCCTCCTCTGGTGACTCCTGAGATGAGCTGCCTGTCAGTGTGCTGATGGACAACCTCTTTTGTGGGCTGTGGCATCTCTGGCTTCCACTGCTCCTTGGCACCCAATTCTTCAGTGAATTGTTGGGCCACTGCTCCATTCTGATGCAACTGTTGATCTGGGCCAAATCCTGCACCATCACTTGATTCTCTGTGATGTCCCAACTCGGGCTGCTCTCTGTACCTCCTCTGACAGGCTAGGTCCCGCTTCTTGTCTTATCAGGTGTCATCTTGTTCACCACTGCTGCATCTTTTACCAGAGGCTGAGAATAATTCAAGCATTCCAGCCATCCCTTTTTTGCACACTTTTTTGTATACTCAGTGTATCTTTTCGAGGATCTATCTTCTGTGTTTCCTTCCAGACTAAGCCTTTGTTTTGGGGTTGTTCGGATACCTCTGTTTCTGTACCATCACCCTAGGCTTTCGGGGGTGAAGATGGAGGTTCAGTTTCCACTAAGCAGTGGTCTTCAAACTTTTTGATGTCGAGACCCCCTTGTCAAACCTTTTTAGGCGTAAGGACCCCTTCTGACAAAATGTTCTAGAAACTGGGTCTCCTCATCATCAACATCTATCGACAACCATAAATGCCTCTGTTAGACCTGGCATCTTTTGGCATGTTTCCCCTGTTTTTTTACTTTCTGACCTAGTTTGACTCTGTTTTTGCTGGCTCAGTGTCTCTGCGCACTTTCTCACTGCTGTTCAGTGTTAAAGTGCAAGTGCTCCTATTGTAAATTGTATTATGGATTGGTGTTTCCATGATTGGCATGTTTGACTTACTAGTAAGTCCCTAGTAAAGTGCACTGAGGGTGCCAGGGCCTATAAATCAAATGCTGCTGGTGGGCCTGCAGTACTTATTGTGCAACTCGCCCATGCAGCCCTGAAGAGGGTTATCAGACCTGCCACTGCAGTGTCTGCGCGGTTTGTAACTGCCATGCCGACCTGGCAAGTGCACCCACTTGCCAAGCCCTAATCTTCACTTTTCTTACATGTAAGTCACCCCTAAGGTAGGCCCAAGGTACCCCTGTGGTCAGGGTGCCGTGTATATTAAAGGTAGGACATGTACTGGTGTGTGTGACATGTCCTGGTAGTGAATTACAGTGTGTTTCATTTTTCACTATGGAAAGGCTATCTGTCCCATAGGATAGAATGGGAGTTTACTTATAACATCTTATAAGCATATCTTCCCATTGGGACAAGATAGAGAAATGGGGTTTAGCATGCCTGAACTCAGAATATAAAAATGCATCTTTTAGTAAAGATGAGTTTGATGTTCTGTGTTTGAAAATACCACTTTTAGAAAGTAGGTATTTTCTTGCTTAGCCATCCTGTGTGCCTCTGCTGGGTTTGTGGATTGACTGTCTGGCTTTGGAGTGGCAGGGGCTGGGGATGTGCATTCTCATCAGACAGCCACTGGGGGGGAGGGTGCGGGGGGTCAAGGTGTGTCCTGCCTTTCCTGGATGAGTCAGGGCTGGGCTGAATAGACCTGGGCTGTATTTATAGTAGTGGGAGGAGATTTCCTTGCACCTGAATGGGCCTGGTTTTCCTTGGACAATGCTGTCTCCACCTCCTGCCAGGAAGCTGGGCCAGAGAGGATGAACTGGTTTGGGCTGGGCACAGGCACTCTCTGCCCAAAGAGAAACTGAGTATAAATATTGGGGTTCAGACCCTAGAACTTTAGAACTCGCTGAAATCAAGGAACCTGCCAAGAAGACGAGCTGGAAGAACTGCCAAGAGGAGTACTACAACTTTGCTGTGTTGTTGCTTTGTTGGTTTGGCCTGCAGTTGCTGCTTCTGCCTTGGGCAGTGAAAGGACTGGACTGAACTTTCTTTACTTGTTGCCTCCTGTTCTGAAGTATCAGGGACCGCAAAGACTTCACTGACCTCTGGGTACCGCCTCTGGAACCGTGGTTTCAGTTGCCACAGAGGGTGGAAAGCAACTGACTCCGTCACTGACTCTGCTGCTGGCTCCATGCCCTGAAGGCACCGCAGAGGGCACCGCTGCATCTCGCACCGCAACCCTGGTCTCACTGATGACGGCCGCCGAGCTGCTGCTTGCACCGTGACCTGTGGGCACCGCACTCCGCACCGCCTCGCTTCACTTCACCGCCCTGGTCTCACCAACGCCGTCACTGACTTCGACAACCGTGACCGCACCGTGGTTTGGGGGCACTGCTCATAAGTCTTGCGACACACTGCCCCGTCCACACCTCAGTCCGGACCGACCAATGCCAGCTCCCCGCAAAGTGCATATTTTTAAGTTGGATTTTTATCGTTTTAGTCTTGTTTTGAATATATAAAGTATTGGATATTTTTCTAAACTGGTGTGGTGTCCTTTTGTAGTGTTTTCAGTGTATTGCTGTTGGTTATGTGCAAATCCTTTACACACTGCCTCTGAAATAAGCCTGACTGCTCATGCCAAGCTACCAAGGGGGTGAGCAGGGGTTATTTCAGTAGTGTATCCCTCTTACCCTGACTAGCAGGAAGGGTCCCTACTTGGACAAAGGTGCAAACCATTGCCAACTAGAGACCCCCATTTCTAAGAGCCCCCAATTACCACAGCAAATAATTTTTACGGTGGGGAAATGATATTAAACAGTGTTTAGCAAACCAAAGGTCATTGAGCGTGGGGATGTAGCCAAAGGTGTAGCTAAAAACAAAGGGCCTCATTTATGAGGAACTGGCGTAGGGCAGCGCTGCAAGTCTTCTTGCGGTGCTGCCCTATGCCAATGTGAAAGGGCAGGAATGCACTGTAATTATGAAATACGGTGCATCCCAGTCCTTTTCCCTTCACAAATTGCTGCCTAGCACCAACGTAGGCAGAATTGTTTTTGCACGGGAAGAGGCACCTTCCTTCACCAAAACAATCCTGAGAGTTTTCCTATTTCTATGAGAGCTGCAGAATGCAGCACACATGGAAAGAGGAAAAAACGAGGAGAAATTAAAACATGTCCCCTCGTTACGCCTCCACTGGAGAGCCGTCAGTTTTGGAGCTGCCCCAGGTTTACGTGATTTTGTAAATATGGGGCAGCATCAAAATCCATGGGTTTGCGTGGGAACCCCACGCAAAGCCCATGGAACACCTCCTTGACGCAGAGTAAGGCAACGCAGTGACTTGCGCTGCTATGTCTTACTCCATATCTATGAGGCAATGCAAAGCCATGCAGGGTGACTTTGCACTGCCTCATAGGTATGGTTGAGATGCTTGCGCCACTGGAGCATCAAAAAAGTGATGCTCTGGTGATGCAAGCCTCTCATAAATAAGCCCAAAATATTCTGTACGTTTTTAGGTCTTTCACCTTCAGGTATCTACATATACAATAATGGGCAGCATAAATGAAAAATAAATTAAAAAAGTTATTGCTCAGTGGGAAATGCACTGTAGTACATTATGAAACCTCTATTAGTTAATGCACTGCAGAGGTCTGTGTGTAACCAGAGAACCACAGAATTAAATCTTGATTGGTGCAGTGGAGAATAGTGATGTGTATTTTTAGTGCTACGAAGTCACAGCCTGTGACAGAAAGCACTGTGAATATGTAAGTCAATTTTTTATACTTGCATTACACACAGGGTAAGATAGAATGCTGCAAAACGTGCGCATAGTTTTACAATAAAATGGTGCTTTCAAATGTAGGTTTTAATAATACCAGAGCGTATGTAATGCAGTTTTCTTTTTTACATAACTGTCCCTTCAACACCTGTTTAGGGGCACTAAGGGCTGTGTAAATGCAGTTAAAATTAAAAGCAACAACTTCCCAGCCCAGTAGTAACTCTTTGCACTTCCACTAAAAAAAACACACATCTTTGTCTTCACAAACAGCCACAACTGCCCCCAAGCATCCTTTACACTTGCAGATTACCAGATAAGGCGCATTTGGCTTTCATTCAGGGAAGCAGCTGATAACGATCTCAATTGCCTTTTTACAGGGACAAGTGAAGCTGGAGAATCTGCGACCCCCTTCCTAGGACTCCACGACCCCCCTGGGGGTCGCGCCCCACAGTTTGAAGACCTCTGCACTAAGGTGTCTGAAGGCCGCGGCAGTGGTGGAGAAGCACAACTTGCACCCTACTCCACGCAATCCCAGGCCACGCTCATTCCTTATACAAACCACTGCTGTCTGGCATGCTGTTTCTATCACACCTATCGGTGAGAACCAAAACTACACCTTCTATAATGCATTATTTTGAAAAACAAAGTAGGTCCCTGACTTGAAATATGGTTTCTTGTGAGATGGCACAATACATTAGATAACAGACTTCTTGTTGCCAAAAGTAGCGCCGTAATAGTACCAACTTTAGCCCCTTCTTTAATAGAAGTTAAAACTGTAAATGATAATTCATCTTTGTATAATTTTCTTCATATACCTCATATCATTTCAACTGTTTTATTTACAGAGAAATATTAATTTTCAAAACTTTACCGACAAATGATATCCAGTTGGGACATTCACACTGTTTTGTGACATCGAGCAAAATGACCTCTCTGGAAGAAACAGAAAAAGGAAGAAGTGTTCTGTCATCGCCTGACTCTGACACAGCTCACAAAGCCTCACAATCACGCAAATGACACCAGATTAAAAACCAAAGACAGCCTGAGCCTTCCAGCAGAGGCTACTGAAGCGCACGCGGCTGGTTTGGGTCCTCGCGCGCAGGGGTGGGGAGAGGGAGCAGTGACGAGAGACTTGGGTAATCGTGTTCCAGTCTTTGGTACATGTTTCTCGCGCATTCATAACGACCCTTGAGTCGCGAGGAGCACACGATGCTCCGGGCCGCCATCCTCTTACGTTCGTTTTAGCCATCCCACAGCCAGGTGGGTTCTCTCTGCTCTGTTGACGCTATCATTGCAGCCAGTTCATGCGTGCTCGAGCCGTCACCGAGGTTGCAATAATAATCCCATTAGTTTTTGTCAGTATGCTGCTGGGCTGTGATGGAGCCCCCTCGGGCGAATTAATATCCTCTTTAATGATCAGCTCGAGCGCCCCTGTCATTCTAATTGATCTCTGCTCCTGCGTTTGGCGCCCTTCCGATGTCAGCGCGGGACGAGGCGCGCGCCTGTGCCGCTGGCTCTGTGGTGTATGTGTGCGCGCGCGTATGAGGACCAAATGTAGGGATTAGCCACAAAAACAAAACACCCCCGCGTTGAACTAAGTCCCGAATGGCACTGAGTGAGCGAACGATGGCACTACCTCGGAAGGGCAGCGGTAGTGTTGCTCCCCCGAGAGAATTCAGAAAACACTGCGGTTAAATTGTGTATTTCATGTTTTCAACCATTAAAAACGTTTTCTAAAAGGTAGAGTCTTTCTGGCTTTTCTTTCTCTCCAGTTGAATTTTTGTCATTTTCCCATAATTGTTACTTTCCTTCTTTTTCCTTTCATCTTCTATTCATCCACCCATCCATCCACCCATCCATTTTTCCATCCATCCATCCTTTCTCCAGCCAGCCACCCTTCTTCTCATTCATCAACCTATCCATCCATCCATCCATCCATCCCTTTGTCCATCCATCAGCCATCCTTTTCTTCAACCATCCATACTTTCTCCATCCAGCAATCCTTCATCTCACCCAGCCGTTCTTTTCTCTATCGGGCCATTCTTCTCCACATCCATCCTTACTTACTCTATCCATCTTTTTCTGCATCCAGCCATCCTTCTTCTCATCTATCCACCCTTTTCTCCATCTGTCCATTCATCCCTTTCTCCATCCACCCTTTTCTCCATCTGTCCATCCATCCTTGTATCCATCCACCATTATCTCCATCCATCCATCCATCCATCTTTTTCTCCACCCATCTGTGAAGTGCCGGGGCGAGGTAGGTATCTAGGCCCAATGCAGCGCGCTCATGAAATACACAACTGCACCGATACTAGTTCTCATCCAAAGGTCACGTGCGACCTGGGGCCCATTTATTTATACCCTCGGACCGAGCCCGGTCATGAGGGGTGCTGCGACGATACATTGTCGTGTAGTGGTCGGAGGGCTCTCTACATCCCTCCTTTCTTTTAGACAGATATAATAAACTGGGGAGAAGGGAAAGAGTAGAAAAGAAAAGAAGAAGAAAGAAGAAAATAACAGAATAATGCACAACTATCACAGCGATAGATTATAGTCTCTGACCACCAGCATGGCTTCAGCATGTGCAAGAATCGCTTAACACATAAAGACTCTCAGGGGTCGATTCCGATCTCGGCCGGTAGGGCACCGAATCGGATTCGGCTTAACCGGATCCGATTCGGAGCCCTATTTCCCGACCGATTCGTACGTGCGTCCGGGCGAGCGAGTACGATGCGTGCGCTCGCGAAATCTCCGACCGACTCGTTCGCAGGACCCGACCGCTCCGACCGACTCGCACGGGGCGACTCGCACCGCGCAATGGAGACGTTCCCCGGCCGGGTAAGTACGATGCGCACCTCGACCACTCCGACCGACTCGCGCAGTCCGGCTCCAAGGAGCTGTCGGAGCCGCACTTTGGGGGTCCGTGTCGGACCACCCTGGAAGCGTAGGCGCGCGAGTCGCACACAGGGGGGACCCATGGGTCCCCCCTACACGTGCATTTACGGCGCGACCCGCATCGACGCGAACACGCTGTAGGGGGGGCCCTTGTTCGCGTCGTGCCCATTGAGTCAATGGGAGCCCGACCGAATCGAGTCCGATAGCATACGTGCGCATCGTACTCGTTCGGTCGGGCTGCTAGGGTCCGATTCGGTCGGAAATCTCTCCGGGTCCGGCTCGGTCGGGGAGATTTCCGGCCTGAATCGGAATCGGCCCCTTAGTCTTTGGCTGGGCACTGGATTGGGTCGCAGCCGATACCATTGGCTTCGGTGATTTGCTCCCTCAGAGTCATTTGTTGCACCCCCGGGACACCCCGCCGATTCCTCCCAGGACACTTGTTCCCCTGGGCTGCTCCCGGATGTGTGGCACTCGGATTGTGGCACAGAGGGTGCAGGATTTTGGCTGCTCTCGGGAGCAGGCATCATGGGGGTGCCCACAGGCTCTTCGTCCTCCTCTCGAGCTGAACCATCGGGTGCAGGACCACCGGTCAGCTCCTTGAACTAGGACACGTTTCGTACCACTGTGTGCCCGCCTCGTTGTGCCGTGATCATGGTGCCATCCATGCGCGTTACAGTCCATACCTTGGGCTCATATGGCGTGCGAAATTTCCATCCTGGGTGTTGGTCTTTGAGGATTACTTTGGACCCTACCCGCAGTGTTGGAAGCCTTTGCTCTACGACTCTCAGTGGCTTTCTCATTAGTCGTCTGTCATTTTCGCTGAGCCTTGTCGACATCCAGGCAAGGTGGAACCCATTCTGGGTCCTCTGGGATTATGTCCCGCAGCGATCGCTTGAGCAGGAGCGAGGCTGGTGCGCACCCGGTCGTTGAGTGGGGTGTTTGCCGGTAGGCAAGGAGGAACTGGTGAAGGCATACTTCCGGGTCTTTGTGCTGATCCACTCCAATTCTGAGGGCTCTGTTGAGCGTCCTCATAAATCGCTCCACCTCACCGTTGGCTTGAGGCCAATGAGGGGTGATCCGGCGATGTTTGACGGCTCTTTGAGCCAGGAAGTCGTGGAAGTCCTGACCCTGGAAAGGCGGCCCATTGTCTGATTTGACTTCTTCCGGAAACCCGAACATGGCAAACGTTTAGGCCAGTCGAACGTGGCTGAACGCCGTGGATGGCACCCGCTCGACAATCGGAAATTTTGAAAACGAGTCCAGCATTACCATGGTGTGCCAGCTATCTGGGAAACTCCCAAAGTCAACATTAATCTTCGTCCAAGGTGTGAGGCAGGGTTCTTTGGTCAGTATTGGCGCCAGAGTGGGGTCGGCACCGGTGATGGTGCATGGGTAGCAGTGCTTGACCTCTTCGAACCACCATTTCGTCCATGTTGGGGAACCACACCTTTGCGTGCAATCTTGCCTTTGTCTTGGCTGTCCCTTGATGGCCTTGATGGGCGAGCGTGACCATTCGCTGGCATAGACTTTTGGGGACGATGATCCGCTGTCCCCGTAGCACCAGTCCCAATCCACTGACACTGAGTTCGTGCCGTACCTTCCAGAGCTGGCGTCGGGAATGCTGTTCCTCTACTGTAAGCAACTTGGCTCCTTCGAGGGACCAATGCCACTGCCCCCTCTCCAGGGCTTCCTTCACCCTTCCTAGGGTGTCATCCGCGTCGGTTGCATCTTGAAGATCTTCCTTTGTCACAGCCACGGGGCAGGCACCGGCTTCGACCATATTCACGAACGCCTCTGTGTTTTCGGTGTCGTCCTGTGCCATTACGTCGTCTCTTTGAGTGGAGTGTCTGGACAAGAGGTCAGCCGGGTTGTCCGCCCCTGGTCTATAGAGCAGCTGGAACGAGTACGCCTGTAGCTGGACCGCCCACCTCTCTATTCTTGGGGGTGCTAGGCGTGATGATCCATTAAACAGTGGCAGGAGGGGTTTGTGATCCGTTATCACTCGGAATGGATGACCACAGAGGTATAAGTTGAAGTGTTGGCATGCCCACCTAATAGCCAGAGCCTTGCGCTCTATCTATGCGTATCTTGTTTCTGTCGGGGATAGTGCCCGACTGGCGTAGGTGATGGGGACGCCGACTCCCTTGGTGTCTTCTTGCAGAAGGACTGCCCTAGCCTGACGGGACTGGCGTCCACCACGAGCTCCGTCCTCCTCTTGGGGTGAAAGTATGCTATGGTTGTCTGGTCCAGAAGAGCCTTCTTGATGTTCTGGAATGCCAATTCTTCTCTGTTTCTGATGGCCTCTGCTTTGCGTGGGTCAACACGGAGTCCGTCTCGCAAGAAGACATATCCGAAAAAGTCTATTGACCCTTGATAGAAAGCACATTTCTTTTTGTGTAGGGTAAGCCCGCAGTCTACCAATCTTTGTAGGGTCGCTCTCAGCCGGACATGATGTTCCTCCAGGCTCTGTGAGCATATTAAGATATCATCACTTAGATTGATCACTCCGACCAGGCCTGAGAGGGTTTCCTTGAAGGCGTTTTGAAACACCTCAGCGGTGGAGGACACACCAAAGCTGAGCTGGGTATACCGTCAGAGGCCGATATGCGTGGAGAACATGGTTATTTAGCGGCTTTCTGGCGCCAACTCCAACTGATGATACCCAGAGTTCAAGTCCAGCTTGGAGAACCATTGGGCCCCGTTGAGGTCGGCCACAATGTCATCCATCATTGGGGTCACGTGTCTCTCTCTCCGGATGGCTTGATTCGGGAGCCTCATGTCAACACATAGCCGAATGGCACCAGGTTGCTTCGGTTTCGGTGCGACTACCAGCGGGGACACCCAAGGGGTGGGTCCCGACACCTTTTCAATTACCCCTGAGTCCTCTAGGTCTTGCAGCTCTTTTTCCTACAGAGGGCGGAGATGGAAAGGAATTCGCCTGTGTCGGAGCACTCTTGGTTGTATTGTTTTATCTATATGCAGTTTTACCTGGTGTCCCCCTTCAGTTTGCCCAAGCCTTGGAAGAGCTGTGGAAACTAACTCAACATGTGCTTTGTGTGGGTGTCATGAACCTGCTTGGCGAAAAACACCAACTCGTAATCTTCCGCAGTGTGGCACCCCAGCAGAGTTCCCTTCTTCCCCTCCGTCACATGGAACTTTGTCTTCACGAGGTGCTCGGAGCTTGAGACTTCGACCTCGATCATTCCCCGTAGGGGTATGGGTTCCATACCTCCGTAGGTGTAGTTTTTGGCCGAACTGGGTGCCAGGAGTGGTTTGGGCGACAGTCTTTCAAATTGGTCTGAGTCCATCACATTTACAGACGCACCCGTGTCTATCAGCGCGTGCACAGAGGTCCCGTTGACCAATATGTCGCACATCGGAGGGGGGCGCTTCTTGCGGCCAGCCCTTCCTGCAAACGCGATGACAAAAGTGTTGTCGTCATCCTCATAGTAGGCGGTGGCACCTTGTTCCTTTGGTGTTTCTGTGGTGTCGCCCTCTTCGAGCGTGAGGTGCCGAAGGGTCGTCGGGTGTCCTCTGGATGCGCCTCCTCTGGAGCGTCCTCCTCCGCTTTGGCAGACACTGGCATAGTGATTGTCCTTGCCACATTTCGAGCAGGTCTGTCCTCTCGCTGGACATCGGTCTTGTGCCTTGTGGTCAAACCCTCAATGTCCACACTTCCCACCACGCCGATTCCCAGTGCCTCGCCCTGGACCTGGTCCGGGTCACCTCTGCATGACTTCCACCGTCTCTTCCTTGACGTGGACCATTTTCTGCGTCTGAGCAGCTGGAGTGTTGCGCACTCGAACGGCCCCCATCTCTTCCGCCCGTTTGTCCGATAACTCGTGGGAGCGGGCAAGGATGAGGATCTCGTCCAGGGATATTCCGTGTTGGGGAAGCATCTGGCACCTCAGCGCGACAGATTTGCATCCCTGGATGATCTGCGCCCTGATTTCCTCCGTCTGGTCAATGTTCGTGCACGTGCACCCACTTTCTGAGCTGGGCATAGAACATGTCTACCTTTTCTGCCTCGGTTTGCTGGGCCTGGTGCAGCTTAAACCGCTCATAATCTGGGTTAATTTGCAGGTCGAAAAACCTCTTGAGTGCCGCGATAGCCGCATCATATTCATGGGGCGCCCTGGTGTCCGGCAGCGTCTCGAACAGCTCATAAAGTTCGTCGCCCTCAAAGTGCATCAACAGGGAACGTTTGACTGTCCCATTTGTCTCTCTGGTCCCTGTAAAGGAGTGGTTCAGGTGACCTACCCAGAGCTTCCATCTGGGTGCGGCATTGGTGGGGTCGTCAAGCTGGCTGAATGGGGGTATTGGCGTCACGGACGCGTGGGACTATGGCGCTGTTGGCGCTTGTGCCTGCTGCTGTGGCGGCGGTGGGTCTCCCATTGCGCACAGGAACCTGTTCCTTCCTGAGATGAGTGTGGTGATGTGTACAGTAAGTGAGGTGTTGTTGCAAACCTCTGCCCCCTGAACAGTGCACCTGATCTCCTCCTGTGCCTTAACACGCTGCTGTTGGTGCTCAGTGGCACTTTCTTTTTTTGTGACCTTGCGCCTGACCTGTGGGTTGCTGGGGTATGACTTCCTGCCTGTGCTCCCTTCTCCTGGCTGTGTGTCTGGTCGTGGTGCACAGTATGGGCGTCTGGCACTGGTTGCTGTTGTGTGTCCTGCCCCTCTTTTTTTTGTGTGTTGTTTTTGTTTCTTTCTGCAGGGTGTCCACCTCGTTTGGTGTGTCTTTTGCCTTTTTTTTTCTTTACACTGCAGCGAGGCTGGCAGGGTGAGCCCACGTGTGCTTGAGGGCCTCCGCCCGGAGCCAGGGCGCGCCACTGGACCTTAAGCCCGGCCCTCACGCCACGCGACTTTCGACGGCTGGGCCTCTGGAGCAGCTCACTGCATGTTGCAGAGCTCTTCCGCTCCGATTCAAGGGTACACCACCGCGCGGCCCCGGGCAGAGCAGCTCACAGTCACGAGCGCTGGCACGACGTACCTGCACAGGACGTGGGCTTGAGTCGGCGATGTAGGTGGGTCGTTCTGTGGCCGCTGAACAGCCGGTGGCTGTATAGATGGTATCACCCGCCAGATCAACGCTGTAGCAAAGCGGAGGAGAGCGAAGGTCCGTACTCCCCTCGTCGCCAGTGTGAAGTGCCGGGGTGAGGTAGGTGACTAGGCTCAATGCAGCACGCTCATGAAATACACAACTGCACCAATACTAGTTCTCAGCCGAAGGTCACGAGCGACCTGGGGCCCATTTATTTATACCCTCGGACCGAGCCCGGTCACGACGGGTGCTGCGACGATACATTGTCGTGTAGTGGCCGGAGGGCTCTCTACACCATCCACCCTCTCATCCATCTATTCCATCCATCCTTCTTCTCACCCATCTAACGTTTTCTTTATCATCCATTCTTTCTCCATCTATCCATACATCCATCTCTCCATCCATCCCTTTCTCCATCTATCCTTTTCTCCACTATGCATGCATCCATCCATCCACCCATGCACTCACCCTTGTCTCCATCTGCCTCCCCTTGTTCTTTCCCTTTGTGCTCTCTTGTCCCTTTTGTGTTTTGTAGGTTAGTATATGTGTTAAAAGTATAGCTTATTTTTGTAATGTATGTTTGAATTTTTTACAAGTAATTAATTTTATGTTAATTAATTTTTGCGTATTTTAGTTCCGTAGTGGGTTGTGGGTTTATAGGGGAATAGGGTGGGAAGTAATTTAATTATAATATATTAATTAATAATTTTTTAGAAGTTATTAATTAAAAAAATATATATATATTGCATTTTAGTTCCGTAGCGGGTTGTGGGTTTATAGGGGAATACGGTGGGAAGTAATTTAATTGAAATTAATTAATTAATGATTTTATTAATTAATATTTTTGTATTTAATAATTTATATTGTTAATTGTGTTAATTAATTGGTTATTAATTAATTTTTAATTGGTTATTAATAATTACTAATTAATTGGTAAATATGGTAATTGTGTAATTTTGTAGGAGCGGGTTTTGGTTTTATAGGGGAGTAGGGTGGGACGTAATTTAATTATAATTAATTAATTAATTTTATTAATTAATATTTATGTAATTAATATTTTATATTGTTAATTGTGTTAAAAAGGTTATTAATTGGATATTAATTATTAATAATTAATTGGTAAATATGTTAATTGCGTAATTTTTTGAGGGGCGGGTTGTGGATTGATAGGAAGTAAGGTGAGAAGTAATTTAATTTTAATAAAAATGTTATTATTTTTTTATATAATATTTTTTAAAGTTATTTTATAGTGTTAATTGTGTGATCTAATTTATTTTTGATGGTTTTTAATTTGCTAGTTAATTGTTATTAATAAATTAATTAATTATGTTAATTGTGTAATATTTTATAATATTGGTGGGGTCGTTTATAGGGGAATATGGTGGGAGGTTTATTATTTTTGACAAATTAATTATTTGTTAATTCATGTTAATTATTTTGCAGGAGTGGGAATGCTAAATTATTCCCCTCCGCTATCCAACACTTTCCATACTGTTGCATTTGCTGGAGTGGGAATAGTAAATTATTCCCCTACGCTATCCAACACTTTCCCTACTGTTACACTTGGTGGAGTGGGAATAGTTAATTATTCCCACCCGCTATCCAACACTTTCCCTACTGTAGCACTCGCTGGAGTGGGAATTGTAATTTTTACCCACCCGCTATCCAATAATTTCCCTACTGTTGCACTCACTGGATTGGGAATAGTAATTTTTACCCCTCCGCTATCCAACACTTTCCCTACTGTTGCAATCGCTGGAGTGGGAATAGTCATTTTTACCCACCCGCTATCCAACACTTTCCCCTACTGTTGCACTCACTGGAGTGGGAATAGTAATTTTTACCTACCCGCTATCCAACACTTTCCCTACTGTTGCAATTACTGGAGTGGGAATAGTAATTTTTACCCCTCTGCTATCCAACACTTTCCCTACTGTTACACTCGTTGGAGTGGGAATAGTAATTTTTATCCACCCGCTATCCAACACTTTCCCTACTGTTACACTCTTTGGAGTGGGAATATACATTTTTAACTCCCCGCTATCCAACAATTTCCCTACTGTTGCACTCACTGGAGTGGGAATAGTAATTTTACCCACCCGCTATCCAACACTTTCCCTACTGTTGCACTCACTGGAGTAGGAATAGTTAATTTTACCACTCCGCTATCCAACACTTTCCCTACTGTTACACTCGTTGGAGTGGGAATATAAATTTTTACCTCTCCGCTATCCAACACTTTCCCTACTGTTGCACTCACTGGAGTGGGAATAGTAATTTTTAGCCACCCGCTATCCAACACTTTCCCTACTGTTGCATTTGCTGGAGTGGGAATAGTAATGTTTACCCTACGCTATCCAACACTTTCCCTACTGGTGCACTCACTGGAGTGGGAATAGTAATTTTTACCCTCCCGCTATCCAACAGTTTCCTTACTGTTGCAATTACTGGAGTGGGAATAGTAATTTTAACCCCTCCGCTGTCCAACACTTTCCCTACTGTTACACTCCGTGGAGTGGGAATAGTAAATTATTCCCTTCCGCTATCCAACACTTTCCCTACTGTTGCACTTGCTGGAGTGGGAATAGTAAATTATTCCCCTCCGCTATCTAACACGTTCCCTACTGTTGCACTCTCTGGAGTGGGAATAGTAATTTTATCCCCTACGCTATCCAACATTTTCCCTACTGTTATAGTTAATGTAGTGTAAAATATTTTTTACAAATAAATATTAATTTTAATATTTTAATTTATTATATATATATTTTATTTTTATATTTATATTACAGGTTTATGTATATGTATATGTATTTATATTTTTTATTATGTTTCTAACATTTTATAATTAAATAAAATAATTATTTATTAATATTATTAAGTTAATATATATATAATTTTTTTTAAATATATATGTTTATTTTTTATATATCACATTTATTATTTATCATTTTTAACTTTTTCAATAATTCTAACTATGGGGTCCATTACGATGGCGGGCGGACAAAGTCCGCCCGCTACCGCAATGGAGCCAGGGACTGACCGCCGAAGTTGCGGCGGTCCGCCATGAGCATTAGGATGCGCCCGCCACACTGACGAGCGCATCGTGGCTCTTTTCCATTGCGGGTGGATCTGCTGGCTGCAGACCCGCTCGCAATGGAAATGGACTGTGCACGGCATTGACATGCACTACATGGCAGGCACCACGTGGTGCCTGCCACGCATGTCATGGCAATGAGGGAGCTACCATAGGTACCCCCCATGTGCACCCCCACCCCCTCTTCAGCCTGGGGGCCCGCAACGGGCCCCCACAGGCAAGGACCGCATGCCTTTCCATGGCGGCAGGATGGCGGGCGGATGGCCCCCGCCGGGCCGGCGGAGGCTACCGCCGGCTCGGCGGGGGCGATCCGCCCGCCATACTAATAGGCCCCTATGTTTTTATTATATATATTTATTATTTAATTAATTTTATATTATTTTTAAGATTTAAGACATTTAAAAAAAACGATATTTTAAACAACGATATTTTAAACAACGATATTTTGGTTTCGATATTTTTGTACTTACCTTTGTAGAGATAGGATGTCGATATTCTGTCCATCGATATTCTGTACTCGATATTCTTGTAGGTCGATATTCGGTCCGTCGATATTCTGTCAGTGATCCGGTTGTTATAGCCACTTAGACCCTCATTATGAGTTGCCCAGGAAGTGTGTTGAATTTCTCAGACCCCCGAAGTTAATGATAACGGGGTACCAGCAGCAGCGGCACCTCCATTGGAGTGGAGGAGCGTCGCACCCACTTATGTGCCGGCCAAAGTCTCAGAGATGAAAAATAAAATGGTAATTCATTACCATTTTATTTTTTATCGTCCCATCCTGAACCAAGCGTCAGCATGGGCGGGGCCTGCTCAGGGAGGAGTGGTGGGCAGAGGGCTACCATTTGCACTTGTTTTTGTAGCGCATGTGTGCTTGGCCAGCCATCTTGAGACGGCCAGCCACACATGCACACTTTAAACCTCTCAACCCAGCTCTCTTAAGACAGCTAGGTTGAGAGCAAGTGCAGGCACCCAGTACCCTCGGGTGCGGCAACAGAGGCCGAACCCATCAATCAGGGCACTGCTCACATGCTGGTTAACAGCACGTAAGCAGTCCTGGATTGGTCGAGGAGTTTGCTGGGGCCTGCACTGCAGTCCCAGCAGCAGACGAGGTCGGAGTGAGGAGGACTTTGTCATCGTCAGGATCGGTAAGTGCGTTTTTTTTTCCTATTATTTGAACGCTCAGTAGATGCCAGCCACCACTGCCAATTTCCTTGGGGGTTGGAAAATTCCAACCCATTACAAGTTGGACACTGATGACCCCCTAAGAAACGAGGAATTAATGGGGAATTGAAAATTCCGGGTCTAATTTCCCTTATAATGCTGCCTTCGTCCCCATACTTTTACATGGATATTCTTCTGTTTTCAGTAGCTGAAATCTTTTTGTGAAATTATGAGATCTGCCTCAATTACTTGCCGGTAATTGCATTACTTCTAGCCCTACTCACTCACCTTCATTCAGTACACAGAAGGCTTCCTTGCCTCCGTCAGACCCAATCAGCAAGCTCCACCATAAATAAAACCTTCTCCCTCTACTTCCTCCTCTTGTACGTAAACAAGCTCAGCAAGATCAAAGAAGATCACTTGTTCCGTACCAGGAGGGTGGGAGACTGAATGAAGGTGAGGGCATAGGACTAGGAGTAATACAATTGCCAATAAGTAATTGACACATTACCTCCACGTCGTTCCCTTACCTTAATTCAGTACACAGTACAAGAAAGGCAGAGTGAGGGGTAGGTTCCCGGCACCTGTTTTCCAAGAAAACTCATGACATTAACTTTTGTAACGATCGTTGCTCTGCCTAACTATTGATGAGGCATGACTTGAACCCGAATAGGGTTGGTCCCATGATTTGTATTATTAAGGTACCTCTTTGAAAGGTCATCAGAGTGATTGGTTCATTTTCCATAACCAACCACCCGTGTAGATAGTGCATCAAGATAGGTCCCTAAGAATTGCCAAGTGATTTACACACATAAGGCAAGAAACATGTTGACCATGACTACACACATATAGACACCTCTGATCATTATAATCGGCGGTATCCCTATTCTGGTTTTAATTGAGATGAGTGGGCGCGCAGATGTAAATTCATTTTGGAGCACCACCTCGCCTCATTTTATTTCTTCTCACATCACCTCACATCTACACCACTAGGCCCCTCACACGCACCTCACCTATACGGCTTGGGAAAAAGATCTCCGACAAAGAGCCCCTCATAGGGTGCCCGTCCAGGCATTGCAGCGCCCGGCCTGACGAGGAGCAAGCCCTATGATGAAGCATGACACCCAAATGGGTGTGTGAGGGCCCCACTTCCCAAATTGGGAGACACCCACACTCCACTACTGAGTAAGGGTGTTGACCAACCTAGCCTCCTTCTCTTCTTTCCCCACCCTACAGGAACTGCATACTCCTTCGGTGCTACATTGTATTTATTGGGGCCTGTATGCTGGACCTATATGAGCCCCTTCTCCCTCATTTGTATTGAGTTGGAAATACCACAGCAATCCCATTTATTCAGAAATACAAACACTGCTCTATTACTTCATAGAACACAGTACTCTATGATCGAGGACATTACCAAGCAGCTCCAACTCTGCAATCCTATAATACTGCACAAAGGTCAAGGGAGTAGCCCATGTAGCCACCCTCCAAATCTCCAAAATTGGTGCACCCTGTAACTCAGCCATTGTAGTAACCATGCTCCGTTTTGGACCACCCATGAACCCAAGAAGTGGAAATCACACCCATCTCCCCATATAACATGGAAATTAAAGACTGAATCATCTACTTAAGGTAACAGTAGTTGGCTTTTCCCCTTACCTTGTAAGAAGAGAAACTCGCCCTACCGGAATGGTGCAACTCTATCAAGGTAAACTAAAAGGGCCCGCCTGACACAAACAATGTAATCTATGCTCCTCTTCAGAGGCAGGAGAGGGACAGAACTCTGAAAGGATCACCACCTGCTGAAAGTTAATTCGAGTTAACCTTGGGAGTAAATGAAGAAACAGGAACTAGAGCCACTATATCCTGATAAATCTTGCAAAAGAGATGACGAGAAACAAATTCCCCCAGCTCCCCCAGGCAACTAACAGATGTGATTGCTCCCAATAACATGTCTTCAATGTAAGAATTTTTAAATCCACCAGCTCTAAATGTTCAAACTGAGTCCCTGATAAGGCATCCAACACCACAGGTAAGTTCCAACCAGAAAATTGCTGAGAAGGCCTAGGACAGAGATTGAACAACCACTGAAAGAGTCTAGACATCAACCCATCATCGACATTCAGGTTTTTCCGGGAACCCCTGAAGGGTCTGACAGCTGCCCATTGGACCTTCTATGTTGCAAAAGTCAAACCCAAATGAGACCAATCCTATAAAAGTTCCATGACCAGGAAAAGATTAGCTGAGGTAGGATCTACCCCCCTGCACATACCACCTTGAAAAGGATCTCTAATGCCTAGAGCGAAGAGTGGAAGAATAAATGACACCTGAAGCCAACCACTCAGGGACCCCCAAACCAGCTAAGCCTCTCTGCTCAACCTTCAAGTCATCAACTAAAACTTTGTCAATGTCCCTGTGACAGAACTGGGAAGTCTAGGGAAGATGGAACTATGGGCAACCTCCATTCTTGCCTACTATCATGACCTCCACCAAGGGAAACCAATTTGCCTGGGCCAATGGGGAGCAATTAACACCACCTGCACTCGATCTCTCCTGAGTCTCACCAGAAAAGACCTGATTAATGGAAAGGAAGGAAAGGCATAAATCAGATTTTGTGGTCAAAGACACGTCAGCCCGTCTATTGTCCAGGCCTGAGGACATCTCCCCTCAAACCAAATTCCTCAAGCTTAGCATTCCCCAGAGAGGCAAAGAGATCCAAAACTGGATGACCCCAATGGAGAACAATGAGGCTGAACAGAGCAGGATGAAGGGAAAACTCCTGAAATTAGGGAAGTTCCCAGCTCAACGGGTACACCTTCACATTTACCTCCCCCTGGATGTAGACTGCAGTAAGTGATACCAGAGACATCTGAGGCCAATCGAAAAATGTTCTGGGTAATCATGTTCAAAGATATGGACTTGGTCCACCCCTTTCTGTTGACGTGGGCCTTTGTCACCATATTGTGAGTGCGGACTACAACCGCATTCCCTTAGAGCAGGAGTCGGAAGTTGAGAAGGGCTGGATACACTCCCTTCAGATTCCTCCAATTGGAAAAATTCTGGGCCTCCTCGAGAGAACAAAAACCCTGCACCTGATAACTGCCTAACCAAGACCCCCATCCGGTGAGACTGACATCCGTTGTTACTGGACTTGGAGGAGCTAGAAGAACACCCTTCAACAGATGCTCCTGAAACAACCACCAGGACAGATCCGTCCGAACCTGTTTTGTCATCCTGAACCAAAAAGACAGACTGTGGCTTGTAAAGGACTAATTGTAAAGAATCCATTGCAGAAGCTTGTGCAAGTGATATCTGGCCCAAGGAACCAGAAATATTGTTGATGCCAAATGACCCTGAACCTGCAACCATTCCGAAGCTTTTGACTGAAATTCTTGCAGTAGATTTCGCACCTGTGCCTGAAGAGTGTGAAGCATTTTTTTCTGGCAAAACCATCAATCCCAACTGAGTTTGGAAAGAACCCCCGGAGAAAAACCAGATCCTGTGAAAGAGTCAGGCGAGATTGCTCCCAATTGATGAGGAATCCATGCTCCTGGAAGACTGCCAAAACACGCTCCACATGATTCTACAACTGAACCTTTTCTCAAGCTTGTATGAGTGAGTCTTTGAGATAAGGATAGATGGAAATCCCTCCGGAGTGCAGCCTCGCGACCAATGGAGCCAGAACTTTTGTGAAGACACTTGCAGAGGATGTTAGTCCAAAGGAAAGGATGCAGAACTGAAAATGCTCTTCCCTCCACTGCGAACCGAAGTACCCTCTGATGAGAAGGTCTGATGGGCACATGAAGATATGCGTCTTGGAGAGCGTCTTGGAGAGCCACAAAAAAACCTCCAGGGCATATCATAGGAAGGATGGACGGCAGCGTGACAATTCAAAAAAGGACATGTCATTGTTCATGAGTTCACCCACTTCAAATCTAGTACCGGACGAAAGGTACTTCATGCTTTTTGCACCAAAAAGAGAATGGAATAGGCACCCTTTCTGATCTCCAAATTTGACCCTCTGCAAATGGCTCTCTTCAAAAGTATCTCTTGGATCCCATTTAAAAATGCCAAACACTTTGGACCGGCATCCGACACAGGAGTACGTATGATTCCTGACTCTGAGGCAATTTCAGAAAATCGATAGCATAACCTCCTTTTTTTATTATATACAAGCCCACTGATGCGTGACATCCTCCCTCCAGACCTGGAGGAAGTGCTAAATCCGGCTTCCCACCAGAAGCGAGTCGACTGACCAGTAATTGTCAGAATCTCTTCTTTGTTGATCCCTTCTGCTTGGGATAATCCTTCCTCGGGGAGATAGACCTAGGATGGAATCTCTTTCTTTTAAAAGAAGAGGAGCAGGAATCATGTCTCGGAGACAACCTAGAAGATCTGTCCCAACCATTTCCACTAGAACAACCTCCTTTATAGGGCATAGCTTGCTTGCACTCTTTAAAAGCCTTTGATATCATTGTGCGCAACTGATCACCAAAAATAAACTGCCCTTCAAACGGTATCTTAAGGAGGGAGGACTTTTCTGCCAGATCGCCTTCCGTTGCCTCATCTAAAAGCTCCTCCTGGCCGCTATCAATGCCCCTGTCGACAGCGCAGAGGATCTAAGAATGTCCGAAAAAATATCCGCCAATAGCCTGGCTTGCTGCTCCATGGCAGCCAACAAATCCGAAGATTCCAGCCCATCCTGCACAGCCACAGTCAATTTATCAAAGTCCTGAACTGAAGATTGGGCAGAATAGGCTGCATAAACACTGGCCTTTACAGCAAGATTGTCAGCTGAAAAAGCCCTTCTGAGGCTTGAGTCCACCTTTTTATCAGTAGAATCGGTAGGAGTACAAACCTCAGGATTTTGGCTGCCCCCCTTACCCCCACACTTTTTGCATCATTTTGACTAGTAGGCACTGATGTAATGGCTCTGAAATCCCCTAAGCTCTGCTAATCAAGATGCAAGGCATGTGCCCTGACCTTTAAAAAGGCACATGATAGATTGTATTATACCCAATTGGCATAGCCTAACTTACGTGTAAGTCCCTAGTATATGGTACCCGCGGTACACAGGACCTGTAAGTTAGAGTGTCCCCTCAGGGACTGCAGCACTTGTTGTGCCACTCTGAGCAGGTTAAGGTAAAACATGGCTCCCAGTCTGCCACTGCAGACTGGGAGGGCAGCTTAAAACTGCTAACCCCATGTTGCCATTTAAGGTAATGATAAAGCCCAGTCATCCCCAGTTCAAGTTTAATTTATTTGATTTAGTTCTCTACTGAGAACAACAAATTTCATACAAAACATTTGTTATAACTATATGCGTAAAAACATTCAATACAGATTTTAAAAAGTTTTTAAAAATTTAAACAAGTTGTGACACACAAATTCGTCTGGGGGAGATTTAAAAAGCGAGATCAGACTCTGCACAGATGCGCTGTTATATCTAAATTGGATTGTTTTTAAGTAGCGCCTTCTAGCCTCGACCAGTTTCGGGTTCGGACATACCAACAGTACGTGCTTTAGATCTTGCACTCCACCATTGCAAAGATCGCAAATACTGGTAGCATTATCTTTGTGAGTCCATTTAAAAGTCAATGAATTAGAGGGCGTGGTTTGGACGCCAGTGAAGATGGCGGCGTGAGCCCTTGTCTCCTCCCGTGGCGAAGCCAATACTTCTATTTTCACCTGCTTTCCGCGCTGGTTTTCCGACATATTAACGGCAAAAGGTGGCGGAACCACTGCTGTAGGCAAAGATGTAATTTTGAGGAAGCTC
Source organism: Calotriton arnoldi (assembly GCA_963921515.1). Taxonomy (NCBI): domain Eukaryota; kingdom Metazoa; phylum Chordata; class Amphibia; order Caudata; family Salamandridae; genus Calotriton; species Calotriton arnoldi. The sequence continues at coordinate 2,828,076 of CAWUFW010000313.1, read as the reverse complement.
TGATCAAGAACGAGAACGATCGTGAACGAGGTCAGCAACAGCCCTGCTCACTGACTGCCATCGGTACCGAGTCTGCGCCTTATCATGACTCATCTCATCTGATACTGTCGGTGCGTCCCGACTGTTGGATTGACCTCCGAGAGCCCGGTGATTGCCCACTGCTGAAACACTGCACCCGTTCAATCCCGGAGATAAGGCAGACACAGAGAACCAAGTAAGATCGTGCGCGCCTGTGCTCAATATGGCCGGTGTATAAACATTAGCGCTAGACCGTTCTTCCCGTTCTTTTCGTCTCCCTGCCTATCGCTCCTCCATTGAAACCTGCAATGAGTGACTTATGCTTGCGGAACCACACTGAGGATCTTTAAGACCCTTATGATCCTGATGGCATGTCGAGTATCAGTGTTTAATTAATGCTTAATTAGCGCCTATCTCTGGCGACTACTAGCGACTATTAGCGGCTATTAGCGTCTTTTTTTATACCTAATTTTGTGACCTAATTAAGACACCTTATGTGATGTGCCTGCCGCCGTCTCTCAATGTGGATTGTTAATTATCCCCGCTATCTGCCAGTCTGATGGAACCTGCCGGTCTGATGGAACCTGCACCACGTGCGCTACACAAAATGGCGGCCAAATTAGCGCTACTATGATCGAAGTTCCAACCTGCGCTGCTTTCGTTCTATTATGGTGTGGCATACTGAATCAACAAACAGCACTGCTCGTTTAGCTGTTTAATTATATCCACATACTGCCTTGTATGACATCAAGAAACAATGTATGCCCCTGTTTGCAGTCTGCTGCCTGTTGCCTGACTCTAAGATGGCGGCCGCCCAAATGAATGAATAGGTGATCCATGCACCCGAGGTCTCATGATCATAGGTCCCATGCTCTAGTGGATCTAAACAGCACTATGAGGCACTGAGAGGCACTGTAGAACACTGCACCACACTGTGAGTACGGTGAGCATTGTGAGCGTTGTGAACTCTGTTGGCTGAAGCTGAGGCTGTGCTGTGAGGGCACTGTAGCTGAGCGGTGTGGCACTGAAGTCGAACTGTGAGATATTCTGGAGGGACTCTGAGACAGACTCTGAGATACACTAAATACTCTGGAGAGCTCTGGAACACTCTGGATCACTCTGGAACACCCTGGAACACCCGGGTACACTCTGAAATACCCTGAAACACTCTGAAATACTATGGAGTGTTCTGAGATGCTCTACAGTGCTCTGAAACACTGTGAACTACTGTGAACTACTGTGGAAAGCTGAACACTGAACTCTGACCATTTAAAAATACAGTGTACTGTGAAGCACTGCAAAGGTACTGCAAAGGTACTGCGAAGGTTCTGTGAGGGTGCTGTGAATTGGTGCAGGTGCTGTGGGTTCTGTAAGTAATGTGGATAAGGGAGAATCAGCGAAGCATTGTACCTGTATACACCAGTGCAAAACGCTTCACGACAACTTGGTGAACGTCTTGATTTACGTCGACGCATCCTGTTGCATCTCGACGCATCCTGTCACATCTCCATACATTCCATCACACAACTGTCTCCCATCAGCTCACCCGGCAGTGAATACCAGTGATCATCAGCGACCAACAGTCAACAGTCAACAGTGTCGGCACTGTCAGCACTGTCAGCACTATCAACTATAATAACAAGCATCAAGACCACTAGGGGCACTCAGAGCACTCTGATACTGCCTGCAATATTGCCATATAGCGGCAATACCAATACCTTTCAGCCACGCCAAGACACGATACTCACTCAAAATGTCTGAAAAAGAAGCAAAAAACCTAAAGAGACTCAAGGCTGATCACCCTGGTCCAGACTCACCAACCAAAGGCAAACGTGATATCAACACGACAATGGATACCATACTGAGCAAACTAGCGGAGGTCCATGACCTCGCCAAATCAACGAAAGAAGAAATCTCGGCGATCAGGCAAGACATTAGAGACACTAATAAAAGACTATCAGAAACAGAAACTAGAATTAGCTGCCTAGAAGATACAGAAATTAAAGTCCATAGTTCTCTGAAAAACCTGACTGTCTCGACGGATTCATTAACGAAGCGCCTATCTGGCTTAGAGGATAGGAACAGGAGAGGGAACCTAAGGATATTTGGTACCGGAGGGAGAGGAAGATCCCTTAGGATCCTGCATTACCTTCCTGGAGAACTGGTTCGCACAAGCTACTAATCTAACTTTCACCAAGCCACTGGAATTTGATAGAGCTCACCGAGTTCCAACCAGAAGTGCTCCGAACCAAAAATCGCCAAGGCCAATTGTTTGTAAACCTCTCCGATACCAACACGTGGAACAAATCCTTGCCTTCATGTAGAAGAACAATCATATCCTCTGGAAATCGAGCAAGATCTTCATTTCCCAGGATTACAGTAAAGAGACTGTTGATACCAGGAAAGGCTTTTTGGCCCTCCGTCCAAGACTAAAGTCATTAAACTACCAATTTGCCTTTGCGGGCCCAGCAAAATTCCGAGTAGTGGTCCAAGGGGTCCCACATTTCTTCACAGATCATTATCAGCTAAAGAGATTTCTCGACGGACCAGACGAATCCTTTATGGAAACGGCGAGCCTGGGCCCTTATACATCTGCAGACAATCGATAATTATTTATCCCCGTCGTATGTTTCAACCACATACACATAAGTCCTACATGATATATAATGTACACTGTATACTGTATACTGCATGAGGTATAAGGTACAATGTATACTGCGCAATGTATAATGACTTATGGATTTGACCACTCACCGGTTTAGTACCCAGTTAATACCTAGTTAATACCTAGTTACAACTTACTCCGAAGCGTGTACTCTCTAGGCTAGTCTATAGCCAATACACTCAAGCAATACATTCAATACACTCAAGCAATGTCCGATAGTCCGATAGTCTCTGAAGTCTCTGCAGTCTCTGCAGTCTCTGCAGGAACACAATCTGTGTTTTACCTATAGGTTTTACCTATAGGCAGTTTACAAACATGACTCACAATGACTCACAATCACGGCTTACCATCACTTACCAAGACTTACCAAGACTTACCAAGACTTACCATAACTTACCATGACTTACCATGACTTTTATGACTTCTTTCAATTCGTTACTGCAATATTTTATGCAACATGCGGTGTCACATTCCTCATATGCCTCAGAAATGCCCATCTCATGCAGCATATCGTGCCACATACCTCACGAAATGCCCTGTAACAGGACACACAACATCATATCTAGACCATCACATCTACATCTTCCATCACAACATGCCATCATATATAGACATCATATTTAGACCACCCCATAACTGACAACCACTGTCATTCACTGACACTTACTGACACTCACTGAGCATAAATGTGCTCAACAAACTATACACAGTCCTCAGTCCTCTATAGTCCCCTGTTTCCCTGTTAACAACTCCAATTGTGACCAACACGTCCTTTCTAAAACCCGCCACTTGGTGGACAATACAATGTTCAGACGCGACCACTGTTATTTCACATGGCTCCCATGGGAGGAGAGCTCTCTTTCTCGTCACCATGTTCTTTCATATTCTTCAGGGGTGGGAGGGTGGGTTGGGGTTGAGGGAGGGTATGAGTAGGGGTAGGGGTTTGGTTTTTGTTTTCCTTACTTTGCTGTTATTTGTTCTTTGTAGGTTTTACTTTGTGCATGTCTATTCAGGTGTCCTCCAGTACTTGACAAATATTGCTCTTTGCAGTGAGCTCCATGGAAAACTCTGTTCAGTTTCAAATGTAGTCACAGGACTCTATAAATGTAATATAAGTTCCTACATGTGCTCCAAGAGGATTTTGCATTGTCGCCCTAAGATAAACTCGATCTATGCTAACTTAATGTATTTGAATGTATTTGAATGTATTTGTGTACTATGCTTCTCATACCAGTTCACAGTGTACTATGCTTCTCATACCAGTTCAAATGTTTCACTACAATATCGTACTGTGTGCATGGCGTACCCATCGTGCGCAATCCATATACCCAATAATGTCCTTCACTCCTACGGCATGCTTGGCAGTATGCTGTCAACAGCTTATCCCGCACTATCACTACCTCACGGTGTATTTTCAAAAAATGTGGACCCCCCCAAGAAACCCATATCTTACACACATAACAACCACTTTGGGCCAGCCGCTATGGCCAAGAGTTATAGACCTAAAAACCAGGGTATAATGTTAATAACATACTCATGACGACGCAGACCACCTTAAGCCCACTAACACACCATAGCATTAAGGTAATCTCACTGAACGTTAAGGGATTAAACCACCCGGTCAAACGAAAAAAGATAACTGACTACCTATACAGACAAAAGGGTGACATCTTCCTGCTCCAAGAAACAAAAATTGACTCCAAACAATTTAACTCACTTAGAAGTAGATATTTTAGTGAGGTTGTTGGTTTGGAAGCAGTAGGGAAGAAAAATGGCGTCCTGACCTTGTTAGCGAAAAAATCAAACATTGAACTAGTTTCCAGCACATCAGATTCTAAAGGTAGGTGGATCACAACAAAACTAAGGAAAGATAAGACAGAATATTATGTTACCAATATCTACGCCCCTAATAAAGATGAACTAGATTTTTGGGATGACTCAAATAGGCAGCTTGACACTATACCAGATAATGCTTTACATATACTGGCAGGAGATTTTAACTTACCTATGGACCCGACGCTTGACAGGGATTCACGTTGCCCCTTTCATCCTAACAACTCCCATAAAGCCTTAATCAACCTTTGCACCCGCTTCAACTTGCTTGACACCTGGAGACTACAAAACCCTACTGGTAGAGATTATACCTTCTTCTCGCCCCCACACAATTCGTACTCACGCATCGACTACCTATTAATCTCCGGCAATGCATCAGCTAGAATAGTGGATACTGCAATCGAACCGAGAGTGATATCAGACCACTCCTGTATAAGCCTCACTATCTCTGACACAAAACCTCTCAGGAAGCAACCGCTTTGGAGGCTCAATGACGAGGTTCTGGAAAAAGTGTGCCATAGGGAAGCAATTGGCAAAGCAATACAAGACTTCCTCTTACTGAACAAGGAAGGGGATACATCCGACCTCATACGTTGGGAGGCCCTGAAAAGCTCCATTAGGGGAGAAATTATCAAAATAAGAACCGCTATGAATAGAGACTCCAACAAAACCCTTGAGAACCTAGAAAAGGACATCAATGGATTAGAACAGAAACATATCCTGACAAGAGAAGCCTCAATACTGGGTGATATAATTGAGAAGAAATATGAATATAACAAAATTATCAGTGATAGAGCAGGAATTTGGATACATAAACAAAAAAGCCTTAAACTGTGTGAGTCGAACAAGGCAAGAAAAAGCCTGGCCTCATATCTAAAATTTAAAATACAGAAGAATACAATCAATAATATAATCGACAACAAGGGCTCGGCTCACTCTGAACCAGACAAAATTGCTGAGATATTCAAAGAGTTCTACAGCACCTTATATAGTAAGAACCGGGACCTAGACCCAACTAAAATACAGGACTACCTAAATGAGTGCGATTTGCCATCACTTTCGGACAAGGAAAAAGTAGAAATTAATAAACCCATTAATAACTCAGAAATTGAGAACGCGATTAGATCTCTCAAATCTGGGAAGGCCCCAGGGCCTGATGGCTTCAATGCTCAATTTTATAAATGTTTCTCTTCTTCACTAATCCCTCCGCTCCTAAAACTGTTTCATGCATTTAGCATATCAGGCCAAGTTACCGGTACACCAGCTGAAGCCATTATAGCAGTAATCCCAAAAGATGGGAAAGACCCAACACTCCCAAAAAATTACAGACCAATATCACTAATAAATCTGGACTGCAAATTATATGCAACAATCCTTGCCAAACGTCTTCAAAAATCTCTCCCTCAACTTATCCACCCGTCTCAAGTAGGCTTTTTAAAAAACAGATTGTCTAGTGACAACACTCGTGTCTTGTCCCATGTTCTAGAAAAGGCCAAACTCACTGACACACCGACAGCCGCCATTACATTAGATGCCGAAAAGGCTTTTGATAAAGTAGACTGGAATTATCTGGAAGCAACACTGGATAAGTTCAATTTGAGCGGGAATTTTATACGAATGATAATGGCACTATATTCTAACCCCACAGCCAGGGTCAGAGCAGGAGGTTGTCTTTCATCTTCCTTTATACTGGAACAGGGAACAAGACAAGGTTGTCCCCTCTCCCCTTCCTTGTTCCTCCTCGCTATCGAACCCTTCCTATTCCACCTCAGGAACAATTCACAAATAACAGGTGTACAATTTGGTAACTACACCGTCAAGATAACTGCCTATGCTGACGATGTGCTGGTAATCTCTGAGAACGCAGACACTGCAATCCCTGCCCTCATATCATCGATAGATTCATTCTCCGCAGTATCTGGATACAAACTAAACAAAGATAAAACTGAAGTAAAACTTTTAAACAACCTAGGTGGGATGGAGATTATAGGCGACTCTGGCCTTCTGTGGCAACCTAAATGCTTCAAATACCTAGGCCTAGATTTCACGGATGATCTGATTACCTCCCTTCAGGTCAATGAACAAACACTACATAAAAAAATCTCCACATTACTTGAGGGTTGGTCGCCCAAATTCCTATCCTGGTGGGGACGAGCCGAGACTTTAAAAATGATTATTGCTCCTCTTGTCAATTACCTAGCCAGTATGCTACCAATGACCTTCTCCAATGAGTTATTGAATAAAATCTACAAACTTTTTAACACGTTCCTTTGGCAAGGCAAAAAGCCCAGAATATCAATGAAAAAGCTACAGCTACCAAAAGAAAAAGGGGGTCTGGGTCTACCAAACTTCAGGAACTATCAAACGGCATACCTTTGTAAGCAAGGCTCAAACTGGCTAGTCCCACAAATTGACTACTCTCCGGTATGGGTGGCCATAGAAAGGGCAATTGTCAAGGACATGCCTCTATCCGCTCTCCTCACCATGGACATATCCCATCTTCCCCACTCAAAATACATCCTGCTCAACACCAAGAGAGCCTTGCTGCGTCTGGATTTCCTCTCTACAGTAAAAGTCAATAAATCCAAAATATCCTCCCTCTGGCACAATCCGAGCTTAAGGATTAATGGGGGAATGCTCCACTGGAAACACTGGTCAGAAAAGGGCTTAAACTTAGTGGAAAATCTCTTTAATGGTGACACTCTACTGCCTTTTTCCACCCTCCAGAATAATTATGGGTTGGAACCAATAGACTTTTACAGTTTTCTAAAACTAAAATCTCTTCTCACGCGTCGCTCTATTAAACCGACCAACCCATCACTAATCCCCAGACTAATACAACTCCTAAGGTCAGGACACGCCGACTCTAAGATTTATAAACTTCTCTCTCCTAAACCGTGCAAATCTCACCTAAAGTGTGAAGTGAAATGGGAAACGGAACTAAACTCCTATAACATCCCATTCGACTGGGAGAAAATATATACCTCCCCATTCACTAATAAAATCTCGCCAATACTGTCACAAACCAAAACTTATGTAATGTAATGTTATGTAAATTGGTATTTGTAAAGCGCTAACTGTCACTCCGAAAGGAGCATCCTGGCGCTGGTTGAATGGAGGTAAGAGGGGGGCACCAGGGATGTTAAATGAGAGAAAGGCATAATTCGTCTGAGGTGCTAAAAACCCAAGTTTTCAGGGCCTTCCTGAAGTGTGTTTCTGTTTTTTGCAGTCTTAGGTGGGTTGGTAGAAGGTTCCATGCTTTAGTCCCCAAGGCGGCCACTGTTTTTCCTCCTTTTGTTTTACATCTAAAAATGGGTGGTTTAAGGAGGTTGGCTGATGAGGACCTGAGGGTCCTAGTTGTAATGTAGGGGGTGAACCGTGCTGAAAGGTACTTAGGTCCCAATTTAAGTTTGGCTCTATAGGTAATTAGGAGAATTTTAAAGAGAATTCTCTTGTGTAGCGGAAGCCAATGAAGGACTTTTAGTGCCGCCGATGCCGAGGATCTTCGTGGAAGTTTTAAAACTAGACGTGCCGCAGCGTGTTGGACCACTTGTAGTTTCTTTAGTGTAGATTTGTTGACACCCGCCAAAAGGCTGTTGCAGTAGTCAAGGCGCGAAAGAATCAAGGCCACTGCAACTGATTTCCTTGCGGCAAGTGGAATCAAATCAAATTTTTTTTTAATGATTTAATGAGGTTAAAGCAGGTCCCTGCTACAGCTGTTGCGTGTGGGAGAAAGGAAAGAGCAGTATCGAACTGTACTCCCAAATTTTTGGGCTACCTTGACCATGTCAGGCAGAGGTGTTGTTCCCTCAGGCCACCATTTACAAGGCTGGAATAAGACGTCTTTCCCTATGGGGAGGATTTCGGTTTTTTCGGTGTTGCATCTAAGGTGGTTGTCCCTCATCCACTGGATGTCTTCAGACAGGCAGCGTTTAAAGTTAAGTTCGGCGTCTGTAGAATTATTATCCAGAGAAAGGATCATTTGGGTATCGTCTGCATAGGACGTAACTTCAATCCCAAAGGATCCTATCAAAGAGATGAGCGGGGTCATATAAATGTTGAATAACAGGGGGCTCAATGATAGGCCCTGTGGGACTCCTGTTGTTATGTTGCGTTCCACCGAGAGGAAAGTACCAAGAGTAACCGCTTGTCTGCGGTTGGTAAGAAATGATTTTATCCATTCCAGAGCGATACCTGAGATGCCGCCGCGTTCGAGTCGCTTCAGGAGGATACTGTGTGAAATGGTATCGAACGCGGCAGACAAATCGAGTAGGATCAGAACCGCTTTCCTGCCTTTGTCAGCTATAGTTTTTAGCGCGTCAGTTATTTCCAGGAGAGCCGATTCTGTGGAATGCTTGGGGCGAAAGCCAGACTGTTGAGGGTGGAGGAGATTAGTGGCTTCAGTAAATTTGGTTAGTTCTTTGTGTATGAATTTTTCTGTGACTTTGCCTAGCAAACATACTGGACACCTGAAAGACTTTATAAACTCAAACTCAGTGAAAATCCGACTTGTTGGCACTGCAAGTCTCAGACTGGAGATCTGGCACACATGCTCTTCTATTGTCCCACTTTGGGAAGATACTGGGATAAGATTTATGACTGTATAAGCAAAACATTTCACGTAACCCCCCCAAGAGAGTTTTCTTACATTATACTTGGAGCTTTAGACCCCAAAATTGAGGATCTGAATGATCGCCTTCTACTTGATCTCATGCTTACTCTAGCCTGCAAAGTCATTCTTTGCAGATGGAAGAACTCTAAAGAGGTCTCATTTAACACTTGGCAGGAATGGTTAACTTTCCTCAGAGGAGCAGACAACGTTGCGCTTCATTCCTCTCCCTGGTGGCCCCCGCATAGAAAACTGTGGAAATCCCTGGATGCCTCATCCTTCTCATATGACCCTCCATGACACAAATAATTGCTGACATGTGCTATATTGATTTCTTCGGAACGTAATTATCCATTTGTATTATACCGTGATGCTTTGATTATTATCTCCATGTTCTTCCAGACACATATCACTCGGAGCTCACTGCCTCACAGATAGACACCTGTTTAACATGCACCTTACATTTTATTATTATTTACTTATCTGTTTGTTTGTTTGTTTATTTATTTTATTTTACTTGTGCGGTTCTTCTCTTGGACTCTCACTGGTCTGCCATCATTCTTGCCACTGTTAGCAATATCTACAACTGCTGGCACCTATCTGTACCGCCAATGTATTTATTCTATTTCTGTTGTATTGGTTCTATTACAAAACTTTAATAAAAATGACCTGAAATCTAAAAGTCAATGAATTAAAGGGAGTAACCCGAGCCGCAATAAAATTATACAACGCCTGAATTCCATGCCTTAAGGAAAAACAAATATATTGTTGAGCCTGTTTGTATATAATTGATTCTGCATAATATTCATAATGGTGTAATTTAGAACAGTGCAAAATGTCCAGTTCGAAGCTGATCCTTGGCGTCAGATGTTTCAGGAAAAGCTTCAATTGGGCGGGAGTCCATGATTTCAAGAGTACAGTTGTGCATTTTGATAATTTAAAAGCGATAATCAAATTCTGGCTTAAAGTATATTTTGTAGATTCGGGCTCAAATGTCTCAATTTTTAGTAAGAATCTTAAGGTGCCTTGAGCTGCATGTAAAAGATTGTACGCCCATCTTAATATATTGGTGATTGCACTGGCAAAGGAACTGACTAAAGAAAATTCCAAACGCAGTGCTTGTGCAGGAACAGCTTGTTGGACCTTAGCCAATTTGCAGAGGATTTTCCCTTCTTTAGTTTGTATTTGATGCCACTGGGTAATTGGAATGTATTCCAGGGCGTATGATAAGATTGGGGGAATCTTAGAACTGTAAACCTGTAGTAAGGAAAAGAAGTGCCTTTGCCTGGAAGAAGAATATAATCGTTGAAGCGCCCCCACATGAATGTCTGCTTTACGACTCAAGTGCTGCAGGTGAGGAGAGTTTAGTAGTGTTTGGTTGAAAATTCGCCCCAAATAGGTATATTCTTTTACCACTTCTATCGTTTCGCCTCCCAATGTCCAGTTGTATTTTGTGTAATGGTTTTTCCCTCTGAATGGGACTACTTTCGTTTTAGTTATGTTTGGAACCAAGAAGTTTTCTTTTGTGTATCTTGTTAGCACGTCTAAGTTCCTTTGTAATCCAAAAGGGGTGAGATCGAAGATTACCACGTCGTCGGCATACATTATTATGTGTATGTTACACGATGCAATCTTTGTAGGGAAATTGACAACCTGCAAAAAACTGTCCGGGAGGTCACTGAGGTATAATGAAAAAAGAAGGGGCGCCAGTAGGCAACCTTGCCTAAGACTATTTGGTGTGGCTATTGGGCTAGTAAGTCCCTTTTCTTTTCCCATTTGTACCTGGCACCAAGTTTCGGAACGTAGTGAAATAATTAGATGAAGAAGAGTTTCCGGGATTCCCTGATTTCTAAGTTTGTTCCAGAGTGTTGGTCTGTCCACTCTATCGAACGCGGTTGAAAAATCGACAAAGATGGCATAAAAGACCTGCAATTTTAAGACTACGTATTTGTCGATAATTGTCTGTAAAACTGCTATCTTATCCATTACTGAATGTTTCTGTCTGAACCCAGCCTGATTAAAAGGAATCACTCCGGAAGAAAAGGCCCAATCTTTAAGATGGTCCAAGACACTTGCCGCAAAGATCTTCCCTATTGCGTCCAACAGTGCGATCTGTCGGTAGTTACCTGGTTGCAGCCGAGATCCTTTCTTGTGGATTGGGATCACGATGCTCCCCTTCCATGATTTGGGGATTTTCCCGGTAGAGTAGCAGTGGGAGTATAATGGTGCTAGGAATTTACTCCATTCCTCGGGTTTACTTTGTAGTACCTTCATCGGAATTTGGTCCGGGCCCATTGCAGCAGATGATCTTGCTCTCTTTATGTGATACTCTATTTGGCGGGCCACAGGGGGAGAAGTATTTTTAATATTTTCCCGCTGCATACTTAGTAGTTGACTCTGTTTTACTTGACTCCAATTTGATTTATATAGATTATGTAAATATATTTCCCATTCAATCGGGGGAACTGGTGAAGCTTGCAAGGATTTCTTACTTCCTGTTTGTTTGGCTATTAAGCTCCAGTACGCCCGATTATTGTTTTGTTTTGCTGCAATTTGGATTTCGACCCAGTTTTTATCCTGTTGCGATTTTCGTATTTTTTCTTTTTCCCTCCTCCGGCATTTTTTTAGATGTTTAATTTCTTGATCTCTTGTATCTGAAGGCTGTAGAAATTGCAGGCGAATTAGTTTGTTTAATGCGGTAGCTCTTATATCTGGGTTCTTGCTTGTGTGAGATTTTGCTCCAGTGTCCCGCTGTTTTAGAGATGCCTGTAGAGCTTGCATAATTTTTATAAGCACTAGTTCGAAATTTGCTATTGGGTCCGAGGAAAACGTGAATTGTAGTACTTTTGCGTTATCGATTGCGTAATTGATTTTGTTAAAGGCGGTGGATGCCCATATTAATCGCCCTTGGGCCTGATTCACAAGTACTGAACTTTGCAGGTGCATGATGGGCCCAGGAGAGGTGCGTTGCAATATTATTTCAGTTTCAAGTCTTAGTTTAGCGTGCTCACTTCCATGTTGAAATTTGGTACTTAATTTTACGACTCTGTCATCCCCTTTTAATATATATAAGCCACCCCTAACGTAGGCCTGTCAAGCCCAAAGGCAGGGTGTTGTATACTAAAAGGTGGAACATGGACTTCAACAGCTCTATATTGTAGTTTTTTTTCTGTTGAAAAGGCTAGTAGCCCCATTGGTGATCGCAAAGTTACAGGCTGACATCTCAGCCCTGCTAGCTTCTGACTAGGACTTATAAAGCTGGTACTGTAAAGGTATCAAAATAATCAGTGCATTAAATTCAATCTAATGGTTAAATCAAATTTAATGTCACTGGTGGGCAAAGTGCAACTTTAGAAATTTCCCCTTTAGTTGCCCAAAGTATCCAGTGCCTCTTTATGGTTGCACACAAGGACTGTCCTCACAGACAGCATTCTGCCAGTCCCTGGGAAACATGTGAATGACTCCCCGGAAAGGTCATAATAGAAGCTTGCACAGGGCCGGGCTGGGAATGCAAAGTGGCCCTGACAATTGAGTTGGGCCGGCAGCTGGGGGTGATGGGGAGGGGGGCGTGGAAAACAATTTTGTTACAGGGGGCCGATATTGCAGCTATACAGCAAAACCGGCCCCGGTAACAAAAACTGCCCCCAGGGGTCCAAAACCTGCCCCGACAATGGCGGCCCACCGGGGAAACGCCCTGTGCCGCCTACGGCCAGTCCGGCCCTGAGCCTGCATGGGGGTAGAGAGGTTACCTCTCTCTGGCAGGAAGTCCCACATAATAAAGATTCACAAAAGAACTGTGTCAAGCAAAATGGCCCCAGCACTAGAAATTTATAACACTAAATCCTTAGGCTCAGCTATTTACGGAACAGAATTGTGGGGTAGTGGGAATGCTGATTGCCTTTCTGTGACTGAACACCGTTTTGTGAAATCTCTCCCCCCTGATTACAATCTTCCTTGACTTGGAGCAAAGGAAGTTTTCCCACAAAATGGAGAGTAGGCTCCTAATGTTCTGGCATTGATTGTGGTCCACAGAGGCGCTTGCCCCCTATCGAGTGGGCCTACTAGACCTCATGGTATCCCGACGGGTTAACAAGATCTCCTGGTTCTGTTCACTTAGGCCACTTCTGTGAAAATTGGCGCTTCAATCTTTTTGGAACGATCCGAAGAAGATGTCCCAGATTACAAGAGATAGGGTTAAGGAAGTCTACTGGGAATTTACTATAGTAGAGAGTGCCTCCAATGCTAGGGGGATTCGCTTAGTCAGCAGTTTGTTGCTTTTAAAGCTTTCCCCCAATATGAAGACACAATCAATGAGATTGTCCCACCCTTGGCATGGAAATTGTTTCTACAATTTAGGTATAAGTCACTCCCTACCAAGGTGTTCTGTAGCAGATTGCAATGCAAAGCTCTCCGTGATGACACATGCCCAGCATGCAAAAAAGGTCCCAAATCCCTTGTCCATTTATTATTTTTTTGTCCTTACTACAAAAATTTGAGGGCCAAATGGATCATTCCGCTATGTAGTTGCATTGGCCATTATTTGGAAGTGCTTAGAATTTTTAGCACAGACACAAGAAGAACTGTGGTATTTGGTTTAGTGATATTCCTGATGGCCCTATGGATCAGACGTTCGTAGTGCACTGTGTGATACCTTTGGATGGCTGTTTTTAACAGACATATGTCTCTTTATTATTGCCTCCCTTATCTCTATTTTATTATGTTTTGATTATTTAATCACTTGTATTGAAATGAATTGTCTACTTTTGGCACTTTTATGTATATATGCGATTACGTGCTTTTATTAGATTGCTGTTCTTGATATGCAAATTGTTCTCTCTTGCTAATTCCTTAGCAGCTTCTGTGTTAGCTAGAAGGTAACCATGTCATTTTAAATATGTATGTATTGAGATGTACTGTACAAGATCTTTGTGATCGAAAATAACGTTTTTATGATGATGATGATTGCAGAGTTACAGGCTGACATCTCAGCCCTGCTAGCTTCGGACTGGGACTACTAAAGTTGGCACTGTAAAGGGATCTAAAGAAACAGTGCATTAACTCCAATTTAATGGTTAAATCAAATTTAATGTCACTAGTGGGCAAAGTTTTCCTGTAGTGGCCCAAAGTATCCAGTGCCTCTTTACAGTTGCACACAAGGACTGTCCTCACAGACAGCCTTCTGCCCGTCCCGGGTAAACATGTTAATGACTCCCCGGAAAGGTCATAATAGAAGCCTGCGTGGGAGAGAGATGTTACCTTTCTCTGGCAAGAAATCACACTGGTGTTAGCCCGAAAGGCAAGCTTCGAAGGAAAAGCCACCTTTGAAGGACAAATGGGAAACATTTGGGAGAGGGGCGGCTCTATTGTTTAGGCAGACAGACTTGCACTGTGAACAGAAAGGAGAGCCAGTTGTCAAACCAGTTTTAGACGGGCATGTAGCACCCTTGGTAGCACACCTCTGGATTAAGCTGGGGAGCTATGCATACCAAGAGAGGGGTTCTGCCATGTTGAGAATGGGCAGAACAGAGACTTCTTGGATATCTAGATGCCACACTTCCCAGAAGTAGTCATTAAGAAGGAGAGAACCTGGTAGCCCATTGGCTAGTGATAGCAACCTCCCCATAAGGTATTTCCTGGACATAAAAAGGGCACCCCTGGCATCCAGAACCCAGATCTCATTGGATTGGAGAACAGGGCTTAGGAAGGACTACCCTGCTGCACTAAGGACCCGGTGAAGAGAGGCAGTACTGACGTGGACCGCACCCGCAAAACCTGGTGGATAGCGAAGGAGAAGGGACTTTGCCTGCTGTGTCCTGTTCATGAAGAAATCAGGTCTGAGCTCAGCCAAAGCAAAGAGTCAGTTGGCTGAGCTCCTAGTCACAGCACAGGGCCACAGCAGCTGAAGAAGTCTGGGTAAGTTAGTAGCCTATATTCCTGAATCGCAGCTCCTTGCCACCATGCAGCCAAAGACCAGGACCAGACACTCAAAAGTTGCTCCTAAGACTACTGAACCCAGGAGAGTCATTGGATTGCAGCTTGGTTGCCCAAAAGTTACTGCCAAAAGAAGGGAACCAACGAAACCACTGAAACGATGACTGGACTTGTGTCAAGCTCGAGAGGACTTCGAAAGGCGTCGACCTCCATGCCCATTAGTGCCTCACAAAGCCTGTGGACCAAGGAATAGCAAGAGAAAGACCCTCATTGACAAGGCAAAATCTTCAGCATCCTTGAGCATCTTCAGCATCCTTTATCCCTTGCATCAGGATCACTCTATAGAAGTCAATGAGAATGAGCCACTGATGCTGGATTAGAACTAAAGACTGGTTTTCCTCTTGAGGTAACTGTTTCTGCGGGCCTTGTTGGTCACCCTGACTGGCTCTGTGCCGGAGTTGCTCACCCAGAGTAACTCTAAGTAACCGCTGTACAATGTGTCCAAGATTTTCTTGAAATAGTTTCTAAGTGTCAAATTTGTTGAATTTGCCAACGCTTGTTCTTGGTTAAGTAAAAAGTGTTGATTTCCTATACCTTGTAAATTCTATATCTCTGGAACCCTCTGATGGATCTTTTTGGTTTTGGTGTCAAAAATGACATAAAAATGTAATCTCTTATTATAAATTGGTGTCGGATTTCTTGAGTGTCTTTTGTATTTCTTCTTCAATTATTTTGGTGCTGTTTATGTGCTTTACCCTCCTTTATGTAAGCCTGACTTCTCTGCGACACAACTAGCCATGGTTGAGCTAAAGGTTTAACAAACAAAATCTACTGATCCTAAAGGGGTTGGTAAGTGTAACACACGGTGAGTTCACACAACCACCCCCATTTCCTCACAATTGGCAACATTCCCTATTCATCTGGAATATATACAACATAAACAAGCACTCTGCTAACTATATAAAATAGGTCTAGTTGGGGGGAATTACACCATTGGGTAATCAGAGGTTCAAAATTCCTAATAAGTACCTCACTTTTACTTTAGCGATTCAGTTTCTAGATATTGCCATCACGTTCTCAACTCTTTGTTCTTATCCCAAAGCCTTGCTCTGCACTTTGTTCCAATGCAGATTTCAGTCCAAATCAAACCAGCTAATTTATTGGCAGTGCAAGTTTCAGTGTGGCAATAATAAATTAATTTAACCAATAGAACCCCTCCTGTTACAGGTATTCTGCATAATTCTAGACAAACTAAGTGCTGATAAGTAAATATCCTCAACTTGGCAAAATATTCAATAACAGTTTTCATTCCAGGAAGTCCAAGTACTTCACTCTAGCAGTAAAAAAGCAGAACAGAAAACATTTACTGATGAACACATATAGCAAGGTTCAATGGTTCTGCTCCCATTGGTGGCATTAAAGCGCTTAAGACCGAAGTAGCTTATACACGTTCTTGCTGTGAGGTGCGCCAAATGGTCAGCCCATTTCAAAGAAGTCGTAAATGTAATTCCCAAGTATTTATAATTACGTTTGTGGTCTAATCTCCAAGCATTAGGGAGCAAAGGTATATTATACACTACCCTTGCCAAACACCATTTTTTGGTATTTTTGTAGGTAAGTGAGGAAGACTCTCTTTCCTGTAGTCTCCATCTAGACTCTTTCACAGGCCTTGTAGTCACAAAAGCACTGGGTGTGCGAGAGAGAGAGAGAGTGTGTTCATTAGACACCGCCTGCACTTGTTGGATGAGAAGAGAAGCCAGTCTCTACCAGACAAGATGGCATACAAGATGTAACATGTTGCAGAAGCAGGCTGCAGTAGCATGCAATACACTACATGCCAAGGAGTTCATATTGCTTCTTACCACCTTTGTGATAAATGTCACCAGACTGAGAAGAATACAGGCGTTAGGAAAGAAGTGTATTCAAAATAGTAGCCATTCCTTTGATGGTCCCTCCAGACTTTGTTCATGAGGCCCTGGCTCAGGGTTATAGTATCCCTTTGTGGTGATTGACAGCTCTGTCAGGCAATCACTGATAGGGAAGGGAAGCTCACACCAAAATATGTCAACTTGTCTCGGTTAGTAGCCACTCCATAGCTGACGTGTCAACGAGACATCATTGGACCACCTCCTATGCAGGACCAATCATGGTCCAACAGTCTTTCTCTACTCTTCCCACATGTTAACTGGAATGACACTATTAGGCCCTAACCCTAGACATACATTTTCATAACTATCTGCCCAGTAGGAAGACTGTGAGGCACTCATTCCATGAAAGGCAATTGAAACTCCACTGGAGCTATGGTGGGTCCCACTAGCCTGCCCATAAAAGTTATTGTTATCCTATGGGGTGTGGTAGGCAGAGATCTAAGCACATTTTTCTGGCTAACAGGGATGAAGTGAAGATCATGCATAGGCTAGTGGTTCATCCTAGTTTTACCATCAGACTGAGTAACTCTGTTGAAGATCAACATCCGTCAGCTGAGTAAGGCTTGATGCTGTACCCAAACTGTTTAAATAGCTTTTTTTCATGGAGAGCAGCTCAGTTGCCACATACGTCATGCCCAAAAGCTCCAAACCAAAAGGAATGGCTCTTAGAAGCAGAGATTCAAGGGAGAACTGAAGGCAATCACTCGACAGTCTTCTTCCGGGGAATCAAGAATTATTCCACACAGGCACCTTTTCTTCATCGCTTGCATGGGCTAGTGGTTCGTCACAGTTTTACCATGCGACTTAGAAACTTTCTGGGAGCTCAAAATCCTCCAGCTGAGTAAGACTTGATGCTGTACAAACTAGGGCCTACGAGGTTAGATCGTATTTTTTCACGGTGAGTTCAGGGCCAGACTGGGAACCCAAAGTAGCCCTGGCAATGTTGATGGACCAGCCCCCCTGCTGCTTTTGGTACCTGGGGCCGATATAGTAGCACCGCTGCTAAACCGGCCCCAAGTAACAAAAACGACCACCACCGCTACAAAATCGGCCCCACCCTTCCAGCCTCCCGGGGAAACGCCTGATGCCCACTACGGCCAGTCTGGCCCTGGGTGAGCTGCTCATACTTCCAGGGGTGTAACACAGGTCCCTGCTGCCGCTGCGGCATGGGGGGCAACAACCCTATAGGGAGTTCCCAACACTTCAGGAGACCCACATTGAGCCCAGAACCCAATGAATATCTGTGAAATATGGGAGACTCAGGGGCCCTCATCACATTCTGCAGGGGGCCCCATCGTTTTGCTTTACGCCGCTGCATACTTGGTTTCCTAAAGCTCCAAACCAAAAGGAATGGCTCTTGACAGCAGCAAGACTAGAAAGAACGGAAGCCAATTCCTCGGCAATCGCCTTCCAGGGGGATCAAGAATTCTTCCATGCAGGCACCTTTTTATCCATATCTGATACAGCAGCATTCTGATTTCTAGGAGGCAAGATCCCTCTTTTATAGTGTTCACGCAGAACTGATTAGCAGTGGCGGCTCCTCCGCTAAGGCAGAGGAGCGCCACCCCCACTGCATTGTTTGCAGTAGAAAAAGGAAAAATAAAATGATAATAACACTACTTTATTTCATTTTATTTTCCGTTTGTAATGCAGCTTTACGGGGCAGGGCTTGGCTGTCCTCACTGCCAGCAAGGGACGAGATGGTGGGCACATAAGTGAGCATGACTGTTTGGTCGGCCCTCTTGGGCCGGCCAAACAGACCTGCGCTCTTTGCATGTTCCTCACCAGGCTCATTACGCAGCCTGGTGAGGAACATGTACAGGCGCCCATTCCCTGTCTGAGCACCGATCTGCGGCGCTCAGACAAATCACAATGCTGCATTGCAGCATTTCGATTGGCGTAGGGGAGGGAGCCTGTACTTCCTGTTTCAGAGGACGGCGCGGCGCGAGCCAGTCTGGCGGTCGCCAACAAGGTATGTTTATTTTAATTTATTTTTTCATCTCCCCCCTCCCCCGCCCCACCTGTGTTACTCGGTGGCAGCCTCCGCTGCTAATTAGTAGGTTTGCTATCGTATCAGTGTAATGTTTCTATGCACACTCCCACCTAGCTCCTGCAGTACTTTGCTTGTTTTATGGCAAAAGCTGTACCTGAGTCCACTAGTATCTGCTTTTCAAAAATGACTGCAGGAAGGGGCATCCAGATTCTGCTCCTCCAGGAACATTCTTCTACCTGTGAAAGAAAACCACACCCTCTCTGGTCACTTATTTATGACACCTAAGGTATGAGTACCAGTGTGTAGCTGTGAAGATCTTCAAATGTAGTTGGATGTAGTGTACTTCATTTGGCATGTGTGTGGGATGACATGAGGCCAGGCTGGCTTTTTTGTGGGTCAGTTGTTAAACTTCATCTTTTTTTCTTTCACAGGTGTCTGATAATGAAAGGTTTGGGCTATATGGCAGTATGAAATGCCCTAGTCTTTCTGACTGTGTTCCTACAGCATCGGCCAGTGAGCTGAAAGCCACATTTCCTCCCGAAAGATCTTAGAGCTCTGGGACTAGAGAGAAACCTAATTAAAACAGAATACAGTGCTCTATGTGGGAAATTAGTCCTGAGGCCAGTTTCATTAAAAGCCATTCTTGTGCCATTTGTACTAAAGATTTATGTTCAGCGAAGATGTAGGCTTTCACTAATTAGTAAAAGGTTGCCTGAATGGAATTTCTCTAGGTGATGCCTACCCCAAGCTACACAAATGGCTACTCCGCTGTAAACCTGCCACAGGTCTAAGAAACAACACTTTGGTGTCTCTATTACCCCTGAACATTCAGGTTAGCACAACTTCAATGTGAGAAATCTGATCATTATGCAACAGGGCATTTTAGGGCTTAAAGGTACACTTACAATTGACATACTGCCAGATGCAGTCCTAAAACTTAAAAAATGGGTTGTTTTAGCATTTTAACATCGGTGCTTTCTCAGGAGTCTCTAGGGCTGCCCAACAGCTCATTGCTATGTTTGTAACCCCACATTGTTGGTGGCATAAGGCCACATTGCATCCCACATTAGGTGTTTGACTATTATGCCATGTACTTGGACCTGGACACATTTGCTGAAGGTTTCCTGTTTTCACATTGAGCAATTCAGCTACTATCTGGTTATCTTGTTCTCTTGCTACTTTAAATGAAAGCATACTTTTTGAGTTTAATTCTTTGAGGCACTAAATACAGCCAGACTATGCACGGTTCTCAAGGATTGGTGGTGGTAGTGTTTGGGGAGGGTGATATTTTAAAGCAGAAGCAAATATAAAAACAAGAACACCCACCCATGGTCAAAGCACTGCGACCATTTGCTTCACATATCTAAAAGTCTTTATTCACTGTCATCCATTCTTGAATTTATTCATCCACCCACACAACTATTCATTCATGTATTGAGCCAGGCAGTCACGTCTCCAATCTCCATTTATCTATTCAATGACTGGGCAAGGTTCTATAATATAAAATGTGTTGTAAAACGCACCATATGTGCATTATTTTCCAGATGTTTTTAGGGGAGAACACCACCAAAGCCCCTTGCAGTCGTCAGGCTCCGTCTCTCCCACCGTGCAGTGGGAGGGCTGGTCTGACGAAATTTGCCAGGGCTGATTTTGGTAGTGCTTAATTTGAGCCTGTGGTTTCCGGTGGTCCTCATCGGCACTTATGACAGTCTGCCACATGGTGGCACTGTTTGTCTAATTTGATAGGAGCACAACAACAGTTGTTTATTAATTCAGTGTACATTAAAATGACTAAAACATGCCACCCAAGCCATTCTAATAGCTTTGGGGGCCAGGAATAGTCTGAATTGTCACACTTGTAGGGTGTGATGGTTAGTAGTTGTGTGGGTACTGTTATTGGCAGAGCTGGCAGGTGCAATGGGTGGTCCAAGCGGCAGTGGCCCCCTGACAACAAGGGCCCGGCACTTTTTTTTTCTTCTTCAAATTAAGCATTGGCTTTTGGTACCCAGTCCGCTGGATGGTAAAACCTTTAAATGCTACACTGACATTTTGCAAAATAAAGATACATTTCCGCAACATTTTCCGAAGTTTAGTTAAAAGATACCACGCTAGAAGTCGTCTTTTTCTTTTATGATGGTGCCACACTGTCATCTAGAGGCAGCTACACCTGGCATCCGTTTCACATAGCAAATGAAGACACATTTGAAATGGCACATTCGTTTTATTAAAGTCCCTCTCACCTACAAAAGTGCAACGTAGCATTTCACCTATTAAAACTCTTAATGAGGAGTAAAAAGTTTTAATAGAACGATTGTTACATTGTGAGCAGAAATGTGTTTTACAGTTTTAAACGACATGAAATAGAGGGGCATATTATCAAGGGCTTTATCGCCGCTTTAGCGGCACTTTTTGCCGCTAAAGCGGCGATATTTTTATCGCCCTATTAGCAAGCTGTCGCTAACAGGCGTTAGCGACAGCTTTTAGGCGTTAGCGGGCGGGATTCACATCGCCTTGCATGTCAGTGATAATTATCGCTAATGACATGCAAGGAAGGCGTTCCCTACTAAAAGCGACTGAAAACAGTCGCTAACACCACTACCCCCTATTAGCAAGGCAGGCGAAGCGATAAAATAATTCGCGCTAAGCGCGTTTATCGCTAGATTTTATCACCTGCTAGTGAGGATGACTTACCTGTTTAAAGTATAGGAGGTGGATTCTAATGCTGAATCCACCTTAGCGATAATGCGAGAATATCGCTGCTTTTCCAGCGATATTCTCACATTTTGCCGCTATCGCTGGAAATTTTATCGCTATGGAGATAAACCTTGTTAATAGGGTGTTATCTCAGCGATATTTTCCAGCGATAGGCGGCGTTAAACAAATTCGCGCTAAGCGCAGTTAGCGATAAATATCGCTATTCCTTGATAATATGCCCCACAGTGCAAATTTGATTTACGGCACACAGTAGAACTGATTACAGTTTCCAAATAGAAAGATGCTTCAGTGTAGCAAGAGGACGATTAATCGTTAGACACATGGGTATCAATTCACGAAAAAAATGAACTTCTGGTGAAAGTACTTATTTCATCTATAGATGCCTAATATAGACAGGGCCGCGGGAATTCTATGATTCAGAGTTTTCCGCATAATTATGGGTTTTCCGCATTTGCCACATAATACATCATCTGCTCATAATCTACAGATTTTAATTACATTTTTTTTAAACTTTTTGACTGGTCACCTTTCCATTGGTTATTACTGTATTTGGATGTTAAACTGGTACTAATGAGGTGAAAACTTTGCCCAGACAGTGTTAACGTGTAAAAATTACAAAATTATGAAGTAATACTATCGCAAATTGTGCCACATTACAGCACAGAATTTTCCTTTTCTTGACGTATAATTTAGTCACCCCTGCTGCATAATTTGGCCCTCCCCTGCTGCATAATTCCAGTGGCCCTGAATATAAGCTTGAGCAAAATCTGCCGCCGTTAAGCTCTGCCAGATCCATAAGATCAGAGAGTGGACGACCTCCACCACAATCCACATGCAAAATGGGATTGTGAACATAAACAAAATGTATCAA
This sequence comes from Calotriton arnoldi, assembly GCA_963921515.1. Classification (NCBI taxonomy): domain Eukaryota; kingdom Metazoa; phylum Chordata; class Amphibia; order Caudata; family Salamandridae; genus Calotriton; species Calotriton arnoldi. The sequence continues at coordinate 2,805,513 of CAWUFW010000313.1, read as the reverse complement.
CACAACAAAGATACCTATAGAGCTAATCAATGCAGCCGGCATACATCAAACTATAAAAATGAACATCTATCTTTCACCCTTCCTTATCCATCACACAGCCAAGTGCTGTGTCCCATAACATGATAACCGCATCTCAGTGGTCACCAAGCACAAGGAGGAAATACTTCCTACATAGGCTTAAAGCAAAGACAACATTCTTCCAGACGCATACACTCCTGGTATAGCATGCTATCCTATCTGTGTGGATAAATGCTTCAGCACCACAACATATTAATAGTAAGCTCTATACCAATGCTCAATAAAATATTTCATATGCAAATAATTTCATTTCTTTCTACAGTTTTACATCATCAGATTGAATGTTATCTCAAAAAGCCTCCCCCCCACTATACTCCTAAAACTACATGAAAAATTACCCTTGACCTAAAACTTTTCATTGTTTCCTTCTCCTCTTTCTTTGTGTGTTTCTTTCTTTATTTTTCTCTTTCTTTCTTTTTCTCTTTCTTTCTTTCTTTCTTCTTCTTTCTTTCTTCTTTCCTTCTTTCTTTCTTTCTTTTCTTCTTTCTTCTTCTTTCCTTCCTTCTTTCTTTCTTTCTTTCTTTCTCTTTCTTTCTTTTCTTCCTTCCTTCCGCCTCCTTACACTCAAACCTCTGCACACCTCCTTTCTCTGAATATAGCCTACACTAAGTCTGCCTTATTGTCTATGATTTTATTTCTGCAAATTGCCCGTATCTCATTTCATACATCACAATGTTTCCTTCTTTGAAACCTTATTCCTGAAACCTAACAAAACTTAATCTCCTCTAGCCTATCTATTCATCATACCAACCAACATCATGAGCTTACATACCCCCCTACTAATGATCACACCCAATTCCTATTATTTTGATCCACAAATAAAAAGGCGGAGTAAATACATGAATGGTTTCCTTGAGAGCATAAGCCTAATATCAAGAAAAATCAATAACCAATAACAAGTGGTTTCACCGTGGGTTCTGGAGTAGTTTGCTACTCATCGCAGAGCACTTCAGTTCCTCGTCAGGGATAGTGAGCACTATATAATTGCAATTATATAAAAATGCAATGCAACCAGCAGTAATGGATAATCACAGTCCTGCAAGGGGAAGATTAAGGCAGAGTGTTAATTTCTAAGGAACTGTAGTTTACCACTGGTGGTAATTCTTATATCTCAAGCCGCCTCATCTTGTGTCTTCCCTTGTGTGTTATGTCCCATTAATTTTTACTAACATGACTTCAGAGGATTTCACAATTTTCCTCTTCTTGAACATTATGTACCAACATAATGGGCCTCATTATGGCATAAAATGTGTACTTTTGGTTCTTGTCACACCAAATCCTCATGCCACAGTAATTACTAAGCCATTGGCCACTGTTAAATTCGGACAGTGAGGTAACTGAAGATGCCAGAAAGTAAAGTAAACTTCTTTATTTCGAGTAGAAAGTAAACACCTCCAATTGCCAGCCCCGCAGGTCACAGTCTGACAGGAAGGTCAACATTCTAAACAGCCTCTAACTGAGGATTCTAAGGAAGAGGCTAAGGGGAGAAAGGTTGGGGGGGATAAGGAGAGTGGGAGAGACCATGTAGGATACAACACATCTCCCTCCCTAAAGGAGAGCAAGAGGAAAGAAAGGGGAGAGAGAGAGAAGAAAAAATAGAGAAAGAGAGAGAGAAGAAATAGAAAGAACAGAAAGCACACAGGGATTAAATGCAATGGTGTGCAAAACAGAAACAGTGTAAACTAGGTCATAACAAAATCTTTCTGCCACCTAGGAGGGCACGCTGTCCTGCAAACCCTTTTTTCAGGACCTGAACCACACTTGGTCCCAACCCGGTCCTCCTCCCCCTTTTCAGTGGGTATCAAATTAGGGGGGCACTCAGTGAGTCTATCCATGCTCCACATTTTACCGTTTTCCAGAACCACAACATTACTTTTGACAAGTTTTATCTTTTCTGGATCATAGAATTTGTCCCCTTTGCTGCTTGCCACCTGGGGCTTCCTTACCAGAACCCACTGCCCTGTTCTCCAGGCCTTGCTTCTGGCACCCCACTTTCTGTCGTAAGTGTCTTTGTAAACCTTTTGCTGTCTCACCACCCTTTCTCCGACTTCCTCAGCATCAAAGGTGATCATCTTGTTCTTGAACAACTAACTGGGGGAGAGCTTGGATCCCACCTTTCTTCCCCTCAACATTTCAAATGGAGACAATCCTGTGGTTGCATTGGGGGTAGTGTGGTAAGACCATAACATGTCTCTCACAGTGCTCTCTATGGGTTTCCCTGAGGCCAGCGCCAACTGAATGGACTCTTTAAGCATTTTGTTAGCCCTTTTAACTTTGCCGTTGGCCTTGGGGCAATACAAAGGCGTGCGCACATGTGAGATGGAAAGATCTTTTAGAAAGTCTCTCATTTATTCCGACACGAATTGTACACCATTGTCGGTGATGAGAGTGTTGGGGATACCCTCCCTGGAGAATACCTCAGATAGGAAATCAGTGAGGGTCTTAGTATTGATGGTACTAACAAATTTGTGTGATATCCAGTGTGAGAAATAGTCTATGAGGACAATAAGGTACTTGGTCTGGGAACCCATGGCCTGTAAAGGTCCCGCAATGTCCAACCCCAATTTGTTCCACGGAACAGTAGGTACTTCTACGGGAATGAGAGGGGAATGTCTAGTACATTTGGTTTTGTCACTAAGACTGCATGCCCGACAGTCTCTGACCTTTTCTTCCATGCGTTGATCCATTAGGGGAAACCAATAATCAGATCGGAGTTTAGCTTTACAGAGACTCCTCCCCAAATGCCCCTCATGAGTCAAATCCAATATCTGGTCCCTAAGGCCTTCAGGAGGGACAATTTTGCCTGTCTTCAATACCAAATCCCTTTCTAAGGATAATTCATCCCTAACATTCCAGAAGCACTGTAGTTCCTCTGGTAGATCCCTATATCTGTGTGGCCATCCATTGATAATAAATCGTTTGACGGCTTTGAGCTCACCATCTTGATCAGAACTGGATTCCCACTGACTCTGTATCAATGCAGGTACTCTAACTTCCAAAATGGCATCCTCCAAAAGCTCACAACCCTCCTCCTTGGCCACAGGAGCCCTAGACAAGTAATCTGCAGCACTGTTCTTGCATCCAGGCACATATGTTATTCTGAAATTGACAGTTTGGAGCCCCAGGACCCACTTGGCTATGCGGGGCGTGGTGTTTTCTATTTCTTTTTTTGAAAACAGGGACAGTAAGGGTTTATGATCTGTCCTAAGCTCAAATGGTAAGCCCCACATGTAAACTTTAAAGTGGCTGATGGCCCAGTAACAAGCCAGTGCCTCCTTCTCTACTGTGGAGTAATTGGCTTCCGGACCAGTAAGTGTCCTGGAGGCGAACGCTACAATTCTCTCTCTGTTGTCAATTCTTTGTGACAGGGTGGCTCCTATACCCTTGTTGCTGGCATCAGTGGTAATAAAAGTACCCCTTTCCACACTGAAATTACCAATGTGAGGCGCATTAGCAATCAAACTCTTTATCCACTCAAACGCAGCATCATGCTCCCTCTCCCATTCAAACTCTTCCCCTTTCTTAAGTAGGTTTCTGAGTGGTTGGGTGAGGATGGAGAAATTCTTTATGTACTTGGACATATATTCAGCCAGTCCCAGGAAGGACTTGATCTCCTCTTTGGATGTAGGTTTGGGGGCTCTACATACTGCTTCCACCAAATCTGCTCTGGGTTTTATTCCCTCCTCTGAAATGGTGTGAGCTAAGTAGTCCACTGAAGTTACACCCAGCTTACACTGGCTTTCCTTGGTGGTAAAACCTGTTTCCTTTAGTTTTCTCAAAACCTTTCTAAGATTGTAATTGTGTTCACTTTCACTGGACTCATATATCAGTACATCATCTTGAAAGCACAAAGTCTTAACACACTCCTTCAATATGTGCTGCATTATTCTTTGGAATGCAGCAGTTGCCAGTCCAAATGGCATTCGCAAAAATGTAAAGTTACCAAATGGGGTGGTGAATGCAGTCAACATTTGGGAGTCCTGATGTAGAGTGACCTGGTGGTACGCCGATGATAAGTCAAAAACAATGAAAGTACTTGGTGCCCTGTATGGTACTTAACATCTCGTGTATCCTGGGTAAGGGATGCCTGTCCACCCAGATGTTGGCATTAAGGTCCCTTAAGTCTACACAGAGACAAATGTTTTTTCCATTGTCCTTGGTGGTAAGAACTATGGGTGCCAGCCACTCTGAGCTCTCAATTTCTTTTATCACCCCTTGTTGTACTAGTTTGTGCAACTCAGCTTTTCAAGGTTCTCTCATGATGAGAGGAATTGATCTGGTTCTGTGAACCGCAGGGACAGCTCCCTCTTTGAGGGTAATCTTGTGCACGCAATTTTTTAATCTCCCCAACTGCTCAGTGAACACCTCTGGGAATTCTTTGGCGATGTTGCTGCCTACCTCTGATGGCTCAACTAGTAGCACTTGATCAATGTTGTTGGGATCGAGAGTGATGCCAAGTTCCTTTTGGTGTTTCCACCCCAATAAACTGGAGCCTTTCTTTGTGATGTATACCTTTCCTACAGTGTGCCTACCCTTGAAGCTTATTCTCATTCTTACCATGCCCACTAAAGGAATTGGTTCTCTGTTGTACCCACCAGGGTGGATGTCTGCAGCCTCCACTACAAGATTATGTGTGCTGAACATTTTCTCAAACAGTTTCTCTTCTATAAGTGTATACGGTGAGCATGAGTCAGCGAACACTTGGATATTGACACCCTCAAGAGTTATCTCACAAGTGGGGTATTGTACTGGTTCTTCCACATCCACTTGATTCATTTGAAACACAAAGTCTTTGTTCTCCTCACCTTTGGGATCTGGACCATTTAAGAAGTGTACTCTTTCACTTGCTGTTTTGCACACCTTGGCGAAGTGGCCCCTTTTATTACATTTCCTGCATACCACATTTCTAGCTGGGCACCTCAAATTATTCGCCAGGTGATTATGGTTACCACACGTGTAGCAGCGAACATTTTCCTGCTTGTTGCGGTGAACCTCTTTTTTACTTTCACTGATCTTGCACACAGCGTCTTCACTAACAAGGATTTTTACCTCCTCTTTCTCTTTGTCCACAACTGTCACCTTTTTCATCTCTCTGATGCATGATGCTGTATGTTCTATGCCTTTGGCTCTGCTAATGACTTCAGTTAAATCAGGGTTTCTGGTAAGCAGTTCCTCCTGTATTTTTTATCATTAGTGCATCTGACAATCTGGTCCCTTATAAGGGAATCCGTAAGGGTGCCAAATTCACAGGTAGCTGACATTCCCCTTAAAACAGCTATGTACGCTGATACTCTCTCCTCTTTCCCTTGGGCCCTTTTGAAAAATGTATGCCTCTCTAAGACTACATTGATTTTTTCCCTTAAGTGTGTGTCCAATTTTCTTAATGTATAATCATATACATCTTCCTCTCCTTCCTCTCCCTCTAACTCTTCGTCAACATCTCTTCCTGTTATATCCTCATACACCCTTCTTTCTTGAATACCCAAGTTGTGCAGTAAGATGTGTTGCTTCCTTACAGACGGGAAATTCACTCCCCCTATGGCTATGAGGTAGGATTTGAAAATCCCTAGCCACCTACGCCAAGGTATGTCGGTTCACCTGATTCATTAAGAAAAGGCGGGGGATGGCTCATGCTTGCTGCTGCCATGGTGAGTAACAATGCTTAACCGAAGATGAATAAAAAACAAGAACCAAATACCCAGAAACACTACTTCTACACAGTGAATGTTTGCCCACAAACACAGTACCTGTTGAAAAAATTGGGTTAGTATGAATATGCACTTAAATACCCTATAATAGGCTGTAGAGCACAAAGATTTAAATTTAAAAAAAAATGCTGTTCAATGCGATGTACTACGTGGTGAAGCTGAAAGAATGAGGAGAACAAAAACGAAGTCCTCTTTCTATGGCCACAATCAAAAGAGTCACTTCCTGAAGAAAGTTCCTGTCAGGAAAAACTTGAGGCACCACCCAGGAAAGCTGAGGCAGCTGGAAATCTTTGGGTGAGGCGCAGTTCACGGATCCTGAAGAGGAAAATCGAGGCTTGCAAGCCGATCACGCCATGAAGCACACGTCGTCACACCGTGTGAGAGAAATACACTGCAGGCGTGCGCACGTTGACTGGAACTCTTGCTTAGCCTTCGGAGCACAGTCGGGAAGCTGATAAGAGCAAAAACAGAAAGAGGCCAAAGACGGTGCAGTCCGCAATGAAGGCACGCTGTTGGAAGGCTGCCTCAGAGGTGTCTGTCAGGATTCCCTACAAGCGGATAGGAACAGGCTGAGGTGAATGGCAGGCGGTGAACGTGGATGCCGGGGTGCACAGGCAACAAAGCAGACCGGAGACCAAAGTCACTACGCAGGAGTAGGAGGGCAAACACAGGAGTGGCGCTATCGATGAACCTCAGGGGGGTCTGAGATGAGCGTTCCCCCAAATGAGCTCAGTGGGAACGATGTAGGAGTCTGAGCCCACCCTGACAGTGGAACAGCACCAGGGAGTCCAGAAAAAGATGCGCAGGAGGTGACGGGGACCGGCACAGTAACCCCACGGCACTACAGGGAGAGGCAGCAGAAACAGAGGTGGAAGGGGAATGGACACCCTTCACTAATATATGGAAGATGAAGAGCAATGCAGCAGAAGCAAGCTAGCAGCTGCCTGAAGAGAAGCGTGGAAATGCTGGACGCAGGAACTCCCGAACAGTGGAGATACGAAATTGACTCACCCCTGCCTCAAGGAAACACCGCAAATGGCTTATGTCCAGCGCGTTGAAGCAAACGAGCACTCAAATTGTATCGCATGAACAGCTCCTGGGACTGGCAAGGTAATTCAACAGGGTGGAGGCGCAACGCTGTCCCTGTCACAGCATCCCACGCTCGTCGCCAAAATGAGGTAACTGAAGACGCCAGAAGGTAAAGTAAACTTCTTTATTTCGGGTAGAAAGTAAACACCTCCAATTGCCAGTCCCGCAGGTCACAGTCTGACAGGACGGCCAACATTCTAAACAGCCTCTAACTGAGGATTCTTTTTGTGTTGAAATTTTTTATTGAGCTTTACAAGATAATACAATACATGTTGAAAACAAAAGGAAGAAAATAGTAATACATTGTTAGTAAATACTCAACTGTAGCTAATGAATACAAGCGAATAAGTATGAAATGCATAAATAGGCATATGATAAATAGATCATTAAATATGAGATTGATAAAACGCATATCATTAATTGATGGAATATAAATAGATTAAATATAAAAATGAGACTATGACTAAACGTTAAAGCCTTATAATAATAGTAGAAAAATGCATTATCGTAAAAAAATACTCATCTAACGAAGGTTTAAGGCACAATAAATTAAAACACTGATCAAAATAACATAAAAGGGAAAAGGGGGAAAAGGAAAGAAGGGAGAAGAAAAAGAGCTTGAGAAATCATATGAAAAAGGAAGTGGGGCCAGAGTACATAGAAAAAGGAAGATATAATAGTAATGGAGGAAGAGTAATAGAAGGTGAATATAGGAATTAAGAGAAGTAAAGCGAGTAATAATAAGGAGAATTAAGTTGACAAGAAAGACAAGTAATGGATTAATGTGTTTGACTAGAAATATTGGGGGAAGTAGGGGGGTCAACAATATCATCAGCTTTGGCTTTAAGGAAGGACAACCAGGTCTGTGAAAATAAATCAACTTGATCCTGGAGATTGTAAATCACTCGTTCATATGAGGCCGTCTGTATCATTGCTACTAACCATTCTTCCTGAGAGGGTGGGGATGATGACTTCCAATGACGTAGAATACAAATTTTAGCTGTAGCTAATGCAGTGTGGAAGAGGCGATGTTGTGGTTTAGAGAGCTTTGGAGAATGACGCAGATCATGTAAAAGAATATTGGCAGATGTGAGTGGTAGACGTAAGGGCATTGTGGTATGTAATATTTAACCAACATAGTTCCAAAAAGGATGAATTCTTGGACACTCACAAATAATATGAGTTGTATCACAACCAGAGGTGGAACACCTCCAACATTGATTGTGTGGAAGTAAACCAGCTTTATGCAGTTTGACCGGTGACCAGTGTCAGTCATGGAGAATTTTAAACAGACAATATTTAAGCCTTGCTTCCCGTACTCCTTTATGCATACCTTCTAATATCTGATCCCATTCATCAGCTGTAAAGGAAGTCGATAAACGGAGTTGCCATTTATGTTGAATATTGTGAGAAAGGCTTTGCGAAAAGAGATGGAGCGTAAAGATTTTGTAAAGGCCAGAAGTTACTCCCTTATGCTTCCCCCACATACTCAAGTAAGATAACACCGGAGATGTTTGAAGCAACCAAGGGGGCGATCCCAAATGCTTCTTCAGACATTTTTGAAGTTGAAGATATTTGATAGAATGTTGTATAGGAAGATCAAATTCCTCTCTCAATTGTGGGAAGGGTTTGAATTCTCCATTATGAAGAAGCTGATCTGGAGAGTGGATGCCTGCTGCTTGCCACAGAGGGCAAGATAGCATAGGACCATTAATACGTATACCTGAATTATTCCACAGGGGAGCCTTAACATGAATACGTGCATTTGAACCCAGTAAACGATGCCCTCTTTGCCAAGATTTATGCATAGCAGACAAAATCGGGTTTTTAGGATCAGAGCGACTAGTGCCACTGCCATACAATAGAGAAAGACCTGAATCCACAGATAATAAATAACGCTCTATATAAACCCATTGTGGGATGTCTTTTAGCCCTGGCAAGAAATAAGAGAATTGAGAAATATGCAGCGCTAGGTAATAGTGTTCAATGGATGGGAGACCCATTCCTCCATACAATTGATGGGCTTTTAATTTTGCCATTGCAAGGCGAGGCCTAGATGAACCCCAGATGAAGGTCTTAATTTTGGAATCAATTGATCGGAGCATAGATAAAGGGATCTGAAGGGGGAGCATGCCTAAAATGTAGATGAAACATGGAAGAGTGACCATTTTGACAGCTTGAACTCTACCCCAAAAAGATAGCCCCAAGATTTTCCATTTGTCAAAGTCACGTTGCATTTGAGAAATCAAAGGAGTTAAATTATCAGTGACCATGTTGTCCAAGCCTTTCTTGACTAAAATTCCTAGGTACTTAAGACGTGAAGACTGCCAATGAAAAGGAAAACCATCTATAGCTGCCTTTGTGGTTCCATCAGAGATGGGTAAAGCTTCACTCTTGTCCCAGTTGATTTTATAACGTGAAAAGGAAGAGAAGTCATCAATAATTTTAAGAAGGGACGGAAGGGAATGGGGAAGATTTGTAAGGGTAAGCAGGATATCATCTGCATATAAGTAGATTTTAGAATGTCCAATTAGGAGAGGGACACCTGTGATTTCAACAGATTGGCGAATTGTGCCAGCCAGTGGCTCCATTGCCAGAAGGAAAAGAAGGGGCGATAGGGGGCATCCCTGACGCGTTCCTCTCCGAATCGGAAACATATCAGATTTTTAAAAAACGCAATTCACCTGAGCAGAGGGATTGTCATACAGCAAGCGTACTTTGGTGATAAATTGATCGCCTAACCCAAATCGTTGCATCATGGTAAAGAGGTATTCCCACTCAATACGATCAAACGCTTTTTCTGCGTCAAGTGAGAGGGCTAATGCATCCTCTGAAAGATGTTTGGCAGACCACAATGTATGGGCTAATGTGCGGAGATGATTCCGAGAAGAACGACCCGGAACGAAGCCCACCTGAGTGTGGTGTATTAGGGAAGGTAAGACTTTACGGAGGCGAGACGCTAGGATGCTGGCTAAAATTTTGATATCACAATTTAATAAGGAGATGGGATGATAACTACTGCATAGCAGAGGATCCTTTCCAGGTTTGGGTAACACGGCTATAACTGCCTTGTTAGAAAGCGGTCCCAGTGAGGACTCATTATCCGCCTCCTTAAATGCAGCATGTAATGTGTCAATAACATTATGCCCTGTCCATCGGTAATATTCAGCAGGGAATCCGTCCTCTCCAGGAGCTTTGTGGTAAGGCAGGGCAGATATTGCTCTAGAAATCTCATCCCTAGTGATTTCGCCTGCAAGCAAGGCTCTACCCTCATCAGAAAGACAGGGAAGATCCACCCCTGTAAGAAAGGAAGACATCTTTTCTAAATCTATTTGATTGCCTGGGATATAAAGGGATTGGTAAAAGGAGGCAAATTCATTAACAATCTCTTGTGGTCTTGTGAGTATGTCGCCGTGCGAAGATCGAATAGCTGGAATGGCCATGGCTGCCTCTCTTTGACGTAACTGTGCAGCCAACAATCTTCCTGCCTTCTCTCCCTGTTCGTAATGTCGTCCCTTCATTCTCTGCAGAGCATACTCCACTTTAGAAGTAAAAAGATTGTTTAAAGCCATTCGTGCTTGCTCTAATGATTTGCGGTTTTGTAAGGTTGGGGTAGGGGTGTATAATTGAGAAAAAGTATGAATGTCACTTTCCAGCTCTGTTTGTCGCGCAACAATCTGTTTATTAGCAAGCGCTGCGTCACGCATTAACTGACCCCTGATAGTGGCTTTAGCCGCAGCCCAGACAGTCCTACTGGAAGTTACAGAACCTTTGTTAATGGAAAGATAATCTTGAAGATGTGATTGCAGTTGGCGTTTACCCTCAGGAGTTCTGTGTCGTTGAATGTTCATACGCCAGGGTTTGCGCCCTGGCCGCGAGAGTCCAAGATCTAGAGACAGAAGAACAGGGGAGTGATCAGATAAGGCTGCTTCTAGAATGCGAGACTCTGTGATCAATTGGACCGCTCTATGTGATGTTAAAAAATAATCTAAACGAGAAAATGTGCCATGAATGGGAGAAAAGAATGTGTATTCTGTGTCTGTTGGGTGACTGAGACGCCAATGATCAACTAATCCATTATCTGAAATTATATCGTCTAAGATGGCTCTGTCTGCCGCATTACCTTTATCTAACAGACCTGTTTTGTCTAGGATTGGGTCTCGCACCAAGTTCCAATCCCCACCAATGAGATATTGTGAGGCATTAATTTCTGTTAGTAGGCGGTTCAATTGGAGGAAGAATGATTTTTTAGTTCCTGTTGGAGCGTAAATCGATCCCAAACAAATGTGAGAATTGCCAATACGTAGCTTAGCGAATACATAGCGACCGTCAGGATCTGACCATGTTTTGGAGACTGTGACAGGGAGCGATTTGCGAATAAGGATCGCAACACCACATTTACGGATAGGAGCAGTTTCTGTGTGTTCACCTCTTTGAATGCTGCTGTGGATAACCTTCCCCACCCAATCCCTGCAGAGTTTATCAGATTCTAGCGCATCTAGATGAGTTTCTTGCAATAATGCCACATCAACATGTTTGGATTGAAGATAAGAAAGTACTTTTTTCCTTTGTATGTAATGGGTGAGTCCATGAACATTCCATCTAATGGTACACAGGAAGTGAGTATTCGTCATGCTGAAACAGTATCACAATGGATCAAAATGTCCAACTCAAAGAATTTGCAGAAAAAAGTAAGCAGTGGATTTAAGAAAAATACAGTAAGAGAAGAGAAAGTAATATAGCAAAAAGACTACTCTGGCTTACCGCAGACACATCAGGAGAGGAGGGAGGGTATAAAATCAAGCTAAAATAGAAGAGAGAGTAAAGAGAGTCAATGCTAAGTGTGGGGAGGTGGGAAAAGAAAAAATCTCAAGACTTTAGCCGCGGGTCTGGGCTCACTGGAGCACCACCGCGGGTAGGAACCCCATCAAGGGGGTTAATACTAGGTGAGGACTATGTAATAAGATAAAGAAAAAATTACTATAAATTTGACAACTATGAATAACATATAGTGAACAATTAATATAGTAAAAGTATTAGGAAAAAGGCGAATATTAATCTATATATAAATAGAATCGGGGAAATAAAGGGATATATCTATAGAAGGATGAGATTTATTCTAATAAAATATATAAATATATATTAAAAGATGTATAGGTACAATTAATGCATAATTATAGACACAAAATGCTTAATATTCAACTGATAACTTACAACTGTAAATACGATATGCTCATCAATAAAGACATTAAATTAGAAAAAGTGATATAATCTTAGAGATGAATAGAAATAGAAAATGAATAGGAAAAAGTGAAGGAAAAGAATAAGAGTAGCTGAGTAGAAAAGAAAAATTAATAAGATAGATAGTGAGACACCTGATAAGTGTAAATTCAATAACAGATGAGCATGAGCACAGCGAAAGCCTAGAATAGAGAGAAAAGTGATCAAAATATATAACCATAAATAATAGAGAGATAGCAAGTACGTTATGTACTAAAATAATGACATAAACTTAAATATGAAGATAGATATAAATATTGTTTAAGAAATAGTGAAAAGGGTAAAAATACATTAATTAATACATTGATTAATACATTAATATGGATATTATCTAATATATATTAAATATTAACAGCCTACTGAACAGTAACTCATTTAAAGGGAATGGATCAAAGCTAATAAGATTTCAAAGGATATAGTGAATCCTCTATAGTTGCCAATTATAAAAAAGAGTAAATAGATTGCATATTGGAAACTAACCAATAAATAAATAAATAAATCAGGGCACTAAATATCAGGTATATTAGATATTATGCAAGGCAAAAATCTGACAATACAATGCAACAAATGGTCCATAATAAGTACTCCCAGGATCATTTTAAATTGAGAAACAATTATGTAGATAAAGGAGAAATTCCCCATTTACAGGAGGTAGGCTCTAAAGGAGAGTGGATATATTGCATATTGGAAGTTAGACAACAAATCAGAAAATTGCATATCATGTAGAATAGATATTGTAATAAATAACAGATATTTTGCAGTCCTATCATCATACTAAGTTGAGAAGCAATGTCTAACTCGTCACTGACCACTTCCTCTGCAGTATCAGAAGCCACTATGGATCGTATTCTGCAGGAAATATCAGCTGTTAGCTGTCGTTTGACAGATATGGACATTAATATTTCTTCTCTTGCAGTAGAGACCAAATCTATTCGAACAGAGATGGTTCAATTTAACACTAAGGCAGATGAACTTGACCAACGCCTATTAGTGGTAGAATCCAAACTTGCCTCCACACAAAACAAAGAGCCGGATCTCCTGTTTCTTCGTAGTAAGCTAGTGGATCTAGAGGACCGCAGTCGAAGAGATAACATCAGTTTTTTTGGCTTTCCTGAAAACATTGAAGGTCAGAATGCCAGACTCTTCCTATGCAATGTCCTTCCTAAGCTTTTGGGTCTTCCCTTCAGTCCATCACTTGAAATTCAACATGCTCATCGAATCGGTGCTCTGCGCACTGCCTCGGATTCTCGACCACGACCCATCATTGCTTGTTTCTTGAGGCATGAACAAGTGAGGCGAACATTATCAGCAGCATGTGCACAAGGTTCATACATCTATAATGGCCATGAAATCCGCATTGCAGCTGACTTTTCCAGAGAAACTAACTGGGGATTCTAAGCAAGGGGAGAAAGGTTGGGGGGGGGAATAAGGAGAGTGGGAGAGACCATGTAGGATACAACAGACAGGTTTGACCTAACAAAATTTGAGGGATACACACTTTATCGCGCCTGGTTCCTACTGGGTAGATAAAGTCCGCACACCTTGGAATTTAGACCTACAGGGGGTTGCACTGGGAGCAGAATTTTCCAACACAATCATAATCAGGCCCCTATGTTTCTTATTTTGCTGCAGTGCATAAGTAACTGTGAAAGGGAGACGCAGATTGAAGACAGAGAGTGTTGCCTAACCTAGTGAAAAATAAAAAAATCTGTAATCTGCTTCAGCCATGTTTTCTTGCTCAGGCTAATGATGCCCACGGGATGTGCCAGTCTCTGACATTGACCCTATTGTGCATCTCCAGGACAATGGAGAGGCAAAGTGTCAGCCTGCTACCCTGCTACTCGCTAGCAAGGCATCCGGCCAGTCCCAAGCCTGGGTGAGCTTGAGCATAAAGCATGAGAGTCATTTCGTTGTGTGAGAACCAGATTTTCTACATAACACAAGGGAACGTCAAGCACTGAGTAACAAAGATGGAGCATGCGTCAGAGAAGAGGAAGGGTGGCATTGAGAACCAACAGGCGCTTAGGTTTCTCCTTGAGGGCATCGCTGTTATCTAAGTCCAGACTCTAAATTGTATGTAGCCCAGCCACGGCCCGTGCAGGTAAGAGCGGTGAGGCGGTGGGGCCGGATGGAGCGGGATTTCGACAAACGACATCATGGGGAAATGAATTTTTTATTTCATTTTCCCTCGTCATCGTCCGTCGAAATCCCCCCACCCGGCCCCACCGCTCTTACCTTCACGGACCGTGGCTGATGTAGCCTAAGACATAGTTCCGCTGTCTGTTGCCAAAGTCTTTAAGTTTTGTGTCGCCTGAGTGATAGCTCTGCTGTCTCAAGCGGGCACCTTCAAGACCTGTATAATTTGTGAGAAAAGTTCTACAGTAGACAGCCAAAGCCTACAGCTGTGTGCCACTGGAGCGGCTGCTAGGACACAAACTGCAACGTCTGTGGAAGCATCTATAAGTGAACACGATCCAGATAAGTGTAACCTGATGGATATTTAGATGAGGTCCTGCATTTTCCCCATGAGTGTGGGCAACAGGTGAAGCAAGCATTGAGAGCAGATAACCAGGTGCAACGTGAATGATGCTCAATGGACGACTTTCTATCTCTCTCTCGCTCTATCTCTCATTCTCTCACTGTTTTTCTGATGCTTCTCTTTCTCTTTGTATCTCATGTCAGCTGATTGTGTATGAAAGTTAAACAGGTGTCAGAAGTTGGGCATTTGGTCATTTAAGGTGGAAGTTCAGGAATTAAATCCCAGCACACGTTGCTAATACTTAATTACGTACAATACTAGAAGTAGTGCTGTCTGAACATTTTAAGAGAGAGAGACACACTTTACTCAGAAATGAGATATTTGCATACCCACAGTCCTCTGCAGACCATGATACTTTGGCTTTCACTTCCATATAAACAAACTCTTACATACATTTCTTTTCCGTTACGTAGGTATTCTCTTTAATTCCATTCAGAGACAGGGCAGGGGCTGCTTTACTGCTCCCTTGTGAATGCTTAGAAACTTTGGTGCTCAATTCTTTGTAAATGTCCTTCTCTGTGTAAAGCAGGTCTTGTTTTTGGATTGCACAAACGTCATTTCCTGGGCTGATTATTAGTCTACCTCGGAAACAAGGAGTAAAGTCATTACTTTCACTCATCACCGGAGGAGGGAGAAATGAAGAGATGGTGAGAGGAGTGCTGATGGTCTGAAATGAATATAACAAAACAAGAAGAGGGAGTATCCCTAGGACAAACGACGTCCTCGTGAATTAGAGAGATGGAGAGAGATAGTATGGGAAAAAGTATTTCCTTATATAAAGAAACCCCTCACTCACCAACCTAGTTGGTGACATGCTTCATCATTGGGGTCCACCCAAGTAGCCGAATGCCACTCGGGTGTGCTTCAACGCCTGAACTACAGCGGAGCTGGGTTTTTTAAAACAGTGTGAAAATAGTGTGAGTGAGTGAATTAAAAATGTATTTATTGTTCTCCCTAA
The DNA here is from genome assembly GCA_963921515.1 of Calotriton arnoldi. Taxonomy (NCBI): domain Eukaryota; kingdom Metazoa; phylum Chordata; class Amphibia; order Caudata; family Salamandridae; genus Calotriton; species Calotriton arnoldi. The sequence continues at coordinate 2,789,861 of CAWUFW010000313.1, read as the reverse complement.
GTTTTTATTTGGAGCAATAAGAAAAGATTAAAACCAAGTGTGATACTTAAGATGGCTAGATTGACCAAAAAGTATCAGTGTTTTGAGTGAGAAAATTGTCGGTCAACATGTTTCAACCTATCCGTGGTAATACAAGGTTTTCGTCAGGACCAAGTGTTAGAACCGGGAGGTCTGCGCACGCTAAGGCGCACCCGTCCCTGGTTCAGCAATTAGCCAGACCGTGTACTTACGGTGAGGCAACCTTACAGCGTTCTGTGTAAAGGAAAAAAAAAATTAGGAAACTATATGCAGTTACGCCCCATGGAGACTGTGAGGGGGGGGCTGGTTATAGTTCCATTATGCTATAACTTCAGAGCCCGCCGTGGAACCTGCCAAAGACCCACACGGAATCCCGAGGTGGGTCTTTGGCAGGTTCCACGGCGGGCTCTGAAGTTATAGCATAATGGAATCTATAACCAGCCCCCCTCACAGTCTCCATGGGCGTAACTGCATATAGTTTCCTAATTTTTTTTTTCCTCTACACAGAACGCTGTAAGGTTGCCTCACCGTAAGTACACAGTCTGGCTAATTGCTGAACCAGGGACGGGTGCGCCTTAGCGTGCGCAGACCTCCCGGTTCTAACACTTGGTCCTGACGAAAACCTTGTATTACCACGGATAGGTTGCAACATGTTGACTGACAATTTTCTCACTCAAAACACTGATACTTTTTGGTCAATCTAGCCATCTTAAGTATCACACTTGGTTTTAATCTTGTCTTATTGCTCCAAATAAAAACTTAGGGAGAACAATAAAGACATTTTTAATTCACTCACTCCCACTATTTTCACACTGTTTTAAAAAAACCAGCTCCGCTGTAGTTCAGGCGTTGAAGCACACCCGAGTGGCATTCGGCTACTTGGGTGGACCCCAATGATGAAGCATGTCACCAACTAGGTTGGTGAGTGAGGGGTTTCTTTAAATAAGGAAATACCTTTTCCCATACTATCTCTCTCCATCTCTCTAATTCACGAGGACGTCGTTTGTCCTAGGGATACTCCCTCTTCTTGTTTTGTTATATTGACCCTAGGGGACTGGGAGTTTGTTCCCAACTCTAAAACCCTTACTCTCCCTTTGTTTAACGGAGGTCTGAAATGAATGCCTGCAGCGCACACTCAGGGATATTATCATTCATATATCTCACTTGACGCCCAAGAACCAATGCGGAGTCGCGAGAAGAGAGGAGTCAGGAAGGTTCTCCATCACCTGAGAAGTGATTACAAGTGTGGGATGGAGCTGTGGAGTGAGGATGAGGGGGGTGGATAAGAAGGAAGGAGGCAGGAGATGAGAGTCAAGGAAGAGGAGTGTGCTGTCAGGATTGAAGAGTGACAGCAAGTATGAGGAGTGAGAACCAAGGAGACAGGAGTGAGGAATGAGTAGTGAGATTTGGGGGAGAGGAGTGAAGAGCAAGGAATGAAGAATGAGGAATGTGGTATAAAGTGCAAAGAGTGAAAAGGAAGGGAGAAGAATAGCGAGAGATAAGTGAAGAATGAGAAATTAACAGTGAAAAGAAGTTATGGGCAGAAAAGGGTAAGAAATAAGCAGTGGTTGGATGAGAAGTGCAGAAAGAATAGAGCAGGGTAAGGATGAGAAATGAAAATGAGTCATGACGGGTCCGAGGTGAGGAGTAAAGAGTGATGGATAAAAAGTGCAGAAAGAGGAATGAGGAACATCGGTTGAAGATAGAGGGACGAGGAGTGAGGATGAGGTCTGAAGTCTTAGAAGTGGAGGGCTGGGTAGTGAGCTGTGAGGAGTGAGAGAGGAGAAGAGATGGGTGTGGGTTTTGGAATGAGGTATGAGGAACGAAGGACAAGGGCTGAGAAACGAACAATTAGGAATATGTGGTGAAGCATTATGGAATGAAAAGTAAGAGATGAGAAGTGAGAAATGATGAACAACAACTAGGGAGTGATGTGCGTGGAATGAGATCGAAGTGAGGAGGAATGAGTAGGGGAAGATGAAGATGGTAGACTAAGAATGAAGGACTAAACCTCTAGCATGCGATGAACTACAGACTGGGTAGAGAAAATCTCTCTGTATGCGGACGACATTCTACTATATTTCGCCGAGCCGGAACCTTCCATTGACGGGATAATGCAGTTCATACAAATGTTTGGGAGGTACAGTGGATTTATTATAAACTGGTCAAAATCAGTTATTTGTCTACTTATGAACTGGGAGCCACCCCAACCGATCAGGGGTGACCTGCAGATCTCTTGGCATGGTTTTTGATGCCTAGATCTTTATATAATCCGATCCCCTAATGACTTCCTTGGAGGCCATCTTTATGGCATACTGGAGAAATTCCGCCCAAAAATGTGTGTTCAGGGTTGAGAAGTTAGGGTTGAGAAGTGAGGAATGAGAGGTGAATGAGGAGGGAGAGATGGATAACAGTTATTGATGAGGGATAAACACCGAGGTGTGTGGTATGTGGAGTTTCTAATGAAGAATGAGAACTGAGCGACAAGGAGGGAGGGATGCAGAGTGCCTAATGAGGAAAGGAGAGTAGGAGTAAGGAATGACTGTCTTCCACTACTGTGCACAGCCTGAGAGACAGTTTTGTGGCTTCCACTTGCTTCTCCTTGCCAGAGACCCAGCACCCACCTGTGCAGGCTTGGCAGAGGGGCAGAGAATGATAGTGCAGGAGGGCACGTAGGGCGACTATGTGAGGTCAGTCACACTGCCAGGTAGAACCTTGGCCTCTCCTGTTCTCACCTTTTTCAAGTTAGAAAGCCCAGAGGTCCTCTCACTTACAGCAAGCACTTCATAAAAAGGATTGAGCACAGATGGCGAGTTTTTCTGTTGTACCTGTAGCAGATATGTTGGATGAGGGGCCTTTCGGCGACACCAATGACTGTCGATGGTTACAACAACAAAGGCATCAAGTCAGCGGTCTGTCCTGGTGAGAATGGGCAGGATAATGCGCAGGAATGTTGGTCAGTGATGGCAGGGTGAGAAGGACAAGCTACACTGATCAAATCTTGAGTCTTGCTGAAGAGGTTGCCATATTCTCTATCTCTGCTCCACTACCTGTGTTTTTCCATCGTACCCGGCTGCCGCCAGCCGCTCGCGCATTGTGCTGACTCTTGTGTGTACCAGTGAGGAGAGCCTGGCAGGTAATTAGCGGAGGTGAGATGAGCTTTCTGCATCTATTTATGGCTCGCCAGGTGTTTATTCTTCTGCACCAGTGCTGGCATATCTAATTCCCACATCTGACTGGCACGTGCCCCCTGGATCTGTGTCAGGCACAGAACTGAGGGCTTCGCATAGAGGGAGCGGCTTATGTTTGGCTGGGCTGGCCAGGCCTCAGCATAGGTTGTGATAGAGGCACAGCCCAGCGTGACTTGGCCACAAAAGTCAATTTTTTTCAAACAAGCTGCCGAGCACATCACTTGATGCTGCTTTTTAACCATGGCAGTGGGAGCACTTAATTATATATAGGCCAAGGGTGCCATCTGTGCTTGAAATGGAAAAATAGAATTGCAGGTACCCTGCACCAGGGTACCCGTTTGTTTCAGAGAAGTGCCGGTACTCTCCAATTAAAGCTATTACGTCTCTCTTGAGAAGTGCAGGTAACCTCCCTCTCAAAATAAAACAAGCATTTGCAATGCAATAGGTCTCACATTTAGGCGAGTTTAAGCTATTGGCATTGTAAATGACAATGCCTTTTATTTATGTTTTCAAAACGAAAACAAAAATAAAATGCATTGTCATTTGCCATGTCTATAGCTCAAACTCGCGTAAATGCGAGACCTATTGCATTGCAAATGCTTGTTTATCTTATGCAACTAACATCCATTGACAAAGCCAATAGTCCTGCCTTGTTGTAGGTGTAATGTTACTTGTTGTATTTTATATCTGGACGCAATGACAGAAGCAGCAAAATACCAGTCGGGTGGCACACTATGCTAAGCACAGATTTTTAGCATAAGTGTTTTTAAGCCACGCCCTTAATTACATCTGCTCTGATGTGAACTGATGCCGAGGCTGTGATGGTTCCAGCCCTGTGCTCCAATCTGTGTTACTCCAGCTGGACGGCGCGTGCTCAAGTCCTCAAGGTCAGGTTTATTTCTAATGTGCCAAGTTAATTAAAAACGTTACACCATTAGTACATCGGGACAATAATAACATTGTGGAAGTACAGTGATAAATTTACATATTTACAGAGTTACCAAAATCAAATGAATTATAAATGCTTGTTCATTTAGATTAAAAAAATAAAATGCATTTTAAAGTGCAGCGTGTTCTCATTGAATGATAAATCATGAATTTAACTGCAAATAATATCAAGGACATGAGCGGGCAAACTTTTTCTTCTATGTTCGAATATTTCTGAGCGCTTTCGCACCCGGATACTGAGAGAGATGAATTCTGACTGGATTGAGTTCCTTTATAAGAGCTTGTATACTTGTCCTTCTGCGGTTTGAGCACCTGCTCATTTTTTTCGGTATTTTATAGTTCTAATTTTGGATAATATCATAAAAGGGAAAATGTTATTGCTTGTATATTAATAAAGAAATGGATATACTGGTTATTAATGTGGCACACAGCCCAAACTAAATGACTTCGCATCTGAAAAAAAGGGTGTCGCTATTATCCCGCACATAGGAGCTCACTGCAGCGAATTCTGAAGGATGAAAGACTAGTCAGCCCCGCCAGCATTTGAACGTGTAACCTGCAGTTTATGCTCCATTCTCTGCAGAGCTATTCTCTCGTCTCTCTTGAAAACCAGACATCCCCATATTTCTAACATGCTGTGTTTTTGTTGAGCTGCAACCGATGCCTTTAAAGGCACCAGAACTCTACCCAGGTTTACCTCCCCTAATGAGGCAACAGAGATGTCTTTTATGCAACTTGCAATGCGGCGACATTGATTAAAAAGGTTTGTACACTATATCGGAAATGCATTGAAGGCATGCGCTTAATGATGTCTGCACACATTTAGAACATAACGACACACTACGGGCACCCCGACCTCCCTGAACTTTAGAGGCGTTCTCTCCAACTGGTTAAAATGTATACATGTAGCGTCAAAAGCACCCGGAAACTGACCAGACCCGCTTCCCTGTCCTCCAGTTGGTAGAAGAAACTCCCCTCTCGCTTAAGTGAACACGGTTGCTGAGAGTGGTGGGCACGGGTGCTGAGAGTGGTGGGCCCGGGTGCTGAGAGTGAGTACCGGTGCCGAGAGTGAGCACGATGTCAGACTGGGCATGATACACAGACAACGCACGGCTGTGCGGCTAAGAGATGGCAGCACAGATTGTGCCAGTCTGTCAAGTGCGTCTCTGTATGGGGGTGGTGCGAGAGGCATATCACTAATTTTTTCTTTAATTTGATTTGATTTCGATTCCATCTCTTTCCCCACCCCATCACATTGATATCGCCCGGCAGAGAGAAATAACTGAAAAATGTAGCCCGTAAAATAACCCGCCGTAAATCGTTTCCCCCCTCCCCCGGCCAGCCTTCAACCGTAAAGCACGAAGATTTCGGATGTTTTTTAAAGACAAAGGTGATGGTTAGCATGCAAATGTCGCCTCTTTCAAATAAGCACATCAAACGAGTCCGCAGGGTGCGCTGTAGAACAGGGGAGGGGCCCAAGGTGCAAAGAGCTTCACTTCGCACCTCTGCAGATCCACTGGCGTCTCCTGGGCGGGTGGGGCTATTTAGGGCACTGGCCACTGGTTTCTCCCAGACAACCCGTCACTTAGTTCAGAGTAGGTATCTTTGCACTCCGGAGCAGGAGGCCGCCCACCCTGGGGAGGCGGGGCATGCAGCAGCTAAGCGCTAGGCTTAAAGTAAAAAAAATAATAATAATAAACAGAGCGCGGTGTCCCTGAAGCGGACACCGCGCTTTGAATTAAAGTTAAATAAAAAAAACACCCAGCGGTACTTCGCTACTGGCAGCCGCTATTAAAGTGAAAGCGCGCATTGCGCGCTCTGTGTACAAATAATGCCCTTCATTGTCCCACGAGTGCTGGGGGGGAGGGGGGGTTTGGCCACTATTAAAGTAAAAGTGCTCCGCATAAGTGAAAGCGCGATGCAAAAATAAACACGGGGCCGCTAAGAAAAAAAAGCTCTCGCCATTGCGCAAAGGCGGCCGCTTGTTTAAATTTGCATCGCGCTTTCACTTTAAGTGAAAGCGCGATGCAAAAATAAACACGCGGCCGCCCTTGCCAAAGGCGACGGGAAAAACATAGTACCGACATGACTAATGAAGGAGACCGTGTCACGCCGCAAGTAAAACATCCAGTCGGGATGGGCCGTCCAAAAAGGAGACAGGGCGGGAACAAAAAAGCCTCATTTTCAATCGGAGGCCAGCGTTTAGCATAAACGATGACGCCAGCCAATCAAAAAGATTGGCGTGGCTTCAATTCCACTACAGAAATGTAATCGATTACACAAGAGGCCTCGCAGAGCGAGGAGCGCATGCGCGCTCCAACGCTAGGCAAGACCTAAAAAGTGCCAGTGCTCAGTACCGGACAGTTCCAGCCCATTTAAAGTACTGGGTATCATATAATAACTAGGAGTGGGAGGGGTGGATCCCTACGCCTGTGAAATCAGGTGCAGTCAGGGATATAGCTTTACTTTTTGAACCACAATCCCTGCAACCAGCTGCCTGACCCAATGTGGGTGAAACACCAGGCTGCAGCCAGGAAACGGTGTTTAACCGCAGCTTCACAGCCCTGAGTTGCAGCGGGAAAACCCAGCGGCTGCTTTCACTGGACAGTTGCAGACGCCGAATGCTGTGGTGTCGCTCGTTTCATTCTTCCGCCATTTTGTGCAAACCGCTGTGCCTGCACTGCCCGTTGGGCGGTGCATTCAGAAGTCTTAAATGAGCGTACAAGCACAGCATTCAGTCCTCTAATTTCATTTTCCAAGTGCTCCATTTTAGGGACCTGTTGACTCTCTTCAGTTATCTACGATTGTGCGCAGTAATCGATTGTCCTGATGTTGCCCTTCTGAGCCATCAACGTAATTGGCAATTGGACCTTGCATATGTTACCATGTATGCACAACGGCTAGTACACTCACAATGCATTTACATCAATGCAAAGACATTTGTCATTACCACGCAAATCACAACAATGCATTTACATTGCATTATTTCACACATGTACACATACACACACATTTATATATTTAATACCCTAAATATATACATATACCAACATATAATGAATGTATATATAATGAATGTATATATATATAAATATTAAATAATTTTAACTACCCATTAACACTACCATTCACTGAACCCTAAAAGCGCCTTATTACCCCTTAAGACTATCCTTTCCTGATCCCTAAAATCCCCTTAACACTTCCCTTCCCGGATCCCTAAAAACTCTTTACTATCTCATAACGCTATCCTTCCGTGAACCCTAAAAACTCTTTACTATCTCATAACGCTATCCTTCCGTGAACCCTAAAAACTCTTTACTATCTCATAACGCTATCCTTCCGTGAACCCTAAAAACTCTTTACTACTCTCATAACACTATCCTTCCGTGAACCCTAAAAACTCTTTACTATCTCATAACGCTATCCTTCCATGAACCCTAAAAACTCTTTACTACTCTCATAACGCTATCCTTCCGTGAACCCTAAAAACTCTTTACTACCTCATAACGCTATCCTTCCCTGAACCTTAAAAATCCCTTACTATCACATGACGCTAACCTTCCCAGAACCCTACAAACTCTTTACTATCACATGATGCTAACCTTCCCAGAACCCTAAAAAACCATACTACCACTTAATGCTATGTTATGATCCAGAAGTAAAGAGATGAAACACAGGTGAATTTGAAGTGTTTTAATGGCTTAAATAATAAGGGTGAAAGACCACTAACCCGTCAAAGGAAGGCAACCCCCAAATGACCAGAATAGAATCCCAGGGACAGAACATCACCAGTGACATGCGAGGATTTTGATGGCAGCATCAGATTCTGAAGGAAGTGGGCAAGCATGTGAAGGCATAGACATAACTCATCCCTGTCCCTCAAAGGATAACAGAAGAGAAGAAATTAATGACCGACATGGGATGGAAGAAAAAGGGAACAGATAAAACATAGAAGAGACAATTCCCACAAAACTAACCAAAACTAACACTAGCCCAAAAGGCAAACAGTAAAAACATCACACAGCAAATATTTGATGGAATGACATAAGCTCAAAAAAGGAGACATTATATCCCCGAAAAAAGGAGGTCACTCCATAAAGTAATACAGGGGCATAACTTAAGGCCCCGCAGCTCCCGCAGTAAGGGAACGGCCCTTGGCTTCCCCGCCATGGAGGGGGCCCTCGCTCACCTATGCAGAAGCAGTGACGAGGCCAAAGAATGAAAAGTCACTCTGGGGAGCATGGAAGGCAACAATTCCGAAAATCTGTTGCCAAATATGGAGGCCGTGGGGAACAGGTGCTCTTGTGACTCTTTCTCTGTCCCTGAGCAAGAAGGGGGGTGTTAAATAGAGAGGAGAATCAAGCAGAGAAAGAGGAATGGGGAGAGAACAATGCAGAGTTGCCAATAGCGCTGAAAGCGGGAGGGCAAGTGAGTGGCAGTAAAGAGTCAGGTGAGTAAGAGAGCTCAGTGAAAGAGAGATCGGAGAGAGAATACAGACCAGAGATGACAGCGAGAGAGAGACTGGAGAAAGAGAAAAATTATAAAGAGAAGGAATAAGCTCAGAGAGGGGAAAAGTGTGAAAGCAGGGGCGAGAAAGGGGAAATAAGCAGCCATGGCCCATGCAGGTGAGAGCGGTGAGGCGGTGGGGCCGGGTTTTTGGGGGGGGATTTTGACGGATGATGACGAGGGAACATTAAATAAATAATGAATTTTCCCTCTTCATCGTCCGTTGAAATCCCCCCCTCTCCCCCCCACCCAGCCCCACCGCTCTTACCTGCACGGGCCGCAGCTGGAAATAAGGCAGTGGAAGGAAAAAAAGCAGAAGTGAATAAGAGCCAGGCCCGGTTCTAGCGGGTGGGCCAGGTGGGCCAGGCCCACCCAAGCATGAGCCTTGGCCCTGGCAGTGACGTCACGAAGGCCAGTAGTAAATGGCCATTTTCATTGAAAACGTTCCTCCGAACGTTGTTTTTCTTCCTGTTCTGGGATTTGTGTGATTGGGCCTGGGCTCTCTCTCACAGGCACCCCCAATCACGCATCTCCTTTTGGAAAGGTGGGATGTGTCCCCGCCCACCCGTGCAGGTAAAATAGGGGCATATCAAAGGGGACAAATCCTCTCTTTGGCACCGGGTAACCTTAACCGTTCTGTTGTGTGAATATTTCCTTTTCTATTCCATGCTGGAGAAAAAAAGTTTGTTTCTCCGGATTCACCTTTCCTGGCCCCTGCAGCTGCTTATCAGATCGGGCTGTGACGAGAAACCAAGCAGGTGAGAGAACGTCTGGCTATTTGTTCTTCTTTTTTAAATCATATGGGAAGGCCCAGCAAGACACATACTTCCTGTATGCTTTATTTAAACAGTTTTTATCATTATCAAGGCCGACTCTGCCACAGATGTAAGACAACAATAAAAATGTCCAGATAACTGGTGATTGCTTTGTTCGCCCCAAGTTGGCAGGGTATGCCCAGACGTGGGTCCCTTGCTCACTTTGCCACTGGATTCAAGCTAGCCTGGCTGATGAAGGGTCTTACCCAGAAACCGGTCCCAGGATGCTTGTTTCCGGTTCAGGGAAGACCTGGCTTGGCAGTTCGGGTTGGACTGTTCCCATGAGGCACAGGGTCAAGACTGATTTGCATATAGCTGGGTCTGAACTGAGGTGGCAAAGTGAGCTAAAGAATGATGATGGATTCAACCCAGATCTGTGATTGGGGGTGAGTATCTGAAAAGTTTCAGCGCTCCATCCATCATCTCCTTGTGTTTCCTTGATTAATGATCCTGCCAATCCTTTGTCTGTTGGTAGTTTTGAAATGCAGATAAACTGTATTTTATGTGGATAGCTCAGTGGGTTACTGCCTTTGTCACAGAGATTATTGTGTTACTTGCAGTTCAGAAGTTACAATCCTATCATAGGACAGTGACCTATGAACTGTCATCAAAGGGCTGCATGCAAACCTGAATAATATAGTTTGAACTTAGCTTATTTCTTTTTTTTGTGTTGTAATATAGTTAGAACTTCCCCAGTCTTTCATTATTCTAATGTTGCTAAAAAAGAGTTTGTTTTGGCAGATATACATTTTTATCAGTAAAGCCAACCCCTAACCATTGGGGTATGCTTGAAATCCTGAGTTTGTGCTTCTCCAGACCAAACCCTCTTAAAATATACTGCCCACCAGTATGGATGACACGTGATTCCTACACATTGTAATCCTCATTGGTTTATGTGACATTCTCTGTAGATTGATTTATATACTTGCATGATTGATTGTCTCTCTATAATGTGTGCATGATGTAAAGTACTGTGACACCCTACACTGATATGAGTAGCGCTATACAACAAATGAAATGCATATGAGAGAGTGGTTACGGAGAGATGAGGGACGCAGGTGGAGAGTGGCAGTGAGGGAATCTGAGGAGGAGGTCAATGGGGGGGGGCTACGGAGAGATGAGGGGCACTGGTGGAGGGTGGCAGTGAGGGAATCTGAGGAGGAGGTCAATAGGGGGGGCTACGGAGAGATGAGGGGCACTGGTGGAGGGTGGCAGTGAGGGAATCCGAGGAGGAGGTCATGAGGGAGAGCCCGAGAAGTGTCACTTGCCAGATACTCCCAACTCAGAAACCTCCTCTTCCCATCAGAAGGACATTACATGGAAAAAGCCACTTTTTGAGAGTGATAACATTTAGAAAGAGATTTGGAAAGAAAAGAATGCATTTTACTTGGCCCTTGTAAGACTAAGGAGAGATAAAGGAGGGCCCTGAAGCAGGCCTGGCATATAAGTGACAATCGGGCCCGCCGTGGCCCACCCGAATGCATCCTTGGCCCACCCAAATAAAAATTCCTGGAGTCGGGCCTGATAAGAGCACACCATAGACTGTCCAGTGTGTGAGAGAGAGAAGTTGTAATGAGACAGCTTTATGTGTCTTTGAGAGAGAGAGAGAGTAGATCTACATTTACTAATACAGCAGAGGCGAGAGTAAGGCAGAGGAAAGAGGACTACTAGAAGAGAGAATGCACTAGCATTGAAACACATACAATCTCCCAGAATGCATCTGTACCCCAAATTGAGGTATACACTAATATCTTAGTACTCAAATCTACTAACTTACACACTCTGAGCTCTTGCCAACTATATATTTTCTCACTTACAACGTGCACCGGTATTTAAGTGCTGTCCTGTAGCACAGAAATTCATTGAATTCTTAAGAACTGTCGCAAATTCTTTGATTATGGTGCGGAAGGTAGTCTTTCTTTCTGGTAAGATAGTTCACGGGGTCAACACATCTATGTATCTTACTGGCAGAAATCCCATGTGAATAAGATTATTATTCACCTCAATGATTATTGAGACCCAGAATGCAAGTATTGGCCTCACGCTGGGCCAATAAATTTGCACTCAGAATTGGCCGCACCATGGGTATCTTTATTTTTGGGAATGCGGAATTACTATAGCATTCTAAGCTATTCCTTATGGAATGGGGAACAAAACTGAAAATAGGTATTTTCTCACCTATTATGGCATACAATTCCCAAAGTTTGGGACATTTTTTGGGTACTAATTCCACTATTTCTGATTCAGTGAATATGGTCTCCAGAAAATTGAGGGTAATCAGTCATGAGGTAATCCTACACACAAAATTACTGCATTATCAATTTGAGCGCAAACTCAAGTTTGCATCCAAACATTATTTGGAGGCCACTCATAATGAGGACTTAAGACGTATCTGATTTGATGGATAACCACACGGCAGGAAAGGGATAACCATACATCAGGGGGCCCCATCAGTGTACTTGCAGGGGGACTTGAGAGGTTTTGTTTCCCCACTGAAGTAATCTCTGCTCCACAGTTATTCCTCTTCAGTCTTAGACTGGCTCTTGGACCTTGATTGAAACGATCTTTTCCTTTAAGCATCTCCCCAACATTGTTCTGTGCACGACTGGAAACCAAAGCCACCTCAGTAGTGTCCCCTAAAAGTTTTGACTTCACCAACCTAGATATGTTCTACACATCTCTAGTGTTTAGCACAAACCAGCTCCCTCTGCAATCATTCATTGACTGTAGGCTTGTCTTTGACCGTGTACAGTGCTCCACTGACTTTTTTGTAGGCATGCACTAGAGAAATACCACATACATACATACCACATACATACAGCGAAATTCCTCCTAACTTCAGCAATGTTATAAGGCCCAACGAACCTTGACCTCCCCTTCTATATCACACCAGGTTTCTTTCCCAAGACCATATTCCCTCTTTCCAGGCCATCCGCTGAACACAATTCCGGTTGTCATAGCACTCTTTGTACAACTTCTGGTATCTCGCTCTCATGAGAGTTTGTTTTATCATCAGAATTCACACCCACAAACCTGTGTTGATCACTACTACCTAGCCAGGTAGGATGTTGTGCTTCAAGTTTGCAGCTCTTCCTCTCAGACAGAAGAAGGGTATGTCATTGACAAGCAACTGAGAGCATAACAAATGTGCCCACCAAGTCTCCTGCAAAATGTCCATCAAGAGCACCTTTAAATCAAAAGCTTGTTGGGCACAGGACTCGACAATCCTGTTCATACGTTCAACCAAACCATTGGCTTGGGAAGTACATAGTGCTGTCCTATGGCGTTATTATTAAACCCACCTAAAAACTCATGCATCTCAAATGAAATGAACTGGACACCATTGTCTATGATCAGGAATTCTGAGTATACCTTTGTGCGAAAACTCTTCTTTTAATCATGGTATCACTATCTTTGTGTTTACAGAATTTAGTCACTCCGTCGTCATCCACTTTGACGTGTAGTCCACCAGTAATAACACAAACCGTTTCCCGGGAGATTTCAAATTAAAGGGACTCACAATATCCAGTTCCAGTTTTGTCCATAGCTCATCAGGGACTTCTACAGAGGAAAGTGGTGCTGAACGTGTCAAACAGCTTTTTTCATTCCTCGCACAGGACTACTTTTGATAGACAGTAGTGGTATGATCCAAAAATGAAGAGATGAAACGTTTGTAAATCCAAAGTATTTTAAGAGATCAAAACATAAGGGTTAAAGACCACCAACCAGTGCTTAATTTGTAAACAAATAAATGCCAGGGTCCTCGTCAGGTGATACTGCTGCTTGCACTGCCAATTGCCCCTGGCAGTATCAACATGTCTACTAGCCATCACACTCCTACAAATGTGACAATGCAGGCTATTCCAGGCCATCCAAAGCTATAAGAATGGCTTGGGCGGCGGTATTAGCCAATTTAAATATATTGAGTTATTAAACAACTGTTGTGCTCATCTCAAAATTAGACAAACATTGCCGCCGTGTGGCGGACGATCATAAATGCTGGTGTTGACAGTTAAATGCCGGTTCCGAGCACCAGAAACCACCGGCTCAGATTAAGCACTGCCACCGACCAGTCAGAGGAAGGTTTCAGATGGTTCTCCTAATAGCAGTATCAGGTTCTAAAGAAGTGGACAGATATATGAAAGCATAGCCAGCACATGCTACTCATCCCTGAACCCTAACAACTGGTTACTACCCCTTAACACTACCCTTCCCTGAATGCAGAAAAAAGTACTACCCCATAATGCTACACAATCTTGAACCCTAGAAACCCTTACTCCCACTTAACGCTACCCTTCCCTGAACCCTAAAAACCCCTATTTAGCACCTAATGTGACCCTTCCCTGAACAAAAAAACACTTTCTACTCCTAATTACACTAGTACTACACATTGACTCCTTCATCTGTTACAAAACACTGCTAACCTCCTTGAGGGACAGTTACAGATCCAGCTAACACAAAGAGCCAGGCGACGCTAAGTCAAACTTAGAACAATCTGCCACGGCAACCTTACAGCCATCAGTATCAACAAATATGTGTCCACGCCACGAATAGCCACTCAGCCTAACGGTGTGCCAATTAACTGCAGCTCTGCTATTGCTCATACTGTTGTGCTCACTGGCATGTTACAGAACAGAGAACTTGACTTTCTAATCATCACTGAGACTTGGTTCAACCATCTATTATAGAACTGATACTGCATCCTGTGTTAGGAAAGACTTAAAAAGGAAGGCAGTTGTGTTGCTCCCAAAGGACACCTAAATTGTTCAATCAACAAACCAAATCTTTCTCATCCTTTGATTGCCTCACCATCACCGTCCATACCAACAAGGCCAACAAGGATATCCCTTTGTGAATGAGATGATAGATTTAATGGACCCCATCCCCACAAGAGAACCTCTTCATTGGTGACTTTAATTTGCAATGGTAAAAAGGCAGCAAGAGCACTGCCCAACTGATGCCTCTCTGAACGACAACAAGAATGTCCAGCTCTCCAAGTCACATTAAAGGTTCCATCACTGACTTCACCATTGCCAGACAAAGGTGAATGCAAACACTAGACCGGCTCCCTGTGCAGTGGTCAGATAACGTACATCCCCTGGTCCTTCCCCACTGCACTCTTCCTGTGACTAACTCGCCACCCAAAAAAACTTGAAACCACTAGAGATCTTTGGAATATAGACACTCTGGGGTTCAAGTACCTGCTGCTTCATTACATGCTACAAATACTTTAGGCACAGATCTCACCTTCAACATCCAAGAACATAACCAACTGCAGTCTGCATCACATATTGGACACTATTACCACTCCTCTCACCAAACTGAACAAGCATTTGCAATGCAATAGGTTTGCGAGAGTTTAAGCTATTGGCATTGTAAATGACAATGCCTTTTATTTATCTGTTTTGCTAATTACCACATAAATAAAAGGCATTGTCATTTACAATGCCAAGAGCTCAAACTCTTTTAAATGCGAGACCTATTTAAAGAAGCGGCCGCCATTGTCCCGGCTGCTCGGAGAGTGAAAGCACGCATGTCGCGCTGAATGTTTCAGGAAAGCATGTCGTGCCTGCAGTAGGAGAAACTCATTAAAGAAAATAGTGCTTACAGACTAAAAAAGACGTACCGTGTAACAACCGAAGTAAAAGGCCAGTCATCATGGGAGGTTACAAATGAAGACAAGGCGGTACTAAGGAGGGACTAATATTGTGTAGTTCCTATAAACCTATATAGGATCTGTGCGTTTAGACAACATAGATTGTGGGATTGGTGTCCAGACTGATTCCAGACACCCCCACCGGGTATGTTTGCCTGTATACCTAGCTAGCTCACAGTGCCACTGTAAACTCCTCTCACCAAGGAGAGAATAGTTCCTGGCAACTATCGAACATGACAACTCTGTCCCATCAGGGATTGTGGAAACAGTGCAGTACTTTTTGCTTAGTCACTCGGGCTCACTTTGTCTCAGAGATACACAGAATAAACGGTAGGGACATTTTCAATAAACATTTATTGAACCAGCGTCATTCTAGCGTAAAATAGGTGTGCTGAAACAACCATAAGACAGAAACAGATAAAAACGATATTAAGCACCAACAGAGTAAATGGATTTTACATTTCTACCATAGGGCTAAAACAATAAATGTATGCAAGCATATAAATACATGACAATAAAAAGGCGGACTCCTACGATGCAACCCTAACTAGATGTACCTAAGTGTACCTAGCATGTATGTAGGTGTAGAGCCAAGAATCCCCCTAGGCTGAAGCCAACCCCATTACCTGAAGTGAGAGACTGTGGGACCCCGTCTTGGTCTCGAGATGGACACACCGCAAGGGATGTCAGACCACTGCGAACTGGAGTGTCTGCGTGCAGGAACCTCAGTGTCTCGCGTCAGTGTCTCAGCATGGAAGTCTTTCTCCTCTGCCTACCCTGGCAAAGATATGGTGTATATATACCCAAAAAGGTACCCTCAGGGGATTCTACCTTGCTGTGTCATGTCGGCCGAGGATGATGGAAGGGATGACCCTTATACATAGTTATTATGCAGAAGATGGTAATCCTGCTGTGATTCTGAGAATCCCTATGCATAATTAATGAGGCTAGTTTTCGGGGAAAACCACACGACATTTATGCAGCGCTTAACTAGGTAAAAGGTCAATACCAAAACCCGTTATGTAGTGTAATGGTACTGTAAATGTAGGTGAAGGGTTAGGGGACAAGTCTATATTGGGGTAACCTATGAAACATAAAACTAACAAGCCTATTAACGAATCAGAAGCCGCATTTGCGAAGGACAATGAAACAAGCCAATGACAAATATGGGCGGATAGCGGGCGGGGCTTCTATTCCATACTCCAATACAGCATGCTGCAGAGCAGCGCATGTGCTGCCCAGGCTCGACCTAAAAAGGACAAGCAGAACAACCCACTGGCACTTGTGTCAAGTCAACACTCAAATGCAAACTCTGAGAGCAGCTGAACAGAAATGGAGGAAGCGCGTGCCTAAGGACACCACCTCATTACTCAAGAGCACAAGACACACCTATAAAGAATACTGTTCAAATGTGCAATCCTTACAAAAAGAATAATTCAACCACAAACCACCTCAAATAACTATTCAACATCGTAAAACAATGGTAATACACCGACTCACCCACACCACTTAAGAAATCCCAGACTTTGCAAGCTAACAACTAACCTTAGAATTTTATGTAAAAATTTTAATAAAATAAAAAATTGAAATTAAGAATTCACAACTATTTTTATCTAGCACTTCCTACGACAGCTTTGTTATTACTTACTATTACCCAATGTAATGGCAGTTCACTCATCGACCTAGGAAGGATAATTGACGGAGTCAGCACTGCCAGAATTTAAACTAGTGCCCGGCAAATCACACGCACTTTCACAGAGTATTTAGTTAACTTAGACCTATTACTTTATTTAGTTTTAGTATCTGGTTGTTGGTGCCTGTTTAAATGACTGTCTATTAATATATCGCAAACCTGATCCTCAATATAGTTTTAAAATATATTTATATAGCAAGTTGCCTTCAGAGACACAGGAGCCACTTTTCCTCACCCTATGATTTAAGGCAGAGGTCTTCAAACTTTTGTAGGTTGAGCCCCCCCAGCTGAATTTTTTTAGATGTTGGGCCCTCCCACCACCTGACAGAAATTTCTGGAATCTGGTACACTACATAATCGACCGCCACGCGCATATCACGGGCCATATCCGGCAAATAATGTTCAACACAATATGAGTGTTTAGTAAACTGCAGGTTTGTGAGTGGGTGTGGTGAAATGACAGATGCTTATTACACAGCTCAAAACACAATTTTTCAAGATAAAATGTGCGTAAATTGTTTTTACTAGGATGCTTTGTTTTACACATGACATAGATTAATAATAACACCACCAACATAAATGTGATGGGTGTGCCGGTTTTTAGCCACATAGACTGTCAATCTGTGGATGGATTTTTGCTACTGCCATCCTCAGGTTGTGCTCCATATCCAGTCTTGAACGGTACTTAGTCTTTAATACCGCAAGTGCTGAGAACCCAATCTCACATAAATAGGACGAGCTGAAAGGCAAGAGAGTTTTGATAGTAGTTTCTTTCAAAGCTGAATATTCTGCAGACATTTTCAGCCAAAACATTGACTGTAAGGGAGACAGTGTTATTAGATTTTTCGAGCACTCCCTAGCTCAGAGTTGGTACACGAGAAACAATTCTTCTCTGGAAACCATTAACAAACGTTTTAGGCAGCATTATAATGGGATAATTGCCCACCAACCAGTTATGGATCCGAAGACAAAGGTGAAAGTCCACAGAGAGGGCGCTGAACGAACACCTAATTGAGAATTCCTTAGTGGTACGATAAGTTGCTTGCCTGAAGCAGTTGGGGTTTAGGACACGTCGGGCTTATGTTTGAAAAAATAGAACTGATAATGAATGAATGATGTTGCCTATTTTACTTCAGAGCAATGTTGTCTGACAAACTTTGTGGTGGCAGGGACATGTTAAGGATTTTGGGTGCCCTGGGCCAATACTATTTTGGGGGCCCCTGTTCAGAACAGCTTTGAGATTAAATGATTCACTTTCAGCTCTGCCATACCCTCTTTAGCCAGACTACTAACGGTGCACAGGTGCTATGGTCGAAATTCTAAAAGTGTTTACATCTAATATTCAGAGATAGTGATGTGTGTTTTCACTGTTGTAACAAAACAGCAGCCCACTAATTTTACAGCAAATAATATCTGTGATATCCTCCAATTTCTCATATGTGAGGACCCGTTTTGATCTAAAATAAACTTTTTTATGGTTGTTGCATGAAACAAAAACATTTCTCTGCAAATAGTAATAGACTCTCTCACATCAATCACATTAAAAAGAAATGAAACAAAACGGTATTTACAAGAATCTGTTTAGGAATTATTCCAGGCCATCAGGGCAAAAACAGAGCTGCCTCTATCAAGTGGCCCCTGAAAGGCTGGATTGCAGTGCATGTGTCCTTTTGTAATTTAGGATGAAAACCTTGATGGGGCACGACATGCCCATACGTGTGTACAGGGGCGCGACTAGACCCGAACTTCGGGTGGGGGCTAACACTCCCAGCCAGGGCTGGCCCTAGCACTGGTAGCACACAGTGGAACGGTCTGTTTTGGCGCCCTCTCCCCCATTTCCTCCTTCTCCATGAATTTCCTCACTACCACTGACCAACAATGCACCTCATCTCTCTATAGCACCTTTCTGGCAAACATTTCATTTTTTATAGCACTACTCATAGTTTACTCACACTCAGTTCTTTGATCTGCATGGTACACGTTCTTTGTAGCAGGCACATTAGACCTCTGCGCTGTGTGGGTGGCAGGAGTACCCATGTGAGTGCAGGGTGAGCCATGCAACAGTGTGAGAGTAGGGTAAGAGGAGTGACTGCAGGGTGAGTGAGGTGACCATATGAATTTGGATGCGGATGTAAGTGCAGAGTGGGACGAATTAATGTATGGTTAGTGAT
The DNA here is from genome assembly GCA_963921515.1 of Calotriton arnoldi. Classification (NCBI taxonomy): domain Eukaryota; kingdom Metazoa; phylum Chordata; class Amphibia; order Caudata; family Salamandridae; genus Calotriton; species Calotriton arnoldi. The sequence continues at coordinate 2,770,863 of CAWUFW010000313.1, read as the reverse complement.
GGTCTTATTTGAGTGAGATTGCAGATTGAGCAGTAAGGGGGACAGGTGAGTGAAGTGTCACATGAGTACAGGGTGAGTAGTGTGCTTGTGTGACTGCAGGGTGAGGTACAGGGTGAACAGCGCAAGTGCATTGTGAGTGCAGAGTGATCACTGTGAGTACAGGGTAAGCGGGTGAATGGTGTGAGTGCATCGGGATCACTGTGAGGGCATTGTGATCGCTGTGAGTGCAGGGTGAGTGTGAAAGTGAAGGGCGAAAATGAGGAACGAGTTGTCTGAATGCAAGGTGCATTTCCAGACACTTGAAGTAACTCAGCAGGTTATTGACGGCAGCGTAGGGTTTCAGATATGTTAAACTATTGCTATTATGGCATTAACCAGGGATCAGGGTGGAGGAAATAAATGTGCTGATCTTACAACAAACTTCCAGTTTTATGATTAGGGTTGCCAGCTCATTATTTTGATGTCCCAGGCAGAACAAAAATAAACAGTCACCTAAAGGTGTATTGTCAGCACTTGTGTGTGCATACTTCGAACAGCAAATATAAATAGAAAGCACTTTTAATTGTGGGGCTGCCTGAATGATCCATGCCTGATAATAAAATGGAACAAAGACAGAAAAGTCACATTACAAATGTATACATACTTCTTTATAAGCATATTTAGTGTCAAGACAATCAATTTGCAGGCTGTTGAAACAACACATGGGTGGCTGGCATTTTTCTTTTGGCAACTTGAAGCCCTGTGGGCGTTGCACGTCTGCCTGTGTAAATGTAAAAGAAACTTTGTCTCCTTTCTGCTAAGAGCTAACCCTCCCAGGACGGGGTTAAACTGGTAGAGTTGAAATGCTTCAGCTGCAGTGGGAGGCAGGATGTCTCCTCTGCTAAAACTGAAAGAAAGGAACAGGCAGTCATTTCAGCTGCAGTGGGAGGCAAGGAGTCTCCTCTGCTATGAAATCGAACGCAAAGGAACACGACTGTCTGTTCGTTTGCTTTCGGTTTTAGCAGAGGAGACCCTGCCTCCCACTGCAGCTGAAGCATTTCAGCTCTACGAATTAACCCCCTCCTGGGAAGGTTAACTGTTAGCTCTTTACATGACAAAAGCACGGGCACCTCGTGCCTTATCTATTTCATCTCCCTCCCCCCTCCAACCCTCTGTTACCGGAGCTCTACAATAAACAATTCCCATTTGAAATGGGTGAAGACTTGCGAAGTTGCGACGCGGGACAGTAAAAGACCAACAAAGGGAAGATCTTAGTGCGTAGTGCGCGCCCCCCCTGAGATGGTGTCGCGCCCCCCTGGGGGGGCGCGCCCCACAGATTGAAGAACTCTGATTTAAGGGGATTTATAGTCCGTCCCTTAGGGTCTCTATTCTCTAATCGCAGAGGCCTGACACACTAGGCCATTAATAGGTACCTGGGTCAGTCTGCATAATCTTTTATCTGGAAAATAAGGATTTGTTCAATATAATACGGGTTTGGGTTAATGTACAGGGGATCCAGAAGGCAGTAAGCAGTATCAATAGACATTATGAGGTGAGCAAAGAACATATAATAATGTCCAACCCCTATGTCTATTTCTAGCAACCAATGGCAGGTGCTGCTGGAACAATTTTCAGATTGGGAGTGCTACCTTTAATGTTATATCAGCGAAGTCATAGGGATCGTGAAAAAACCAAGCATTACTCAAAGAACAAATGTAGCAAATGTGCCACGCCCATTCAGCAGGAGAGTAGCGATGTGCTATGAAGCCAGTCGTGCATTTTGGAGCACTGGTGAGGTAGCACACTGTCATTTTCTGACAGCACATTTTTGGTTGAAATGGCCCCTAAATAAGCATAGAAATGCATTTTTGCTCATAAAACTATATAACGCACAAACGATACTGTAGGAAATTCGGGTTTCAGCAAATATTTATCATTTGCGCATCACCAAGTAAAGTGTCTTGATTTGTTTTAATCCTATTAAAATCTTTGTTTCCATCACTCTTCAAAATTACAAAAAAAAGTGCTTTATTTGTGCTTTCATAATTGTCGATATACTTTGAAATATGTGTATAGTTAATTTACAGGTATTTAAATGTTGTTGTGTGTTACAAAAAAACTGAAATCCTAAAGCCTTTCCTTTCACTTCCTGTACCATAGAAAGATTGTTGCCTAAGTCGCTTTTACCAAATCCTCTCACGTTTGAGTCAGAAAAATAGAAGTAAACTGAAGTTTCCGAATCAGCAACAATTTGTCAGAAGACATAGCCGGGATACTTGACCTTTGTCTTTGTACACACAGTAAATGTGGCAACATAAACACAAAATTTAAAGGTATCTTATTGCTCGTTCACCTTCGAAACTCTAGCATGGTTATTTTGTGGGGTGCTGCAGCACCCCCTCCCCTACTCCCAGGCCCTATGTCAATAACAATAAAATACAAAACATTTGAAAGGAGGGCAAGATGGTTTTAACTTTCTGGAACCTCCATGAATTTACATGGTCGGGGAAGGATGGCAAAAGCCTGTTGAATGACCTCAGGGACCCCCTTGATGGGCCAAAGACCTAGAGTATCAATTATTCTCATAGTAAGGGGTAACACTAAGGTAGACACAAGGCCAGACTGGGAACCAAAAACAATTCAATGCAAAATGTTCAAACCAGCCCCTGCTAAAATATTCAAACCAGACTCTGCTCTCTTGCCCTCTCTCTTTCTTTCCAACCTCTCTCTCACTTTCTGTGGTTCTCTCTCTTATTTTGCCTGCTGTCATAAACCACAGGGATATGGCGTCAGAGGGAGCGGCCTTCGCCCTTCCAATGGCCGTGGTTCGGCACTCAGCCAGGGAATGGGGGCCTGGGCATGTTCTCCATGCACCTGCATGGAGAACATGCGAAGTGCGCATGACTGTCTGACTGGCCCGAGAAATGCCCGATGGAATAAATGGTCAATCCGACCCTGGCTAAGTGTCCCTATTTCATGTTATCCCCATCACCAGACATACTAGATCACCACTTATCACCTGTATTTAACAATCAAATAAATCAGTCGGACTCCAAAAATGATTGTTTTTGGAAATTAAATATCTGTCCCAGGTTTATTACCTAGGCTTGAGTTAACTTTCAGGACATCCAGATGGCGCCCGCCGCCGGTGGTGCTAATTCAGGTCCTTCAAAAGCAAGGAACACGGGGGCTGGAGAGAAAGGGGTAATAAAGGCCCCACGCTCCGGCCTCGCATCCTTTCAGCAAACATTATTGATAGCTGGACAACTTGCAAGCAGGCCTGCAGTCGTCATTAATAATGGGCAGTAAGTGTGACCGACCACTAGATGACGCCAGACACCATGTTTTCGCTTTCCCTGAAATACATTTAATTTTAAATACCTTAGAAACAGCTGCTGTTCATCATACCTGGCCGAAACGGAAGAAACATCTGGACGTCCCCCTTATTAAGTTATGGACCCAGGTATTAACTAACTTACGAAAAGCCTGAACTAATTATCTCATTCAGAGTCAAACAAATGTATTTGAATATTTTTCTACACTCGGGGCAGTTGATTAAGTCAGTCTGCTCTCAAAACCCTTCTTCCGGGTCTAATCCCGTACCTGAAGAAACCCTGCTCCTGGGTGCGTCTGCTCTATCCGGACCCGATAGCAAGGGTGAGAGTGTGGGGGGAGGGGAGGGGGGGGGGGGTATCCGAGCTGTGTACTAGAGGCAGAGGTACGCGGAGGGATGACCTTTTTAGCCCCTGGTTTAGCAGTCGACCCAGTGGCTTGTATTCTGAGTAACAGTGGGCGGAATGGGGAAATATTTGACTCAGAACCACGCTAGGGGCCAAATTTATTATAGTGTTGCGTCACCCTTGCGTTCCGGAACGTGGCGCAATGGCAAAGCAATACGAAAGTTAGATTTATCAAGACACACAAATCCACCTTGCGCGGCCCTAAGTGGCTTGATAAATCCAGAGTAACACAACGCAGCGCAAACCGCTGCGTTGCGTTACTCTGCCCCAGGGACACGTTCGATGGCGGAGCGTGGGTGTTCCCACGCATCCCCCCATGGATTTTGGCGCATTCCCAGATTTACCATCCTGTTAGACCTGGGAATATTTCAAAATGCTACGCCTCCCCAGATGAGGCATAACGAGGAGAAATATTTTTATTTCTCCTCATTGTTTCCTCTTTCTAGGTGTGCTGCATTCTACAGCACACATAGGAAGAGGAAAATGCTGCAGAGTATTTTTTGCGCAGGAAGGTGTCCCTTCCTGAACAAAAACAATCCAGTCTGCAACGCAGGCATCCTTGCACAATGGTGAAAGGGTGTCTGCGTTGGCACAAGGCAGCACATTGTGCGCCAGCTTAAAGAAAGGACAGGAATGCATGGTATAATGTTAAATACAGCGCATTCCTGCCCTTTCCCTTTCCCTATCTCAGGCTCGCAAATATAGCAGTGCATTATCGGCATACAAGGAGACTTTGGGGCATATTTATCAAACTTTCATGCAGCGCAGCGCAGCAAGCCACCTTGAGTTTGTGCTTGCCAAGCCTACTGTCCTTGTTGGCTGATTTCAGGGAGGTGTCCAGACTCAGAATTAATTGGGGTCCATCTCATTTGTACCCAATACATTTCATGGAACATACCGATATGTCCAACCAGATGGGGACATTATTGTAGGTCACCCAGTACACGTTCAAATACTTCGGTGTCTGGATATAGGAAGGGCCACTGGAATTATGCAGCAGAGGAGGATTGAATTATGCAGTGTTAACTAAATTATGCAGAAAGAAAAGGCAAATTATGTGGCTTAATGATGCACATTTTATGATATTATTACTTCATTATTTTACCATTTGTACAGCTGGCAACACTCTCTAGGAAAAAATTACACCTGTTTAGTACCAATTTAGTACCCAAATACTGAAATATGTAACTGAAAGTTAACCAGTCAACCTTTGCAAAGGGCCTTTTGGTGAGCAGGACCACAAGTCGCCACAACTTTAGTAACTTTTGATCCGTTTGACCAAGAAAAAATTTAGTTTTATTAAAATCTGCAGATTTTGCAGCAGATGATAGATTATGTGTCAAATGCGACAAATCCATAATTATGCAAAAAAACACAGCAGCCGCAGAATTCCAGAATTCCAGTGGCCCTGGATATGGAGCGATGAAGAACTAGTGAGGGGCAAATTGGGGAATACTGTGGCTTCTGTGCGCTCTTCGATCTCCTTCTGGAGGAAATTGCCTCTGATGCCGCTCTGCAGAATTGCCATCATTGAAATGATAATTCTCGGGGTTCTATCGGACACGGCCTTATCTATTAAACCTCAGGTGCAGGCCATTGCCGCCATCTGTTTTTCACTTCTAAAAGCTTTAAGAAAGACCTAGAAATATCTTCCTTTGGCTACTCAGAAAGACATTGTACATGCATTAATCACATCTAGATTGGATTACGCCAATGTACTCTATCTTGGAGCCCCTCAGGAATTGTTAAACCGGCTTCAGCGAGTGAAGAATGCAATGGCTCGCCTTGTCTTAAACATCCCAAAAAGGAATTCTATCCTGCAAGGTCTGAAACTTCTTCATTGGCTGCATGTCAAGTCTAGAGTCAAATCTAAAGCACTCCTGATTACCGATAGGACATTTCATTATAATGGCCCTCGGTATATTCAGCACAAAATTAAAAAAACCTTCCTGCAAGGGCATAACGCTCTGCTAATCAAAACCTGTTATGCGTACCCATAGTGTGTAAAGTCACAGCAAGGGGCAGGTCCTTCTCTTTACTAGCTCCTAGCCACTGGAATGCTTTACCAGATTATCTTGAGGCTGTCTCTGAGGAAAGCTTCATAAAGGCCCATTTGAAGATTTTTCTGTTTCAGGAGGTGTAATCTAGTCCTACTCTCTCCACCGGCACAGCGCCAGGACACTTCTTGTAAAGCAGCAGTTGCGCTTTACAAATATATTTTCATTCATTCATTCAATTCTGCTGTATTATTTTCAGGCTACACCAATGATCTTAAAATGGATCTTTTTTGTGGAATTGCACAGTTTGTTCTCTGATTTGATATGGAGTGAGAAGACAAAAAGGATGGCAATGGGCAAGATGATGCTCTCTTTACAGGGTGGAGGGATGGGAGTGCCCATTATTAAAGTGTCGCAATTGATCTGGCCAATGCACTGGACAGCACCCCACACGGCCGGGACGCACTGGAAACAGTGTCACCTATACCTGAGTCATCGGTGGTCACCTCACTACTGGGAAATGAGATGATTACTAAACAACATCCGAGTTTAATCCGAGTGCGTAGCTATTGCTGGCAAAAATATGTATATAGACTAGTGGTAATGGCCATTTTTGCTCCTGAGGTCCCGCTGTGGTACCTCCCATCCATGGCCCGTGCAGGTAAGTGCGGTGAGGCGGTGGGGCCTGTGGGGGAAGGGGGGGTGGATTTTGACAGACAATCACGAGGGAAAATTAAATAAATAATTAATTTTCCCTCGTCATCGTCGGTCCAAATCCCCCCCAACCCGGCCCCACCACTCTTACCTGTACGGGCCGTGGCTGGTACCTCCCACAATTTAGATGACTCTCCATGCATTATAACAGGCAGATAAGGAGTGATGCTGTTTGGTGGTAGTTGCAGATTTGTTTCCTTGAGGAACTTTTAGGTCTTTTGAAACTATATGCTGGGAAACTGAGTTTAACCATTAATCAGTCCATGGCGCATGCGGACCTAGTGCTGGCAACAAGAACTACATGGTCTACTGGAGATCAGGAACCCATAACGTCTATTGTGCTATCATATCTCATTACATTAGGAAATGGCACACGCAGTCACACTCCTTCACACTGCTTTATCTCACTGTCTTTTATGCCTACATAACCAAGACCCGTCAGGTATGGGAGGGTGCCTTTAGTCTGGAGCTTGCAGATGGAGTATGGGAGAACATTTTAAAATATGTGCACACAGTCTCCAGGAATGCCAGATTTAGACTCATGCAGGTTAATTCCGTACAGACTTGCTTATCCCCATACAGGGTCGCCAAGATGTATACTGGAGCTGACGACACTTGCCCCAGATGCACCCAGTCATAGGCCCACTTCCATCATATTGTCTGTGTTTGCGCCATTGTACAGACCTATGAGAATTCTCCCTTACATACCCACTTGCAGGAAATTAGAAGATTGTACTCAGATTTGCTAAGCAGTAATGGAAACATAGACATATGCCAAGACCTTCTAGCAGCTCAAAATCCACGGCCAGCCTCGAAGGCCTTTTGAGATGCATCTCCTCCGGTGCAAAGGCGTTCGGGTCTCAGCAGGGCCCAGGTGGTGTGGACTTGTTTGAGTACCACACTCCATTCACCCTGCTCCGAGGCCTCACACTGCAAAGCGAATGAGAAGACCATGGCATTTCCAACTCCGGGAAGGGCACGCAGCCTTGGTGGCCAGCAGAGCTGAAACCGTAGCTCGCTTTCAGGGAGGAGGTATAGAGGAGGGAGTTTGAGGGCAAATGAGGCCTTTATAATGTCCAGTTTGTCACAGTGATATACCATATACCTGTGGGCCAGAAGGCGCTGCTTGCAGCAAGTATGCATCTTCGTTCTATATCACTGCATCATCTTTAGTCCCTAGTTACCTCATCATCATCCATGTATCATTTTTACCCCTTCTTGCGGCATTATCCCTTATTACTGCATCATCATAATCTTTTTTGACTACATCATAATTTCCTGTCATCATTGCTATACCCATGCTTTGCTGGACTATCATCCATCATCATTCTTTATCACAACATCATCATTACTCATCAATGTACCATCATCACTACATCTTCCTGATGCTTCATCCCTGCATCATCTTGCATCCTCATCCTGCTTCATCCCTGCAGCATTAACCCTCATCACTGCATCACCCCCTCTGCGATGCACTATTATCATGCCTCAACACTGCATCATCTCCTCTCATTGCTGTGTCATTATCAGACCTTATCGCACCATCTTCATTGTGCCTCATCACTGAATCATCACCCCCTCGAATCTCCATCATCATCCTTCACAACTACATCATCATCATAATACTACTAACCTGCCTCATTCTCGAGAAAGGAAGCCCTCTGGCTGGGGTCCTTTGCATTCCACAGCTCATTGGTGCTGCAGCTGTCACATGTTGGTCCAGAATTCCTGAAGTGCAAAGGGCAGAGTTCAGCATACTTTACCATCCAAGGTACCCCAAATATTCTATAAGTCTTGGGTGTCACTGGAACAGGTAACAAACCAGCCAAGGTCAGGAGAGGAGCTCCAGCTGTCCAGAACCCCTTGACGTAGGAATGTGTCAGAACCTGTCCAGGAGCACACCCGGCAGCGCTTTACCCCCAAACTGTTGTTCCACTCTCCTGCCACAAACCCCCAGCTCTAGGGAAATGACAAGTGTGCCTCTTGGCTAGTTCCACAGCTGTCCCTCTCTCCCACCAGCTCCCTCTTTCATCTCTTGCATCTGGAGGAAAATGCATGATTAGGGAACAGAGAGCAATGATGTCCACAGATACTGTGGGGATGGAGCAGAGTAGGTGGACAACACCTTTTTTTCCGGAGTTTTATATAGTGCGAACTTGACCCGAGGGTATCGGGTATCAGAGCGCTTTATATTAGCACCAGTTGCGTTACACAAGGATGCATTCATTTTTGTTAGGCACTGGGAGATTACGTGATTTGCCCAGAATCACAGGATGTTGAGTGTCATTGCCGAGACCCGAACCCGGTTCCCCAGATTTGAGGTCGACCGCCCTAGCCGTTAGACCACATCCTCCCCCGGGATCTCTCTGTCAGCCTCAGTGATCCTAGTTCTCATCCATGACTGTTTACTCACTACAAACCCTGATTCCAGATTCTTCCGCATTCACCGCTATACTTCGGGCTGCCCTTGGTATGGTGGTAGCCTGTGCATGTACGAGAAAGAACTATCAATTCCCCCGTCACCTCTCCACCGAGGTTTCTTCTAACTCCACCCCATCCATCTTTCCTTTACAAATTCGGTGATTGCATCCACTCTCTCTTTCTCCAACTCACACCATACATATGAATGCCCTTCCCTGACTTCTGCTCCCAATTACTCCATGGACCTGAAGGGCTTCGGGTGCAACTGACCATTGCCTACACATCGAAAACCTTCCCTTCCCCACCCCTTCTCCTGTGCTCCCAAAAATCCCCTCGCTCTTCTTTTCTTCCCCTCTCAAAAGGGTCTTGAAGCACTCTGCAGTGGTTAATGGTAAGATATTGGTTCTATAAAAGAAATTGAAAACAAAAGTATCATCCCTCATCAGCACCAAAGAGGTGGTAGAGGATCAACTGCCCAATCTAGAGTGACTCATCTCCTTCCATGTCTGATGGAGTTACCAGCTGTTGGAAATTAGATTATTATATGGGGATGGCTACTGCCCACTTCCAAGAATAATCACAATGTTTGACAGGTTGTACCCTCAAAATCACTAGGTAAACCGAGCTGCACCCCCTGGTAGCTATATCAGAGAGCAGACAGGCTTAACTTAGGGCAATGTGTAAGTGTTGATGCAGTACCAAAACAGTAATAAAGCCAAAATGCCAAGCAACAGAAATCTCAAACTGAATTAGAAACGTATAGTAACATTTAATAAACAAAATGATACCAAAATGACAAAAATCCAATAAGGGTAACCAGAGATATGAGTTTTTAAAGATTTACGGGACAATAACACCAAAAAGCACAAAGTGCCAACAATAGTCCATAGCCGCAGTAGGCCCAATTTCAAGCTGACCTCGACAGAGTCTGTGTTGGAAACACCAACCAGGTTTGTTCCGGTCATATAGTTTACCTTCTGACTTAGGGTCCAATTTAGATTTCAATGGACAACCCTTTATTCCACCAGTGGAACGGTTTATATTACTCCGTCCCCCTGGTATAGAGACCACCCGCCGAATTTATGAAAAGACAGCCAAGCTGCCGGTCATTTATAATGCAGTGGCAGGAACCATTGTCACAGCAGTTCTTGCCAATGCATTTCGATGTTTGACGCAGGGCTGCATCAACATGACGTAGCCATGCACCAAACAGGTTTTTTTTTTTTTCAAAAAGAAAATCCCAAAACAGAATTTTCTTTTTGAAAAAAAAAAAAATGCCCCCTCGCCATGGGAGTCATCTCCCATAGCAAGGGGGCGTTATTTTTATTTTACTGTCCCTCACCACCAGGGTTTGCTCGGCGATGACGGACAGTAAACAATGGCTATATGTCCGCCCATCCTGATTGGGTGGGCAGGCGGACGGCTATTCATTTCTCTGAGAGCCCTTACTCCTTCAGGCCATCGGAGAGGTTTGGCTATGTCAGTGACGGAGTAGTCACTGTTGTAGCCAAACCTATGTCCGCCTGCATCTAAATAGGGGGGCGGACCAATTTGTCAGCGATATGTGTACTCTGTTGCTGTTGCGAAGGAGTATACAACTGCCAACATATAAATGAGGCCCCTAGTCTTGTAAGTCCTAATGCACCACAGGAGTACACTTCTAAAGCCACCCCCAGGACCATCAGGGGAGGCACTTAGAGACTCACAGGTGTCAAGCAGTGGCCAACAGCAGGGTCCAGTACAGGTCCAGTTGCCACTGGTCAGCTGGGTGCATCCAGTAAAAGATCTCTTGCAGCTTCTTGCCTCCCAATGGCCACACAGGAGGTCAGCCAACTGACCCGTGGAGTCCACTTCTTTGTCCTGGCTACCAGAGGGAGCAGGTATAGCCCTCCAAGGCTTCTCTCTGGTCACAGACAGCAGGTCTAGTCCTCTTCTGATCTTCCTTAGGTTCAGAAAGTGATCTCAAGAGTGTACCTGGAAGTGCAACATTTATGCCAGTCACCAGCAAGGGGTGGGGGTGACTCCTGGGCACTCCCTAACAAATTGGGTAAAAGTTGTTGGTGCCAATCCTACCCACATTTTCTGTACTTCCTGTTTGCCGCACTACAAAACAGCCCAAAATGCCACATGTCTGAGCAATTTCAAGATGGTAAAAGTCTTCGGCCACACTTGGGCTCTGAGGGATGTGGGTGTGTGTAGGAAGTGTATTATGGTATTACTAGTATCCTCCCACATCTAACACTAAATTCCAGTTTGAGGAAGCACTGTACTCTCAACAAACCCAAGGACAGAAGTCTGGTAGGACAAAAGCCCAGTCCTTCAGGAACCAGACAGGGATCCACAAGAATTGTGTTGGCTTTCTGTTCGTTCCCTTTTAAGTTTTTACATGGGGCTCAGCAGACTGGTCAAACAGAATTTGACACTGTGCTGACAAAAGGAGGTCCACATCTCTTACCCTGCATATTCAGTGGACTTCAGAGTAGTTATCTCGGCCCACTCAGGTCAACCTAGTGTTTGCTCCTGGGAGGCATTTCACACCTTTTTCACACCTATTCAAGACTGAGCAGAGGCTGAGCGCAGGCAGAAGTTTATGCTAATCAGGCTTCTGGCAGCTCAGGCAGGTAAAGGGCAACTTTTTAAAACGTGCTTTTTCCATATATTTATTAAAAATCCAACTTCACAATTGAATTGAGTTTTTAATAACTTTAAAAAATAGTGATTTAATTATTTTTGTAGCTGGTCCCATTCCAGAGATTCAGTATTAGTGTTTTAATCTGTACTCTGGTTTTCTACATGGGACAGCTGGAACTGCCACAGTGAAAATGGCTTGTAGGGCATTGTCACTATAGGGACATAGTAATATTACTAGTCTGTGTGTACCACTTTTAAATACCACGGACTCCATCTTGTGGGTTGCAAGGTTTACATAAGCCTAAATTACTAATATTTAAAAGGAAGGTGTGAAAAGGGTTATTTAAGAGTTCACCCTGCAGCAGTAACGCTACACAGGGTTGTCCTGAAGCCATGTTGTCTTTTGTCACACTAGTGGTGGCACAATAAGTGCTGCAGTCCACATGTGACAGTTAACTTTTCATGGCAAGGGTGTATTTCTGCACCATGTAATACGGCTTATTGAAAAGTTAAATAAGTGAATCAGGGATTAGTCAATTTCCCAATGTTTTAGGGGTCAGAGCACATACACTGGGCATTGGACAGAAGTGCCACAATGTGCAGAGTCCAAAAAAAGAGCAATAAATTAGGAACCAGCAAACGTCAAGAAATCTGGCGTGACCAACCATAAAAAGCTGATTTCCCACACCGCCCTGAAAGAGTGCTTACCGAAAGGCGCCTTTAAAATCAAGTTAAATATGGTGCTCTCAACATGCTGAAAAACACCCTCAGTATGCTATAAAGACTAAATATGTGGATACCGACAAAGCCCCCACATTTCCAACCCTGAAATTTCTGATTCTTGCAGAAAATTCACCTGCAGACATGGGCGTTAACATACTGCCCTTGCTAATGGGTTGTTCTAGCAACAGATTCATCCAAGTTAGTAAAGGAACTTTCCACACTCTTGGAGAAATATGTAGCTATGCTAGAAAGTGCCTCCTCTGCTCTAGCAGAAGAGGCACATCCCAGATAGTGGTGTATGGAAAGTCTGCCATCAAAACACTAAACTAATCCCACAAAGTGAAAAGTATGAAAATGGAGCAGCCTTTGCAGCAATACCAGTTGTGCATTAGGGACAAAGAAAAACAGCAGGGGAATTTTTCTCATATGTCTTTAGGTTCATCTTATTTCAAACAAAAGCAGTAAATTCAGTAACAGGGGTACGTTTCCACTGAGCCCCGTATTTTACCATCTCTATAGATTTCTCTTCTATTTGGCTCTGCCGTCGTTTTTGTAACTTACGCTTTAGAGAGATTCAATTTGGTACCTTTTGGTCATTTTGAAGCACCTCCAGAATAGGCAAGTGCTATCTCATTGTGTAAGCTTTTCATTGGTTTAAGCATTTCTTTAAAAAAAATTGCATTAGATTTTGTAACACAGTGCAGGCCTCTTTACATGTTTCCCCCTAAATCGACATTCTATTTTGAACATTTGTGTGAGTGTTTCTTAGAAATTCAGTCTCTGCCCAACAACAGAGCAGCTGGACTCGTTGAATCATCAGATAGTAAAATACGGTCGGGCTCTCATGAAGACTTACAGACATGCAAATAATTTGCACTGAAATTAGTTATATGGAAATTCGCCTCATACATATTCATTGTGGACATCCTCAAAGCCTGACTGAATTTTACTCTTATTTGGCCAGCCTTAAATGAGAGTCCATCTGGCATCTGTCTCGGTTCTCCAAAGAAGACTGATGACGCAGTGGGTGAGGTCACAGCTAGCTATACTTTCAGGGAAACCGGACCCCGTGAAGACGTCTCCCTCACAAATGAGAGCAGTGCTAGAGAAGGTGCCTTAGACTCCATGAGCAAAAGATGCTTAAACATTGGGATGCCAGATTAATCCAGATATATTGTGTCCTATCGCATTGGAGTTAATATTAAAAATCTATTCTATTAGAGGTTATATTTATATAAATGTATTTAGGATACAATAAATCTGTCATATGAAATTTCTGACTATGATATTCTGATATGCAAGGGTTAAAACACACAGGTTGAGGCGTACAACTCTTCTAAGAGCACAGAAGTGCATTCAGCGCAGCTCCAGCTCACCTCACACCTTTAGTAAGACCTTTCCTGAACCAATGCAGTCACTGCAGGAAGTGAGCGCATTGGTGCAGGAAGTGAGTTCATTGGTGCAGGAAGTGAGATCATTGGTGCAGGAACTGAGTGCATTGGGGCAGGAAGTGAGTGCATTGGTGCAGGAAGTGAGTGCATTGGGGCAGGAAGTGAGCCCATTGGTGCAGGAAGTGAGTGCATTGGGCAGGAAGTGAGCGCATTGGTGCAGAAAGTGAGTGCATTGGCGCAGTAGAGGTCTTGCTACCCTTAACTTCCACAAATAGAGAAAAGAAAATGTGAGAAAGCTGAAGAGTTTTGAAGGAGGACTTGGCTATATCTAAAATTTCCGAAAAGAAAAAAATGCCTTATGTCAGTATCATACAAACATGCATGGATTGACTTTCAATAAAATGTTTCATTCCTAGTTCTAAAACTAATAAATACATATCAGGCTGATGTTATTATCTTTCTTATAGTGAAAAATGGAACTTCACCCTTGATGTTCCACAATGGTACCTGAAATGTTGCAAGGTGACAAACATATGTGGACACCGACATAATGCAAGAGCAGTGGGAATGGAAATGAAAAAAAGATACAGAAAGAGGTTTTCAGACCGCAGATGCAACAATCGGTTACATTCAGCAGCTATTATGTAGGAGAAAACAGAGTCCATAGTACTTTTCCAAAGGCTGCATGCTTTTCCCAAGAACAAGGGCCAATGGAAAGTGAGGGCGAGAAATTCTGATTTGATTCCATATTACTTTGGTATATGTCACAATATCAATGTCAAAAAAATCAATCTGCAAATATATTGATTTCAAAATATTGACTACAAACTTATCATCAAGAGCAAGTGTGGATTTACTGTTCTTAACAACACATCTGTGTATCTTCGCAGAATTGACACAAGCCAAGCACAACATTCCTGGCGGACGCCCGTTTACTCATAACCCACTTTCCCTCTGAATTTTTGTAACTATGACATTTTAGGTGAGATGCGGTCATAACAGCCAGCCACAGGGGATGGAGGGCAGGTCCACTTTGAATAATTTTATTTTGCATATTGCCTCTTGGAGAATGCCAAAGATGAGGGGTATTTTGATAAGCTTGTCTGCTGGAAGCAGTGGAGGCCGTGAGACCAGATCTACGATTGTAACGAGAAAGAAAAGAGAAGAATCTCCTTGTGGTTTCCAGGTGGAATGAACAACCAGTATCCACAGCCTTGAACTGGGGAACTAGAGAGACGAGCTAGAAAATCTTAAAACCAAGATTCTATACGAGAGAGATGGAGTGAGATGGGATCCTATGGCCAGAAGGAGGCGTTCTAGTGCCCTTTGCTCTCAATGAACCTGTACCACAGGTTCATCACTATAGAGCGGCAGCTAGTATCCATGCTTAATTTGAGCCGGGGGTTCCCAGTGCTCAGCACCAGCACTTAATTATCACACCGGCACTTATGACAGCTGTCACATGGTGACGCTGTTAATGTAATTTACAGACAAGCAGCACAACAATTGTTTAATAATTAAAAAAGAACTAATACACGTTGCCCACACCATTCTTATAGCGTTTGGGGCCTCAAATAGTCTGAAATGTTAGCGGTGTGATGGTTAGTAGTTGTGTAGGTAGCGTCATTGGCAGAGCCGGCAGTGACAATGGGTGGTGTAAGCTGCGGTGGCCTCCTGATGAGGGCCCTGGTACTTATTTTTGTCCAAAGTAAGCACTGGCTAGTATGTGTTCACCACACCCAAATAGCCATGGTACATCCCTTTAAAATGATGTTAAACAGACCCAAGCCTTTGCCTAAACACAGGGAGCTCTGGGTATCATCTGCTTAGCAATACAATTGGACAGTTAGGAACAACATGAGATGCACTTGTTGATACTCTACATATGGGTTCTTGCTTCTTTAATTGCAAAGATATTACTTGATTGGTGTGCTTTTTTGTATGTTTAATGTACTGTATTATTTGTGAAATCTAATAAAAAATAGCTGAGCTAAAGAAACTCAACATTTGGACTAAAGAGGACAAAACAAAGTGTGGAACACGGGGAAGTGGGTGGAACTGCAAATGAATAGAGCAAGTAACTTTCACCCGTGTTGTGGTCACCAACAGGTGCTCAAAAATCTGGGTCACTTATTTTTAAAGGGCCTATTTTTTTGTCCCGCCTTACCCTGGGGGTCAACTCCTTTTAAAGCACCCCTATATAAAACACAGTATAAACAGACATTTTAGTAACATTACAGCATCCCTTGCAGTAGTATGCCATGGTTTGGTCCTATTGAAATATGCGTAAACCATTCAGCCGCAATGCATCTACATTAGGGGTAACAAGCGCAACATAAATGCAAACCTTTTTTCCCTCTTCTATCCTTCCGCTATCCTTCTCAATCCAAATAACTGACTAACATCCACCACTCAAATTACTTTCATATTTCACTATAATAATTCACCACTAATCAATCAATCAATCAATCAGGGGTTTGTTAAAGCGCGACTACTCACCCGTAAGGGTCTCAAGGCGCTAGGGGTGGGGGGGGGGATGCAGGTTCCATTCCATCAAGGAGGGGGTCTGTCGAAGAGCCAGGTTTTGAGGTTTCTTGCGAAGATGGGGAGCGATGTCTGTCTGAGGTGGAGCGGAAGGGCGTTCCATGCTTTGGCTGCGAGGAAGGAGAAGGAGCGGCCTCCCGATCTGGTCTTTCTGGTGCGGGGGACCACGGCGTAGGAGAGCTGGGCTGATCGTAGGGTCCTTTGGGGTGCGTGGAGATTGAGTCGGCTGTTCAGGTATGCTGGTCCGGTGCCGTGGAGGGCCTTGTGTGCGTGGGTGAGTATCTTGAAGGTGATTCTCGCCTCGACGGGGAGCCAGTGGAGTGTGTGCAGGTGCTGGGAGATGTGCCAGTGTTTTGGCAGGTTGAGGACCAGTCTTGCGGCGGCGTTCTGGATGTTCTGTAGCTTGCAGGTGAGGTTTTTGTTTATTCCGGCGTAGAGTGCGTTGCCGTAGTCGAGTCTGCTGGTGACCAGGGCGTGAGTGACGGTCTTTCGGTGTTCGAGGGGGATCCATTTGAAGGTCTTACGAAGGAGGCGGAGGGTGTGGAAGCAGGAAGACGAGATGGAGTTGATCTGGCGGTCCATTTTGAGCTCGGAGTCCAGGATGATTCCCAGGTTGTGTGCGTAGTCCGTGGGGGTTGGCGGGTTTCTGAGGTCGGGGGCTACCAGGTGTCATTCCAGGGGTCGGGGTTTGGGCCCATGATGAGTACTTCTGTTTTGTTGGTGTTTAGTTGTAGGCAGCTGTTTTTCATCCATTTGGCGACGGCTTCCATGCCTTCTCGGAAGTTGCGTCTGGCAGTGTTGGGCTCGTTGGATAGGGAGAGGATGAGTTGGGTGTCGTCTGCGTATGACACAATGTTGAGTCCGTAGGTTCTGACGATGGGGGCGAGTGGAGCAATGTAGACGTTGAAGAGCGTCGGGCTAAGGGAGGAGCCCTGGGGGACGCCGCAGGTGGTAGGTGTGGGGTCCAAGAGGAAAGGGGGGAGTCTGACCCGCTGCGTTCTGCCGGAGAGGAAGGAGCGGATCCAGTCGAGGGCCTTGTCCTGGATTCCTGCGTCGTAGAGTCTGCGTATTAGGGTGCGGTGGGAGACTGTGTCGAACGCCGCTGAGAGGTGAGGGGGATGAGGGCTACTGTTTCTCCTTATCCAGTAGGGTGCGGATGTCGTCTGTTGCAGCGAGGAGGGCGGTTTCCGTACTGTGGTTTTTTCTGAAGCCGGATTGGGAGGAGTCGAGGATGTTGTGTTCTTCAATGAATGTGGCGAGTTGGCTGTTGATGGCTTTCTCGATGACTTTCGCTGGGAACGGGAGCAGGGAGATGGGTCTGTAGTTTTTGAGGTCGGTGGGGTCCGCCGAGGGTTTCTTCAGGAGGGGGTTGACCTCGGCGTGTTTCCAGTCGTCGGGGAACAAGGCGGTCGCCAAGGAGCGGTTGATGGTGTGGCGGAGCATGGGTGCGATGGTGTCGGCGGCTCTGTTGAAGATGTGGAGGGGGCAGGGGTCCGTGGGGGCCCCTGAGTGGATTGACTTCATTGTCTTCAGTGTGTCTTCGGTGGTGAGGGCTGTCCAGTTGTCAATCGCTGGTTTCCGTGTGTCGGGGGTGGTTGGTGAGGGTTCAGTGTGTTGGTTGTCTCCGTCGAAGTTGTCGTAGATGCTCTTGATTTTGTGTTGGAAAAAGGTGCTGAGTTTGTCGCAGAGGTCTTGTGAGGGAGGGATGTCGGTAGACTCGCTGGTGGGTTGGGCGAACTCTTTGATGATGCTGAAGAGTTCCTTGCCTTTGTGCGCGTGGGTGGAGATTCTGTCTTCAATCGCTTTTTTCCTCGTTTCTCTGATGAGTTGATGGTGGGCGTTGGTGGCGGCCCTGTAGTTGTTGTGGGCTTCTGTGGATTTGGTGTTCCTCCAGGCCTTTTCGAGGCGGCGGCAAGTGCGTCTGGACTCTCGAAGTTCGGTGGTAAACCATCTGGCTTTCTTGGCGCGGGTATTGTTGTTTTTCTTGAGGGGGGCTATGGTGTTGGCGCTGTCCGAGATCCATCAATGCAGGGTTCGGACTACGGTGTTGGGGTCGTCGTTTTCCGCGATGGTTGGGGTGGAATTGTTGAGTGAGGAGGTGAGCTGGTCGTCGGTGATTTTGGTCCAGTTTCTTCGTGGGAGCAGGTGCTGGTGTCTGTGGAGGGTGGGTGTTCTGAAGGTGAAGTGGATGCAATGATGGTCGGTCCATGGGAGTTCGGTGGTGTGGCTGAAGGTGATGGAGTTTCCTGTAGTGAAGAGGGGGTCTAGGGTGTGTCCTGCTGAGTGCGTGGGCTCGGTCACGATCTGGCAGAGTCCAATGTTGTGGAGGTTGTCCAGGAGGGATGTGGTGTTGGGGTCCAGTTGCTTATCGAGGTGGAAGTTGAGGTCTCCCAGCATGCTGTAGTTGGTGGATGCGATGGCCTGCGGGGAGATGATGTCCGTGATGGAGTTGGCGAAGGGTCCGCGGGGTCCAGGGGGTCGGTAGATGAGGGTTCCTCGGAGGGTGGCGGTGGGGCTGGCCAGTATCTTGAAGTGAAGGTGTTCCATCAGTTCTGTGGGCTCGTCGGGGAGTGTGCTCAGGCGGAGAATGGATTTGTGGACGATGGCGATTCCTCCTCCCGGGCGGGTGGGGCGGTCCTTCCAGGAGATCTTGTATCCTTGGGGGATGGCAATGGCGATGTCCGGTCCCGAGGTGGTGTTGGTCCAGGTTTCGGTGAAGAACGCTACGTCCGGGGTGGTGCTGTCGAGGAGGTCCCAGATTTCGGTGGCGTGTTTGTGGAGGGATCGGACGTTGAGGAGGATGCATTGCAGGGTCTTCGGTTCGGTTGTGTTCTTGTTGGTGGGTTGTGCTGGATCCGTGTTCTTGGCGGTGCTGCAGGTGTGCCGGCAGCGGTGACAGCTGAAGGGTCCGTGGGTGTCTGCTGGTGATGCTAGCTTGCAGTTGTTGTTGCGGCCTGGGTTGAGTGCGTGGAGTGCTGCTGGGTCGAAGCGTTGGCGTGGCGGAGGTTCAGGGTTCCTGGTGCTGGTCGCGGTCAGGGACGGGCGCAGACGGGCTTGCCTTTGGCGCGCCAGCGGCGCGGCCGCCATTAAGTAGGGGTCGGGGAGGGCTGGACAGCTGGGAGGCGGGAGCGGGGTGGGGAGCTGGATTGGGCCGGTCGCGCTGGGGGGGAGAGGCCGCGGGGGCAGCAGCGGCGGGGAAAGGTAAAGGGAGGAAATAAGGGATAAAGAAAGAGGGAAAATAAGCAGAAATAAGGCACAAAAGAGCAGAGATGCAGAAAAGTGCAGAAAGGTGAAAAATAAAAGAGGGTAGAAAAACGAGTGAAAACGAATGAAAGAGTAGAGCGAGAGGAAGGAGACAGAGGTCCACTGGACCACCAGGGATAAGGCGCAGGGAAACCTGCGGGTGGAGGAGGGCCTCGATCACCAACACTCGAAAGTGCAGGGGCAGGGGCAGGCCTCACTTAATGGTGGAGCTGCGAGGGTGGGAGAGCAATTTCACTGACAATGAGTCAGTGGTCTTGCTCGCCTGTCCCCGCAGCGGCCGCCATTAAGTAGGGGTCGGGGAGGGCTGGACAGCTGGGAGGCGGGAGCGGGGAGGGGAGCTGGATTGGGCCGGTCGCGCTGGGAGGGAGGGTCCGCGGGGGCAGCAGCGGCGGGGAAAGGTAAAGGGAGGAAAAAGGTAAAGGGAGGAAATAAGGGATAAAGAAAGAGGGAAAATAAGCAGAAATAAGGCACAAAAGAGCAAAGATGCAGAAAAGTGCAGAAAGGTGAAAAATAAAAGAGGGTAGAAAAACGAGTGAAAACGAGTGAAAGAGCAGAGCGAGAGGAAGGAGACAGAGGTCCACTGGAGCACCAGGGATGAGGCGCAGGGAAACCTGCAGGTGGAGGAGGGCCTCGATCACCAACACTCGAGAGTGCAAGGGCAGGTCTCACTTAATGGTGGAGCTGCGAGGGTGGGAGAGCAATTTCACTGACAATGAGTCAGTGGTCTTGCTCCTTATGGGTTCCGGAGTAGCGTGCTACTCGCCAAGAAAGTGCTTCAACCCCCCTATTAGCGGTAGCAAGCGCTATATAAATGCTAACCTTTTTTCCCTCTTCTATCCCTCAGCTATCCTTCTCAATCCAAATAACTGACTAATATCCACCACTCAAACTACTTTCATATTTCACTATACTAATTCACCACTAATCCTTTATGGGTTCCAGAGTAGCGTGCTACTTTCCAAAAAAGCACTTTGACGCCTCGTCAGGGGTAGTAAGCACCATATAAATGCAATTACAATACAATACAATGATGCCGCAGCTTTCTGGCCTCCCCCTACGCCATCTGTCTTCCTGGAAGGCCTTAGGCGCTATAATGGGTTTAGTCTGGGGATTTGTCATTCCAAAGTAAAGACGAGTGGGGTAAGTGGGCTGTGTGCTGGGAGGGTATGTTTGGCAAAAATACATTGAAGATAATATGTTGGAAAGAGGCCTAGGACATGCTCAGTTTGCCACAAGGAACAGATGCTAAAATGCAGTTAGTGTCTTAGCTCCTGGACCCCTTGATCAAACGCCTCTCTGAACCCACACCTTTCGGATCCGCATCTCTCGCAGATAATCAGCTGTGATTTACCGACAGCGATCAATGCGGAATGGCATTTATCCGCCTCCCAAGTGACAGCATCCATGGAGGGGTTCGGATTCCTGTTGCCATGGTGACAGTATCCGGGGTCTATTCAATCTCACACATTTCATTTTTTCCCCCTCCCCTTCTTGCCATTTCGACAAAATCAACAACAATGGAAAAAAATCGTCTAAATTGGATTATCCGAGCCTTTGGCTTTGATGTAACATCAAGTGCAGCAGTGGATTGATGTGTGAGAGTGTGTGTGTCTGTGTGCGAGTGTGCGTTTGTCAAAGGGGAAGAACAAAGCAGATATGAACAGATTAAGATTTTGTTAGAGCCACACCCCCCTCCTGACTTCTGTTCCCCCGTACTTTCCCGGGAGCCCCAGAGCACGAAGAACCCTCGCAGGCACCTCTTTAAGGAGGCAGTGAGGCCTGTGTGCCTCGAGGGTCCCTCGCTGAATTGAAGGAACTCTGCCTCCGCACTTGGCAGATGGAAGGCGCCGCGGCTATGAGAGGGCCTGGTTCATTACCCAAGCCAGGGGACGCCGCCATTTTAGTATGCCAGAGTGCTTCGTCTTGCACAGCGCTATCCCCCTGCGCACGCCTTGCTTCTCGAGGAGACAGAGATTAGAAGGAAACGTTGAGGGAAGGGCAAAGAGGAGAGTGAGCGCAGATGTAAATTCTGCCCGGTGGCGGCTCCTCCGCTATAGCGTAGGAGCGTTGCCCCACTGCTTTTAAGCAGTGCGAAGAATTAACATAAAATGATAACTTTTAGTTATCATTTTATGCTTCATGCTGCTTTGCGGGCGGGCAGGTGAGCAGGGCTGCTCTGCTCTCAGGGCAGGGGAGGAGTGGTTTGCCCACTCCTAAGTGCACAATGACTGTTTGGTCGGCCCTCTCGGGCCGCCCAAAACAGTCATGCGCACTTTCCCTGTTCTCCATGCAGGCCACATTACAGCCTGCGTGGAGAACATGCCCAGGCCCCCATTCCCTGGCTGAGCGTCCAACCGGGACGCTCAGACCAATCACAATGCTGCACTGCAGTGTTGTGATTGGTCAGTGGGGCCTGCTTTCTGTTCCTTGAGTTCCACGAGGAGAGCAGGAGCAGAGACGTGGGACCCGGCAGCAAGGTAAGTTTTAAAAAAAAAAAAACTTTTTTATATGAGTGACCTCCCCCTACGTGACCCCCCGCACTCACCCGCGAACCATGCCGGCCGCCACTGATTCTGCCTGATATTATAACATGTGGGTCTTTCTCTTAGACCAGGGGTGAAGAGCCTCTTCGTTGAAACCTGGTTTATCAAAATAACCTCAACTCACCTGGTTCTGCAGTGATGGCTAAGGCTTACATTTATGTTAGTTGCTATCAAACTCTATTCAATATTTTGATGATCTTGAAATCGGATTGCATGGCACTGATTCATTCTCTCGTGCAACAAGACCTGTTGAAATACCCATGATTGGCCAGTGGGGTTCTAGAATCCTGATTACAGAGCTGCACAGTGCTTAATTTGTAAAACCGTAAACTCTGGTGTCCAAAGCTTTTCTTACAAGCCTGCAGTCTGTGCTGAGGAACATCAGGCTTGCCGAATACCAAGTGTAGTGAACCACCCGGCCAGTACACAACAATGTTGTGTACATACATCCCGAGGGCCGGGTTCGGCCCAAGGGCTTAAATAAAGGTGCTCGGACTGCTCTTGGTCAGAGCATGTTACTAACTGAGAGTGCTGTGTGTTATTTGCCCCGTATCTGTAAGGCCCAAGAGTGGCCTGCAAGCCAGACTCCGGCCCACCACACTTGCAACGAGTGGGCCGAGTTCCAATGCGTGCGGTGGCTGCCGGCGTCCACCCAGGAGCTGTGCCGTGGGGACGCGGAGACGACGAGCACCCGAGGCGGTGGTGCTAGTTCACCTGGTGCGCATGTCCCATGCGGCTGCAGTGGAGATGCCGTCGAGGTGAGGCTCTGTCTGCCGCTGGGAAGGCACGAGGCAGCGGGTGCAGCTGTGTACCCCCGTGGTTCATGGGGCTCAGCATGCAGCGCTGGATTGAGCCAGTTTCACTGCAATCAAGCTGTCTGGGCGGGAGCAGATCATGGCAGCTCTTCCCCCAACGGTGGGGGAAACTGAAGACCAGTGCACTGGAGGAGTGCCTCAACACGTGCTTGCCCCAGGGAGGAAATTCCATGCAGGGCCATCGGCTGTAAGGCCTGTGAAGGTCCCTCCCCCCTTGGTGCGACTGGTGTTGGAGCAGGAGGGGTGAAAAGCCCAAGACTGAGGGTGGCACAGAATCTACATGGGACTGCCAGGACTACAAATATGCCAAGGCGATAAAAAAAGGCAGTGAGTGGCGAACGTATAGGCAGAGAGCAAAGGGCCTAGAGGGAGGGTCCCAGAACCTCCAGGCATAACAGCACCAGGGCATCAGGAGCATGTCACAACCGAACCCAGACGCAGCAGCAGCCCCTGTAGCACCACAGCAATGCTCTCTGCCCCCGTCAATGCTTTGCCGCCATTCAGTCAGTTGGCGGACCCATCAACGGCTGCTTTGAGATGGCGCCAGTGGATTGGGTGTTTGCAACATTAGTTTCACGCCACTCAGGAGACGGACGGTGCTGTAAAGAGATCAATGATGCTGCACATGGGTGGCGACGAATTGTACGACCTATTTGAGAATTTACCTAATACAGGGGCGGACCACGATTTTGATGCGGCCGAAGCAGCCCTCAATAGACATTTCGACCCCCAATTAAATCCCAATTACGAAAGATTTAAACTCCGGCAGGCACAGCAAGTAGAAGGGGTCTGCGGATGCATTTTTTGCACGACTGCTCAAGCTAGCAAGCACATGCTCTAGTATTGTCAAACTGGACGAAATCAGGGCCCAGTTAATTCAAGGGTGCAAGACATCCAATCTTCGCAAACTCATTCTGCAGCAGCTGGGGATTTCACTCGACGACATTCTTATCCTGGCCCGCTCACACGAGCTGGCAGACAGCAGAGTTGGTGACATGGAATCAGCCCTGGCCCGTCAGTTGTTGGGCCCTTCATCTATGCCGGCAGTGAAAGCAAAGGAGGAACAGGTGGAAGCAATACAGAGGTGTCAGACAAGACCACGAGGAGCGTTCACATCAAGACCTCGTGACAAGACCTGTGGAAATTGCAGACCCACCCACTATCCTCCTAGAGGGTGCCCAGCACCGGGCAAGACGTGTTTGAAGTGCGGTCACCTCAATAATTTTGCAAAAGAGTTCCTCAGGACTGGAGCGCCGGCAGGGGTGATGGCAAGAGGGAGAAGAGGTGCATATGTTGTTCGACAGCTATCGCTGGGGGAAGAGACAACTCCCATGTGGAAGGACATCGCTCCTATAGAGGAAGAGGAAGAGGAGGAGGTGTTCACCATCTCCTTAACGGTGCGAGACAATCGGAAAAACAGACCTCTAACCATGTGCCACATGGACATCAATGGTGCCCAGGCACAGCCCTCATCAACACTGGGACATCGGTGAACGTGATGGATGCGTAGCAACTGAAGAAGAGCAGGCCCCCACCACGCCTAGCGCCCACGAAAGCCAAAATATACACTTATGGGGGCACTGAACCTATTCCATTGCAGGGAGTTGTGAAGGTAGAAGTGACCTATGGGGGTAACAAGATATGTACCAAATTCCATGTGACTACTGGTGAAACTACAACATTGTTAGGCTGTCATACGGCAGAGAACCTCAGCCTTGTGTTCTTAACCCAAACAAATTCACCAATCACATGCAGAAAACACATTGGTGGAATTTTCAGAGCTATTCCAAGGTCTTGGGTGCATCAAATGGGTGCAAGTCAAACTCCACATAGACAAGACAGTCCACCCTGTGGTGCTGTGGCACCGTAGAGTACCATTTCACCTCAGACCCCTGGTTGAAAAGGAGCTAGAAACACTGGCACATGCCGGTGTAATTGAGAAAGTGACCAGCCCCACTCCATGGGTGTCGCCATTGGTAATCGCAATAAAACCAAAGCAGCAGGGGGCGATAAGATTATGCGTGGACATGAGACTTCCCTATCAAGCTATCAGAAGGGAGAAACATAACCCCCACACTCGATGAAATAGTGGCAGACTTAAACAGAGCCAGGTGGTTCTCAAAAATTGATTTAAACTCAGGGTACCATCAACTGGTGTTTGAGGAGTCACCCATTACATCACAACATTTTCAACTCATGTGGGACTTCGCCAATTCAAGAAACTCAGTTTTTTTGTATCCTCGGCAGCCAAAGTATTTCAAGAGGCCATTCGGGAAGTCCTCTCAGGAATCGTAGGTGTCATCAACTTGAGCAATGATATCCTCATATTCTCGAACACACTTGAGGAACATCATGTCCGACTGCGAGCTGCCCTGAGCCGGATCGCAGAGAGGGGACTGACATTGCACCCGAAGAAATGTGTATTCTACACCAACGAAGTGGAGTTCTTTGGGTATCGATTCTCTCCTGATGGCATACAGGTAGACCCTCAAAAGGTAGAGGTCATCAGATCGGCGGCAGTACCTAGAAACCATTTGGAGGTTCGCAGCTTCTTGAGGATGGCTAATTATTGTGGCAGGTTCATTCCTAATCTTCAACTCACACAAAAGTAAGGGGTAGGAGGAAAGAGAGTCCCGCTTCGACCTCCTGCAACAACTATTTTCACACAAAATAGAAGGGGGACTGTATACTGATGATCGCTGTGATCAAGGGTGGGGGGAACCTACAAGGGTATTAAAAACTGCCCTCACACACAGCGAACTGTGTCATGCTTCCTCATAGGGCTGCTAACACACCTCCGCGCAGACCAACGCTGGAGGTGGAGCAATAGGGATGGGGAAGACAATACAACATGTAAGTGAAAACAGTATGGGATCAAGAGTGAACAAAGGTGCAGAAACAGTGATTAAAACTGGTCACGGGAAATCCCAAATACAACTTTAATGTTGGATACCCTGCCCAGAGTAAAAAGGTCAAATCACGACCAGTGGATGGTGGTACGGGGAGCTATGATGAGTCACCTACCCCTCCACTCTGCAAAACCGTCGACATGTTTCAGCCGGCAAAACTAAATACCCCGGCTTTCATCAGGACTCACATAAGAAATTATCCCATGGGTACTAACCTTACCTCCTCTGGTCCAAGGATAGAGGGAAGACACCCTTCTGAGTAACTGCTCAGATAATGTGTGGTAGAGCGCCTTGCTCTCCACGAGGAACCGAGTTCATTTAAAATCAAAACTTGAACTGGCGGGGGAGCGAGGACAGCTCCCTATAGTCACACATTTGTCAAGGTGAGCTGTCTCCAAACAATTTGTCCCTCCCAGCGCCGTACAGGTACCCATTCCTAATCTTGCCACGTTGTCTAACCCACTCCGAACTTTAACTCATAAAGACTGTCTGTGGGAATGGGACTGTAAGGTGGCACAAGCATTCCAGGCAATCAAGGAAGCTCTACTTCACAATGCTACCATGGCATACTTCAGTCCTGCCTGACCCACTGAGCTGATCATAGATGCTAGCCTGGTAGGGCTGGGGGCAGTACTCCTACAGAAAAATTAGAGAGACGATTGGGTACCAATAGTGTACGCCAGCAGGGCACTCAAAGCAGTCGAGACCAGTTATGCCAAAATAGAGAGAGAGGCCTTGGCCATTCAATGGGCTTGAAGCATTTTTACCTCTGACTCTGTGGCCAGACGTTTTCAGTGATCACTGATCACAAGCCCTTAGTGCCATTGTTTGCAGGGACAGCTCGCAATGGACTACCTCGGATCGAGAGGTGGGCAGTTCAGCTCCAGCAGTATGCATTTGAGACCACCTACCGACCTGGGGTCAATAACCCGGCAGATTACTTTCCCCGGCATCCGGTGGACATCACCAAAAGCAGTCGGCGAGAGGACGATCCTGGGGTAGAGGACTTTATACGACTGATCACTTCGACATCATGCCCCCAGGCATTGTCAATACCACAGATTGTGGAGGCCACGCATGCAGATGTTAGCCTCAGGAGAGTAAAGAAGGCGTTAAAGCTGCACCACTGGAGAAACGTCCTTGACGGCTGTCGAGGATTGACGGAAGAAGAACGAGAGGTCCAGACACACCTCTGGAGGTGTCAGGATGAGCTGAGAGAGAGTGAAGAAGGGCTCATCCTATGGGGGCACCAGATTGTAATGCCACACCAGCTGTGGTCACACACTGTGGAGCTCGCTCATCTGGGGCATCTGGGAGTGGCCAAAACCAAGGCACAGTTAAGGAGCATGGTTTGGTTCCATTGAATGGACCAACAAGTAGAGGAATGGGTGAAGAGCTGTCAATCCTGTATCCTAAACCGTGGGGAACCACTGGTGGCACCTGTCATCACTGAACCTCCAAGCACCACGTCATGGGTCGCTATCAGCATGGACTTTGGGAGTTTCCTGGACCACCGGCTCACACTTGTGCTGATGGACAGTCACTCGAAATTTCCAGTAGTGGAAATAGTCAGGTCAAAATCGTTTGAGTGTGTAAAACAAGCGTTGGACCGTGTCTTTGCTCTACTAAGGCATCACAACGAGGTCAAAATGGACAATGGACCCCCCTTTTCAAGGGCAAGAATTTAAGGACTACCTCCACAATCTCAACATACGCCACAGGAAAATCACTCCCCAGTGGCCGCAGGCCAGAAGTGAAGTAGAGAGGTTCATGAGAACAATGAACAAAGCACTCCGAATTGGGGTGGAAAAGGGAGAAGACCTGGAATCATGTCTGCAGCAATTCCTGAGAGTGTATCGCCAAACTTCACACTGCACCACTGGATGTGCGCCCATGATCTCCTCATGAAGCAGGCTGGCAGAGACATGGTCCCAGCAAGGCCCCTGTGGATGCCGGGAGTAGTGGACATGAAGGCTGCCTAAGCAAAGAGGCAGAACAACAATGACCGGGCCAGTCACAGAAGGAGGGCGCATGAATCAGGAATCAGCATGGGTGACAAAGTAGTCATCAAGGATCGTCACCCTGGTTGGAAGTATCACACTCCCTTTGAGCGAGAGATGTGGGAAGTGGTGAGAGTGAGGAGTACCATGGTAACTGTGGTATGAGTAAACATGGAAGAATCGAAAAATATATCCTGGTTCAAGAAGATTCCAGAGAGAGTGGAGGAAGGGGTCACGGAAACAGGGTTGGAGAACATCCCGGTGGAAGATCTCGAAGGTGCTCTAGGAAGTCAAGAAGCTAGCAAGCTGGAGGCCTGGGATGACCGGGAAGTGGGAATACAGTCTCAGGTAGACTGATATGCCACCGCAACTCCACCACCAATTGGGAGCCAGCGAGGTGGTCCGTACCGGCTGAGAGCCAACCAACAACTTAGCCAGAAACGGAAAGACATTGTGTGCTAAGGTCCCAGAAGCCTGAATATCTGACATTTATTTAGTGTTCTTTATTTTGCTTCTTTCATTTTATTAAAGGTTATGAGGGATGTGGTGAGCCTCCTGGCCAGTACACAGTAATGTTGCCTACATACATCCTGAGGGCCGGGCGCAACCAGAGGGCTTAAATAAAGGTGCCCAGACCCCTCGTGGTCAGAGCACGTTACTAACTAAGTGAGAGTGATGTGTGTTATTTGACACACACCTGTAAGGCCAGCAAGCCCAGACTCCAGCCCCATACCAAGGATCTGAAGTTCTGATTCCACCTCATGCCTCTTTCTTCTGCCACAAAACACTCCCTGCCTCTTTATTTCACTCTTGCATGTTCCTTTTCAAACCTGTTTTCTCCTTTTGTCACTGTTTTTCTCTCTTTCTCTTCCTCCTCCTTTATCACTTTGTGATTTTTCTCTTCCTTGCTGTGGTTGAAAGTCAGATGAAGAAAAATAAGGGCCGGTCCCCAAAAAATGACTGCTGGTGGGCACCACCCTCAACCACAGGCTCAAATTAAGCTCTGGAGCTTTTCTAGTATGACGTATCCAAAAAGTGCTGAAAGGAATGCTTAAATTAATCTCAGCCACTGGTAAATACTTGGGGCAGCATCCCAATCCATCAATATTTTGCACAACATGCCACCTCATTTTGGGCCCAGCTATATGCAAATCAGTCTTGACCCTGCTCCAATGGGAGCAGTCCAGCCCGAACTGCCAAGCCAGGTCATCCCTGAACCGGAACAGAAGCAACCCAGGATCGGTTTCGTCCTTAGTATGAAGACAGCCTGTGATCCCTGGATCGGACAGTCAGATTGGGCATTCAGTACATATAGGTCAAGCATAGAGGAGCCCAGAAAACTCTTCCAAGTAGGGCACTCTGGACAGCTGCCTAGAACTGCAGCAGGTAGGCCGGTTAATAGTAGGACATTGGGGCAACCACTGACTAGATATATGATCAACCTCTTGACAAATTTAGAGGAGTCTGGCTTGTTTCCAGCTCTTGTACATTTACTGATATTCCATATTCACGGGTAGCTGGTCAGTTGTGCACCTGTAAATGGGACGTGCATAGGGCTGTCTGGGACAACAAACAGGTACCTATCCCATAATACGTTGTTGTCAACACAGCTATCACACAAAATATCTGCCATCTTGTTTTGAAACCATCTCCTCTAATCAACCACATGTGCCAATTAGTTCAAGAATGAATTGTGGCATATTTTTATGACACTATTATATTTTACAGAAAGTTTATAAAGCGGTGTAACCATAATAAACCATGCAAACTGAAGTGAATAAAACATAAACCAGCAAAAAATACATATTTCCATTCCAGACTTTACACAGTCTGTGCTAAAGTTTCTCTCTTTCAGCAGCTGTAGTTTGCCAAAGCACATTCACATAAAGCATTCCGCTTAGATATGGGTCATTTAATTAAATACTTAGGGAGACTGATTTGTCAACAATAAGTTAAATACTAGGTAGCTGAAGCTTTATTCTACACTTATGTCAATACACTCGACCTCGTAAGGCCTTCTAAGATTTTCTTATGGTCTACTTACGTCAACCTGTGGGTGGCATCTTCATTAAACCAGGCGGACCTAAACCAAATGAGGCAAAACCACTACAACAATGATTATCAATGGGACTTCTCTTACTCCAACAGGGCCAGACTGGTTGTAGTGGGCATTGGGCATTTTCCTGGGAGGCTGGAAGGGGGGAGGCCGGTTTTGCAGCAGTGGGAGCGTTTTTTTTTGTTACTGGGGGCCGGTTTTGCAGCGGTGCTGCAATATCGGCCCCCTGTAACAAAAGCAGCAGTGCTTCACACTTGATCCCCCCCTTGCCCTCCCCTTTCCGGGGGCGGGGAAGGGACTGGTCCTACCATATTGCCAGGGCTGCTTTGGGTTCTCAGTCCAGACCTGTATTCCAACATTGCACATGAATCACGGCCAATACCAACTCTTGCTCACATTCCTTGTGGAATAATGAAAGAGGTAAGTGAGACAGTCATCACCATTGTAACCAGTTCCAGGCCCAGATCTAGCTGTATAAATTCCACTAGACAAGCCCCAAAAGGATCTCTAAAAGGAACCTTCCAGTCTATTAAGAGTGGATTCCAAGATCATATGGTAGCTCCATGTAGAACAGGCAACTCTTTCCTAATTTAGGACATCTATAGCGTAGAGGTTAGGAATAGGCCCGCCGTGGGTAGTACTGGAATCCTGCCATGTCTACTACAGCTGTCCTAGATTTACTTTCAGAGTGAGATACTGATATAGTAACAAGAATTAATATTTCTGCTATGCTTCAAATGAAGTAATTGTCTTGAGGTTGGCATTGCAATCAGAAGGTTCTGAGAGAGTATGTCCTCACCTTGAAACACTAAGAACGGCAAGGTATATAAACACACCCTATTTTGAGATTGGCGGAGAGAGGAGGTGCTGTTAGGCATGCAGTCGATTGGGCCACCCAATTGAAGACCTTCTGGCCCACAGTATTGCGGGTGTATCACATGACTCTGCAATGTATTAAATAATAGTAATAATGCAATGCCACAAGATAAGCAGGGAAGCTTAACTAATTGTAGGATATGTCTGACAAACTATCTCTGGGGTGTACCTCTTATTCACTCTGGCTATGTTTCTGATTTCTGAGGTGTTCATTAATATTATGTTAATTCTTACCAACATGATTTACAGAAGAATAGCACATTGCAACTACTAATTATTATAAAATGTAATATAAATATTATTAAGTATATTATAAAATACCAAGGTTTCTGTGTCTACTGATTCCAGGAGTCACTGAGGTTCCTCCTTTTGTCCCCTGTAAGCGCAATAGGTTCTTTGACGGATCTGTCAGATTCTAAACTTCCTTCACTCCTATGAATATAACTCCTAGATGAGGGTCGGAAATACCTGCCTGATTTCATTTTCTCCACATAGGTCATACTTTCTTTTGGGGGCTAGGGAAATCTACTGGGTATGACTAACGTACACCAAATAGAGGGGTGCTCATGACAACCCCTCCTCACAAGAAGTATGCCCTCCACACAAGGGATAGGGAAATTCTTGCTCAGAATGGGTACCAGTGTTGTCCCCCAGGGAGACTTGGGGGGTGTTCTCCACATTCTTCCTGGTCCAAAGCTGGTCAACTTGACCAATCACAATCTCAAGGAGGTGAACTCCATCAAAGATGTGTCATTTCAAATGGTCTACCTGAAGGGTGTCATCCTGATGGTATCGGTAGAGGACGTTAACACACCCTGGAGGACTCCACTCGTATCAGTGTCTCCCCACTACCAGCGTTTCCTGTGTTTTCAAAATCCTTCAGGGCAGTATCAATTCTGAGTCCTACCGTTTCAGAAAAGTTAGTCTTGAGGATATTCACCAAGTTACGAGCTTCAATGGTGGGCCTTCTTCTAGTGCAGGTTCTTATACTTCTTCCCTACCTAGATGACTGGTTGGACCATAGTTCTTGTTCCATCTCTCCCTTGGCGTAGACGCACACAAATCCATAATTGCCAACATTTTGTGGCCAAAATAGGCAGGACTTTTTGAGATTTCAACAATACTAATGTGATTTATTGGAATTGACCTTTGACCTAGGTGCTTTACTAGTTTGTCTAGTTATGGCTATATGATGCACAGATCTCTCCAGTGGGTCTCAACCAGCTCACAACTTTCCTGCAAAATATAGTGGATGAGACAGCTCAGTGTTCCTACTGCAAAAAACATGTCAGCCCAATTAGATCAATTGATCTAAAATAACAACTTGCAAAATACAATTGTTTGGTAAATAAGAACCCAGTATTAAAACCATTTCAACCACTATTAAACATCTTAAAATACAAACCAAGTCCCCAACATGCAACTTGCTCTATTCATTGACGCTCATAAGAGAACAAAGTCACCCAAATTAACATTTTTGTGTCAAAAATATAGCTTAAGATATTGAAGGAATAATAACCAGTGAGTAAAGAGTTTGATCATAAGCCCAATAGTAGTGCACATTTCTCTTAACACCCCTCTTATACATGTCATTTACCCATTCTTTTCAATACCTTTTTTCCATCTGCCCCCACTCGGTGCAGATAATATATTGGTATACACAAGTCCTGGGTTTTTAGCTAGTGGCTTAAAGCAAAGTGATGCCCCTCCCCCGCAGAATATAAAGAGAGGCCCCTGAGTCTACCATATCCCACAGATATTCATTGGACTTGGGCTGAATGGAGGTTACTGACTGGTTGGGGCCCCTCTGCAACGCAGGGACTGCAGGGGTCTGCATTATGCCTCCGCCTTGACTAATTAATCTCTGCCTGCCAGTTCTGTTTGTACCTCACCCCTTGACCTGCAGTACTTGTAGGACATCCAGTGTCATTTACCAATGCCTGTGCATTGTCCTTTTCAAAGAAAAATACATCAGGCACAAACAACTCAGCTAGGCAATCTTTTCATATTGAAAGGCATACTCAGAGCTCTGTTGAGTGATGAATATGCTATTGCAATTTGCATGCAACATACAGTTATTAGGTTCAAAATCCAAAATACGAATCCCATCATTCAACCTACAAAGATCAATAAAATGAGCATCATCTGATTGTGTGATCTCAACGTTGGATATAACAGAGTGACTCAAGTCTGTAACTAAAGTGCTATACAGAAGTGTATTGATTATTCTGAACATATGGGACCTATCATGGTATTTTATCCTACTAAATACTGATCCATAATAGAGAAACATATTTGAAAATAAAGTAGAGCGTTTGTCATTTCATTCCCAAATTTAGAAGCATATCTGTACGGATAATTTATAGCACATAATCTCAATTACCAGGAAAGAAATGATTGCGGAGTAAGTCTTGCTAAAGCGAGCGTACTCGCGAATCACATCAGCTGAATTCTCTTAAGTTCTAAACTTGTCTATGATGGAAAAGTAAGATGATGAAAAAAGAATCTTTGAGTGGATGTAATAAACTATATTAATAATTGTTATTGGAATTTGGGTGATGAATAAAGTAAATAAGCACCTGCAAGTTTTGGATGTAAACATTTTTGTTAGTCATAACACCAATAGACTACATGATGGATCACGCACTAGCCAACTGAATTCCTAGCGTTTCGAAAATATTCCTTTTAGAAGGTTCTCTGCTTTTGGCTTCTATGTATGAGATGGATCCTCCTGGATTTCACCATAAAATGTAATGGTGAAGCATTGAAATCCTTTATGCAAATGGCTGACTTGCCTACAGCAGCTGTATCGTCGAATGGTACACAGAATGTTCGCAAAGCAGGCCTTCTGTTTTGAAGAATACCTGCAGAAGGGGAAACAGCCTTTACAACGTGGTTTTTAACATGCACGACCTTTACCATACAGTCTTTAGCACGCGGGTAAGTACCACACAGGTACGTATTTATTATAGGTTTTAACCTTTACTAAAAAAAATTTACAACGTGTTACTTTACCTCACAGGTAAGTATATTTGTTTTTTAAATAACATATTTTATGTATGTTATTTGAAAAAAAGGTTAAAAGTACGGGTGGGGTAAAGGGAGGTAAGGATGATTTTAGGATTACGGGGTGGGTAGAGGTAGAGGTAATGGGAGGTAAGGGTGATTTTAGGATTTAGGGGTGGGTAGAGGTAAGGGTAGATAAGTGTAATTTTAGGGTTTAGGGATACGTAAGGGTAATCATTTTGTATGCGCACACATACACACACATATATATATATAAATCAAAGGACGGTAGTGGTG
The DNA here is from genome assembly GCA_963921515.1 of Calotriton arnoldi. Classification (NCBI taxonomy): domain Eukaryota; kingdom Metazoa; phylum Chordata; class Amphibia; order Caudata; family Salamandridae; genus Calotriton; species Calotriton arnoldi. The sequence goes on along the minus strand of CAWUFW010000313.1, from coordinate 2,736,957 downwards.
GATGCAAGGGTCGCACATCAATGATTATACATGTGGAAACGGGCTGTCAAGTACACATAGCAATTTGGACAAATCAAAAAACAGGGTAATGGATAACGGTGCCACTCAGGGTAGAAAACACCCCACTACCTTGGGTGCAAAAAACACAGGTACCCACAGAAGTAACCTGTGAAATAGTATACAACAAGATATACCCCGGCACTCCTGATGTTTAAATTTCAAATATATGACCTTATTAGGTCAGAACTAATAGAACAGAAGTCTGCTTTACCACAGGAAAACACCAGAGATTTATTTATACAAATGTTCCTGAATTTATTCCATACAAAAATTCAAATTGAGCTAAAAAAAAAATTGTGACAATATTCGACAGGACTGAATACACTACAAATTCAGACAAATAATAGTGGACTGAAGTTCCTTGAATTGTAATAACGTGAATCAGTCCTTGTAACAGAACACGAGAACAGCCAACACGTGTTTCGTCACATCCGTGACTTCCTCAAGGCTCTGGAGAAATAGTAGCGCTATTAGATGATGGTAGTTCGCCAATAATTTCACGCAGTAGGTATGCCACTTCAGATTTTCAAGTAAGGTCTGAAGGTTCTAAATTCTACCTGGAATATTCTAAATGTCCTGAATCAATTTCCAGATAATACAGTCAATAGGGTATTTAAGATGGAATTCACATCTTGTGCTCGTGGCAATTCAATAGCAAGTATGTAGTGACCGTAATTCAAATTCATAGGTGACTCCTGACGGACTCTTTATAAGCCCATGTCTTAAGCGTTAGATGGCGAACAATTCAATGCAGAGCCGTATTATTAGTAACACACGGCTAGTTGGAAGAGCTGTGATAAGCCCCTCTCTGTTGTAACAGACCGTCCGTAATCATGGACTCCAATGCGTCTGTATCTCATGAGATTGCTATTGAATTAGCTACAGGGTAGAAGCTCCTAGTATGTGTTTGTTTAAAGGAAAAAACATTTGTTTTTTATGAAGACCCTCACCCACCAACCTAGTTGGTGGCATGCTTCATCATCGGGTCCCACCCAAGGTACTGAGTATACCTTGGGTGTGCTTCGACGCCTGGTTACAGCGGAGCAGGTTTTGTGCTGTGAGTGTGCAGTGAAGGTGAGTTGTGTGTGAGTTAAAAACTGTCCAATGGGTCCCAGAATTAAAAGACTATTTTAATGTTGGGCCCTTGGCAGTGATTAAAACTGAGAAGTGGATATCAGTGGAGATAATTAATGACTCCGATATCCGGTGTGGTCAACATGTTTCAGCCAGGTCTCAGTGTTAAACTGGCTTTCATCAGGACCTATGTGTGTGAATTTAAAAGGTGGTCTAAAAATAATATATTTAGGACCAGCTATGTGGCGCACACACTAAGGTGCGATATGTGGAAGAGGATGTTTTCCTCTAATGGCTCATTTCTCTGAAAATTTCAGGAATGTGCCCCATGAGTTCCGTGGGGGGCCCGACCTATAGTCACACTTTCGTCAAAGTCTGAGACCCGCTTCCCGTACCTGCTGCGGCCGCATCGGAAATCATGTGACCTCGGCAGTTCGTCTCTTTTTAAATCCACAGGCTATGCAACACTAAGAACGGACTCAAAGTAATGTTCTCTTTGATCAGTTTAAAAAAACGATATATATATATATATATATATATATATATACAAAGCTCCAAGGTTCCCACCAGTTTGAGACGCACTCTGACATCCACTACAGCAACCTTCATGAGGTAAAAGCCGGATCGGCGGGCGGATCCAGTTTACAGCATGCCTGTCGATTCACACCTGACGCGTTTCGTGCTCATTGCACTCTTCAGAGGCGCGACAGTCAATTTGGCATAAAGGCCACACCTCCCACTTATGATATGAGCCCTCCAATGGGCGACTCAAATGAGTCTGCGTTGGTTTGTGGGTCTTGTAGTGTGTGCCTTAGTTATGTGCCGCTGTCTGAAACATTCCAAGCCCACCAATGGGCCTCCACTCGCTCCTCCGGCTTGTCAATCCTCAATGGATGCCTCCACATTAAGACTCCGTGATTCGGAGCCCCGTGGCCCCAAATTTCCGGGTGGTGCGTCTCCCGCGGCTGGGAGGCCGCGTTGTAAATCAAAGCTCCAAGGTTCCCACCAGTTTGAGACGCACTCTGACATCCACTACAGCAACCTTCATGAGGTAAAAGCCGGATCGGCGGGCGGATCCAGTTTACAGCATGCCTGTCGATTCACGCCTGACGCGTTTCGTGCTCATTGCACTCTTCAGAGGCGCGACAGTCAATTTGGCATAAAGGCCACACCTCCCACTTATGATATGAGCCCTCCAATGGGCGACTCAAATGAGTCTGCGTTGGTTTGTGGGCCTTGTAGTGTGTGCCTTAGTTATGTGCCGCTGTCTGAAACATTCCAAGCCCACCAATGGGCCTCCACTCGCTCCTCCGGCTTGTCAATCCTCAATGGATGCCTACACATTAAGACTCCGTGATTCGGAGCCCCGTGGCCCCAAATTTCCGGGTGGTGCGCTCTCCCGCGGCTGGGAGGCCGCGTTGTAAATCAAGCTCCAAGGTTCCCACCAGTTTGAGACGCACTCTAACATCCACTACAGCAACCTTCATGAGGTAAAGCCGGATCGGCGGGCGATCCAGTTTACAGCATGCCTGTCGATTCACGCCTGACGCGCTTCGTGCTCATTGCACTCTTCAGAGGCGCGACAGTCAATTTGGCATAAAGGCCACACCTCCACTTATGATATGAGCTCTCCAATGGGCGACTCAAATGAGTCTGCGTTGGTTTGTGGGTCTTGCAGTGTGTGCCTTAGTTATGTGCGCTGTCTGAAACATTCCAGCTCACCATGGGCCTCCACTGCTCTCCGGCTTGTCAATCCTCAATGGATGCCTCCACATTAAGACTCCGTGATTCGAGCCCAGGCCCCAAATTTCCAGGTGGTGCGCTCCCGCGGCTGGGAGGCCGCATGCAAATCAGCTCCAGTTCCCACCAGTTTGAGACGCACTCTGACATCCACTACAGCAACCTTCATGAGGTAAAAGCCGGATCGGCGGGCGGATCCAGTTTACAGCATGCTCAGTCGATTCACGCCTGATGCGTTGCGGCTCATTGCACTCTTCAGAGGCGCGACAGTCAATTTGGCATAAAGGCCACAGCTGCCACTTATGATATGAGCCCTCCAATGGGCGACTTAAATGAGTCTGCGTTGGTTTGTGGGTCTTGTAGTGTGTGCCTTAGTTATGTGCCGCTGTCTGAAACATTTCACCACCCGGAAATTTGGGGCCACGGGGCTCCGAATCACGGAGTCTTAATGTGGAGGCATCCATTGAGGATTGACAAGCCGGAGGAGCGAGTGGAGGCCCATTGGTGGGCTTGGAATGTTTCAGACAGCGGCACATAACTAAGGCACACACTACAAGACCCACAAACCAACGCAGACTCATTTGAGTCGCCCATTGGAGGGCTCATATCATAAGTGGGAGGTGTGGCCTTTATGCCAAATTGACTGTCACGCCTCTGAAGAGTGCAATGAGCACGAAACGCGTCAGGCGTGAATCGATAGGCATGCTGTAAACTGGATCCGCCCGCCGATCCGGCTTTTACCTCATGAAGGTTGCTGTAGTCGATGTCAGAGTGCGTCTCAAACTGGTGGGAACCTTGGAGCTTTGATTTACAACGCGGCCTCCCAGCCGCGGGAGACGCACCACCCGGAAATTTGGGGCCACGGGGCTCCGAATCACGGAGTCTTAATGTGGAGGCATCCATTGAGGATTGACAAGCCGGAGGAACGAGTGGAGGCCCATTGGTGGGCTTGGAATGTTTCAGACAGCGGCACATAACTAAGGCACACACTACAAGACCCACAAACCAACGCAGACTCATTTGAGTCGCCCATTGGAGGGCTCATATCATAAGTGGGAGGTGTGGCCTTTATGCCAAATTGACTGTCGCGCCTCTGAAGAGTGCAATGAGCACGAAACGCGTCAGGCGTGAATCAACAGGCATGCTGTAAACTGGATCCGACCGCCGATCCGGCTTTTACCTCATGAAGGTTGCTGTAGTGGATGTCAGAGTGCGTCTCAAACTGGTGGGAACCTTGGAGCTTTGATATATATATATACATATATATATAGATATGTATATATATATATATTACCTACTGGCGGTCGCCAGTAGGTAGTTATAGTTAGGACCTGGTTTCCATTCAAAAAGCATTTTTTCTTTTGCCAATATCTTTTGTGCCGTTTGACGAATCTTCGTGAAATTTTCAAAACTAATGGGGCGCTCAGGTCAGCTTCTGTGTTGAAAGTTTCGGGGTGATTAGTCAAGCAGGGGCCGAGAAAAAAGGGGTATTCCAAAACACGTTTTCTCCATGTTAATTTCCATAGGAAATTTTTGTCGCAGCTACAGCCGGAACTGCTAAACGGAATTACACCAAATTTGGCAGAAAGGTAGCTCTTGGTCCAGAGTACACTCTTTTCATCAAATGGTGTAAATCCGTTCAGTAGTTCCTGAGAAATTCATATATTAAAAAATATTAGTATCTGGTGACCGCTTTGGATCCGCGAATCCTCCCGATCACGAGCTTGACTCTGATTGGCTGCCAACACTTCAAACGAGGAAGTGTTGGCAGCCATCTTGTGACTGGGTTGAACCAAGTCACAAGAAAAAAGGTAAAAAAACAAAAAAAGGGGGAAGGTGGCCCGCCGAAGATTGCACTTAACAAACTGACCCGTGGATGGTAAGATGGTGGGATCGCATTGCCACATATCCAGATGTATTATAGGGCTGCCCAGATTGCAACAGTCAATCAATGGGTCCACCAGCCGTTAACTGAACCAGCGTACCAAATGGATAGGCTGGTAATGCAACCGAGAGGGTATCTTCATGCACTATACACTGACCCACGAAGACTCACGCTCGAGGATCCCACAGCGGTGACGATTCATCAATGGCATGTGACTCTCTCCGAATTAGGATGAAAAATAAATTCACCAAAGCTACACCACTCTGGGAATCACAGCAACTTGGGACAGCAGGCATAAGAAAGAACTTCACTCAATGGGACTTAATCGGTATTTCCAGACTGGGTGATTTATACACAAGCAGTGAAATGATCTCTTTCGAAAACCTACAGAAAACATATGATCTGGCCAAGACGGAGTATTTCCGATATCTGCAAATCCGCCATGCTATACAGGCGGCAGTGCCCAGGGGAACTGAACTCCCGGAGTCGTTGCCTCTAGAGTGTAGACTCCTCGAGGAACATCTCTCCAAAAAAGCGATCTCACTAACGTATAAAAAGCTAATCAATAATTTACCTGACTCGCTCGTAGTGCTGAAAGATCGCTGGTGTGTTGACATCCCAGACTTGCAGGAGGAGGAATGGCCGGAGGCACTGGCCTCTCCGAGGGAGGTAGCTATAAGGGCCCGGTTTCGACTAGTCCAAATCAAAATACTACATAGAATATACATTTCATGCACCACACTTGTGAAGATGGGTCGTAGGGTGGAAGCCACCTGTAACAGGGCATTCGGAGAGACAGGATCATTCTACCATATTATATGGCAATGTCGAGAGATTCAGCTCTATTGGCAGGCAGTGGGAGACTGTATGTCCGGGGTGGTGGGAGAAGTGCTCCAGGAATCGCCTAAGTGGTGCCTTTTGAATGTGTGGGAGGACACAAACCTAGGGAGGGCAGACCAACACTGGGTAACCCTGGGCTTTATGCTGCCCAAAAGAAATATAGCGCGCCACTGGGGGACCTCTTCCCCACCTCTACTGTGAGACTAGAAGAAGGACATGGACTGGTGCATGGTGGCGGAGAAAACGGTATATACGCAAAGAGGCTGCCCGAAAAAATGGGGGAGAATATGGGATAAATGGAATGTATTTAGGGGAAGTCCGTGTGCGCCCCCGGTGGGGGTTACACCCTTTGCCTTGGCTCAAACGGAAACAATTTGATGTTGCCAGTATTCCAGGAAATAAGAAGGGTGGCGGACCTGCGTGGCCCAAGAGCAATATACGGGGGAGGAAGGGATGCTAATGCTTAACGGTGCTTGTAAACTTGATGATGTACTGCCATTATTTTGCTGTGTTACAGTAAAAAGATAATTTTAAAAAAAGAAAAGGGGGAAGGGTAGGTACACCCTGACCCTCTAGGCCTGCTCAGGGAATCCCACAGGGACCCCAAGGGTCCAAAAAGCTTATTTAAAAAAAGAATTCGGTGGAATTCGCGTAGGGTCCGCGAATCCCACAGCAAATGTTTTTAAAAAATGAAGTGCGGTCTCCCGTGCTTCATTTAATTAAGTCCCCGGGTGGGCCAGGTCCCGGGGGCAATGTCAAAACATGGTCAGGGGGCCCGTGGGGGCCCCCGCAGCCCCGGAGACCGCCACCTCCCTGAAGCTTTGTTTATAATATGCGGGGGCACGCGGGCCCCCCGCAGCCCCGGGGACCGCCACCTACCCGGAGCTTTCTTTTAAATGAAAATGTGTGGGGGGGTACTGCCCACCCCCACGCTGCCCCAAGGCCCGCCACCTTCCCGGGGCTTTAATATTTAAATACGAGGGGGGCCTCACGCTCCCCGCAGCCCCGGGACCGCCATCTCCCCGGGGCTTTTCTAAAATTAATAATGTGTGGGGGGGGCTCCTGCCCCCCCCACACTGCCCCGGGGACCACCATCTCCCCGGGGCATTCATTAATTAACATACAGGGCTTTAAACCTGTTAGGAGGGGTGCCGCGCGACCCCCTTCCATGAGTCTTCCATGGCCCTGGGGACCGCCACAACCCCCAGGGCCAGCTCCAGCAATGTCGGGACATTGCAGTATGCTATGGCAGGGCGGGAGCGCTGCCCCCGCCCTCCCATAGCAAACTTCTGCTTTGCTTTATGGAAGCGAGAGAAGGAAAACTGCTCTCGCTTCCATGAAGCGAAGCAAAATTGCTTTTGGGCAAAGGGAGCTGCATGTTAGCAGCTCCCTCTACCCTAAAGTAATGCCAGCTCCCGCAGGAGGCGGGGAACCGGCAGGGACTGCGGGGGCCTTGGGGTTCCCCCGTGGTCCCCAACACAGAGGCCATGCCCTGGGGGATGGGGTCCACGGGGCCGAAAATGACCCAGGATGGGGGCCCCTCGGCCTCCCTCCCTTCTTTAATAATTTGAAAAAAATAAGTAAGGCTGGGCCCCAGAGGATGGGCCCACGAGAACAAAATTGGCCTCATGGGGGTGGGGGGCCCCGGGGACCGCCACCTCCCTGGGGCTTTTTTTAAAATGAATGTGTGGGGCGGCTCCTGCCCCCCCCCCCACACTTCCCCGGGGACCACCATCTCCCCGGGGTATCATTAATTAAGATAGGGGGGCCGTAGTGGACCCCCAGCCTCGGGGACCACCTCCCTGGGTCTTTAAACCTGTTGGGAGGGGGGCCGCGCGGCCCCCCTCCAGGAGCCCTCCATGGCCCTGGGGACCCCCACACCCCAGGGCCGGCTCCAGCAATATCCCGGGGTGCCCACCTCGGGAGATTGCAGTTTGCTATGGCAGGGGCTGCGGGGGCCATGGGGCTACCCTGTGGTCCCCAACACAGAGGCCATGCCCCGGGCAATGGGGCCCCCGGGGCCGAAAATGGCCCTGGTGGGGGGCCCCTCGCCCCCTCCCCTCTTTAATTTTTTTTTTTAAATAAATAAAATAAGGATGGGCCCCGGGGGATGGGGTCCCCAGGGACAAAATTGGCCTCATGGGGGTCGGGGGCCATGCGGCTCCCCTTCTTAAAGAAAAAAAAAAAAAGAAAGAAAATGGCCGGGCCCCGTGGGATGGGGTCCCCGGGACCAAAATCTGCCTAGGGAGGGGGGGCCGCACAGCCCCCCTCCCCTTAAAAATAAAATCATAAGGAAAGGCCTAGCCCAGGGGGATGGGGTCCCCAGGGCCGAAATCGGCCTAGGGAGAGGGGCCACGCGCCCCCCTCCCTTTTTTTTTTCTAAATGAAAAATGGGTCAGGCCCCGGGAGATGGGGTCCCCGGGGCTCAAAAGGGACAAGGGAAGGGAGGCCACACAGCCCCTTTCCTAAAATAAAAAAAATAAAACAGCAGCTTGCTGGAGGCCCCACCCCCTCCCTGCGCGACTCTGCAAACGCACCTCCTGGCACGCTCTGGATTGGGGGATGAAGTCCCCTTTGATCCTAGGGGTCCTTAGGGGCCAACTAGCCCACCAGGTACCTCCAGTAAGCCCCGCACAGTGGGATTGCTGAGAGGTGGTCCGAGGCCACGCCCCTTTTTACAACACTCTGTAAACGTGCCTCTTGGCGTACTGTTGGTGGGGCAATGAGGTCCCCTTGTGCCATGAGGACTTCAGGACTGTAGTGGACTTCATCCCCCAAGCAGCAGTGTGCCAGGAGGCGTGTTTGCAGAGTGGTGTGAAAAGGGGGGTGTGGCCTCTCACCACTCTCAGCAATCCAGCTGTGTGGGGCTTACTAGAGGTAACAGGAGGGCTTGTTGGCCCCCAGGGACCCTCAGGAGGCAAGGGGACTTCATCCCCAACCAAGAGTGCACCAGGAAGCATGTTTGCAGAGGGGTGGAGAAAGGGGGCGTGGCCTGTGTCCACCTCTCATCAATCCCACTGTGTGGGACTTACTGGAGGTAACAGGTAGGCTAGTTGGCCCTTAAGGACCCCCAGCAGCAAGGGGACTTCAATCCCCATCCAAGAGGGCGCCAGGGAGCGCATTTGCAGAGTGGTGGGCAAAGGGGGCATGGCCTGCTATGAGAACTTAGCAATCCAGCTTTGTGGCACTTAATGGAGGTAATAGGAGGGGTAGTTGGCCCCCAAGGATGCCCTTGGGGGCCAACTACCCCTCCTGTTACCTCCAGTAAGTCCCACACAGTGGGATTGCTAAGAGGTCTTCGGAGGCCTCGCCCCCCCTTTCTCCACCACTCTGCAAATGCACCTCCTGGCACACTACTGGTTGGGGGATGAAGTCCACTTTACTCCTGAGGGACTTTGGGGGCCAAGAAGCCCTCCTGGTACCTCCTGTAAGTCCTATGCAGCGAAATTCCTGAGCGCTGGTCGGAGGCCCAGCCCCCTTTCTCCACCACTCTGCAAACGCAACTACTAGTTAAAGAAGCATTTTCAATGTAATAGGTCTCGCATTTGTGAAAGTTAGGGCTATTGGTCTTGTAAATGTAAACTTTTTTAATAATGTTTTTTGGAGTGGATGTACGTTGTGTGTAGTGGAATTATGTGGTATGTTGTGCAGTGAAATTATGTGGATAGAAAGTATGTGGTATTTAGTGTATAGGAATTATGTAGAGTGGGATTATGTTTTAGGAAGAGTAATTATATGGTATGGTAGTCTGTGTTGTGGAGTGGTACCCTCAGGTTTAGTCTTCCTCGTTTCCATAGAAGCCAAACTATAAACTCAATGTGACAAAAAAAAGAAGGAACCACTGAGGAGCACTTTTGGACCTAGTCAGAGGTATGAGCAGGGCGACTGGAATTATGCGACTGTTCTGCTACACCGATTTTCGCATAATTATAAATTTTCTGCATTTGCCACATAATCCATCATCTGCTGCATAATCTGCAGATTTGAACAAAAAAAACCTTGTTTGTAGCTCAAACGGCTCAAACGTTACCAAAAATGCAGCGACAAGTGTTACAGGGATCCTCCTCGAGCACAGAAAAACCGCCACCCACGCCCTCGTCACCAGCAGACGCGACTACGGCAACGCACTCTACGCCGGAATAAACGTAAACCTCACCCGCAAGCTACCAAACATCCAGAACGCCGCCGCAAGACTGGTCCTCAACCTACCCAAACACTGCCACATCTCCCAGCACCTGCGCACACTCCACTGGCTCCCCATCGAGGCTAGAATCACCTTCAAGATCCTCACCCACGCACACAAAGCCCTCCACAACACCGGACCAGCATACCTCAACAGCTGACTCAACTTCCACGCACCCCAAAGAACCCTACGATCAGCCCAGCTCTCCTACGCAGTGGTTCCCCGTGCCAGAAAGACCAGATCGGGAGGCCGCTCCTTCTCCTTCCTCGCGGCCAGAGCCTGGAACGCCCTACGGCTCCACCTCAGACAGACTACATCACTCCCCATCTTCACAAGAAACCTCAAAACTTGGCTCTTCGACAGGCCCCCTCCTTGATGGACTGGAACCTGCTCCTCCCCAGCGCCTTGAGACCCATACGGGTGAGTAGTCACGCTATACAAACCTGTGATTGATTGATGGAGCTTGGTGGAAGGCCCTTTGCAAACCTGGAATGGTCACCTGTTACTTATTGCTAAATGTGGGTGTTAAATTGGTACTAATGGTGCGCAAACCACTCTTGCTTCTTTCTGTGCCTCTCTTGCCTCTTTCTGCATTTCCCTTGCTTCTTTCTGCACCTTTCTTTCTTTTTCTGTACTTCTCTTGCCTCTTTCTACACATCTCTTCCGCTTTCTGCACCTCCCTTCTTTCTGCACCTCTCTTGCTTCTTTCTGCACCTCTCTTGCTTCTTTCTTCTGCACCTCTCTTGCCTCTTTCTGCACCTCTGTTGCTTCTTTCTGCACTTCACTTACCTCTTTCTGCACCCTCTTCCCTCTTTCTGCACCTTCCTTGCTTCTTTCTGCACCTTTCTTTCTTTTTCTGTACTTCTCTTGCCTCTTTCTGCACATCTCTTCCGCTTTCTGCACCTCCCTTCTTTCTGCACCTCTCTTGCCTCTTTCTGCACTTCTCTTGCCTCTTTCTACACCTCACTTGCTTCTTTCTGCACTTCCTTTGCTTCTTTCTACACCTCTCTTGCTTCTTTCTGCACCCCTTTTGCCTCTTTCTGTACCTCTCTTGCTTCTTTCTGCACTTCTCTTGCTTCTTTCTGCACCTCTCTTGCTTCGTTCTGCAACCTTCTTCCCTCTTACTGCACCCTTCTTCCCTCTTTCTGAACCTCTGTTGCCTCTTTCTGCACTTCTCTTGCCTCTTTCTGCACTTCTCTTGCCTCTTTCTGCCTTTCTGTTGCTTCTTTCTGCACTTCTATTGCCTCTTTCTGCACCCCTCTTGCCTCTTTCTGCACATCTGTTGCTTCTTTCTCCAGTTCTCTTGCTTCTTTCTGCACATCTATTGCTTCTTTCTGCACTCCTCTTGCCTCTTTCTGCACCCCTCTTTCTGTAACTCTCTTGCCTCTTTCTGCACCTCTCTTGCCTCTTTCTGCAGTTCTCTTGCCTCTTTCTGCACCTCTGTTGCTTCTTTCTGCACTTCTTTTGCCTCTTTCTACACCCCTCTTGCCTCTTTCTGCACCTTTCTTGGTTCTTTCTGCACTTCTCTTGCTTCTTTCTGCACCTCTCTTGTAACTTTCTGTACCCCTCTTGCCTCTTTCTGCACCCCTCTTCCCTCTTTCTGCACCTCTCTTGCCTCTGTCTGCACCCCTGTTCCCTCTTTCTGCACCTATTTTGCATGTTTCTGCAACTCTCTTGCCTCTTTCTGCAGTTCTCTTGCCTCTTTCTGTACGTCTTTTGCTTCTTTCTGCACTTCTCTTGCCTTTCTCTGCACCCCTCTTGCCTCTTTCTGCACCTCTGTTGGTTCTTTCTGCACTGCTCTTGCTTCTTTCGGCACCTCTCTTGCAAATTTCTGCACCCCTCTTGCCTCTTTCTGCACCCCTCTTCCCTCTTTCTGCACCTCTCTTGCCTCTGCCTGCACCCCTGTTCTCTCTTTCTGCACCTCTTTTGCCTGTTTCTGCAACTCTCTTGCCTCTTTCTGCACCCTTCTAGCCTCTTTCTGCACCCCTGTTGCTTCCTTCTGCACTTCTCTTGCTTCTTTCTGTACCTCTCTTGCTTCTTTCTGCACCCCTCTTGCCTCTTTGTGCACCCCTCTTTCCTCTTTCTGTACCTCTCTAGCCTCTTTCTGCACATCTCATGCCTCTTTCTGCACTTCTCTTACCGCTTTCTGCGCTTCTGTTGCTTCTTTCTGCACTTTTCTTGTTTCTTTCTGCAGCTCTCTTGCTACTTTCTGCACCCCTGTTGCCTCTTTTTGCACTCGTCTTCCCTTTTTCTGCACCTCTCTTGCCTCTTTCTGCACCCTTCTTGCCTCTTTCTGCACCTCTGTTGCTTCTTTCTGCACTTATCTTGCTTCTTTCTGCACCCTTCTTCCCTTTTTCTGCACCTCTCTTGCCTCTTTCTGCACCTCTCTTGCCTCTTTCTGCAGTTTTCTTGCCTCTTTCTCTACCTCTTTTGCTTCTTTCTGCACTTCTCTTGCTTCTTTCTGCACCCCTCTTGCCTCTTTCTGCACTTCTCTTACCTCTTTCTGCACATGTGTTACTCTTTCTGAACCTTTATTGTTTTTTCTGCACTTCTCTAGCTTCCTTCTGTACTTCTCTCACCTCTTTCTGTACTCAAATGGGAAGTGCAAGCTGTCAAGTTTAAAGCCCTGCGTGCTCTCGTGACTGAGGTATATGTCTACTTGTATATGTATTCTCACATGTGTTATGCATCTGTAGATGGTAGCTTAAAAAGCGGGTAGCTTCTCCTATAGGTGGTTAAATGTTCTCAGTACTGCTCTGTCATTCGGTTGTACAGGCAGACATGTCTTTTGTATATAGGTGCTATAGAGCCACTCAAATATACTATTGAATACCCATGTGCCCTGTGTTATGAGCAGAAACAAATACATACACCTTTTTGTACACAAATTTGCAGAGTATGCTGTTTGAAACACAGGTATTCAAGTATTTGTATGTTTATTTTTATGTAGCATGTCACTAGGTAAAAGCAGAGACACACGCATGCATAACTTCACAAACTTGGTCAAACTTACAACAGTGATTTGGTTAGGATCGCTGTTTTACATTTTGTAGGCCTAACATTCTGAGCAGTCGATGAATAGTGAACCTTCAAGAGAAAAGTGAGGTTTTAGACATCTTGGGAGAAGGATTAGTGATTAGGCTACTTTGTATGAGTCTGTGGAAAGGTACAGTTGAAGGGGCCTCTTTCTGCACCTCTGATGCTTCTTTCTGCACTTCTCTTGCTTCTTTTTGCACCTTCCTTCCTCTTTCTGGACTTCTGTTGCCTCTTTCTACATTTGTCTTACTTCTTTCTGCGCCTTTCTTCCTCTTTCTGTACATGTCCTACCCATGTAGGCATAGTTAGAAATTAGCATTTAAAAACCTTACAAATTCACTGAAAAAACCACAGGTTTCAGGGACGTTATAGTTAGGAATTAGCATTTAAAAAACCTTAGATATTCACTGAAAAAACCACAGGTTTCAGGGACATTCTAGTTAGGCTGACACTTCACTCGTACAAAACCAGAGAAATTCAGCCGTTATAGTTAGCTGAGCTTACTATAACTCACGCCCCTGCAATGCACTGCTGATGACGTCACATATTACATCACTCATGAAATGGTCCGTGACATCACTGATGACATCTCAAATGTCATCACTGATGACATCATCCACTTAATATCTGATGCACCTCCTCACACCCTAATATAACCTTTCATACACCCACTCTAAAATACAGACTACCATTCTCGAAACCATAGACATACCAATACCAGTTAGTACATACCCACTCACTGATTCATAGGTCTACACACACATCCACTTACTAACCCATACAGTCACTCATACATGCAGTCACTCTTCAATACAGCCACTGATATATGCACTCATACACCCATACAGACACTCACACACTGCCACTCACCCATAGAGTTACTCACACACCTAGTCAGTCACCCAAAGAATCAATCACACTGCCATTTACTCACCTATACAGTTATACACACACCACCTCACTTATTCATACAGATACTAACACAAACTTACTCTGTTCTACTGACACAAGCACACACTCATCCATACAGCCACTCTCACACTCACTCTCACATATAGTCACTTATATACTCCAACACTCACATATACTGCCTTTCACATATGTAGTTACTTACACATATACCACTGAGACATCCATTCACTCACCAACACAGCCATACGCACACTCACTCACCCATACAGCCCCTCGCAGATGCACCCATGAACCCATACACCCAGGGATTCACCCACTCACACATCCATGCAGGGAGTCACACACCCTCACCCACCCACACAGACACTCAGGCACTCATGCAGGTACTCAGACAACTAATCAATAACCCACATAGACACTCATGTACCTACTCACCAACCCAAGCAGCCACTTACACACCAACTGACAGACTGATACAGACATTCACACAGATTAGTCATTCACCCATGCATTCACTAAGACACGTTTAACCACTCACTTATACAGTCAGTCATGCACCCACTAAATCATCCATTCAGACACTCATACACCCACTCATTCTTCAATACACCTTGCCGTATATATATATATATATAACATTCTTAAACCTTTTAGAAACACTCAATCACTGGATGATGTCAACAGTGATGTCATTTGAGATGTCATGAGTGATGTCACTGACCATGTCATGAGTGATGTAATATGTGACATCATCAGCAGTGCATTGCGAGGGCGCGAGTTATAGTTAGCTCAGCTAACTATAACGGCTGAATTTCTCTGGTTTTGTACGAGCGAAATGTCAGTCTAAATATAACATCCCTGAAACCTGTGGCTTTTTCAGTGAATATATATAAATATATATGTATATATATATACATTTATTACACAGTGGCAGTAGAGGGCTTTTTGTTAAGCTAAAAGCTTTGGCCCATTGTGAAGAAGCTTAACTAAACTTTCCCAAAAAAAAAATGTTATTCACCTCAGCTCCTTCCTGGAAAGTTTTGGGGGAATCTGTGAAGCAGGAGCCAAGAAAAGGGGGCACCAAAACACTTTTTTCTCCTTTCTATAGGAAAAATTAGACAATGATGCAGAAAAAACAGCTGAACAGAATTACACCAAATTTGTCAGAAAGCTAAATCTTTCCTAAAAAAATGCGCTTTGTGTGATTTGGTGTGAATTTGTCCATTAGGTTTTGGGAAATTAAGGTTCAAAAACATTTCTAGATATATTGACAGTTGGTCCCGCAGGAGTCCCTCGGGAGTTCGGCGGGACCTCGAATTAAAAACGTTAAGGGTTCTGAGAGGGATTTTTTTCCCCGTAGACCGTCTTGCTCCAGCGGGAGCTTGTGCTGTGTTGGCTGGCCACCAGCTGGATAAAAAAGTTGCACCCTCCATTCTAGGATTCTGGGACTGGGGACTCAGTCCCCATGTCCTGCACATAAAACAATAAGGTGTAAAGGGGCAGGGTATGGATACTCTGATCCCCTGAATCTTGTGGTAGGGTCCCAGAGGGATGCCCAGAGTGAAACCAAATTTTGTTTTTTGGGTGGTGCCACAATCCAAAAGGATTGGCATGTCAGTATTTGTTTGAGTGTTTTTTCACATGTGTCCCATGAGTGCTGTAGACTGCACTTTCCAGAGCACGGTTACCGTCACTGCAGAAACTCTCATTCTGTAACTAGGGGTGAATCACTAATTGCCGATAGCAGCCACAAATTCTGTAGTGCAGTTCTTTTCAAACTTTTAAGAACCATGACCCATTTTTTTTAACAACAAACTTTCACGGCCCACCTAGCTTTAAAGGACATGAAGCAGGCATTTTTTAATGTAACTAAAGCATCGTATTAGCGTACTGTAATTTACAGACAGCTCATTTTCCAATGAAATGGCAACGAAATTTGCACCAATATACAGTTTTACTTATAAAACTATATTGCACACAAATGATAATGTATGGAAATCATGTTTCAGTGAATATTTATCATGTGTGCAGCATCAAGTAAAGTGTCTTCATTTGTTTTGATCTATTAAAACCTTTGTTACCGTAACACTTCAGAATTACAAAAAATGTGCTTCTTTTTTGATTTCCTAACTGCTGAATGTGTACAGTTCATTTATAGGTATTTTCATTTTGTTGTGTGCTATAAAAGATTTACATCCTACAGTCTTTCCCTTCACAGTTCCTGTAATCCAGCAAGATTGTCACATAATTCACTTTACTTTTCTTTCTTTGACTGCAAAGTGAGAGAGGTTTGTAAACACCAATCCCTATGTTAAAAAAAGTAAGCAGCAATTTGTCAGAAGACATAGCCTGACATTTGACCTTTGTCTTTGAAGTACAGCAATTGTGACAAGATAAATACAGAATTTACAGAACTTTATTTATTACTTGGACATTCGCACCCACAAAAAATCGGCTCATGACCCACAGTATTAGAAACACTGCTGTAGTGTATTATCTGGTAAGTGGGAGCTGAAGAAACCTTTGCCATTCAGCAAGGAGGGGTGTTTGTGAATCTGAGGCAGTGCCTGTAAATTGCAGGTTCATCTTTAAAGATTTGTATAAATGCGGAGCTTTCTTTTCAGAAAGAATCCCCATTTTTTAAGGGCTGCTGATTAGCACAAGCTGGAACCAACACAGTTAGAAGGAACATAGTTAACAACCATAAGCAAATCAAATTCTGAATGTCTAATGGGCTGTAGGATTTTACTCTTGGCATAGACAATCTCCTTCTGTGAGGGACAGGGGAACGCTGAACTCCATTGGGAAACGTCTCATAGGTTTACTTGTTTAGCTGCATGTTGGCTATACTTCCCAGATTTTACTATATTATCTCATATTATACTATTATACTAAGGAGTCAACATATAGGACAGGTTGCAAGCTCTAGGGAGGGAAGTTTAGGCAAAACGGACATTACAACTAGAGATCTTTATCTGGTGATCTGGATATGTAAAAGGAGAAACTCTACATGTGACTAGTTTGTGTGATATCTCTCGAGCTATAAACATTAACTGGAGTTGACAGCATCTTCTCCAAACCTATCAACATTCCGAAAAATGCACTATAGCCTTATAGCCCACCGTAGTGAGCTATACCAGCCATTAAAGGCCTGCTCCACCGTTAAAGGCCCGAGCCGAAGGCAAGGGCCTTTAACAAGGGAGCAGGACTTTAATGCATGATTAGCCCAGCTACGGAGGGCTATAAGGCTATTAGAACATTCTACCACTAGAGGGCAGAAAGTTCTAACAAATAAAAACAAAGACCTCACGGAGCCCGAGGGGATTGAGATCCCCTCAGACTCCGTGAGGCTTTAGTTCACAGCAACAGCTGAGAATGACAACATTGGAATGTTGGAGTTCGGGGCTTCTGCCGGCCATTAGAGGCCTGGAGCACTCCATTGTTTTCAATGGAGATCCCAACATTCCAATGTTCTAATATGCTTTAAATGGAGTTGCTCAGGAGGACTCATGGGCTGAGGATGCCATGAAACTCCAAGCCAGCAGTAGGAATGCACTTTTTCAACTGCACCATAGAGGGAGTGGTGCCATGAGTTTCTGTCCATTGGAGGAGGAGGGCTGAAAGAACTTTCCTAGGCCACGTTGTCATCAGCAGTAGAGGTAGTAGGACTTGGTGTTCCATATGTTACAGGTCAGCAATTTCCAAAGTTGATCTTTACAACACAATGTTTTTGTACTTAACTATATCTTGGTATTTTCTAACCTATTAAGAAACCTTAGGCCAGATCTTCTGAGTTTCCTCTGAGAACGGTTCAGATCCCGTGCCATGTTGTCGATAGAACAAGTTTTACTAAAGTTGAAAAACTTTTTTCGCGCCATCAGGAGAACACCCCCTAAGCAGCCCATAAAGTCTATTGAGTTATCTGTCAAAATGTCCTAGAAAGTTGTGCACACTGTATTGGTGTATCTGGTAAATGCTTTCTCTGAATTCCTGAACCTGGTGCTAAGGTTTCAGGTGAAGTATTTCTACAAAAGCAATGACCTGTGTGTGGGGTACTTTAGGCAAAGGGAAATGCTACAGTGTGTGCTTCCCTACATTAATTGTTCCATGCCTATGTATCCTAACCAACCCGCAGAGAGGTCACTTCAGGAATAGGGCCTCATTTCCTGGTCCTATAATATAGTTGGATCTCCAGCTTCTCTGCCTCTGGAATGCCTTTGTCCTTGGAGGTTATGCTCACTGGGTTGAGGGGTGTTTTCACACGGGACAAAAACTTAAACCATCAAGTGCTATAAAGTAATGTTCATGTAATAAAAGGTTTACACCATATGGCGATCTTCCCATAATTAAAGAACCCTTAACACAACCTCAGAGTAAGCTTAAACTTAATTGTGGTTCACTTGAAGACACACCAAAGCCTTACATAACTGCAATCTGTGTTTCCTTAAAGTGGTATCATTAGTAATTGGTGTACGTCCGGTGCTTAATTTGTAAAATAATAAGTGCCAGGGCTCCAAGTTTTGCCAGTGCTATGAAACCCAGGGCTGCTGAATACCAGTGCTGCGTCCTCTTGATTCTACCTCATGCCTGTTTCATCCACCACCAAACACTCCCAATCCCTTTATCTCACTCTCGCAGGTTCTTTTTCATCCTTTCTGACTCCCTTTGTCACTGTTTTACCGACTTTCTCTTCCTTTTTTTTGCTTTTTTGTGGTTTTTTTCTGTTCTTTGCTCTGGGTGAAAGTCTGATGAGAACAATATGCACCGGTCCCCAAAAATGAGTTCCAGTGGGCCACGCCTGCAACCACCGGCTCAAATGAAGCACTGTGTAGGTCACTGCAACACCAACTTTCTGTTTTCATTTTGTAAGAGTCCAGCTAAAGGAATTATTAAAGAAAACAATATTTTGAAAGAGGTCACTTCACAATATAACCACTGACCACCACTACTTTGGATTTACTTGGGGTAGTGCTCTTTGGTTTGTGGAAGGTATCTTTTCTTTTTTTATATTGGAGCAATGGTAATGGCCAGATTCATTGTAATTCTTGACTTGTGTAGTTTGTAATAGGAGGTTTTACAAAAATATTAAAAACAGATCCTTATAAACCAGGTCTAAATGGCACAGGATTACTCCAATTCGATGCTACTTGATTAGTATGGAAAGAAGATCTGTTAGCTGATGAAGGGCATGTACCCATACAAAGTTGTGATCTTGGAAGTAAATGTTATCAACACAGCATGAGGAAGCACTTAGACAAAGCATGACAAAACTTTTCAAAAGTGCTTGCTTTAGTTAAGGCCCCAAAACATTGTGTCTGATGCAGTCCTTACACCTTCAGTTCCTCGCTTCTCGTTTGAGCAGTGAATCCTGATCAATTTTCAATTCGGCAATCAACTAAGATTTAAACTTCTTTCACGGATCGATTCGGTTCCATAGAGGTAATCGGCTGACGTTATGATGTTTCACTTTCAATAGAACTCTTCAGAAGAACATAACCTTTATAGATTCCAAGTCTCCCAGGTTTATGCTTGACTAGTTAGCTCAGTGCCAGGGGAACTTATAGTCTTATTTAACCTAGTTTTAAACCAGGACTACAAGTCTCAGAATTCTAAGAAAAAAATTGAACTTGTCTAACTAGTCACACAGGGACCTGGGGAACTTGGCAGCTATAAACCTTGTCAGATGGTGCTGACTTTGAAGGCTCCAGATTAATTCAAATGGTAAAATACCCAAGTACCTTTTTCAAGCAAAGGAGCAGCCCTTCAGTACAGACCACTAGCCCACGTAGCCACAAGTTTCCAAGGCATCAACAAACACTGTAAAAGAACTCAGACAAAGCAGTAGAGAACGTATCACGTGTGTGCGGTCAACAGTCTAGATTTCTCCTTGCATTTTTCGTATAGCCCGCCACTTCATAACAGGTCAAAAATCTGGAAATTATATTTTGACTAAAAACTCAAGTTCACTCCAAACACCACTGTTATGGTCAAGGTAAATAGGAGAACTAAGAGGTTTGGAACATTCAACTCTCCGTTCTTCAGAAAATCGCCCCTCTCCAACAAACCCACCCAAACCGGCCACAGTATAGATCTTACATACAAGCCAATTATGGATCGACTGGATTGTTTTAAGAAAATATACAGTGATTTCCTAACAAAGAGCTATTTGCCAGGCTACAAAGAGTGCTATAGCAAACCAGCTCTGAAAGATCTCAATTGGCTCCCAGTGAAGTTCAAGGTATAATTCAAAACACTGCATTTTGCACAAAGCTGCCTGGTCCCCTGCAGAGACTAGGACTAGACTTATTAACATGGAACGCATGCTCTCCACAAGGACAAGGGAGGTGAGGAGGGGTTTGGCATACAAAAGGGAGAACCTGAAACCTGGAAGGAGGACAAGACAGAAGCTGAAACTGAAGTAGCTTCCGGCGGAATGGGATCTGAATAATGGGTAGGAACTGGGTAACGCCTGTAGAAGATAAACCTAGAAAGACCACTCATATACAAAACAATATACAATGGGAAGATGATGGGAAAGTACTAAGCAGAAAAAGAATAGACTACTACTATATATGAGAGTTTGCGTGCTCTGTGGAAAATTACCTGCCTGTAGCAGCAAAGGCATCACAGTTAGGCCAAGAGGCATGGGAGACACCCAGCAGCTCTTACAGAAGAAGAGTGCTAAGTGAATTTCTGTGCATGAAGCACCTAGCCTCTGAACTCACTTGCACCTTTTGGTAATAACTGAGGGCCTGATTTACACTTTGGCAGACAGGTTACTCCATCAAAAAAGTGATGGATATCCTGTCCCCTTATTACAAGTGTCATAGGATACAATGCACTCGGACTAAGGTGGACGGGATAGTCGCCACGTTTGTGACAGAGTAACCCACCCACCAATCTCTAAATTAGGTCACATGAGATGAACATAAAAGAGGACAAACGGAACTAAGCAAGAGCAGCAGAATTCAGAAATAGGGCTCAGGAGAGGCAGGACTGGATTCTAGGCACCATGGAACGGGAAAAGCATAATGGGTACAGAATAGACAGAGCTGACAGACCAACCTAACTGGGAAAACAAGACAGTCCAAAGATAGAAGGGGTAAAAGACTCTCATTGTTACAGATTGAGCCCTGTAGTCCCTTGACTCCCCTGTGACTCTTGAAAACGTTCCCACAGTCATCAGTCTATCTTTATTGATCAATCTGTTAGGATCCTATAGGCCGCCTGATGAGGAACTTCTCTGGAGGAGTGTCTGGTGACAGGAATACATGAAATTGGTGCTTAAAATAGGCGATGTGAAAAATGAGATGGAAATGATGCTAGATCAGTCAGAGGGCTTGATTACAAGTTGGGCGGTTAATTCCGTCCCGAGTGTAAACGCCTGTTTATGAAGGGGACAGAATTATGAGTTCGGTTTTATTTAATGTATCCGATAATTATCTGCTGCATTAAACAACCCAACCTTCGTTAAATTTCAGTAGGTCAAACCTGACATAATTTAACAGGGGAAAACATACAGTATTTATTGTAGCATGCGGATTTTGGTGCGTTAAACACCAAAATCCACGTTATTCCTCATAAACTTGTAATAGGTGTTTTTTATCACACCTGATAAACAACATACCCCCATATAGTTATTTATCAGGGGCGATAAATACACTTAGTAGTCCCTCCTTTTGGAATTTTGTATCCTCCCATGGGGACTGGCCCTATTACATGTGCAGTTATGCTTTCATGTTATTTACCATACCTTGTGGGCACTCTTTTTTGTTGACTTTTCCCTTTTTGAGCTAACACACACAGCATTTGCATTTCTTTATTTCCTTCTAATCAGGAGCGCTCCTAGGGCGCCTGTTCCGTGTACTTCCCCCTCTCGTTTTGGCTTTCGAGCGGCATTTGCATTTCTTTGTTTTCTTTCATCATTACAGTCTGACAGTGCCTGTTCCATGCACTTCCCCCTCTCCCTTGTTTTCTTTTGCTCTGGAACGTTTGTTCACCCGATCCTGTATAATTATATGTGTTATCCGTTTAAATGTAATTGCTACCATCTGCATTTTTTTTATAGAGCTGACGCCGAGTCTTGCATAAGTGAAAGTTTGAGCGTTGCACATGATAATATTTGTTAGATTGTTTTTGTAAAAAAATATCCCAGCAGTAGCATAAGTATTAAAAGAAAATCCACAAAGCAAGGAAAGGGTGCAGTACCACAGGCTGTTACTAGGTGTCCATGTGGAGTTGTAAAGGGACCTCTGTTAGCCACATATGGTACTGCACCCTTAATGCAGATATGAAGAGAAAGATTGCAACTGAGCATATGTTTCCATTTGTTTTTATTGGAAGTGAGATTTTTGTTAGCTTGCATTTTAAAAAAGCAGCATTTTTGTTTATTTAATTATCATCTCACTTCCAATTCCAGGTGGTGTTCAAGAGGGCCCTGTGGGCTCCTGTCTTCACCATAGTTTACAACAGAATACTTGCTTCACTTCTCACTTTAGTTCTGGTGTTTACACTCCCAGGGTACCTCACTGCAGTCCACGTAGCTCTTCATTTTCTCAAATCTTTCCAAGATCACACCCTGGAAGTGTAGCCCCGCTTAGCATGGTTTCTGCTACCTACAGATTCATTGTCCCATACATAAGGGGTTACCTAACTTTTGTCATTCCTTGATTTCCTGATTCCCTTCTTGTGAATCCATTGCTCAGTGCAGCTTTCCTCTCGAGGTGGAGCTCTGATTCCCAGCACCAGGGTAATTGCTTTCATCAGGCTCTTTCTTTGCACCTGTGTTCTTCCCTGAGCTGCCAGCTACAGCTTCGAAGTAAGTTCAGTGCTCACAGATTTTGTGTGAACCTGATCTGACTTGCTGCTCTGCTTGAAGTCCTTTTCCTTGTTTCCTTGTGATCTGCATAATTACAACTCATTGATTCCCGAGCATGTTTCCTGTTCCCTGTCCTTTGATGCTATTGCTTCTCTGTCCCATTTCTTTGATGCTGTAGCTACCTTTATCCTACACTACATAGTTCTTTGTTCTGTCTGCATACTTCTACTTCTAGTCCCATTCTTGTCTGCATACAGATTCCTTGTCTTGTATTTCAGTATTCCTTGTTCTGTTTGGGTTTTAGGATATCTCATTGCGGGAAACTCCATGCTATGCAGTTTCTGTCTACAGGTTTGCAGCGGTGAGGACACATTTCCCTAGCCCTTCTCTCTCCCTACCATGATACCTTATTTTTTTTCTTTACACACCTCCTTGGAATCTTTCTTCTTATTATGGGATGGGTGGTATCTTCTCTCATGTTTGTGGGGACAGACTATGATCCTAACTGCATCCACCTCCTGGCCCATCTCTTTTTTTTGTTCTACAGGGGCCCATCATTATATCTTTGTTTTTTTTTGTTTTGTTGTGGGGTGGGGGTCTTCATACTGACCTCACCCTCTCTTTTCAACTCTCCATCTTCTTCATCTGCGCTGTTTTTTCCTGCATTGATGTACATGTGGAGAATTATCCGGCGGCGTGCATGATGCACAAGAAAGGCCACACACACTCATACTTTCACTCCTGTTCTTGTTTGAATTGCACATTCCTTGCACTTTCTCCAGAGTTCCTTGTTCTGTTTGCACACTACCAATCCTTGGGCCTCAATTTCACCTTATCTTGAGTAGCCCGCCATCACAGGTGCTTCTGGTTCCAGGCATGCTGCAGGAACCCCAAGGTCTTTGTCTTAACCACATGTTCTGGCAGTGCAGATAATTCCCTGGCAGGGCCGTACTGGCCGTAGCGGGCATCGGGCATTTCCCCGGGAGGCTGGAAGGATGGGTGCCAATTTTTCAGTGGTGGGGGGCGTTTTTGTTACTGGGGAGCGGTTTTGAGTGGGGCGGATATATCGGCTCCCGGTAACGAAAGCAGCAGGGAGGCTGGTCCTTCAACATTGCCAGGGCTGCTTTGGGTTCTCAATCCGGCCCTGTTCCCTGGGGTGCAGCAGGCAGCTTGCAGTTCTTCCTGCCTCAGCTCCTCACAGTTGCCTTCTTGTAGGCAGTGTGTTCTTCATGCAAGTGTACCTCCAACACCCTTACTCATTTTCCAGTCAGCTCCTTTCCTTCAGGCTGGCTCAAGGCCAGGGCCAGACTGGCCTCAGTGGCCATCGGGCGTTTCCCCAGAAGGCTGGAAGGGTGGGGGCTGGTTTTCCAGCGGTGGAGGCTGGTTTTGTTATTGGGGGCCGGTTTTGCAGCAGTGCTGCAATATCGCCCCCCAGGAACAAAAGCAGCAGTGCTTCACACTTGCACATGCCCCCTCATTCCCCTTTACCCCTGGGGGGCTGGTCGGACAAAATTGCCAGGGCTGCTTTGGGTTCCCAGTTCGGCCATGCGCAAGGCAGCACTTTTCCTGGCAGGTTGTGGAATTTCAATGTCGCTGTTCCCAAACATAGTAAGGGGGAATTGGCCGTCCGTGATCCCAACCCTGGAACATATAAAAGTTTCTCCTCTCCACTGTTCTGGGACCACGTATTCTAATAGAGAAATGTAAGAATTTTGACCTTCTGTTTCTGTCCGGCATTCATACCAAGTTTGTAGACAGTTTTTCTGTTTTAACAAGGCCAGCTCTGTGACAAATTTAAATAAGTTCTTGAATTCCTGACATATATTCCTCCCGAACTGGTCTGGTCACAGTCCTTGTCTCAGCAAAAAGGTTGGTGGGAGGAGTTGGGAATCTGCTGTCAGAAGACCCATACAAAGGCACAAAAGAGGGAGAGCTTCCTTCTTCTCTCAACTTGTTGTGGGAAGCAATTCTGGGAAAGAATCCGTGCTTAATTTGAGCCGGTGGTTTCCGGTGCTCAGCACCAGCACTTAATTGTCAACACCGGTACTTATGACAGTCTGCACCATGGTGGCACTGACTGTCTAATTTAGAGATGAGCCCAACATATGTCTATTAATTTAAGATACGTTAAAAATGACAATTACCAGCGCTCAAGCTATTCTTATAGCATTGAGGGCCTGGAACAGTCTGAATAGTCACACTTTTAGGAGTGTGATGGTTAATAGTTGTGTTGGTACTGTCATGGTGAAGGAAAGTGCCCCTTATTGCATGGTAGCCCCCACTTTTTGCCTAATGTTGATGCACTTTGTCTGAGTGTGCCCTCAGTTCCTGCCAACCAAGTACCCAGGGCCTATGTTCTTTCCCTAAACTGTACTGTTGCAAAACCCAATTGGCAACTCTCTAGCCACAAGTAAGTCCCTTGTAAAAGATACCAAGGGCACTGTGACCAGGAAAAGCCTCTAAGGGCTGCAGCACGTTTGTGCCACCCTTAGAGGCCCTGTAACTTTACACACACACACTGCCATTGCAGGCTGCATGTTTTGGTGCAGAACAAAGTGAAGACTTGACATGGCACACATCCCTGTGTGCCATGCCTACAAACCACTGCCCTGGCATAGGTAAGCTACCCCTCTAGCTGGGTGCTCTATACCAATAGTGAGGGTACAGGTGCATGCGCCCTGTACCCCTACAGTGTCTAAGTCCATTCTTAGACATTGTAAGTGCAGTAAAGCCATAAAGAGTATATGGTCTGGGAGTTTGTCATTACGAAATCCAAAGCACCATAATGGCTTTACTAAAAACTGGGAAGTTTGATATCAAACTTCTCAGCGCATTAAACTCCCACTGATGCCAGTGTGGGAGTTAATGAAAAATGCACTCAGAGGGCATCTTAGTGATGCCCCCTGAAAACCGACCTAACTCTAGTGTCCTGGCTGAGTGGCTGCTCGCCAGCTGCCACCACCAGACATGTTTCTGGACCCCTGGATCGAGAACCTGCCGCTCTCTGGGTCCTCAAACAAAGCACATCCTGGGTCGGGGTGCCAAGCCTCCTCCTCCTCCAGGATGGGCAGGGTCCACGAAGGGGAAGCTTAAAAAGTTTGCTGCCTTTGTAAAGCTGCCCCAGCCATTGCTGCTCCCAGCAACTGGCCCCCACCGGTTCTGACCCCCACTTTGGGCTGCAGAATCGTCGGGAAAACCAGGTAAGGAGGAGAGGTGTGCCCACCTTTGCCAACCCCACCCCTCAGGTGAGGGAAGCGAGGTGAAGCACAACTCCTGCCATCTTGAAGATGGGGGGACCCAGCCAAACAGAGCAAGGCTTATACCCCCATCACTGGAGGGTGGCATAATAGGGGGTGTACCCACCCCAAGCAAGGGACCCATTGGTCCTGACCTGTACCTACCTGCAACGCCCCTAAATTTAGTATTTAGGGGCAACCCTGAACCTTGCCTCCTTAGACAAGAAGATAGAAGAAGAAGGCCCGAAGAAGCTGTGCTGAAAGAAGAAGAGGAGGACACCAACTGACTTGGCCCCAGCACTACTGGCCTGTCCCGACCTTGACCTGCTCCAGCGAAATCCCAGTGTGTTCTGCAGCCAGCAGCCCCCCCGAACCCGGAGGACCTGACGTGCCTTCCCAACCAGACTTTGTCTCCCATAAGCACTGGATTTGCTCACTAACGGACTCTGGCTCCGGCCAAATCCATGAGTCTGCACCAATCTGCACCCGATGCCCATGGATCCAATTAGAGTGGCCCAACACCACGAGGAGGTCTCCTCGGCAATCCTGACCTGGGATCTGGTGATCCCTGACCTACCTCAAGTCTCCAGCCGACGCCTGCAGACCCATTCTGGAGGATCCCCCCCAACTGCGACCGGAGCCGGTAAGAAGAATCCGACACCAAAAGACACCCCTGCACCCGAGGCCCCCCGGCCTTGGGTGGCCCAACCGACGGTGTCCCAGCATCCCACGACATCTCAACTTACCTCTCCAACCAGTGGTCGCCTCCAGAAGATCTTCGTCTCCGAGCCTGCAGTGTTTGTTGCAAATGGAGAATCCCCATTGAAAACAACAGGGCACCCGATGCCAAAACAGCAGTCGGCACCCGGCCGCCCCTGTGCCGCTGTGGGTGCCCCTTGGGTGCTAAATCGTATCCCCCTTTGCCCTGAGCTTAAGTCCAGGACCTTTGCTCCCAAAACCTTGCGGCCTGCTCGTAAGCAGCCTCCAATCGGAGCCCCCCAACCCCCATTGGATAACATTGGGTCTCAGCACTCTGCACCCGGCCGCCGTAGTGCCGCTGAGGGTGCTTTGAGAGTGCATCCTTGACCCTGGGGGAACCCTTGGTCTAACCCCAAAAACCCAACTTCCTGAACAAAGTACTTACCTTGAAACCAATAACTTCATTTCTTCCCATAGGACTGCATTGACTGCTTTTCTGTAAAAAGTTCTAAGTGTGTTGTTGGAAGTTCTATGAAAAAGCATACAAGTGTTTTGTGATAACAAATTGCATTACTTACCTTTATACAGGAAATGTCCCAGTGTGGTATCTAGGTATACAACACTGAGTAAGAAAAGTAATCTGAAAAGTAACTAAAACAGTAATCCCAATAGTAACTGTAAAGCAATTACAATAGTAACTGAAAAGTATTTTTTACTGTTGACTTACCTGTAAGCAAACCAATAGCATTCTACTGCATTTCAACTGTATTCAACTGTATTGTTCTTGCAAAGTATTATTTTACTTACCTGCACCAGGCCTGGCTTGGTTCTAGAAATAAAATACAACTAAATAATACTTTTATGCAAACAAATTAGTCTGAGTTCAGTCTTTGAGTGTGTGGCATCATTTCTTGCCTGAGTGTGTACAATAAATGCTTAACGCTACTCTCTGATAAAGCCTTACTGCTCGCCCACACAACCACAAATAGAGAGTAAAGTATTATCTACTTTAGCCTCTGCCTACCTTTGGGGACCCACTGGACTCTGTGCACACCATACCTTACTTTGGTAAAGTATATACAGAGCCAGTTTCCCACATTTGTGGATCAGCGGTGGGGTCTACAACTTTGCATTTGTTGGACTGACTTGGTCAACACCAGATCACACGACAGAAGTCCTAAATTGTCTTTAGAATTCTGAATGTTTTGAATTGACAATTTTTCCAAATTACTAAAAGTCTTGTTAGGACCTTGGTTTAGTCCCTTTAGAATTTTAGAAAAATAAAAACTCACCATAGTTAGGGGTAAGAGGGTTAGAATCTTTTTGTAGAATGTCTCTTAACAAGAACCCAGCCATTAGTGAAAATATCACCAATGTCATAGATAACATGGTTGAGGAGCTCGACCTAACCCCTTATCTCCACTTAGAATTTAGGGAGTTACGGCCTCAATGTAAACTTAAAAACATTACCGTGGGGTCCCATCCCTCCAAACAAAAGCTCTAGGAGCTGTTGGCAGGGTATGCTAAGGACCACCCCTCTGAGCAAGGTAAAGACCTCTCAGATGGAGAAGAGGATGGAGGGAATGAGGATAACTTCCAACCCCCCTTACTTCCTAGGGAGAACAGGGCCCCTGTATTCCTGACTCCAAGAACACAACTCACAGCACCTAGATCCCACACAGGTGGGTCAGGTGCTTCTGAGTCCATTGAGGACAACCTCAATGAGGAGACCAACCTCTTAGTGAGTTTGACCAAAAGATTAGACCTAGAGACAAAACTCCTGGCTCTAGAAAAACAAAGAGCAGAGATGGGCTTAGCTCCCATCAATGGTGGCAGCAACATAATAGGGACAGAGAGCAATCTTATGATCCCAAAATCCCCAAAGGGATTGTCCCCAAATTGGAGTAAGGTGATGACATCACCAAATGGTTCACAGCTTTTACGAGAGCTTGTGAAATGAGAAAAGTGAGGAAGTCACACGGGGGGCACTCCTTTGGGAAATGTTCACTTGTAACTGCAGGGACAGACTCCTGACCCTTACAGGGGCAGATGCTGGGCCTTATGACCCCATGAAGAACACTCTGATTGAGGGCTTTGGGCTCACAATTGAGGAATATAGGATTAGATTCAGAGGGGCTCACATAACCCAAAAACCAATCCTGGATTGACTTCGTAGACTACTCAGTTATGACACTAGATGGATGGTTAACTGGAAATAATGTGCATGATTTCAATGGACTTTACAATCTTTTTATGAAAGAACATATTTTGAGTAATTGCACTAATGAGAAGTTGCATCAACATCTGGTAGACCTAGGTCTAACTTCTCCCCAAGTATTGGGAAAGAAGGCAGACCACTGGGTCAAGACTAGGTAACAAAAACAGCCACTGGGGGTGACCAAAAGAAAGGGGTTACCAAACCTCCCCATGGGAAAGGGGGTGAGAACCCCAAAGACAAAAAGCCAGAGTCTTCTAAAGGGCCCCCCTGCTCAGGGTGGTGGGTCCCAAAACCCTTCCTAGTCCAATGGTAGGTACAAAGGGAAGAACTTTAATCCCCAGAGGGCAGGATGTTTCAACTGTAAGAAGTTGGGACACTTAAATGGAGATGCTACGTGTCCTAACAAGAAGCCCCCTAGTCCTCCTCCAGTTAGTACTGGTGTAGCCAATCTCCAGATGGGCTCAACAGTGTGCCCAGAGCAAATCAGGGTTCACACTGAAGCAGTTCTAGTCACTGAGGGTGAAGTTGCGTTTGCCACTTTAGCTGTGTGGCCTCCCAACTTAAAGATGTATTTACAATACCCCTGGATAAATGGGACTAGGATAGAAGCCCTGAGGGATACAGGTGCCAGTGTCACCATGGGGAGAGACACACTGGTTTCCCCAGAGCAATACCTTATTGAAAAATCTTATCCAGTCACCAACGCTGACAGTGTTACTACTAACCATGGGATGGCTATGATAACATTAGACTGGGGGGGGGGGGTTTACTGGCCTGAAACAGGTAGTGATCTCTCCAAAACCTCCAGCTGACTGTCTGCTTGGAAACGACCTGGAGACCTCAGCATGGGCTGCGGTAGAATTGAAATCCCATGCTGCAATGCTGGACATCCCTGAGATTGTGTGTGTCAAGACTAGAGCACAGAGCCAAGAGCAGGGTGAAAAAGAAGTGTTGGAGCCTGAAAGAGTGGCCCAACCTTCCAAGAGAAGAGGTAAGAAGAATGGGAAACCAGCTTCTGAACAGCAAGAGATTAAGGACCCCTCTTCTCAGGGAGAGGACTTTTCAACCCCAGAGGGAACTGAGCCCATGGAACTTGACCCTTACCAGGTTGAGCTCTTAGGCCCAGGGGGACCCACTAGGGAACAGCTGTGCCTTGGACAGCAGACCTGTCCAACTCTTGAAAGCGTGAGGCAGCAAACTGCTGCACAGGAAAAGGGAGATGTTAGTGGTACCCACAGAGCCTATTGGGAGGAGGGACTCCTGTATACTGAGGCCATAGACCCCAACCCTGGTGCCACTAGGAGAGTGGTAGTGCCTCAGATGTACAGAGAGTTTTTACTCACTTAAGCTCATGACATCCCCCTAGCTGGACAACTTGGCCAGACCAAGACTTGGGACAGGCTAGTGAGCCACTTTTACTGGACCCTGATGTCCCAGAAAGTAAAGGAGTTTGTCCGCTCCTGTGTCACCTGTCAAGCCAGTGGCAAAACAGGTAGACACACAAAGGCCCCCGTAATTCCACTACCAGTGGTTGGGGTTCCCTTTGAAAGGGTAGGTGTGGACATAGTGGGTCCACTTGAACCTCCCACAGCCTCAGGGAACAACTTTATACTGGTGGTAGTGGATCATGCCACCAGGTACCCTGAAGCAAATCCCCTTAGGACTACTACAGCTCCTGCAGTAGCCAAGGCCCTCATTGGTGTCTTCACCAGGGTAGGGTTTCCTATGGAGGTGGTGTCCGACAGAGGGTCAAACTTCATGTCTGCATACCTCAAGCACATGTGGAATGAGTGTGGAGTGCAATACAAGTTTACTACACCCTATCATCCACAAACCAATGGTCTTGTTGAAAGGTTTAACAAGACCTTGAAGGGCATGATCATGGGGCTCCCTGAAAAACTGAAAAGGAGATGGGATGTCCTTTTGCCATGCTTGCCTTTCGCCTACAGGGAGGTGCCTCAGAAGGGAGTAGGGTTTTCCCCCTTTGAACTTCTGTTTGGCCATCCTGTTAGGGGACCACTCTGTCTTGTTAAAGAGGGTTGGGAGAAGCCTCTCCAAGAACCCAAACAGGATATTGTGGACTATGTACTAGGCCTAAGGTCCAGAATGGCAGAGTACATGGAAAAAGTTTCCAAGAATCTTGAGGCCAGCCAGGAGCTCCAGAAGCACTGGTATGACCAAAAAGCTGCACTGGTGGAATCCCAACCAGGTCAAAAGGTGTAGGTTTTGGAGCCTGTGGCACCAAGGGTCGTCCAGGACAAATGCAGTGGACCTTACCCCATCTTAGAAAAGAAAAGTGAGGTCACCTACTTGGTAGACCTGGGCACAAGCAGGGCCCCCAAAAGGGTGATCCATGTGAACCGCCTAAAGATTTTCCATGTCAGGGCTGACATAACCATGCTGATGGTTACTGATGAGGATCAGGAGACAGAGAGTGAACCTCTCCCTGACCTCCTCTCTTACAGCCCCAAAGATGGGTCAGTGGATGGAGTTGTCTATTCAGACACCCTTACTGCCCAACAGCAGGCTGACTGTAAGCAAGTCTTACAGCAGCATGCTAAGCTCTTCTCCTTGACCCCTGGTCAGACACTGGTGTACCCATGATGTGGACACTGGAGACAGTGTACCTGTCAAAAACAAAATCTAGTTACAGTCTGATCAAGTTAAGGAGAGCATCAAAGCTGAAGTCAGCAAGATGCTGGCGTTAGGGATTATTGAACCCTCTGAGAGCCCCTGGGCCAGCCCAGTGGTCTTAGTCCCCAAACCTCATCCACAGGGTGGGAAGAGAGAAATTAGGTTGTGTGTGGACTACAGAAGTCTCAACTTTGTCACCAAGACAGATGCTCACCCCATACCAAGAGCTGATGATTTGATAGATAAACTGGGTGCAGCCAAATTTCTTAGTACCTTTGACTTAACTGCAGGGTACCGGCAGACTGGCAAGGCCACAGAAGCCAAAGAAAAGACAGCATTCTCCATACCTGATGGGCATTATCAGTTTACTTTTATGCCCTTTGGTTTAAAGAATGCACCTGCCACCTTCCAAAGGTTGGTGAATCAAGTCTTTGCTGGATTGGAGACCTTTAGTGCAGCAAATCTTGATGATATTGCTGTCTTTAGCTCCACCTGGCAGGATCACCTGATCCACCTGGGGAAGGTTTTAAAAGCCCTGCAAACTGCAGGCCTAACTATCAAGGCATCCAAATGCCAGCTAGGGCAGGGCACTGTTGTATACTTGGGCCACCTTGTTGGTGGAGGCCAGCTGCAACCCCTAAAACCCAAGATCCAGGCTATCCTGGACTGGGAGGCTCCAACAACCCAGACCCAAGTCAGGGCATTGCTTGGCTTGACGGGGTACTACAGGAGGTTCGTGAAAGGGTATGGATCCATTGTGACACCCTCACAGAACTCACCTCCAAGAAGATGCCCAAAAAGGTAAACTGGACAGTTAGCTGTCAAAAGGCTTTTGACACCCTGAAAGAGGCAATGTGCTCAGCACCAATTCTCAAAGCTCCAGACTACACCAAGCAGTTAATTGTGCACACTGATGCCTCTGAGCGAGGGATAGGAGTGGTCCTATCCCAGACCAATGATGATGGCCAAGACCAGTCTGTTGCTTTTATAAGCAGGAGGTTACTCCCCGGAGAGCAGCGTTGGAATGCCATTGAGAGGGAGGCCTTTGCTGTGGTTTGGTCCCTGAAGAAAGTTGAGGCCATACTTGTTTGGCACTCACTTCACAGTTCAAACTGACCACAGACCTCTCAAATGGCTAATGCAAATGAAAGGAGAAAATCCTAAACTTTTGAGGTGGTCCATCTCCCTACAGGGAATGGACTTTACAGTGGAACATAGAACTGGGACTGCCCATGCCACTGCAGATGGACTTTCAGGTTCTTCAACTTAGACAATGAAGACTCTCTAGGAAAAGGATAGTCTCATCCTCTTTCGTTTAGGGGGAGGGGGTGTTATGTAGGAAAGTGGCCCTTTTTGTATGGTTGCCCCCCAGTTTTGCCTAATGTTGATGCACTTTGACTGAGTGTGCCCTGGGTTCCTGCCAACCAGGTACCCAGGGCCTATGTTCTTTCCCTAAACTGCACTGTTGCAAAACCCAATTGGCAACTCTCTGGCCACATGTAAGTCCCTTGTAAAAGGTACCATAGGTACCAAGGCCACTGTGACCAGGGAAGGCCTCTAAGGGCTGTAGCATTTTTTGTGCCACCCGTAGAGGCCATGTACCTTTACACACACACACATACACTGCCATTGCAGGCTGCGTTTTTTGGTGCAGAACAAAGTGAAGAGTCGGCATGGCACACATACTGTGTGCCATGCCGACAAACTACTGCCCTGGCATCGGTAAGCCACCCCTCTAGCTGGGTGCACTATACCATTGGTGAGGGTACAGGTGCATGAGCCCTGTACCCCTACAGTGTCTAAGTCCATCCTTAGACATTGTAAGTGCAGTAAAGCCATAAAGAGTATATGGTCTGGGAGTTTGACATTACGAACTCCACAGCACCATAATGGCTTTACTGAAAACTGGGAAGTTTGATATCAAACTTCTCAGCACATTAAACCCACACTGATGCCAGTGTGGAAGTTAATGAAAAATGCACTCAGAGGGCATCTTAGAGATGCCCCCTGAAAAACGACCTAACTCTAGTGTCCTGGCTGAGTGGCTTCTCGCCAGCTGCCACCACCAGATATGTTTCTGGACCCCTGGGTCAGGAGCCTGCCGCTCTCGGAGTCCTGAAACAAAGCACATCCTGGGTCGAGCTGCCAAGCCTCCGCCCCCAGGATGGGCAGGGTCCACGAAGGGGAAGCTTAAAAGGCTTGCCGCCTTTGTAAGCTGCCCCAGCCATTTGCTGCTCCCAACAACTGGCCCCCACCGGTTCTGACCCTCACTTTGGGCGGGAGAATCGGTGGGAAAACCAGGTTAGGAGGAGAGGTGAGCCCACCTTTGCCAACCTCACCCCTCAGGTGGGGGAGGCGAGGTGAAGCACAACTCTAGGTCCCTGCCATCTTGAAGATGGGGGGATCCAGCCAACCAGAGTGAGGCTTATGCCCCCCTCCCACTGGAGGGTGGCATAATAGGGGGTGGACCCACCCCAAGGAAGGGACCCATTGGTCCCAACCTGTACCTACCTGTAACGCCCCTAAATTTAGTAATTAGGGGCAACCCTGAACCTTGCCTCCTCAGACAAGAAGATAGGACTGAAGAAGCTGTGCTGAAAGAAGAAGAGGCGAACACCAACTGACTTGCCCCAACCCTACCGGCCTGTCCCGACCTCGACCTGCTCCAGCGAAATCCCGGTGTGTCCTGTAGCCAGCAGCCCCCCAAAACCCGGAGGACCTGCCCTGCCTTCCCAAACCAGACTTTGTCTCACGTGAGCACCGGATTTGCTCACTAACAGACTCTGGCTCCGGCCAAATCCGCGAGTCTGCACCACTCTGCACCCGACGCCCACGGCCCGAGTTAGAGTGGTCCAACACCACGAGGAGGTCTCCCTGGCGATCCAGACCCGGGATCTGGTGATCACTGACCTACCTCAAGTCTCTAGCCGACGCCTGCAGACCCTTTCTGGAGGATTCCCCCGACCGCGATCGGAGCCAGTAAGAAGAATCCGACGCCAAAAGACACCCCTCCACCCGACACCCCCGGCCTTGGGTGGCCTAACCGATGGTGTCCTGGCATCCCACGACATCCCAACTTACCTCTCCAACCGGTGGTCGCCTCCAGAAGATCTTCGTCCTGAGCCTGCAGTGTTTGTTGCAACCAGAGAATCCCCATTAAAAACAACAGGGCACCCGATGCTAAAACAGCACCCTGCATCCGGCCGCCCCTGTGCTGCTGTGGGTGCACCTTGGGTGCTAAATCGGATCCCCCTTTGCCCTGAGCTTAAGTCCAGGAGCTTTGCTCCCACAACCTTGTGGCCTGCTCATGAGCAGCCACCAACCGGAGTCCCCCTACCCCCCACTGGATAACATTGGGACTCAGCACTCTACACCCAGCCGCCCTAGTGCTGCTGAGGGTACTTTGAGAGTGCATCCTTGACCCTGGGGGAACCCTTGGTCTAACCCCAAAAACCCAACTCCCTGAACAAAGTACTTACCTTGAAACCGATAACTTCATTTCTTCCCATAGGACTGCATTGACTGCTTTTCTGTAAAAAGTTTTAAGTGTGGATTTGGAAGTTCTATGAAAAAGCATACAAGTGTGTTGTGATAACAAATTGAATTACTTACTTTTATACAGGAAATGTCCCAGTGTGGTATCTTGGTATACAACACTGAGTAAGAAAGATAATCTGAAAAGTAACTAAAACAGTAATCCCAATAGTAACTGTAAAGTAATTACAATAGTAACTGAAAAGTAATTTTTACTGTTGACTTACCTGCAAACCAACCAATTGCATTCTACTGCATTTCAACTGAATTCAACTGCATTATTCTTGCAAAGTATTATTCCACTTACCTGCACCAGACTTGGCTTGGTTCTAGAAATAAAATACAACTAAATCATATTTTTATACAAACAAATTGGTCTGAGTTCAGTCTTTGAGAGTGTGACATCATTTCTTGCCTGAGTGTGTACAATAAATGCTTAACACTACCCTCTGATAAAGCCTTACTGCTCGCCCACACTACCACAAATAGAGAGTAAGGTATTATCTACTTTAGCCTCTGCCTACCTTTGGGGACCCACTGGACTCTGTGCACATTATACCTTACTTTGGTATAGTATATACAGAGCCAGCTTCCTACACATGGGCAGCGCTGGCCGGAGGAATGTGTGGTGCAAGCTGCAGTGGCCTCTTGGGGCGGGCCCCAGCACTTTTTCTTTTTACAAATTAAGCACTGGAAAGAATGGAAGAGGGAGGGAGGCAAGGATTTTTCTTAAAATACTAAAGAAGCCACCCATTTTCTCCCCTCCATGCCCTGAAGTAGGGTCCTCTTCAAATGATCTCATGAATGTTGTGGAGAAGCCCTGCAATTAACATTGCTTCCTGGGCTCTCTAAAACTTCCATCTTGTGTGCCTCTCAATTGCAGGAACTCAAAATTGAGCCCAGAGTGGCGACAGCCGCCTGTAGTACACACACGTCATGGATAGTCTACTGCACATACAGAGCTCACACTCAACTGCTCATTCATGTCCCCCATAGATGGAGCGAAGGACCAGGCTACAGGGGCCTTGCAGACCAATTTAAAATCATAAGAGGCCAGTAGGCAACGTCCCATGGAAGGTGACAAATAAAAAGACCTGTCCTGGTACTGTGATCTGTTGCTGCCACCATGGCCAGTCGTCTACCGGACGGTGAACTGACAGTTGTCACGCTCAGCAAAGCAGGGTGCACGTGTTTTGACCCCCCCCAACACAACAGAGATCTGTTCTAGGTCTCATACCGGAGTCCTCAGCATAGACACATTATTGCCATGGGTGATGAGGCCACAAATCCAAAAGCCAACAGAAACTTGCTATGGGGAACTTAAGGCAGCAATTGGAGGGCCTATACATAATGGCATATAGAAAAGTATTTAAGCTCCCATACACGACTAGGCGCTCATTGATCCGATTAGAGTTCAACATCACAGCAATGGACATTGAATGCAAAAAAGACATAGTCAAATTTCAACACAACGTGATTAATGCATG
Source organism: Calotriton arnoldi (assembly GCA_963921515.1). Taxonomy (NCBI): domain Eukaryota; kingdom Metazoa; phylum Chordata; class Amphibia; order Caudata; family Salamandridae; genus Calotriton; species Calotriton arnoldi. The sequence goes on along the minus strand of CAWUFW010000313.1, from coordinate 2,700,601 downwards.
TCCGGGCACAATCAGGGCAGCGCTACAGGTGGTCTTTCCAGATAACAATAGTCACTAGGCGAGGTATTTCTTGATGGCCAAAAAAACACTGGGACTATCAATCGAACCCTCAACAGACATATCATTAACAAAGTGTAGTCTAAAGAACCTGCTAAAAAAGTGTGGCAAGAACATCTCGAGGCAACAAGACCTTGAACGGATTAGACCTGTTCTCAGTGCAGAAGGTCTTATTGATTCACATGAAACTACTGTATGCCAGCCCTATTTAAAAGCAGGTCTTGGAAGGCAAGCCCTACAAAATGTCATGAGGGTGAGGCTCTTAACTTTGCCAATACAAGACTATAGAGCCCACTGGAAAACCTGGTCGTCAAGTGGGTCCGGTTGTAGTCTGTGCCAACACCACACAGAATCCACGGAACATGTCATTTGCTGTTGTCCAGCTTTGCTGTCCCTAAGGCGCTTGTATTTAAGAACCATGTTCGTACATCACGGCGTAAGAACATGTAAGGAGGCCTTATGGCACATTTACACCACCATAGTCCCGATGGAACTGGCACTAATTGGGAAGTTTTATGTAATTGCTGGAATGTTCTTACGATCGGCCAGAGAAGTGGCAGTTGAATAAATTATGTTTCAAGGACCACTGGCACTTACAACTGCTTAGTATCGCATTTTTAATATTTTTACCGTCTATACTAACTTTTACTAGCAATAGGATGCTCTCCGCAGTTTTGCATTTTTAGATGTTATGCATTGCATTTTAACCTTTTCTAACTTGTATTTTCTTCTGCTTTTGTAGAGGATTTTAATTAATCATACAATAAAGTTGTTGTTGTTGTTGTTAAAACTTAAGGCAGCAGTGTGTAATCTCCCAAGCCATGAAAGAACATTCTCTGACCCAACAATACCATAATGCAAGGACAGTAAAAAAAAAAAGAATGGTGATGTCTGTGGTGTTTTATACTTCTTTCATTTCTATCGACCTTGGTTTCTAAGTGATGATGTAGGGCATGGGTACTCACAAACATTTTCGCGGGGCTGCAAAGTTTGGTCTATGGTGTGTCCGAGGGCCGCACTGATGCCAGCGGGGGGTGTAAAGTGGATGTAGGGGAAGCAAAACATGTATATCTAGTGGCTGTCTTTAAAAATGAAGGTGTTCCTAAAGTTAAGGGCCTAGCTACTTCCTGTCCCTAACTGCAATTAACTTTTAAATAAGTGATTGCTGCATATTTAACAATTTTTTCCATGTTAGTGCTGAGTTGAGTAAACAGCAGCCCAGTGCTGCTGCTGCCCAGGTGGCCGCATGTAAAGGTCAGGAGGGCCGCATGCGGCCCCCGGGCCGTACTTTGAGTATCACTGATGTAGGGCATCAGAATGTGGGTGGTTGCTGGGTTGGAATTTAGAGTGTTGTGAAAGGCAGTTGGACCTGGCTTTCTGGTGGATGAGGTCTCTGTCGCTCCTAATAAACACCTGTTTTCCACCAACCTGGATGAAGAAGCTTTCATTTGTAATAGAGGACTTACCTCCACATTTGGCGACGAGCGAAGAAGGAGAACACTCCATGGTCGGAGGAGTGAAGCAGAGACCTCAACACTGTGTCTCATTCGGTGAATGGAAGCAGCGCCCACAGGAAGACTTTCAACTTTCAAGCGCCCTCCTGTTTTTAAGGTACCTGACTCCTTTGCACAGTTTTGGTAAATTGTGGGCCAGGCGATCACAAGCCTGCACAAGTTCAAGTTACAAGAGGCAGCATGAGAGAGAGTGCGAGTCCTGGCATTCTGGAATTCCAGGTATCTCCGTCATTCAGGCAAGGAGTGTTCTGCCTGACTGTTCCATCTTTGAAGACGCAGAAGATGCCAGTGTGTGACATACGCACGCAAATAACGTACACCGGCCATCTTGGATCGGGCCGCTTGGAGTTTGGTGAAGGCCTTGAAGACCTGGTACAATCTTCTGTTGCGCTGATGCGCACTGCTCATCCATAAACGAACATTTGTTTTTGGGAACTGCCGCAGAATACCAAGATTTCAAGCTGATGTGCCCACAGTGAGGCCTTCACACCCCCAAAGGTCATTACGGTCTTCTGATGCTCGGAGGTGGTGGTTGACCTCTGCGCTCATGCTCACGCTGATGCGCACAGCTGATTCATTGTGAGATCTTTGCATGTCTGAGGTTACAGAGGCGCATTACTTTATTAGCTCATAGAGAGCATCGTGTTCACACGCTGATGCACACAGCTGATTTCAATCTATAGAAGGGCTTCAAGTTGATTTTTCTGTGAAGTATGTAACTGATTGCTTCAGAGATGTTCAATACGTTATATACTACATTACTAGGAAGTGAATAAGCGTATTTTTCCTCGATTCCTGGTGGTGCATTTACGCTGATGCGCACAGCCTTTATCTGTGTGTAACTTTTGTATCTCACATCAGTTTGTTGCTCCACAAACTAGTACTGGGTGGTTTGTTGGGAGAAGCTGGGAGTTATGCAAAATGTTACAACTCCGGCGTTTTTTCTTTCTTCCCCTGGTGACCTCTTATACCTTGTTTAATGTACCGTAACTTACCCGGGTCCGGTAGATTTTCGGGTTACCCCATTGATACTTAACTCTTATACCTTGGCAGAGGTGTAAGAAAGTTTTTGTAAATAATGCTAGAGTATGTGGCGCTTCACTTAGTGCAGAAAGGAAAACATCTTTATTTATACATTGTTTGGGTTCAGAAAGAGAGGAGGTCTTTGAGCATCTTCCTGATCTTTCCAACAGTGATTATGCTAGCCTGAATGAATATGAGATTTGTATTAAGAAAATGGATTTACATTATCTTCCCAAAATTAGTACAGTTCTTGAAAGATATCATTCTGGGAGGAGAATGCAGAGACAGGAAGAGTCAATTAGAACAGTATATCACTGTGTTAAGGAAGTTGGCTTCCACATGCAATTTTGGGGTATCCTTGGAGGAACGCTTAAGGGATCAATTGATGTTGGGTTGCACCCTTGACAAAGCTTGTGATAGTTTATGGCAAAAAGACAACCCGACGCTGCAAGAAGTTCTTACCATTGTGACAATGCATGAACACACGAAAGCATGTGTTGATACAATAAGCAAAGATGTATCAGTAGTGAAAAGTTATGCGGATGTGGTCAGAGTGGTGGACAATAAACCAACTAAGAGTAAGGCCAATGCCAGCACAATAATTTTCAAGGGAAATGTTTTTGGTGTGGCAATTTGAGGCACATGGCAAATTTTAAAGAGTGTCCGGAATGGAAGGCCACTTGCAGGGTCTCTGGAAAGAAGGGTCATTTTTCCATGTGCTGCAAGTCAGGTAAAGAAGCTAAGAAAGTCAGAGAGGTGGAGGTGTATGAGAAAGTAGTTGAGGAAGTTAATATCCTCCAAATTAAGGAATGTGCTGGTGGAGGGCCATTTGAGGAAGTGTTGGTCAATGATGCGCCTGTGCACATGCTTTTTGATTCTGGAGCTAAAATTACTCTCATCCCAAAAACATTATATGAGCAGCACTTATTGGGGAAGGTGGTTTTATTGAAACCAGATATTAAGTCGAAAGGGTATGGTGGTGAGACCATTGATCTTTTGGGTTATTTTTAGGGCATAATTGATTTCAAAGGGAGGATTATTCCTGTAAAAATATATATTTCAATGAAAGGAGACTCTCTTATCAGTTGGTTTCATCAGCTGGACCTGCATGTATATTTGGATCCTAATGAAAATCCCTCAGAAAGAGGTTCGAACTGTCCAGTCGGCGGGAAGAGGGAGTGAAAATTGGATCAGGGAGTTTCCAGATGTGTTAAAAAAAGAACTGGGGTGACTCACAAACTATATGCACTGTATTAAGCTTAAGTCGAATGTCATCTCCAAGGTGGCAAAGGTGAGAGGTGTACCTCTGTTGCTAAAGGAGAGCATGAAAGCTGAATTGGATAAACTTTTGAAGAATGGTGTAATTCAAGAAGTGGAAGCCACAGAGTGGGACTCTCCAGTTGTTATGGCTCGAAAGGCCAATGGGGAGGCTAGACTGTGCATGGACTTGAGGGAGCTCAACAAAGCGGTGGTGGTTGACCACTATACGCTTCCCAACATAAATGAGATGTTGTGCTACCTTGGAGGTGCGAAGCATTTTTCTTCATTAGAATTATCTTCGGCCTATCATCAAATCAAGCTCCATCCACTATCTCAAGATTTTACAGCTTTCATCACACCGTTTGGCAGTTTTACATTTTTGAGGATGCCTTTCGGACTTATCTCTGTGGCCTCTGTCTTTCAGAGAGCAAAGGAGGGTATTTTGCACCGAATTGAAGGAATCAAGGTCTATCAAGATGATATTTTGATTGTTGAGGTCGATCTTGAAGAGCATGATGAGAGGTTGAGATCTGTGTTAAAGAAATTATTGAAAGCAGGTCTCACACTTAGGTCAGACAAATGTAAGTTCGATGTCGATGAGATTGAGTATTTGGGACATCTAGTGTCTGCATCTGGAATTAGGCCCTACCCCTCGTTACTTAGCTCTATTTGAAATCTTGTCTCTTCCAAAAACAAGGATGAGCTTGTGAAGTTTTTGGGAATGGCCAAATTTTATAATAAGTTTGTGACTAATTTTGCCGAAAAGACCTCCTGCATGAGGGCATTGCACGGGAAAAGGTGTGAGTTTGTGTGGTGTGAGTGTTGTGAGAAGGAGTTTGTATGCATCAAGAAGTATTTGTGTGAAGCTCCCAATCTAGGAAGTTTTGATCCATTGAAGTTTTCTTATGTCATGACGGATGCCAGCTCAAAAGGCTTAGGAGCTGTTCTGCTACAAAAGGTGGATGGTATAGACAAGACCATGTTATTTATCTCTAGACCATTAAGAGAGGCTGAGTGTAACTATTCAGTTGTGGAAAAGGAGGCCCTGGGTGTTTTCTAGGCAGTACGCAAGTTAAAAAAGTTTTTGTGGGGAAATACGTTTGAAGTGTTGACTGATCACAAGCCGTTAAAAGAGGTTTTTACTAAGAAAGGTATCGATTTTGTCACATCGCATAAGAAAATGGGTTGTGGCACTGCAAGAATTTTAGTTTGCAGTCTCTTACTTACCTGGCTTATGTAATATTTTGGCAGATTGCCTTTCCAGATTAAGTGGCAGGAAAGTTGAGGTCGCAGAGGAAAGTGACTGGTTTGGAGGTGAAGAATTTGAGGAGGAGGTCAATGTTTGTTTGATCAGTGAAGGTTTGATTCTGGAAAAAGAACGAAGAGACTGTTTAACTAATGATCAGTGGTTACAACAGGTGATGAAGAACGTTCTAGGGAGACATGTTGAGAAGAAAGATTGTGAGGAAGAAATCAATGGATATTGGCAAGTCAGGGAGGAGCTAGCGGTTGTTGACAGTCTTCTCATTAGAGGAAGCAAATTGGTTCCTCCTCGTAGCCTCAGAGACAAATTGGTAAACAGTGCTCATGCCATTCACATGGGCATTGCTAAAACTAAAGAGAGAGTCAAGGAGGCCTATTGGTGGCCCGACATGGACTTGCAGATCGAAAGAGTGGTTCAAGATTGTACAGTATGCTTGTGCAGTGATAGTTTTTTGAAGGGCAGGACACAACCTATGGTGATAAGGGAACAAGTTAGGGGTCCGCGGTCTGACATTGTGATTGACATCTTAGGCCCTGTCAAGTTGAAATCCCAGGACAGGTATGTGCTAGTATGTCTGGATTTGTTTTCACGACGGCCTGAGATTAAGGTTGTTAACTCTGTTGAATCTGGAGTGGTCACTGAATTTCTGGAGGACCTTTTTGAAAGGGAGGGTTTCCTGTTGTCTATTTTGTCTGATAACGGGGTCCAGTTTACCTCTATGGTGGATCATGCATAAGAAGGAGGCGTTGTACTACCCTGCAAGTAATGGTGTTGTTGAAAGGTTTGTGAAAGTACTTATGGAAACATTGCAACAGGCTGTGGTGTCTGGAGGAAATTGGAAGGTAGCCATAAAGAAAAAAGTAGGTGAATATAGATTTGCTCCATTTTGGTTATTCAAAGGCAGAATTGTCAATACTAGACTAACTCCCTGGTGGGTCACAGTTAAGAAAAGTGTTGTGGATGATGGTGTGGGTAACACAGAGGGGTGGAGAGAAAGAGAGAAGGCCAAGATGGAAAAAAGGAAAATTTGGTATGATGTGAGGAAGGCTGTGAAAAGGACTATAGTGTGTGTAGGGTATTGGCTCAGGATCAAATCTCCACAGAGGGATGGAAGGAAGTCCAAATTCAGTCAACCAATTAGGATTCTTAAGTTGTTTAAGAATGCTGTGAAAACACATGACCACAAAATCTGGAATCTTAATAGGGTGGCTAAGTGCCAATCGAAGGGCGTTTGTGACTCCAACACGGAAGTCGTGCAAGGGGGGTAGGTAGGCATCTTCACACAAAAAAGGTTCCATGTCATTACAAGACTGTGTTCGTTGAAATGTGGCTAATATTCCCTGTATTTCATTCTGTATGTTTTTGTGGCATTTGCTTGGTTTTCTCTTCTTATTTTATTTGGTTTATTAGGGGAGAGGTGATGTGGTGTTTTATACTTCTTTCATTTCTATCAACCTTGGTTTCTGAGTGATGATGTAGGGCATCAGAATGTGGGTGGTTGCTGGGTTGGAATTTAGAGTGTTGTGAAAGGCAGTTGGGCCTGGCTTTCTGGTGGATAAGGTCTCTGTATCTGTCGCTTCTAATAAACACCTGTTTTCCACCAACCTGGATGAAGAAGCTTTCATTTGTAATAGAGGGCTTACCTCCACACTTTCCCTGCTCAAGATAGAATAGACAAGCACCTTGGCAGATGGGAGTTCAAAAGCCCTAACAGGATAGCATGATGCCGTTTAGGCAGATAATCTATTAGAAGGGCATGTAGAGGCTTATGGTCCAAATGTAGAGTTATCTGTGGACAAGGGGCCTCAAAGCATCTTAAAAGCCCCACCTGGCTTCACTGCCATGCATCTACAAGCAGGAGAGAACTGTGTTCTTGGAAAGAAGCTGCAGAGGTATGATTTCCGTAAGTTAAAGCAATCATAGCCTAAGCACATTCAAGAGAACACTGCGTGATTTGTTCATGCAATGCACCAACCTGTCCTATTACCACTTAATGGTGTTGGAGATGAAGGTGGCTGCAGTTGTAAAGATGACCTGGTCCATCTTCACACTGTATAAAACACATAATGTTTTAAGATGTGGAAATGCAGGATAACTCACACATCGGGACTTAGTTTTAGTCCATTGAGAAATTGTAAAAGATACTCCTGATGGAGTAATTACTCTACCTGTCAAATCCAAGGCTCTTACATCAGAGACCCATCTGCAGGAAATGAGGCACAACAACAGAGTAAGTTTTGCTGATATCTGTTTGCGTGAAAGACCCACATTTGCGGGCCAATCCCTGATCAAAAGGATTACCACATCTACATCCCACACCATGGAATACCTAGGCTTTGGTGGTCGAACCAACCTAATGCCTCTCAAGAGTTTATAAACAAGAGGATGTTCCCCCACAGGCTTACCATCTACATGTGGATGGCCAGCCGAAATCATGTAACGAAAGTTATTAACTGTTCTATACGCCAGTCCCTGACTTGCCACGTCTGATAGAAAATTAACAATCATATGAATACCGGATCCCAGGGGATCCACCTCTCGTTCACAACAGCAACAAACCCATCTATGCCAAGCCGATTCGCAACATTTGTGCGTAGAGGGAGCCCAACATTGCGACAGAAAAAACATTGCGGCCTGCGAAACTCCCGGCACTTGACAGTGTCGCCGGAAAGTCTCCAGGCCATGTGGGAAAACTGTCCCTGAGTCACAAGCGGATGTGGAACTCCCATCGGATCCCGTAGAACATGGGTCTCCAAACTGGGGGCCTCAAGTGATCCCGGGGGCGCCAGGCTCTGGCTAAAAGAATTATGTTGATAACAGTGCTTTGTTTTCAGCTGAAAAAAATGAGCGGCAGTAAGCCACTCTGTAATGAGCCATCACTAACATCTTTCGTCATTTACATCCTGGCTGGGAGAAGGTGTCAAAAGGGAAGGGACTCTAAATATTCATTGAAAACCCACCTCATTTCTAATAATCATACTATGGATATTTTTACACGTTCTAGTAAGGCCTGCCTGACCAGAATAGTAGGTTTGTAAATCACGTATTTTTAAAACGGTGCAGAACTTAACTGCAATGTTCAAATACGTCTAGACATATTTAAACATTCCCAGTTTAATAGAATCATTGTGAAAAATTTTGAGGTGGGCCCCAATTATTATTTTTTTCCCATGGGGGGCGCGGCATTAAAAAGTTTGAAGACCACTCCCGTAGAAGGTCTGGAAACGAGAGAAGTCGAACTGGAGGAGAACAACAGGGTTAGTGCCACCGGAAACCATGACAGCGCCTTCCAGGAAGGAGTGATCAAGACCATCTCCACTCCTTGGCGGCGAATCTGTGCCAGTACTTGCTGAATCATGGCGAAAGGGGGAAATGCATAAAGCTTGCCCATCGACCAGGATTGAAGGAATGCATCCAAGTTGAGGCCCGGGGATCTGGTCATCAGCTGTAAAACAGGGGTCATTGAGTGTTCAATTGTGACGCAAAAAGGTCTATCGTACACGGACCCCACTTCGAGACCAGCTGTTGAAACACCCTGGGGTGAAGTCTCCAATCACTGGAATCCTGAAGAAAATGGGAGTTCCAGTCCACCACCACATTGGAGCTGCCCGGAATGTATTCCGCCGTCACTGAGATGTGTTGTTGATGGCAATAATCAAAACAAAATAAGGTCCCTCTCGTATTAAATATCCTGATGATCTATTCAACACTCCACACTACACTCACTCCAATATCCACACACTGAACTTTCTTATATGTAAAGATGTCTAATTTATTGTAATATGAAAAATTGATTCATTAAAATCATTTTAATATTGTCCTAGACCGACACATACATTGCTTTATGCTTGTCACAAATAGAATTTCTTCAAGTAGAGATCTGATCTATATATCATCAACATTAAAAACACAATTCATACATTTCCATAAATAATTTCAATATAAAAACACAAAAATATCACATTCAACAGGTACAATTAACCACATAGTTTCACCATAATAATACACAGAGAAATCACGATAAAAATCTAGGGTTGTCAACCTATAATTGACCATGTCCCTTTCAGATATAAGGGCACCTCTCACATTTTTGTGGAGTTGAAGGCAATAATGCCAGAAGTCCTTGGCTATTTCTGCCAGGAGACATGACCTCGTGCCCCCCCCCAAACGATTGATTTACCTTACCGCTGATACATTGTCCATTCGCAGCAGGATACAACAACTTGCTTTCCTTTGGGATAGAGTCCGAATAGCAAAAGAACCCGCCAGGAGTGCCAGACAATTGATATGCAGATGTAGTTCTTCCGGGGACCATTTGCCCCTCATCTCCACAGAGCCGCAATGGGCTCTCCAGCCCCATCGACTGGCATCTGATTCTATCACTAACTCCGGAACTGATGCAAAAATGGCCTTGCCATTCCATACATTCATATGGTCCAACTACAAGGATATTTCTGTCCTGGCTTCCATGGACAGAACAATTTGTTCCGAGTAGGTTAAACCCTTGCGAATATGCAATATCTTCAATCGTTGCAGGGCCCGATAATGCAGAGGGCCCAGGAATATCACCTGAATCGAAGAGGCCAAAAGACCCACCAGGTGAGCCAAAATTCTCAAGGATATAGTCGGAAAGGCAAGTGCTCTCCTCAATTCTTCCTTGATCGAAATCTGCTTCTTTAACGGAAGCAACAGCTATGTCAACAGAGAGTCCTCTTGGAACCCCACAAACTCCATCGTTTGGGAGGGAATCATGACCGACTTGTCCGTACTGATGATGAACCCAAGATCCTAAAGGAGCTGAGTCGTCCAAGATAAATTGATTGAGACCGTCTCCACGCTCTGCGCCATGACTAGAATATCCTCTAGATAAATGATCAGACGAACTCCCCTTTCCCAGGGATATTGTACAGCAGGTTGGAGGGGCGGAGGAAAGGCCGAAGGGCATGGTGATAAACTTGAACCATTGATGGCGCCATTTAAACTGCAGGAACCTCCAATGAGGCGGGAAAATAGGAACCACCAAATAAGCATCCTTGAGGTCGAGACAAACCATCCAGTCTCCTTCTAATAACAGGTCTCTCAACAAGTGTATGCCTTCCATCTCAAAGGGGCGGTACGCAATTTAGGAATGGAATTCCTTGAGATTTAAAACAAGACAGAACCCTTGGGGCCAGATGTCCGACCGTTTTTTGCGGTTGCAAATGTGAAATCGGCCCGTTTGTGACCACAAAAAAGGGTCCTGGCATGTACAAACACTATTTTGCGAGTCAGTTGCGACAAAGGAGAAGGGGACCCCTTCACCTTTGTGAGTGTGTGCGAAAATATTTTTTAAGAGCAAGCAGTGGTCCCAGGGACCACTGCCTGCTCTTAAAAAATGAAACAGAAATGTTTCATTTTTAGGTCTTGCGCCTAGCGTTGCAGTGCGCAGCCCTGCTCGCGCAGCGCGAGACCTTTAGAAAGGGCTTCTGAAAACGACCCACACG